>CM077093.1:174109034-174838201 GCA_039513925.1 Platanthera zijinensis
TATATATATATATAGATTTAATGTAAAAACGTAGCCTGTGTACATTTCTTAGGTGCGAGACTTCATTTTTAGAAAAAATGGTCAACATGAAAGTTGTAGATCTCGATGATATCTACAACTTTCATGTTGATCACTTTTCCTAAAAATGCATTTTACTAGGTGTATTTTCAAATGGCGCGGAACCGGGCGGAACTATTGCGATTCGCAATAGTTCCGCCCGGTTCCGCGCCATTTGAATATACACCTAGTAAAATGCATTTTTAGGAAAAGTGGTCAACATGAAAGTTGTAGATATCGTCGAGATCTACAACTTTCATGTTGATCACTTTTCCTAAAAATGCATTTTACTAGGTGTATTTTCTGTATTACGCATCCCTGCGTATATAGCCTATATGCACAAGCCGTGTATATACATTAACCCATATATATATATACACACACACGAGTGCCCGATATGGGGCTCCGCCCTTATGGTGATGCGCGACAGTACCAGACCGGTGACGACGGGCTTTGCCCGCCCCATCAAGGCGGGTTTCGCTCGCAACATTTACATGAGTACGCAAAATGACCGTAAAAAATATACATAAATATTACAATTTTTATTTTGTAAAACAATATATGTTTTGACCTAAAAATATTAATTTTGACTTTAATAAAGTTGATTGATTTAATGTCATCACCTCAAAAATACCACTGATATGTCTAATGACAACCTTCTTTGAATAGACCGCTGACATGCCTAATGACAACCTAGCATAGTAGGTGTAGAAGCTCTACTAAAAAAAAAATTGAATTTAAATGGATTTTCATCATTACTTCTAATTTTTTGATAGTGTAATTACTTGAATGAATATTTTATTTTATTTTTTTTGAAATAAATTATAATACATACCAAGTCATTAAAATATAAAAATGATGGCGTAATTAGTATTTTTGAATGTTTCACCAAAGAGAACTTTTCCTTTATAATAGTGAAAGATATATAGTTTTAGGGTTTATGGGAGGAAGTGAAATTGCAAAATTGGAATTCATCCAATTCTAAATTATGTAGGAATTGAAATTGGTCTGAATTTAAATGTTCTTGTTCGACTGTTGGATGTAGATAAATTCATCCAAGTACATGTCGTCGTTGATGTTTTTGTCAATGTAGATGCGGGAGCGGAAGAACTGGAAATATTACCGACATATTAAGTGTGTGTCGGAGTGTGGTGTCATATCCATGGCACTAAGTCCCTTTGCTAAGGAACATTAGGAGGAAGAGAGAAAAAAAGAGAAGAGGAAGAAGAATAAAGAGTTATCGGCGGCGAGATCGATCGCGTTGATGATGAGATCGAGTGACGGCGACGAGATCAGGCGATGATGAGATTGGGGGCTTGCGCGGCAAGAGAAAATATTGGGGTAGGACTTTAGATTAAAAAAATGGGCAATATATGTCTTTACCCTTAAGAATTGACAATAGTACAAAACTAAACTCCATAAAATTGAACCAATTTCATGGGACTTCCTTACATCCAAACACTAGAATTGTAATTCTGCAGCCCCAATTTTAATTCTCAATTCCAATTTCAGGAATCTGAACGGACCCTTTATGTTTTTGCCCATAGCCTACATTTAGAACCGCCCGTTACTAAAATGTTGTGTTATGCTAAATTCTAACCGAGGGAGGAACTTCATTCAAGAACATAATTTCTCCAACAGCTCCATCTCCAACCGCTACCCACCACGCAAACAAACTCTTGGGCTCCATTTTTTTAGGGGTTTTCTCCATTGCAATTTTCAAAAACCCAAATGCTAGCTATGTGATTCATGCATACAAATCACATCTTTATTGGTGTGGTTATATTGCATCCAAATACTTTTGTTCCCATTATTATAACCCTCTAGCTTTCTAGATATGAGTTCTTCTCAAGATAAATCTAACATAAAACAATCTAATTTGTGATTTTGCAAAAGTTATATTTGCGGCCGACCGGGATTTTGTATCGAGATTTTGCAGGACAACTTCGACTCTTTTAGGAACTTTGGTCTTACAATTTTTTACTTCACCCTAAGACATTCCATCCCAACATCTTCAAACAATTCATGCACTTTTCTTCTTATCATTATTGAATTGCAAAACACTTTTAAAACCCCATTTCATTAGTGTTTAATCCAGTATAAATTCATCATCTCGGGCAGGTAATGTTGCAAGGTTTTTACCGCGTGTTAGCGTATCGATAATTTTCCGCATAATGTTCAACTCATTTTGCGTTTTATAATATATGTTTTTATTGTTTATGCACATCCATTTCATGGTTGATAGAGATGCCCTGTCATCTTGAATCTGAGTGCAAATACAAGGGGATTCAGAAACCTCCCCCTATTTTAATATGTGAGGATGCATTTTTTTTCTTCTCAATTCATGTCATGTAGTGTTCAGTTTAGCAGTTTTTCTATTGAGTGTACCATGCATTCAGCTTGTTATCATAACTATGACTAATTTAATGCTTCTTTTTTAAACTTTTTTTGTTGTGTAAGCCAAATAATTGAAATTTACATCGACCACTTAGAATAATGTACACCAAGTTCATGTTAGATGTACACACTGATAGTGTTGCGGCCAACTCAATCATTCTGGTAGACCGGACTAAACTAGGTCGCCTTAGCCTGTGGAGCGGTCGAGCATGCACATAGTCACAGAGTAAGCAGAAGTACACAATGCAACTTAAACGTGGAAAAACCCCCTCAACTGGTTAAAAAAAATCACGTGACAGGTACGGTGTCAGTCAAACTTCACTATTGAAGGCAATTTACAGAGTGTCTTGAAAATCGATGGCAACAGGCCGCTGCTGGTTACAACTTTGAGATGAGAGACAGTGTTACGCTTGGTGGGCGACAGGCTGCCTCGGACGAGGCTTGTTCCGTTCTATTTTCTGATGGGGACGAGCGTTCTTGGACACTGCTTAGCTGGCGAACTTAGCGTCGGGATGCGCGGAGATGCGTCGGCGGTGACTTGAGGAATGTCGCGCGCGTAGGAGGCTTTGCGGAATGGCGAGCAGAACGTCCTCTTCTCAGGAGCGTCGTGGACTTAGGCAAATTTCCGGGTGGCCCGGCGGGTGGAGGAGGCACATAGGAGGATTCCGACAGAGCTCCGACCTAAGGAAGAAGAAGACTGAGAGGAGAAAAAGTTAGAAATGAGAGGTGTCTTGAGGTCTTTTTATAGGCTCCAGGAGGTGGTTTTGGTGGTTACGCTGCTATCCGCACACCGTAACCACCCAAAATCACTAATTTAAGACTACATTCAGTATAGTTTTGGACGTATATTATTTCCATGATTTTGACTACATGCAAACTATTAAATAAATAAATAATATTCTCCACTAATCATGTGGGTTAGTGGGTAGTTATGCGGGTGGTTATTCTTGTAACGAACGGTGGTGATCGTGTTGGGATGATCAGACGATGGTGAAGGCCCGCTACGAGCGGGCGGCCAACTTGGCGACGATCGGACGCCGGCGAAGGAGTCACGGCTAGCCCACAGGGTGCGGCCACCCCATTTGGGCGCGATCCCGCGGCCGCGGGAGGCTCTTTACAAGACTTGGTTTCAATGGTGTGGGAAGTTTAGAGTCTTCATGTTATATATTTAACCAAATTACAGGTGGGCAATTTGATTTCTCAAAGGGATATTTGGGCATGAGATGGTGGGATGAGCTTAATCTTTTATCCAAGAATACATGTTGAGTTTGGAGTATTTTCAAATTTAATTTTCTCTATTTGTTGAATTCTATAAATCATTTCTTTTCCTCAATGTGATTCTATATTAAGCACATTATTATACAAAAAAAAAATGAAGTTGTGATTTCGGCGGCAATTTCTTGTTAGGAGAGAAGCACAAAGAGAGGAAAAAAGAGTTTGATGAATCTTATTTCTCTTTAACTTAGCATACAAATACTTAGATTACATATATATAGCCAACTTCATTCATGGGTAGCAAAGATGAAATTGATTAATCTTAGTCTTCACACATGTGAGTTACAAAAGCTCATTTAAAATATAAAAGTATGATTCACGCAATCATTAATAAACTACAAATATGAATCACACCAAGATTAATGTCAACATTCACCTCCTTAATCTTGGTCTTTGATCTTTACGACTTGAAGAACTATCTTAGTGCGCATTTCCAAAAACTTGAGTCGATCAAGTGACTTTATCAGAATATCTGCAAGCTGCTCGTTGGTATGCACATACTTTACAGTTATCTTCCCTTCTTCAACACATTCTCTAATGAAATGATAGCGAGTATCGATGTGTTTATTGCGATCATGGAGGACAGGGTTCTTGCACAACGATATAGCTGATTTGTTATCCACTTTAATTGTGACGCAACCGAGATCCTTTTTCATCAAGTCACCGAGTAGGCATCCGAGCCAAATACCTTGGCAAGCTGTTGTGGTGGCAAAATGTATTCCGCCTCACAAGACGATAGTGCCACCACCTTCTACTTCTGAGATTGCCAACTAATTAGGCTTTTCCCGAGAAGATAAAACACACATGTTGTGCTCTTTCGTTCATCAACATCACCTGTCATGTTGCTGTTACTATACCCGATCAAATGTTCATCTTCTCATTTCCTCCTATTATAGTGGCAGCCCATATTGCGAGTACCACAAATGTACCGCAAAATATGTTTCACAGCTGCTAAGTGCTCAGTGGTTGGAGCCTCCATGACGTGGCTTATATATCCCACAGAGTAGGCAATGTCGGGTCGTGTATGCACCAAGTATCTAAGGCTCCCCACAATACTTCTAAAGAATCTGGCATCAGTGGGAGGATTAGTGCTCACCTTGCTCAACTTGAGTCTTGCTTCCATAGGGACTTGGCACGGGTTGCAACCAACCATATCACACTTCTCCAAGATCTTTAGTGCATAGGCTGACTGACTCAGAGTAATACCATCATCGGACTGGTGCACCTCTATACCCAAGTAGTAACTCAACAAACCCAGGCCGCTCATGTTGAACAATTTCTTTATCTCCTCCTTAAACTTGATGATTTTGTTGGTGTGATCCCGTGATAATAAGATCATCGACATACACACCCACAAGTAAAGTTGATGTGTTGATACCTCTTTTGTACACTGTATGCTCCAATGAACTCCTCTTGAACCCAAGTGATAGAAGACTTTTGTCTAACTTTGAGTTCCATGCTCTAAGTGTTTGTCGTAGGTCATAAAGTGCTTTCCTAAGCTTTAATACCTTTTGCCCATTGTTCGTGTCAATGAAACCAGCCGGCTGGGCTACGTAGACCTCCTCTTTAAGATCGACATTGAGAAATGCTGACTTGACATCCATATGGTGCACCTCCCAACCTTCGTGCGCCGCCAATGCTATGACCAGCCGCACCGTCTCTAGACGAGCAACTGGGGTAAATACTTCTTCAAAATCCACGCCTTGTCGTTGCACATATCCCTTTGCAATGAGTCGTGCCTTGTACTTCGCCACAGCACCAAACGGTACTTTTTGACTCTGTACACCCATTTCAAGCCTATGGGTCGACACCCGCTCGGCAGATCAGTGAGGTGCCAAGTTTTATTATCTTCAATAGATTTCATCTCCTCTCGCATTGCCTTCCGCCAGCACTCATGTTTCTCGGCTTCTGCAAAGCACGCAGGTTCTTCGGCCATCAAAAAACACAGTTCATCGTACTCAAGCTCAGATGTGTTATGGTAGATGTTTGTCAACGTGCGGTACCGCGACACTACTCTATCAGAGGTGGGTGAAGCAAAGTTTGACGGGGTTGCAAATTCCACGTCATCGAGCTCCTCCTCACCTTCTGATGTACCCCACTCCCATTTTGCCTCCTCGTCGAACACGACATCACGGGTCGCATGAACTCTTCTATCTACCGAATCATACATCCGATAAGCCTTAGAACCGGGTTCATAGCCGATGAAAACCATGAGAGTGTTTCTATCATCCAATTTATTTATGTTTGGCTTCACGACCTTTACGTGCCCTAGACACCCAAACATGCGGAAGTGGTGCACGTTCAGACATCTCCCATGCCATGCCTCATAAGGTGTCTTGCCGTCGACGCTGATGGTTGACGCACGATTGAGGATATAGACTGCCGTTGTGACAGCCTCACCCCAAAATCTTCCGGGCATCTCCTTGGACTTGAGCATACTCCTGGACATTGCCGCTACCGTCTGGTTTCTCCGCACGACGACGCCATTTTGTTGTGGCGAGTATGGCGCTATAAGGAACCGCTTTACGCCATGGTACGCACAATGCTTCCCAAACTCTGCAAACATGAACTCGCCCCCTCGATCAGTACGGAGGGCCCTCAGCTTGCGACCCGATTCCACCTCAGCTCTTGCCTGGATTTGTTTGATGGCCTCCGCCGCCTTGTCTTTGGAATCCAAGAGTGTTAGCCATACATAGCGACTGAGACCATCTACCAAAAGTAGAAAGTACATCTTATCTCTTGGGCTGGCTGGTGTGATGGATCCGCATATGTTGCAATGTACTAGGTCCAGTACATTTTTTGTGCGATAGTTCGTCTCCTTTGGGAACGGGGCTCATCGTTGCTTGCCAATGAGGCAACCATCACAGATTTGATCCACCTGATCAATCTGTGGTAGCCCACGAACTAAATTGTGTTGCACCAATTTGTGGAGTGCCTTGAAATTTTGGTGTCCATAGTGCTCATGACACCGCCAAGCATGTTCGCCGCACTTTGCCGCCAAGCACACAGGTTGTGCTATATCAAGGTTAAGAATATATAAGCGGTAATTTGTTCTTCTTACCTTGACAAGTAGTTGTTGTTGCCGATCGCGGATCAACAATACTCCTTCCTCGATGAGCGTTTGCAGCCGTGTTCATCGAGCTGCCTGAGGCTCACTATGTTGCTGCGAAGCTGTGAGATGTATTAGACATCCGTCAGCGTGCGATGCTTGCCATTGTGACAAGTGAACAACACCGATCCGCGCCCACAAATATCAACGAATGAGTCATACCCAAACTTTACCGAGCCCTTGATGTTGGTGTCTAGCTCAGTAAAATTTTCCTTGCACCCAGATATGCGATTGCTTGCCCCGGTGTCCAAGTACCAAACCTCATCTTGGTGATTTTCCTATCGACCAAGGTGCACTTGCGCGTGAACCTCGTTGAGCATGATATCACTAGTCGAGTCTTCTATGGCCTCTGTGCGTGTGCATGTTTGTGCCATCAGTAGCGTGAGCTCGTCGTCATAGGCCAGTCTTAGATTCACTTGCTCTTTGCGTTCTCGTCTTGGCTTGCAGCACTCACTTGAATAATGCTCAAGTATGCCGCAGTTGAAGCACTTTATCTTTGACTTGCCACGGCTACTTCCTGTCACAACGATCTGCTTCCCTTTGAGGCTACTTTTGTCGTGTCCATTATGTTTGGCTTGACCGCGATTTTGCTTCCAGCTAGTTCCATTATCAACAGTCTTGTTACTGTCTGAGGAAACCTCTCCCGACTCCAACCTTTTGTGGCGTGCTAGCCACTCTTCCTCTGTTAGAAGCAAACGATGTTCATCTCGAACATTGTTTCCAAGTTCATAACGCTCCTCAACAGCCATTAAACAACTGGTGAGCTCTTCGATGGACAAGGTCTTCAAGTCAAGTAGTTGCTCGATTGAGATGGCGATTTACATGTACCTGGGTGGAACAACACGAAGGAATTTTTTGACGACCTTCTCATCTTCCATCGTGTACGCAAGCGTGCGGATGCCATTGACGATGTTGTTGAGCTGCATGCCAAAGTCATCCACAGACTCACTTTCCTTCATGCGGATCGCCTCAAACTCGTTGCGGAGTGTTTGTGTCTTCGCCCCCCGGACTTGCTCGACACCCATGCGCATCGTTCGCACGGTGTCCCATGCCTGCTTGGCGGAGTCCTTCACCACCAACGTGGATAGCATCTCCGATGGTACGACTTGGAGGATAGCCGCCAACGCTATCCTATCAAGTCAGTACTCGGCATCACCCGGTTCGATCGCCTCCCAGACTCCTTGAGCCTGCAGATTTACTCTCATCAAGAGAGCACAATCTGCATAGTTTGTACGCGTGAGCAACGGGTAATGCAGCGTCACCCCCGCCTCCCTTGCTTGATGCACCGCCAGTGGCCGTCTGTCACTATCATCGATGTCACCGCTTAGCATCTTAGCATAGGATCCGCAACTGTTCGGGGAGTCGTCGACGTCACCGCTTAGCACCTTAGCGTAGGATTTTGATCCTGACATCGCCGACGTCGCCGACTCTGATACCAAATGTTAGAAGAGAAACACAGAGAGGAAAAAAAGTTTGATGAATCTTATTTTTCCTTAACATACCTTACAAATACTTAGATTACATATATATAGCCAACTTAATGCATAGATAGCAAAGATGAAATTGATTACTCTTAGTTTTCATACATGCGAATCACAAAAACTCATTTAAAATATAAAAGTATGATTCACACAACCATTAATAAACTACAAATATGAATCTCACCAAGATTAATGTCAACATTTCTTCATTGAATTTCACATCATATCTGATTGTTTCCAAAAAAAAGCGTGCTCGTGTGAAAAATTCATGATGGACAAAAAAGACGCGTCCGAGTGAAGAAATAGCGTCCGAGTGAATGAAAAAATTGCGCACTGGCGAAAAAAATACGTACAAACGAACGGACCTTTATGAATGAACGAAACTTTAGATAAACACTTATTGACAAATTATCTAAACAGTCTGCTGCTTATTCATCATTTTATTTATAAAATCTCAATACAAGTATCAATTTTCAATTAACAGTTTATTTATCATCATAAGTTGTCTCAAACAGAAACCTTACTCTCAATATCATATCTGCAAATAGTGAAATTATAAGGTGAAAAATCACAATTGCTCTCCATGAGGCAAAATTAACAACCTTGCAGATTTTTAGGAAATGGGCCAGAGTCAACAAATTCTCATTTAATGCATCCATATACCCTAAATTTTGTTCTGTTCAGGGGTTTAAGTAAATGAAAAACCACAACCTTAGAGATTTTCATTATGTATAAAACACAACCGAAAAAGCTTATGTCCATGAAGGTAGGGTGTGACAATCATGAAGAAATCTGCACTGTTGTGCAGATTTGTAAGTTAGATTTGAGAGCGTGCAAATCTGAACTGAGCACTTGCAAATTAATTTAGCGAGAGTACTTGCACGATCGTTTTGACGGATACAAATACACAAGCAAAGATAAAATAGAGACAACACGCAAGCATTGCTAACGTGGAAACTCAGTTGGGTGAAAACCGCGAGATGATCAGAGTCCAACCCGGAAAACCTTCACTAAAACATGTATAAAAACACAAATTTTAATTAATAAATTGCAATGTATCAACAAGAGCAAATGACATATTTGAGAAATCCTCTCTGGTGAGCTGCCATGAATTATTGCAGTTCTTGGTGAACCCAATTTTTGTAAAGAAACCATGTCGACTTCATTGAATGACGTTTGAATAACTTCTCAAACAGTGGCGGCAGCGGCAGCAGCTTCCTAACAACGGTGGCAGAGGCCTCCAAATGAAAGTGGCGGCAGCGGCAGCAGCTTCCTAACAGTGGTGGCAGAGGCCTCCAAATGAAAGTGGCGTCGGCCTCCAAACGATGGCCGCGGCGACCGCCCAACAACGGCAAGCTGTACTGTCACTTCTTCTTATGGAGTTTCACCCGTGCTTTTTTTGAGGCTTCATGCATGCGGTGGGGGCATATGTTGTGCGGGCGTACGGGCAAGGTACAAGGAGGTTTCAAATTGAAAAGTGATCAGCATGAAAGTTGTAGATCTCGGCGAGACGAACAACTTTAATGTTGATCACTTTTTGATTTGGAGCAGTCTTGGTCTTCAATTTGGGCCTCGAAATTGAAGGGCGGCGAGAGTGCTACAGTAAAGCCTCCGAATTTCCGATTTTCGGATCTCAAATCGAAGG
The DNA here is from genome assembly GCA_039513925.1 of Platanthera zijinensis. NCBI lineage: Eukaryota > Viridiplantae > Streptophyta > Magnoliopsida > Asparagales > Orchidaceae > Platanthera > Platanthera zijinensis. The sequence continues at coordinate 174,118,999 of CM077093.1, forward strand.
CCAAGACGGCTCGAAATCAAAAAGTTATCAACATGAAAGTTGTTCGTCTCGCCAAGATCTACAACTTTGATGTTACTATATATATATATATATATATATATATATATATATATATATATATATATATATATATATATATATATCTATTACTATTCTAAAAAGAAATATAAGGCCTGCAAATAGCAATGAATTAAAAACTCATTAAATTAATTTGGGCCATTGGATCAAGATGATCTGGACTGCATATAAATTGTTTCCCAAAATTTTCCTGCCCACCTCTCTCCACATTCGCGATATATGAAATCTCACGCCCACCGCACATTACCGCACATTAGGGCTATTCCACGAGTCTTCGGACTTCCTCTCCCGCAAACTTCCCCCGCTGCCGCTTGCTTTGCTCCCATTCCGCTACCTCCGCTGATTCTGGCGATCAAGCGTGACGTTAGGTTATCTCCCACTCCTCTATGGTTCTTCCTCCTCCATCGCCTTCGTGTAATCTTCCCTTCGGGGGACGCACTCTTCAATCGCTCTCTGCCGCATTCGCCGTTCAAGTTCGAGAACTCAGCCTTTAGGTTAAGGGAGAGGAAGACCCCTGCTTGCGATTTCCTGAATCTCCTCACTTGGTGGAAAGCACTTTGGCTTCGAGCGTGCTTGATCACTCTTCCTCTTGCCCTGCTGCTTCCGGTGACTCAATCTCAGCCTTCAGGTGAAGCTCTCCAAAACACCATATTTTGATTTCCTGAATCTATATAGTGCTTCCGCCTAATTCTTTGCCACACCGCCTATACTCTAAAACATTGTATTTTTAGGGAGATCAACGAATCAGATCCGAACCTGCCACTAGAGGTAAGCAGTGCCTTCCAACATGTGTGTGTGCTAGCATGTTTGTGTCATTTCCTATAATGATGCAGTGACTTCCGGTGACTCGAGTTCAGCACTCAGGTGAAGATCTCCAAAACCCCCTATTTCGATTTCCTGAATCTATTTAGATTCCTCTCTACCCTTAATGTGATGATGTGGTGATCTCCCAAAGTTCATTAATTAGGGCTCTTGCAGATAGATATATTATTTTGCAAAATTATAATCTGTTACTTTAAATAATTTGAGGAATTAAAACAAGTTTGAAGGTTTTAAAGTAGTAAAAGCTGAGAGCAGAGAAGTTGCCACAGAAGTTTGTTACAATGTTTATTAGCTCTCTGCACTACTATCACCTCTATTTAAACCCGCCGGGGCGGGCAAAGGCCTTCGCGGGCGGGCGGAGCCGCCCCTGACATGCTATCGCGCGAGGCACGGGGGGGGGGGGGGGGGGCGTACACTGTCTGGATGCGATCGAAGGCCACCCGAGAGCATCGAGCCGGGGGCGGACGAAACCCACTGTCGTCGGTCGGGTGCTGTCGCGCTTGGCCGTAGGGGCGGAGCCCCATGCAAAGGCGGGCGAAGCCCCCGTCAGCGGCCGGGTACTGTGGCGCGTGGCCATCGGGCCGGAGGCCCGTGCCTGTCACTCGTATATATATATATATATATATATATATATATATATATATATATATATATATATATATATATACAGATATATGTAAAAACGCGCAGCATGTTAGGGCCTAAAAAACGCGCTCCCCGAAAAAAACGAAAGAAACACCCCTAGACAGCATTTTTAGAAAGAGTGGTCAACATGAAAGTTGTAGATCTCGTCGAGATCTACAACTTTCATGTTGACCACTTTTTCTAAAAATGCTGTTTAAGGGGTCTATTTTTAAAAGGCGCGAAGGGGGTTCCGCCCGGTAAATTTTACGATTTATATTTATTGCGCGGACCCCCCTTCGCGCCTTTTGAAAATAGACCTCCTAAACTGCATTTTTAGAAAAAGTGGTCAACATGAAAGTTGTAGATCTCGACGAGATCTACAACTTTCATGTTGACCACTTTTTCTAAAAATGCTGTCTAAGAGGTGTTTCTTTCGTTTTCCTGAGGAGCGCATATATTTGTCAAAAACGAGCTGCGCGTTTTTTCAGTGCCCCCATATATATATATATGGCCGCGTTCATATGAGAAGACATATTCTGTGCGAACTGTGCGAACTCCCTCATTTAGGCACCAAAATGGACATGTAATATATGGATTTTGACTGGCTCGACGAGACCTACAACTTTAATGTTGAACACTTTTCCTAATTAGGGTCAAAAATATCTCGGCGGAAGTAGTCACGTTTTTTTAAATATATTCGGATCAAAAATCCGGCTTATCCGTGCAAAATTAGGAAAAGTGTTCAACATGAAAGTTGTAGGTCTCGTCGAGCCAGTCAAAATCCATATATTACATGTCCATTTTGATGCCCAAATGAGGGAGTTCGCACAGTTCGCACGGAATATGTCTTCTCATATGAACGCGGCCCTATATATATATGTGTGTGTGTGTGTGTGTGTGTGTGTGTGTGTGTGTGTGTGTGTGTGTGTGTGTGTGTGTTATCGGGATCGGGATCCTCTCCATTTCACTTGAAATGGAGGGGATCCATTTCAACATCTAATGGATACGACAAGTTGATAAGAAATCTTGTGGTGGAGATTTTTTTGATTTAAAAAATCGAAAAAAACATGGGAAATGATGAACCCGTTGGATTGAAAGCAGTTCAATCTCGACCGTGAAATGAATCCCCTCCATTTCACTTGAAAAGGAGAGGATCCTGATATTACCGCAAGACATGCATGGAGGAAAGGTGGCAGCATTCACTCTCTTTCACACACAATCTCTTTTTTTCTCTCCAATTTCTTCATGTGGGCTGCTAAAGCTAGATGATTAGTTTTATATATTTTTTTCTTTCTTTTCTTTGACTAAAAAGAGGGAGGTAGGCTTAGGTTAGGCATACATATTATTATATTATTTTATTTTTTTTCATCATAATCTCAAATCAAGAAGTGAGGAAAAAAAAAGTCCGCGTAAGTCACGGGGAAAATAAAACTGAAACATGCGTAAGTAAATTATGAACTAGTTATGTATGAGTCCGATAATTTTTTCTACATCGTATGGGAACCACACCCCAACACTGTAGTGTAGATTTCTTCAATGCATTTGCGGCAGTGCAGATTGCTGCATTACAAAATGCATTGCAGATTGTTGCACTACAATTGTGCAGATTAATGGCTGTGGTTGAAGCAAACTATTCTTTAGAGTAGAAGATGCTGTTTGTGTTCAAAATTTCTCATGCTTATGCAGTTCTTAACAAAAGCATTCAACTCAGCTGAGCATCTCCCCGCGCCAATGAACCTACAAAACTTATAAAAGTGAGGTGCAAAATTAGTTCTACTTCTTATCTTCCTTACATTTATACCAACATGTCATAAGTACTTATTTCATTCTGATGCAGTTGGTCGGAAGGACCTCAAACTTCGTCGGCGAACTCAGCGGCAAGTTCGCCGGCCGCCCGCGGAGCCCCGCTCCCGTCATCCGATCGGTGGGAAACATCCCCGGCCGTCTGATTTATGCGTAACCACTCACTAACCGTCGGGTTAGTGGGGGAGGATTTAATTAATATTTTATATAGTTTATTTAAGTGGTCTCCAAGTAGCGTAATACACACATTAAAACTATACTAAATGCAATTATGATGGTGGTTTTGGTGTGCGGATAACAGTGTAATCACCATAACCATCACCCGGAGCCTATAAAAGGAGTTCCAGGCCTCCTCATTTCTCACCTTTCTCTTCTGAGTCTGTTTCTTCCTCAGGTTGAAGCTCTGTCGAATTCCTCCTACGAGCAGCCTCCGAGCCACACCCGATCGAGCTGCACCCGAGCTGCACCTGAGCCACAAGCGGGTCAAGTCGAAGCCATCCGACGAAGCCAAATCGTTCAAGTTCCAAGCGGCCCCTGCAAATGTAAGTCCAGGTGCTCCGCCCCCCATCCAGAATCAGCAAGTCGTTATCCGAAGACCACCGGCGCGATGCGCAATTTGTAACAACTCTCGGCGCGACGGTCTGTTGTCCGCCATGTGCCAAGTGTTCTCTCACCCAGAAATTGTAACGAGAGGTGCTCTGTCACCCTCGACTTCACAAACAAGTTTGTCGAAGTATGAGACCGGGCGGTCTGGCGGTTTGAGCCTGGCGGGTTGTAGATCGGGCGGTCTGGAGGTTTGAGTCTGGCGGGTTGATATCCAGGCTGTTGCTGTGTGGTGTCCGGCGGTCTGACGGTTTATCTCCGGCGGCTTGGAAACCGGGCGGTCTAGTGGTCTCCTACCGCATCTCTCTGTTGATTCTGGTATTGCCGAGCGATTAGAACATTGTCTAACCGCGCGGCCTGTTCCGGTCTGTTGTTCTAGCCGACCAGACCCGTTGTATAGCTTTAGTCCCACATTGTTAGTTTGTACTCTATCCTCTCTCATCCATTCTATAAAAGGGAGGTCATACCTTTGTAAATGATATCTTTTTGTATAATAAAATTTCAATTATTCAAAGTTCCGGCTTATTTTCTAGTCGTTTGTTCGCTACTTTAGTCGTTTGTTCGCTACTTCTCACATGGTATCAGAGGACTCGATCTTCTCCTCCTGATTTTGTGCGCCCTATCCGCGCGGCTTGCCTCTTCTTCTCGCGACCTGTTCTCGCGGTTTGTCTCTTCCGCTTGCTTGCGCCCTGTCCGCGCGACCTCTTTTTTCCTGCCTTTCAGTCGCAGCGACCTGTCACTTTGTTCGCCGCGACCTGCTGTCTTTTTCGCCTTGTTTGTTCCTCCATTCTATTCACGCGGTCTATCTTCTAGCCGTTCGACTTCTTTCCCAGCTTGGATCTGCGGCTTGGTCGTGGATTCTCTGGCCGCTGGTGTCTGACATCGTGACCGCCGCAGCTCTTCTTCTTCCTATCCGCGCGGCTTGTATTCTAACCGCGCGGCTTCTCGCTGATTTCTCATATGGCCCTTTCTGAAACCTCCACTACCACCACTCCTATCGCCACTCCAGCGCCGCATCCTACTCTCTCTGGCAACCTTTGCACGGTTTCTAAACTTGTTGGCTCCAACTATCCGGATTTAAGCGTTTCTTTCACCTTTCTTCTTCGCTCTCAGCACAAACGTCATCACCTCACCGATGACCCTTCTCCTCCAGACTCTGCTGAATTTGATGACTGGGATGCCAGTGATGCGCTTGTCCGTACGTGGTTGGCTAACAGCCTCTCCGATGAATGTCTTCCTGTCATACGCCATGATGAGACGGTCAAGACCGCGTGGCTTCACCTTGCTGCTCTCTACTCGAAGGGGGCCCAGACATCCCGCATTTATACTCTCTATGCGGATCTCTTCGCTCGCCCTTCCATGTCTCCTGTTGCGGCTTATCAGCAAGTTCAGGCTCTTGGCGCCGAAATCCTCCAAAATCGCCCTTTCTCCGCGGACTTGGCCGAGCAGCACAAACACTTCCAGGAACTCCTGGTTGTTTGTTATCTTCTACGGCTCCCTGAGTCTTTTGATATGATCCGCCAGCAGATCTTGGGCGAAGAAGAGTCTCCCACCTTGGATGCCACCGCGGCTCGCATCGCCGCTGTTACTTCACTGCTCCAACGTCCTCTGTTGTCCTCCCCTCCTCCACAGGACTCCTATTCTCACCAAGTTCAGCGGGGTGGCAATAGTGGCCGCAGCGAGTCTGGCACGCGCGGTCCGTCAAGGTTCCTCTGCTCTCACTATGGTCGTACCGGCCACTCTGTTGACCGCTGCTAGCAGAAACATCCTCATCTTCGTCCCTCCGGTGATACTTCTTCCTCAACCTCCGCCTCCTCTCGGCCATCTGCTTCTGTGGTCACGACCTCAGGTAGTGCACACGTCATTACCCAAGGTAAATGGCTGATTGACTCTTGTGCTACAAATCACATGATCGGAAACCCTCACTGCTTCTCTCTCCTAGAGACGCATGATCGGTTACCCCCGGTTCTTGTTGCGGATGGTTCGCCTTCCCCGGTTCATGGGACGGGCATGGTTCAAGTCACCCCGTCGCTTCGCTTAGCGGATACTCTCTATGTCCCGAAGTTCCCTTGCAATTTGCTCTCAGTTACTACTTTATGCAAGCAACTTCAGTACTCTGTATTATTTACTCCTACTTCTTATTGTTTTCAGGACCCGAGGACCCAATGGACGATTGCTACTGGGACTGAGAGCGGCGGCCTCTACTTCCTCGACAATGTTTCCGCTCTGTCTGCCTTCTCTTCCTCGTCTACTGATCTGCTTCAATGGAATCTTCGCCTTGGACATCCTCCTCCTCGGATTCTTCGTCATCTTCTTCCCCACTTACCTCAGACCAGTCCTCCGCTCAACTGTGATGCGTGTCATCTTGGCAAATATCACCGCTCCTCCTTCCCGCCGAAGCAAGGTCGTGGTTCCTCCCGCCCTTTTGATCTCATTCATTCTGATATCTGGGGTCCTGCTCCTACTCTCACTGTTGGTCGGGGTAGTTCTTACTTTGTAACTTTTATTGATGATTTCTCTAGATGTACCTGGGTGTATCTATTAAAAGATCGCTCTGAACTATTATCTGCATGGCAATCCGTTTACAATATGATTAAAACTCAGTTTGCTATTTCTATTAAAGTGCTACGCTCTGATAATGCTAAAGAATATCTCAGTCATGAGTTTTCGTCTTTTTGTGTGCAATATGGTCTTATTCATCAGACCAGCTGTGTTTACACCTCCCAGCAAAATGGGGTGGCGGAGCGTAAAAACCGTCATCTCCTCGATATCGCTCGCACTCTAATGATGCAGATGCAGGTGCCTCGCTCCTACTGGGGCTATGCTGTTCTTCTTGCCTGCTATCTCATCAATCACATTCCCTCTTCGGTTCTTCACGGCAAGACCCCCTTCTCCATTCTCTACCCGGGCAAGGAACCCTTTCCTCTTCCTCTCCGTATCTTTGGGTGTACGGCTTTTGTGCATGCTCTGTCTGCTACCCGTGACAAGCTTTCCCCCCGTTCCACAAAATGTGTCTTTTTGGAATACTCGACCACTCAAAAAGGTTATTGTTGCTTTGACCCCGTTCTGCGCAAACAGTTTATTTCCGCGGACGTCACCTTCTTCAAAAATGCATCCTACTTTTCTTCTCCATCCCCGCTTCCTCCTGTTGTCTCTGAGTCTCCACCATCTCTCTGTGATCCTTCCACGCATATCGACGTCTCACCTCCTATATCATCTCCTCCTCCGTCTCCTCCTCTTCCTATTATATCCCCTCCTTCTTCTCCGCAGCCGTCTCTCTCTAGTCCCGGGCCAGCTTTCTCCGCCACGGACATTCCGGTCCCTGAGGCACAAGACAACCTGGATCTTCCCACTGCCCTTCGCAAAGGGGTGCGGGCGTGTACCCAACACCCGCTTGCTGCTGTTGTTTCCTATGATCGGCTTACTCCCTCTCGCAGGAGCTTTGCTTTGGCTATCTCGGCTACTACCACTCCCCGCACTTACCAGGAGGCTCTTGTTATTCCTCATTGGAAATCTGTCATGGATGAGGAAATCGCCACTCTTACTGCAAGCCAACGTCCCGCCTTCGCCAGGGCCTGCCCCCTCGCGATCGCATCTCCAGAGTGAATACTTACATTCTCCGGCAGTTGGATTGAATATTCATATTCTCCCCTGTTACTACCGGTCAATGCCCTGCCATCGCTAGGGACTTCCCCCTTTGCGGTCGCACCGTCAGATTGAATACTTACATTCTCTGACACCTAAATTGAATATTCACATTCTCCAACAATACTCTCTTGGTCAGGTTCGGCCTCGCAACCAGATAGAATCCTTACATTCTCTGACCCTTGGATTGAGTTAATACACTCTCGGATGCCACCAGGAGTTTGCACACCACGAGTCAAACAGTGCTCGGACAAAAAAATGAAAAAGGACACAATCATCACGATAACATACAAGTACATGCACAAACGCGTCAATCAAGAACTGTCAAATAATAAAGACGACGTACAAGACACTAAACTAGAAAAGCAAAAAATACAAACACACACTAATACAAGGAAAGTTGAACTGAGCACTTGCAAATTAATTTAGCGAGAGTACTTGCACGATCGTTTTGACGGATACAAATACACAAGCAAAGATAAAATAGAGACAACACGAAAGCATTGCTAACGTGGAAACTCAGTTGGGTGAAAACCGCGAGATGATCAGAATCCAACCCGAAAAACCTTCACTAAAACATGTATAAAAACACAAATTTTAATTAATAAATTGCAATGTATCAACAAGAGCAAATGACATATTTGAGAAATCCTCTCTGGTGAGCTGCCATGAATTATTGCAGTTCATGGTGAACCCAATTTTTGTAAAGAAACCATGTCAACGTCATTGAATGACGTTTGAATAACTTCTCAAACAGTGGCGGCAGCGGCAGCAACTTCCTAACAACGGTGGCAGAGGCCTCCAAATGAAAGTGGCGGCAGCGGCGGCAGCTTCCTAACAGCGGTGGCAGAGGCCTCCAAATGAAAGTGGCGTCGGCCTCCAAACGATGGCCGCGGCGACCGCCCAACAACGGCAAGCTGTACTGTCACTTCTTCTTATGGAGTTTCACCCGTGCTTTTTTTGAGGCTTCATGCATGCGGTGGGGGCATATGTTGTGCGGGCGTACGGGCAAGGTACAAGGAGATTTCAAATTGAAAAGTGATCAGCATGAAAGTTGTAGATCTCGGCGAGACGAACAACTTTAATGTTGATCACTTTTTGATTTGGAGCAGTCTTGGCCTTCAATTTGGGCCTCGAAATTGAAGGGCGGCGAGAGTGCTACAGTAAAGCCTCCGAATTTCCGATTTTCGGATCCCAAATCGAAGGCCAAGACGGCTCGAAATCAAAAAGTTATCAACATGAAAGTTGTTCGTCTCGCCAAGATCTACAACTTTGATGTTACTATATATATTTACAGATATATGTAAAAACGCGCAGCGTGTTAGGGCCTAAAAAACGCGCTCCCCGAAAAAAACGAAAGAAACACCCCTAGACAGCATTTTTAGAAAGAGTGGTCAACATGAAAGTTGTAGATCTCGTCGAGATCTACAACTTTCATGTTGACCACTTTTTCTAAAAATGCTGTTTAAGGGATCTATTTTCAAAAGGCGCGAAGGGGGTTCCGCCCGGTAAATTTTACGATTTATATTTATTGCGCGGACCCCCCTTCGCGCCTTTTGAAAATAGACCTCCTAAACAGCATTTTTAGAAAAAGTGGTCAACATGAAAGTTGTAGATCTCGACGAGATCTACAACTTTCATGTTGACCACTTTTTCTAAAAATGCTGTCTAAGGGGTGTTTCTTTCGTTTTCCTGGGGAGCGCATATATTTGTCAAAAACGAGCTGCGCGTTTTTTCAGTGCCCCCATATATATATATATATATATATATATATATATATATATATGGCCGCGTTCATATGAGAAGACATATTCCGTGCGAACTGTGCGAACTCCCTCATTTAGGCACCAAAATGGACATGTAATATATGGATTTTGACTGGCTCGACGAGACCTACAACTTTAATGTTGAACACTTTTCCTAATTAGGGTCAAAAATATCTCGGCGGAAGTAGTCACGTTTTTGTAAATATATTCGTGTCAAAAATCCGGCTTATCCGTACAAAATTAGGAAAAGTGTTCAACATGAAAGTTGTAGGTCTCGTCGAGCCAGTCCAAATCCATATATTACATGTCCATTTTGATGTCCAAATGAGGGAGTCGCACAGTTCGCACAGTTCGCACGGAATATGTCTTCTCATATGAACGCGGTCCTATATATATATATATATATGTGTGTGTGTGTGTGTGTGTGTGTGTGTGTGTGTGTGTGTGTGTGTGTGTGTGTGTTACCGGGATCCGGATCCTCTCCATTTCACTTGAAATGGAGGGGATTCATTTCAACATCTAATGGATAAGACAAGTTGGTAAGAAATCTTGTGGTGGAGATTTTTTTGATTTAAAAAATCGAAAAAAACATGAGAAATGATGAACCCGTTGGATCGAAAGCAGTTTAATATCGACCGTGAAATGAATCCCCTCCATTTCACTTGAAATGGAGAGGATCTTGATATTACCGCAAGACATGCATGGAGGAAAGGTGGCAGCATTCACTCTCTTTCACACACAATCTCTTTTTTTCTCTCCAATTTCTTCATGTGGGCTGCTAAAGCTACATGATTAGTTTTATATATTTTTTTTCTTTCTTTTCTTTGACTAAAAAGAGGGAAGTAGGCTTAGGTTAGGCATATATATTATTATATTATTTTATTTTTTTTCATCATAATCTCAAATCAAGAAGGGAGGGAAAAAAAAGTCCGCGCAAGTCACGGGAAAAATAAAACTGAAGCATGCGTAAGTAAATTATGAACTATTTATGTAATGAGCCCGATAATTTTTTCTCATCGAATCGAATGGGAACCACACCCGAACACTGCAGTGTAGATTTCTTCAATGCATTTGCTGCAGTGCAGATTGCTGCACTACAAAATGCATTGCAGATTGTTGCACTACAATTGTGCAGATTAATGGCTGTGGTTGAAGCAAACTATTCTTTAGAGTAGAAGATGTTGTTTGTGTTCAAAATTTCTCATGCTTATGCAGTTCTTAACAAAAGCATTCGACTCAGCTGAGCATCTCCCCGCGCCAATGAACCTACAAAACTTATAAAAGTAAGGTGAAAAATTAGTTCTACTTCTTATCTTCCTTACATTTATACCAACATGTCATAAGTACTTATTTCATTCTGATGCAGTTGGTCGGAAGGACCTCAAACTTCGTCGGCGAACTCAGCGGCAAGTTCGCCGGCCGCCCGCGGAGCCCCGCTCCCATCATCCGATCGGTGGGAAACATCCCCGGCCGTCTGATTTATGCGTAACCACTCACTAACCGTCGGGTTAGTGGGGGAGGATTTAATTAATATTTTATATAGTTTATTTAAGTGGTCTCCAAGTAGCGTAATACACACATTAAAACTATACTAAATGCAATTATGATGGTGATTTTGGTGTGCGGATAACAGTGTAATCACCATAACCATCACCCGGAGCCTATAAAAGGAGTTCCAGGCCTCCTCATTTCTCACCTTTCTCTTCTGAGTCTGTTTCTTCCTCAGGTTGAAGCTCTGTCGAATTCCTCCTACGAGCAGCCTCCGAGCCACACCCGATCGAGCTGCACCCGAGCTGCACCTGAGCCACAAGCGGGTCAAGTCGAAGCCATCCGACGAAGCCAAATCGTTCAAGTTCCAAGCGGCCCCTGCAAATGTAAGTCCAGGTGCTCCGCCCCCCATCCAGAATCAGCAAGTCGTTATCCGAAGACCACCGGCGCGATGCGCAATTTGTAACAACTCTCGGCGCGACGGTCTGTTGTCCGCCGTGTGCCAAGTGTTCTCTCACCCAGAAATTGTAACGAGAGGTGCTCTGTCACCCTCGACTTCACAAACAAGTTTGTCGAAGTATGAGACCGGGCGGTCTGGCGGTTTGAGCCTGGCGGGTTGTAGATCGGGCGGTCTGGAGGTTTGAGTCTGGCGGGTTGATATCCAGGCTGTTGCTGTGTGGTGTCCGGCGGTCTGACGGTTTATCTCCGGCGGCTTGGAAACCGGGCGGTCTAGCGGTCTCCTACCGCATCTCTCTCTTGCTTCTGGTATTGCCGAGCGGTTAGAACATTGTCTAACCGCGCGGCCTGTTCCGGTCTGTTGTTCTAGCCGACCAGACCCGTTGTATAGCTTTAGTCCCACATTGTTAGTTTGTACTCTATCCTCTCTCGTCCATTCTATAAAAGGGAGGTCATATCTTTGTAAATGATATCTTTTTGTATAATAAAATTTCAATTATTCAAAGTTCCGGCTTGTTTTCTAGTCGTTTATTCGCTACTTCTCACATGGTATCAGAGGACTCGATCTTCTCCTCCTGATTTTGTGCGCCCTGTCCGCGCGGCTTGCCTCTTCTTCTTGTGACCTGTTCTCGCGGTTTGTCTCTTCCGCTTGCTTGCGCCCTGTCCGCGCGACCTCTTTTTTCCTGTCTTTCAGTCGCAGTGACCTGTCACTTTGTTCGCCGCGACCTGCTGCCTTTTTCGCCTTGTTTGTTCCTCCCTTCTATTCGCGCGGTCTATCTTCTAGCCGTTCGACTTCTTTCCCTGCTTGGATCTGCGGCTTGGTCGTGGCTTCTCTGGCCGCTGGTGTCTGACATCGTGACCGCCGCAGCTCTTCTTCTTCCTATCCGCGCGGCTTGTATTCTAACCGCGCGGCTTCTCGCTGATTTCTCATATGGCCCTTTCTGAAACCTCCACTACCACCACTCCTATCGCCACTCCTGCGCCGCATCCTACTCTTTCTGGCAACCTTGGCACGGTTTCTAAACTTGTTGGCTCCAACTATCCGGATTTAAGCGTTTCTTTCACCTTTCTTCTTCGCTCTCAGCACAAACGTCATCACCTCACCGATGACCCTCCTCCTCCAGACTCTGCTGAATTTGAGGACTGGGATGCCAGTGATGCGCTTGTCCGCACGTGGTTGGCAAACAGCCTCTCCGATGAATGTCTTCCTGTCATACGCCATGATGAGACGGTCAAGACCGCGTGGCTTCACCTTGCTGCTCTCTACTCGAAGGGGGCCCAGACATCCCGCATTTATACTCTCTATGCGGATCTCTTCGCTCGCCCTTCCATGTCTCCGGCTGCGGCTTATCAGCAAGTTCAGGCTCTTGGCGCCGAAATCCTCCAAAATCGCCCTTTCTCCGCGGACTTGGCCGAGCAGCACAAACACTTCCAGGAACTCCTGATTGTTTGTTATCTTCTACGGCTCCCTGAGTCTTTTGATATGATCCGCCAGCAGATCTTGGGCGAAGAAGAGTCTCCCACCTTGGATGCCACCGCGGCTCGCATCGCCGCTGTTACTTCACTGCTCCAACGTCCTCTGTTGTCCTCCCCTCCTCCATAGGACTCCTATTCTCACCAAGTTCAGCGGGGTGGCAATAGTGGCCGCAGCGAGTCTGGCACGCGCGGTCCGTCAAGGTTCCTCTGCTCTCACTGTGGTCGTACCGGCCACTCTGTTGACCGCTGCTGGCAGAAACATCCTCATCTTCGTCCCTCCGGTGATACTTCTTCCTCAACCTCCGCCTCCTCTCGGCCATCTGCTTCTGTGGTCACGACCTCAGGTAGTGCACACGTCATTACCCAAGGTAAATGGCTGATTGACTCTTGTGCTACAAATCACATGATCGGAAACCCTCACTGCTTCTCTCTCCTAGAGACGCATGATCGGTTACCCCCGGTTCTTGTTGCGGATGGTTCGCCTTCCCCGGTTCACGGGACGGGCATGGTTCAAGTCACCCCGTCGCTTCGCTTAGCGGATACTCTCTATGTCCCGAAGTTCCCTTGCAATTTGCTCTCAGTTACTACTTTATGCAAGCAACTTCAGTACTCTGTATTATTTACTCCTACTTCTTATTGTTTTCAGGACCCGAGGACCCAATGGACGATTGCTACTGGGACTGAGAGCGGCGGCCTCTACTTCCTCGACAATGTTTCCGCTCTGTCTGCCTTCTCTTCCTCGTCTACTGATCTGCTTCAATGGAATCTTCGCCTTGGACATCCTCCTCCTCGGATTCTTCGTCATCTTCTTCCCCACTTACCTCAGACCAGTCCTCCGCTCAACTGTGATGCGTGTAATCTTGGCAAACATCACCGCTCCTCCTTCCCGCCGAAGCAAGGCCGTGGTTCCTCCCGCCCTTTTGATCTCATTCATTCTGATATCTGGGGTCCTGCTCCTACTCTCACTGTTGGTCGGGGTAGTTCTTACTTTGTAACTTTTATTGATGATTTCTCTAGATGTACCTGGGTGTATCTATTAAAAGATCGCTCTGAACTATTATCTGCATGGCAATCCGTTTACAATATGATTAAAACTCAGTTTGCTATTTCTATTAAAGTGCTACGCTCTGATAATGCTAAAGAATATCTCAGTCATGAGTTTTCGTCTTTTTGTGTGCAACATGGTCTTATTCATCAGACCAGCTGTGTTTACACCTCCCAGCAAAATGGGGTGGCGGAGCGTAAAAACCGTCATCTCCTCGATATCGCTCGCACTCTAATGATGCAGATGCAGGTGCCTCGCTCCTACTGGGGCTATGCTGTTCTTCTTGCCTGCTATCTCATCAATCACATTCCCTCTTCGGTTCTTCACGGCAAGACCCCCTTCTCCATTCTCTACCCGGGCAAGGAACCCTTTCCTCTTCCTCTCCGTATCTTTGGGTGTACGGCTTTTGTGCATGCTCCGTCTGCTACCCGTGACAAGCTTTCCCCCCGTTCCACAAAATGTGTCTTTTTGGAATACTCGACCACTCAAAAAGGTTATTGTTGCTTTGACCCCGTTCTGCGCAAACAGTTTATTTCCGCGGACGTCACCTTCTTCAAAAATGCATCCTACTTTTCTTCTCCATCCCCGCTTCCTCCTGTTGTCTCTGAGTCTCCACCATCTCTCTGTGATCCTTCCACGCATATCGACGTCTCACCTCCTATATCATCTCCTCCTCCGTCTCCTCCTCTCCCTATTATATCCCCTCCTTCTTCTCCGCAGCCGTCTCTCTCTAGTCCCGGGCCAGCTTTCTCCGCCACGGACATTCTGGTCCCTGAGGCACAAGACAACCTGGATCTTCCCACTGCCCTTCGCAAAGGGGTGCGGGCGTGTACCCAACACCCGCTTGCTGCTGTTGTTTCCTATGATCGGCTTACTCCCTCTCGCAGGAGCTTTGCTTTGGCTATCTCGGCTACTACCACTCCCCGCACTTACCAGGAGGCTCTTGTTATTCCTCATTGGAAATCTGCCATGGATGAGGAAATCGCCACTCTTACTGCAAGCCAATGTCCCGCCTTTGCCAGGGCCTGCCCCCTCGCGATCGCATCTCCAGAGTGAATACTTACATTCTCCGGCAGTTGGATTGAATATTCATATTCTCCCCTGTTACTACCGGTCAATGCCCTGCCATCGCTAGGGACTTCCCCCTTTGCGGTCGCACCGTCAGATTGAATACTTACATTCTCTGACACCTAAATTGAATATTCACATTCTCCAACAATACTCTCTTGGTCAGGTTCGGCCTCGCAACCAGATAGAATCCTTACATTCTCTGACCCTTGGATTGAGTTAATACACTCTCGGATGCCACCAGGAGTTTGCACACCACGAGTCAAACAGTGCTCGGACAAAAAAATGAAAAAGGACACAATCATCACGATAACATACAAGTACATGCACAAACGCGTCAATCAAGAACTGTCAAATAATAAAGACGACGTACAAGACACTAAACTAGAAAAGCAAAAAATACAAACACACACTAATACAAGGAAACATCGGTGATACACGATGGCTGCATCAACACCACGCGACCAAGGGGGCGGCCGCCCCGACCACCCCCTCCTTTGGCCGCCGGCGCACGGCCAAGGGGAGTGGCCGCTCCGTCCGGGTCGCCGTCGGCGGTCCTCCCCTCGCCAACAAACTCCGCGACATGTTCGCTGACCGCTCACAGAGCCCCGCTCCCGTCGTCCGATCGTCGGGAAACATCCCCGGCCGTCCGATTTACGCGTAACCACCCACTAACCGCCGAATTAGTGGGGGAGGATTTAATTAATATTTTATATAGTTTATTTAAGTGGTCTCCGAGTAGCAGAATACACGCATTAAAACTATACTAAATGCAATTATGACAGTGGTTATGGTGTGCGGATAGCTGCGTAACCACCATAACTACCACCCGGAGCCTATAAAAGGAGCCCCAGTCCTCCTCATTTCACACCTTTCTCTTCCGAGCCTTCTTCATCCTCAGGTTGAAGCTCTGCCGAATTCCTCCTACGAGCAGCCTCTGAGCCACACCCAAGCCGCACACGAGCCGCATCCGAGCCACAAGCGGGTCTAGTCGAATGTACAACCCCATATTCGATGAGCGGACCCCATCAGATCGACGAGTGGGGCAGTTTGGCCAGCATTTGCCCAAGGACTAAAGAGGGGCATTCACGCAACATGAGGAGGAATGGTTTGGCCCTTTGGCGAGTGCAATCTACACCTAACACTCGCCTAAGGATCTCGCGCATTGGCGCGCGTGCGAGACTAGCTCTCGCTTAGCTAGGCGAGTGGCCGCCCAACCAGGCACTCGCCCTTCAGAGATCTTCAAGGAGGCGAGTGCGTTGTGCTCCCGACATTCGCCCCTTTAGCCAAGTGGTGCTCTCACAGATCACTCGCCCAACAGGGCCCAAAAGAAAATTACCTGGATGCCCTCAGAGGTCTGCATTTAGCCATTCAGAACAGCAGAGTCACGCTGTTGGCAGACCAACCAAGACTACACATAGCTGTTTAGAACTACGGAGGTTGGCTTTTGACAGACCATTTTCAGAAAACAATAAATAGACCCAAGGGGGTACCTCAGAGGGAATGCTTACTTGTGTCCCGGTCTTCTTGCGCTCTCTGAGGTATCCTTTGCTCGGCAGTTGTCTAGGGAGGGGAAGCACTCTAAGATCTTCTGGATGTGTGGTGGGACCTCCACGCCAAGCCCTTGGGTCTGTCCCCAATTCTTCTTCCTTAGTCTTTGGGCTCGCAAGAGCGGAGTAAGTGTGTGATCACCCCTTCCCCAAGGGTGAACTCCACAAGAGACTGAATTCTCGGTTTCAACATCGAAGCCATCCGACGAAGCCAAATCGTTCAAGTTCCAAGCGGCCCCTGCAACTGCAAGTCCAGGTGCTCCGCCCCCCATTCAGAATCAGCAAGTCGCTATCCGAAGACCATCGGCGCGAAACACAATTTGTAACAACTCCCGGCGCGACGGTCTGTCGTCCGTCGTGTGCCAAGTGTTCTCTCACCTCGAAATTGTAACGAGAGGTGGTCTGTCACTCTCGACTTCAAAACAAGCTGTAACCGCCAAAGAATAGTGGACTTTGACCGACACAGATCCGGCCATGTGATTTTTTACCCAGTTGAGGGGTTTTTCCACGTTAAAACTGCTTGTGTACAATCAACCTACACTTTTGACTGTGTGCGCGCTCGACCGTCCGAGAGCTAAGACTGTACAAGTTTTCCGGTCCGATCGGAACGTCGAGTTAGTCCGCAACAAGTCTCATGCATATTAACAAACTAATTGAATTGGAAATTGCAGATTTATGATTTTCTTTAAGCTTTTATTGGTCTTTTGTATGTAAATTGCATATTATACTTAGCGAGAATGTGAGTAAGTTTCCCAAAATAGAAGCGACGGGTCTCCCATAATTTATAGAAAAAATGGCCTGTAATTTGCAAGCCAGACCGCAAGGCGCGACTGGCCTCCTCGGCCGGCGCCGTGGCTCTCCCTCCTCCCACGACGGCCATTCACCTCTGAGGGCTCATAACCCAGAAACTGCAGACGGCGGCCCCTCTCTGTTGTCCGATCATCCGTCTTCAATCACAGTCGTCCGTTTCGCGGGTAACCACCTGCATAACCACCGGCGTAACCACCATCATGAGTGCGTGTCAATAACCCAAATAATTATGGTTTGCGCGTACGTAGTGAAATTATAAAAATAATACGCACCTTAAACTATATTAAAAAATTTCTTTCATTAGTAATTTGGGTGGTTTAGGTATGCGGATGACCGCGTAACTGCCGTAACCACCCCTGAGGACTATAAATAGGATCTCAGATCCCTCTCATTCTAACTTTTTACTCCCAGTCTTCTCCTCCTACAAGCCAGAGCTCTGCCGTAATCCTCTTACGGGACGTCTCCCTTGAAGATCTTCGAGTACTTTGAAAATACGTCAAAGTCCCTGACGCTCCTACGTGCTACCTACCTCTGCAAGGCGTTCTGCCAACCTACCAATGCAATCCTCCTACGTGCTACCCTCTAGCACTCAGCATCCAGACGACTGCGAGCATTCTGCTCCACCAGAGAAGACAGCTATTAAGCTTTGCGAGCGGTGGCCTGTCACCCTTCGAGCAAGTCTCATTCTCTCTCGTCTCCTAAGCTGTAACGAGGAGCTGTCTATCGCCCTCGATTCCTCCTAAGCCTTGTAAACAGAAGCAAATAGTGAAGTTTTACTGACACCGTACTGATCACGTGATTTTTACGGGTTTTCAACATAAAAAATCTGTCTATCGGTTTCTCTACATGCTCTTTGACTAATTGACCGCTCAACTGCTCCGCGGGTTAAGATGGCTAAGTTTACCAAGAGCCTCGAGTGACACGCAACAAAGAGTGAAAATGGTGTTATCTCAAGAACGAATTGAATTAAATGGAGTGATATTTAAATGTCATTGGTTTTATAATTTTTAAATATGGAAGATCACACATCCTTCAGTGTATATCCATAATTTATGTGCATGTCTATGAAGGTTGTTAGAACTAACACTAGAGAGGCTTAGATTGCCATTAAAGTATTTGTATTGTTGAGTTAAGAAACTTATCAAGCCATTAAAATGCAAGTGCAAGATTTAAACAACCCTGTTTTATTTAATTTGAATTATTTTTGAATATCAAATAGTTTTATTTTTGGCTGTTGTACACTTGCTCGAGAGCATCGAGCACGGGCGCTCTGAAACTTTGCCTGAATTCTCTTCATCTTATCTCATTCCTCCATGCTCCAAAGCTGAAAATGTCGGGAAGGTCGAAATTTCGAAAACTTTCAATCAGACGTTAGAGAACTAATCTTACGCTCACGCGTCCGCTGCTTCACGTCCGCACACCAGCCCCGACTCCAATCTAGTTTAAATTTTAGTGCAAAGTGAAAGGCCAAATTCCTTCACTCCTCCCCCAATTCATTGTTCTTCTCTGGTCTAGGACATATTGGTACCAAAAATGATGAATGCTTAGATTGTAGCAATGTCAGAAGTTGAGCCATGCTTATTGTTACTTCAACAATTGTATGTAAAAGTTATATAGCAACATGACTCAATTTCAAATATAAAACTTTTAGGAGTAAAATTGATGTGGCACAAGGTCTATGAGAACAACCTGTGCCCCTTAGGATCAATATATAGAGTTGTCTCCCTTTGAATGTCGTCGTCCAGTCTAATTTTGTTGCCGGCCCCTTGAATGTTGTCATCTGCCGAATGTTGCCGCCCAACGAACGCTGACGTGTGAAGAATGTTGTTGCATGACGAATGTTGCCACCATGTCGATTGTCGTCATCCCGCCGAATGTCTCCCTGCCAAATGTCACCCCGCCAAATGTCGTTGCCCTGCCAAATAGTTTTGCGGACGAAACCCGCTGCAATGCAGGCGCAGCTCGCGTGCAGCATTGAGCACTAAAATCTTACAAAAATGCTTATATATAAATGTTGTTGGAAGCTATTGACGAGCGGACACCAAATGATACTACAAGAGACAAACGAACAAACTTCTTTATATATCAAAAGGAGGTTACGACGTTCCGATAAAACATTGCTCGTGTTATAACTCCACTATACAACGCAACACATCACACTTCCTATTTTGATGTTAGAACTCAACACTTCACTGCTACAAGCACTCCACTCAAGAGCTCTCTCTCTCACACACACACATCTTGGAGGTCGCCGAAGCTGCTGTCCGCAAGGAGGATGTAACACCCCGGCCCTCCCCCTTAGGGGTGACGTAGGCATGTTATCAGGCTGCAACTCATCACCCCATCCTCTCTCCAGCCTACTATCCGCGGGTTGGTGGTGGTCACATTCTCGCTTTGGTGAGGAAAACTCTCGAGTTAAACGGGCAGTACGAAGACTTTTCAGGAGATCATTCATCCCGAGACTACTTCCGCCCAAACACGCTTAACTACAGTCTTTTTTACCGCCCGCCTGCTACTTCAAAAAAGACAAGATTGCTGCGTACTTGGAAGAGATTGCAAGAAGTCAAGGAGAGAAAGGTGCTTGGGCTGGGAGCTTTGCCGTCGGGGAATTCGCAAGGGGGATTGAATTAATTAGAATTCGCTGGAAGTTGTTCGCTGGATGTGCTTGCTGAAGCCATCTGATTGTGAGATGGGGATCCTCTTCATTTCTGACGAAATAGAGAGGATCCATTTCACGGTCCAGATTTCTCTGATCAGGAGGATCAAACGGATTCACTAATTTCCAACCTTTTATATTTTTTTAAAATAAAAAAATTTTGCACCCTTAGATGTTTTGAAGAGAAATTTTGTCCATTAGATGGGCAAATGGATCCTCTCCATTTCCGACATTTCGTCAGAAATGGAGAGGATCCGGATCCCTGATTGTGATGGATCCGGATCCCTTGGAGTTCCTATTTGAACTCCAGGGGGTGGAGTTCCGATTTTGCGAATAAATGGAGCGGAATCAAAAAAATTGATTAACATGAAAGTTGTAGATATCCCCGAGACGAATAACTTTCATGTTGAACACTTTTTGATTTGAAGTCGTTTAGACTCCCGATTTGGGTCCCGAAAAAATTCTGTACGAAAATAATTAATTTAATTATTTTCGGAGCCCAAATCAGGGGTTTAAACGACTTCAAATCAAAAAGTATTCGACATGAAAGTTATTCGTCTCGGAAATATCTACAACTTTTATGTTAACTAATTTTTCTGATTCCGCCCCATTTATTCGCAAAATCGGAACTTCACCCTCTAAAATTCAAATAAGAACTCCAGGGGATCCGGATCCGTGATGGATCCGTGATTGTGATCGTCTCCCGTTCATGACCAAATTCACGTCTATAATTAGGCATAGTCAACCAAATGAAGCAAGCCACGTGTCCATCATTCTTTTCACGCTGCTCAACTACCACTACTTCCCACGCTAAATATATTATATATTAAAAATGACCACAATTCCCCCAACAAACTCCCGTGCATAAGAAAAAAATGAGCAACCGCCGGGCACTCTAAGGTATGCGAGCGGCGGGAGTGCCATCGCACCAAAGTAATGTCGTGACAGGAATACTGCTGCTTGGGGCACCTCACCTGGAGTCCCTGTGCATGTTATGGCTGGGAACTATATATTTCCGCTCATCGTATGAGCAGAGCCCCGTGCCTATCACTCTTATATTAAAAAGCCTCATGCAATTAGTCGCCTCTCCAAATTTTCATAATCTTCTCAACTAATTAAGTCTCAATGTGACAAAAGTTAGTCCAAAATGACTGCACCCACCTACCTAGTAAATGACTTAATTTAAATAAAATAAAATAAAATCCATCTCCTAAAATCTTAGTAGGTCTTGTCTAGTTGTCTCACGCGAAAAATTTGGTACGTGTAACATATTATAAGATCAGGATTCTCTCTATTTCTAACGAAATGGAGGGGATTCATTTCACGGTCTAGATTAAATATTTGTTATTTCGACGGGTTCATCATTTCTCATCCTTTTATAGTTTTTTTTAATCAAAAAAATCTACATCACAAGATATCTTTTAAACTTCTCTTGTCCATTAGATGATAAAATAGATCCTCACTAATTCGTCAGAAATGAATTCGGAAAAATACAGTCGTATTTCAAATTCAAAAATACAATCATATTTTCGCTCAAAATCCCACCGTAGAACTGTTACATAATTAATTCTCCTAATATGAACGGCCTTACAAAAACCTTTGAAAAAAAAAGAAGGCTTTATTACTCCACCCATAATTAAACTCTATATAACCAATACCCTTAGCAGTGTATAGTAGCACCCTCTCTCTCTCTCTCTATGAATCCTTCAGCTATGCTCAGCCTCCTCCTCCTCCTCCTCCTCGCCGGAAGGCAGGCCGCCGCCGGCGAGACGACCCTAAACTCCATGTGCAACTTCCTCGGCGGCGATTACGTCAACTATGATTACTGCGTATCAACTCTCTCCTCGGACCCGGTCAGCGCCACCGCAGACGGCCACACCCTCGCCCTCATCGCCGTCAATCTAACCGCCGCGAACGCCACCGCCGTCCGCTCCCTCGCCGACTCCCTCTCCGTCTCCGCCTCCAGCGACTCCTTCGTCCGCGCCTCCCTCCAAAACTGCTCCTCCCTCTACGCCGCCTCCAGCCCCGATCTCCTCCGCTCGTTCGCCGCCGCCGCCGCCCGTAACTACACTGCCGCCACCACGGCGCTGTCCTCCGTCCTCCGCGTCCCCGCCGGCTGCGACGAGGCCTTCGCGGCGGCGAAGGAAGGGGCGGCGGTGGCGTCGCCGATTAGGACGGAGAACAACGCCTTCTCCGACCTCGCCACGCTGGCAAAGGCGGTCAACAACTATTTGGCCAGTGATTGATTTTGGGGTTTGACTTTTGATGACGTGTCAAATAAGGACGACACACACGTGTCGCTTAATTGTGTCTTGTTTTTTAATTTAGTTCTTGCATGTAGTTGTAGTTGAGCCTTTTGTATTGAAATATATAAAGATTTTATTAATCATTTTGATAAATATTTTTAACTTAGATTTCATGACACTGCGGTCGTCTATGAATCATTGTTTATGAACGTCTGATCTCACCTAAGAAATTCTGTCCGCTTTTAAGCTCAAATTCAGTTTTTTTCTTGTTGGTGGTTGTAACCTGTGTCATGCCAAACATACATTCTATGACGACGGTATTTTGGTTGATGCTAAATGAAGGAACTGGTTTTTGTTAGAAATTTTATTTCTAAAACATTTAATTTTAAATTTTTTATTGGAGCTATGTGATGTTTGGTGTTTGAGCTACTCATATTTGATGGAAAAATTCCAAAATCAAAATGGAGGGAATTCAAATGTTTGGATGGAAAATCTTTCATAAAGGAAATGATGAGACTTTTAGGCTCTATTTGTTTGAGCGTTTTGATACTCCGTTTGGGCAAACGCCGCCGGAAGAAGGGTAAACAAATGAATCTCCGGCGGCGTTTGCTCCGTTTCCACCCGCCCGCCTTGAGAAACGCCCCAAAAAGCTCCGTTTGGAGCAGCCACCTCCCCCCTCCGGTTCGAACACTCCGTTTCCACCCGCCGTATCGATCCGCCACCGCCAAACCAAATGAAGTCTTAGTCTCAACATGCTTATCACTTTCATTTGAAGACAAACAACTCCAGAGGTTAAAAAAAACACTGAGATTTTCCGATGAGATTGTGCATTTAGACCGATCCTCCACTCAGGAATTCGGTCCGCTCTTCTCCTAGCGCAAAGGCTCCAGGACAGCCAAATTTCCAGGCCGGAATGTTTCCATCGAGTTTCTATGGACTTAGCCAAATTTCCAGACTGGAACACTTTCATCGAGGTTTCATGGACTTAGCCAAATTTTCAGTTCGGGGCGCTTCCATCGATGCTCCGAGTACTTAGTTTCTTTTTCATCTTTTTCGAATTGTGTGCTTGTAACAGAGAGGTGGTCTCTCACCCTCCGAGGAATCATCTCATACTCTTGTAATCTCCAACGATATAGTGAATTTTGGCCCGATACATATTCAACCACGTGATTTTTCACGTAAAAAAAACCTTTTATCATTTGCTGATGTTTTTCTTTGACTGTTCGCATGCCCGATTCAACTCCGAGCTAAGACCGAGCGACCCACAATAGTGCACTATATTGCAATTTTATGTGATAAATATTTTAATTTATTCACACAGATAAACCATAATATTAGTTTTAGATTATTAGTAAAGTATTTTTGTTTATTATTATTATTATTATTTATTATAAAATGTTGAAGGAAACTGAATTTAATCATATTTTAAATGAATAAATAATTGAACTGACACCTGAAATAAATCTATCATCTTCCATTCACCTTCTGAGTTGTTACAGCTCAGCAAACCCTAATTGTTCAAAAAAAGAAACCGAGAGGAAGGCGAGCAGTCAATGCTCAAAATTTTTTTCCTTGAAAAAGAGTGTGTTTAATGCTTCCGTCAACATTACGCCAGCTTTGACCATTGACTAATTTGTCAAGTCAATTGTTCGGTCCACCAAACCCACTTAAAGTCGCAATAAAGTCCGCCCTTACAATAATAAATTGTAATTTAATAAGAATGGTGTTTTGTGCGCGTAATAAAAGGAGCAATGTTAAAGGCACACGTGTTTTGACTATGTGCACACACGAAGTTAGGAAAAATCATATTATTTTGACACTTTTTCGGAAGTCAAAAAGTTTTATGCGCAGTCAGCGATTTGTTCATCCTAGCTCGCACGACGTCTTAGGCTATATTTGGTTCGACGGTGACGGGTGCATCCGGTGGGTCGAAACGACACTTTGGAACCGGAGGAGAGAGTCGGGGGTCGAAACAAAGCGGATCGGGACCGTTTCCTCCTTGCTACGGGTGCAAACGGAGTAAACGCTGCCGCCGGCCGTTTGTTTACCCGACGTTCGGAGGCGTTTGCTCCAAACGGAGGCTGCGAAACGCCGAACCAAACGAAGCCTTAGTGTTTCTCGATCTCGGCATTTGTACTCTCATCGACCAGCATCCAGCCTCCCCAATTCGCAGGAAGACGAAGCTGACGACCTCATTTACTCACGCCGACGACCCCTCTCCTGCTCCAGAGTTCATCTTGTCGACGAGCTTGCGTCTTTCTTTCCTAACGGCGATGACTCCTCCCCTCTGAGCTCACGCCGGCGACCCCTCTCCTTCAGAGTGAGAGGGAACTCAGGGAAGGACATGAAAAAAAACAAGTTTTTATTTTGTGTGCACATATAGATTTCGGTTGCAAATAAAATTTAGTCGTGTGCACATAACATTTGAGTGTATACAGTCAAAACATGTGTGCCTTTAACATTGCTCAATAAAAGGCTACGGGCAGTCAACAACTATGTACAATCTAATATCACTATATACAGTAAGATTAATACTATACTCGCATAAAACATACCTAAAAAGCAAAAAATTAAAAAAAGTGGACCCCACTTAACACAAAAACACGTAACTCATGTAATTGGGTTTGCAAAGTTGAGAAAATAAGGAGGTCGAGTGTTATTTGCAAACCCAATATTTATGAATAAATCATTTCAACATCCAAATAATATTTAAAAATTTTAAGGATAGAAATATAATATTTGAGCACAAAAATTACTACTGAAGTCGTAATACTAAATTTTATTTATCATTTTTTCAAGTCCATAACAACTCAACATTGTTTGGGCAAACTCTTATGGTGTATAAAAAAAAAATATGTAAATGTTGGATTTTATATAATGTAAGTCACAACAACACTCAAGCCTTTATCCCACTATGATGGGGTCGGCTATATGGATCCTTTGTCATCACTGTGCCCTATCTTTTGTCACAATCTCACTAATGTCTAAAGTACATAATGTGTTTTTTTATAGTTTCATTCCAAGTCTTTATTGTTCTACCCCTCCCCCGGCTAACAGGCCTAGTGTCTAGACTCTCACAACGCCTAATAAGTGTCTATAATGTAAGTAAAAGAAAAAAAAAAGTTTTTGTAAGATGTAAGCTCCGTATGGGGGGACTTATTTTCACCAGTCAAGCGGTCGCGACCGCATGAACCGGGACTTAATTAAGATCTGGTTCATGCTTTCTCAACCGTTTGAGCCGGGAAAGTATTTAGGAAATTGTTGTACAAATTTCTAATCCAGATCTCAAGGTGAAGATAGGCAATGACACATGGCACTATGGGAGAAATTTTTTTTTTTGTGCTTATGCGCACAGAAAAATCCCTGCCTGTTTAAATAGGGTGATTGTTATCCGCACTGCAGTTTTGGTTATTCGTAAATATTTTTTTCCTAATTTTTCGCGCTTTTTGGAAATACGTCTTGTACATGCATTTTCAGGAAAAGTGTTCAACATCAAAGTTGTAGATCTCATCGAGATCTACAACTTTCGTGTTGAACACTTTTTCTGAAAATGCATGTACAAGTTTTACTTTGGAAATACACCCAGATTTTGCGCCTTTTAGAAATAAGTCTTGTACATGCATTTTCAGGAAAAGTGTTCAACACGAAAGTTGTAGATCTCGATGAGATCTACAACTTTGGTGTTGAACACTTTTCGTAAAAATGCATGTACAAGTCGTATTTCTAAAAGGCGCGAAAAATTGGGGAAAAAAAGTCCGAATAACCAAAACTGTAGTGCGGATAACACTCACCTTAAATAGTTGGGTCCCATTTTCTTTATTTCCTTTTCGCCCCATTTTCACTTCCGTCGTGCTCTTAGGAAGGTTATTTTATATAGTTTAGAATTTAGATTCTGTTTTATTCATTTTTAATTATTATTTACTGTGATATTTTGGGATCCGGATCCTTTCCATTTCATTTGAAATGAAAGGGATTCATTTCATATCTAGTGGACAGAAAAAATTCAAAAAAAATCTAGTGAACAATAATTTTTTAAGTAAAAAAATATATAAAAGAAATGAAAAAACAGAACCATTTAAATGCTAAAGCAGATATTTTATTATTATTATTATTAAATTACATATTCACGAATCTCTCGTGAGAGTATTGCTGCATTTTTTAAGTATTGCTGCATCTAACTACTAATGTATTTAAATATTTTATTATTATTATTAATTATAGAAATATTTTATTATTATTTTGTTAGATATTTTATTATTATTAATGAGTTAAATATACACGAATCTCTCGTGAGACTGGTGAGACTGAGAGAGTATTGATACATTTAACTATTAATTTAATTAAATAAAATAATTATTAAAAAATATAATACAATTGTCATATATAATAAAAAAGTAGTATTTATATAAATTCTGAATTTTCAGCAACATCGACTTAGGCTCTATTTGGCACGGTGATGGCGGTCATGAACACGGCGTTTAAATTGTCATTTGCTAACATTCACTTAAGGAACTTCATTCACTTTTATGTTCAAATGTCTGTTAGGCGATCCTTAACGAATGACGGTTTAATCCATGCGTTTATGACCAAGTATGTCACGTTGGAATGTACCGACCCTTTTAGTGAAGAGATTGACTTTTAAACGTTCGGTAAAGTCAATTGCAAGATGTGTTACATCATACTTCATTCACTTTTATGTCGGCTTAGGCAGATGTGTTTTCTAAACAATTTTTCGGGGTTACCGCCCCAGCAAGAAATTGACTTTACTATTGAATTTGTGTCAGGTGCAAAACCTGTGGCCCGCTCATCGTACTGAGTAGCGTCAAAGGAAATGACAGAACTGAAAGTTCAATTGCAAGGATTGCTAGAGCAAGACTATATATGTCCAAGTATATCACCTTGGAATGCACCGGTCCTTTTTGTGAAGAAGAAGGACGGAAGCTTGCGTTTATGCATCGATTATAGAGAACTTCGGGGTTACCGCCCAAGCAAGAGATTGACTTTACCATTGATTTGGTGTCAGGTGCAAAACCTGTGGCCCGCTCATCGTACTGAGTAGCGCCAAAGGAAATGGCAGAACTGAAAGTTCAATTGTAAGGATTACTAGAGCAAGACTATATATGTCCAAGTATATCACCTTAGAATGCACCGGTCCTTTTTGTGAAGAAAAAGGACGGAAGCTTGCGTTTATGCATCGATTATAGAGAACTAAATAAGCTGACAGAGAAGAACAAGTATCTGATACCACAGATTGATGACTTGTTCGATTAGCTGGTTGGATCAACAGTATACTCAAAACTAGACCTGAAGTATGGCTATTACCAGTTGAGAATTCAGGAATGTGACATTCCCAAGACAGCGTTTGGATCACGCTATGGTCATTATGAGTTCACTGTAATGTCGTTTTGGCTAACAAATGTGTCATCATTGTTCATGGACCTAATGCACCAAACGTTTCAAAAGTACTTGGACTTATTTGTAATCGTCTTTATTGATGGCATTTTAATGTACTCTCAGTCTGAAGAAGATCATGTGAACCATTTGCAGATGGTGTTGCACACCCTGAGAAGAAACAAGCTCTATGCTAAGTTCTCAAAGTGTGAGTTCTGGCTGTCGTCAGTGACCTTTCTAAGCCATATAGTTAGTGGAGAAGGTGTTGCGGTGGATCCGGCGAAGATAATTGTGATACGGGAGTGGCCGGTATTGTCTACTGTAGCAGAAGTCCAGAGTTTCCTTGGACTGACGGGCTACTGCAGACGATTCGTAGAAAACTTCTCGCGGATCGCCTTGCCTCTTACCACACTGACGAGGAAGGATCAAAAGTTTGTTTGGACGCCAGAGTGCGCGTGAGCTTTTGAAGAGTTACAGAGTCGTTTGACCATGACGCCTATTTTGAGTTCGTCATGTGGTACAGACGGCTTTGAAATATATAGTGATGCTCAAAGAGCGGCTTAGGCTGCGTGTTTTTTCAGTTCGGAAAGGTTATTGCTTATGGCTCACACCAGTTGTAAGTGCATGAGCGAAATTATCCAGTCCACGACTTGGAGTTTACGGGTGTGATCTTTACACTGAAGCTATGACGTCATTACTTATATGGCGTGAAAGTGAATATATTCACGCACAATAAGAACCTGAAATATTTATTAGATCAGAAGGATCTAAACATACGGTAGCGGAGGTGGATGGAGTTCATCGGGGACTACACCTTCGATATTCATTATATATACTCCCGGGAAAGGGAACGTGGTCGCAGATGTCTTGAGTCGTAGGACTCCGACAAGGGAAAATTAGTTGCAGATGCATGATGAGCGTCTGATCCAGGAGTTGGAGGCCCTAGAGATTTCTTGCGTTGACAAGAATGCTACTACAAATATGTGCTTCAACTGGACGGAGGAACAATATGACCTTGCAGACAGGGTTTGACGAGCAACGGAACTCGATGAGAGTCTAAAGCGCTATGCAACAGATGGGTCAAATTCCCAATTCTCCATGGAAGACGGCCTTTTGAGAAAAGATGGTCGTTTGTGCGTCCCGAGTGTGGATAAACTACAGGAGAAATTGATGTATGAGGTACACTTCATGAAGTACTCAATTCATCCAGGAAACGTGAAAATGTACAAGGACATGAAGAAGGTGTTCTAGTGGCCAGATTTGAAGAAATACATAGCCCATTACGTGGCAAAATGTCAAACTTGTGCTTTAGTGAAAGTTGAATGCCCGAAACCTGAAGGTTTCCTGAATTCGTTACCAATCCCTGTATGGAAGTTCGATGACATTTCTATGAATTCCGTGCATGGACTGCCGAGATCTCAGAGTGGAAATGATGCTGTATGGGTGGTCGTTGACCGGTTAACCAAAGTGTCGCACTTCATACCTAACAGGAAGGACGATTTAGTGGAAAAATTGGCCAAGTTGTACGTGGATAACATCGTACGATTGTACGGCGTGCCCCGTAACATCGTCAGTGATCGAGATGAGCGTTTTACTTCAGGTGATTGGAGGCTAATCCACCAACTGTTGGATACCAAGTTGAAGTTCAATACGGATTTCCATCCGTAAACAGATGGTAAGACCGAGAGGACCAATAGAACAATGGAGGATATGCTTTATATGTGCGCCTTGAATTTCGAGAAGAGGTGGGAAGATCACCTCTATATGATTGAGTTTGCGTACAACAATAGCTATCAAGCCAACATAGAAATGGCGCCCTTTGAAGCTTTATATGGTAGGAAGTGTCGTACACCATTAGCTTGGGCGAAAACAGGAGAGTCAAAGCTATATAAGCGTAAAGAGGTCGAGGATGCAAATTCGACCATACGCACTATAAGAGAGCGGATACTGATAGCCCAAGATAGACAAGTAAAGTACTATAATGCCAAACACCGAAACGTGGAGTTTGCGGTTGGCGAGTGGGTGTACTTAAAGATCAAGCCATTCAAAGGCGTGCTAGGATTCAACGCTTGAAAAAGTTAAGTCTGAGGTATCTTGGTCCGTTTGAAGTGGTTGAGCGGATTGGAGAAGCTGCATATCGATTAGCTCTTTCGACGGAGCTAAGTGTCTTGCACGATGTGTTTCACATATCGATGTCGCGGAAAGCTGTAAAAGAAGCAGCTCAAGTGATTATTGCTGATCAAGTACCGGTCGATAGTCGGTTAACGATGAAAGTTCAGCTTATTCGAATCGAGGATACGGAGATCAAGCAACTGCGAAACAAGACAATCGGAATGGTCAAAGTCCGGTAGGACAACTGTGGCCGTGAAGAGCTGATGTGGGAGCATGAGCAAACCATACGCGAGGAATATCCCGAGTTTTTTGTAAAATAATGTTGTAACATTGTTTTGTGTGAAAGGACAATATGTTGTAACATATAAGTTATTGTTTTTCTCTTATAGATAAATACAATTTCGAGACGACATTTCTGTAAGGAGGGGAGGGTTATAACACCCCAAAATGACAGCAAAACCTTTAGTGATATCGCCAGGCGATAGTGGGTATCGCGGTCGGCGATGGCGAGAACACTCAACGCCATGAAACGTTGAATAAGCTCATCACACTTGATGCCATGGAGCGTTGAGTGAGATATCGCGTGGCGATAGTGGATATCGCCAGGCGATAGCGATGACACTCAACGCCTTCAACCAAGCGTTGAGTGGACCCAACGTACTCGACGCTTTCGACGAATCATCGAGTGAGCTGTCGGAGTGGCGATAGTGGATATCACCGGGAGATACTGCCATGTATGGGCGGACACGTGTCAGATGGACGGAAGGCGGATGATGAGTGGTGATTGACTGGGGTCAAAGCGTCTATCGACGCTATCGCCCAGACGGTAGCGGATATCGCCAGGCAATAACGTTAATGTTGACTATTCAGCTTTAATCATGGCCTTTGCTTCCTTTTGATGTGAGGATCCTGTGACTGGGGTTAATCCCGAGACCACTTAATCAAAGAAGAGGTGGAGAGAAGATTCATTCTCTCTTCTCTCTCTCTCTCTCCTCCTTTCATCAATATCTTGAGAGGAAAGAGCTAAGGAACAAGGCTGAGGCTAAGGCTGATCTTGAAACGCTTGGTGAAGGAGATCCAGTGAACGGAATCAAAATCAGAGGCTAGGTCCGCGAAGAGGAAAGAGGGGCCCTCCTTATCAACCGGACAGAAAGCTTCGTCATGGCTCCAAAACGGATTACAAGGGTAATGATTTTCTCCTTAGATAAGTGAAGTCCTCAATTTGCATACGTGCATAGAAACCCTCATCAAAAAGTGAAGAAAGGGTAGTTTCCAGTGGGTTGATCGTTGTGATCCCCGATTAAATTTGCATATAGATCTGGAAATTTATAGTACGGAATAGGCATGATGTGTGAAGCCCATTCAGACAAGTTGGTCTGGATTGGTGATATTTTATTTTGCGTGTCGAAGAAAACTCCACGTATAAACGAGTAGTTTACGGGGTCTGTGAGTTATATCTGTGAAATGAGAATATAAGGAAGTACTCGAGATGCTCTCCAGAAAAATAGAAAAGAAATTCCATGGTTTGCAAAACTGTTGTATATCGCCGAGAGACAGCGAGTATCGCCGGGCGACAGCTCCCAGTGAGCTATGTTTGCAAGGCCTATCTCTGGGAAACTTGGGGGTCATTGTATGAAAAGCTGAGAGCTTATAGTGCCCAGCTATGGTGTCCATGAGTGTCAGTCTATTTTGGTGCAAAGCCCGTCTCACGAAGACCATGGGGCTAGCATGTGAGTTGAGCCATGGAGGCCAACTATTATGTCCGCGAGAGCCGTAACGAAGCTGTGAGCCTGCAGTTCCCAGCTCTAAAGGTCGTTGAGCCGAACGGGGAAGTGCAGGTCCACCCGCATCTTGTATATTTCCTTGATTGCTTCGGCATTCAGAAGTGGCGATCTGAGCAACGAGAAGGGACTGAACTGTACCTGCGTTATGTCTATTCTGATTAGATTGCCTAAAGTAGCTGGTTGTCGTCGGTAGCATAATGAGAGTCTTAGGCCTAGGGCCAAAAAGACTAAAATGCTCAAGAATGAACCGTTAAGTCTTGGATCTCTGAACAAGAGGTGAGATCCGGGAAGTCAGTTACATCGTGAATATGCCCTGAGTGCACGGGGCGTGTGGTCGTTGAGTCGACGTTTGTGGTGAATGGAGCTTGACTTCACATTATTGTTGCCACTATATATATTTGATGTTGTTGCATGGAAGGAGAATCACAACCCCGAGTAAGGGGTGAGGTCGTTATAAACGGGTCGGCAATTACTGACCGTTACCTTGTTTGCCACGTTTTGGTGGGCTGTGATTTATAGGTGTTGGAGAGCTAAGTGGAAAGTAGCGGACTGAAGCCCTTGTGCTGCGATTGGCTGGCCCTCGAAGGCCCAAAGGCGAACTTTTACTATCTTCATGTGTGTCCGGCTTGCGCGCCGATGTATGAAAACACCTTGTGTAAAGGAAATAGTTGTAAGGCATTAAGGCCATATTGACTTTTGTGTTTTTCTATAAAACATTAATCTTTATATATATATATATATATATATATATATATATATATATATATATAGTGAACATTCATGTGTACTTGAGTTCAAGTTTTCACCCTTGAAGCTTCAGCTAGAATGCTCTGAGTTAGAGCGCATGTAGTCTTTTGATATTCACATGTAATCCCTCTGCCTGTTTGTGGAATATGGTGTAGGGCCCCGACCAGACCCTCTATTATATTTCATGTGATGGACGAAAGTGTTACAAACACCCCAAAAATATTTTGCCTTGAGTCTGAGAGTGATGGGTTGAGTGCAGCAGGTCCATTTTTCCTTGACCAAATGACAAAGGTAAATGCATCGTGTGCACAGCTTTAAGCATCGGGTGAACTCCGAAAGCGTCTTGTTCACTCGATATCAGCGTCGTGTTCACCCGACACTGGGTGTTAACCGGTTGGGTGTCATGTCCATTGGCTGGGTGTTGCGATATCCATGCAGGCGTCGTGTTCACTCAGCACTCTGAGGCAGAGCGTTGTTTCGAAGTGCACGTGAACCGGTTTCGTAAAGATGTGATTTCTGGGTGTCAGATATTCTTGGGATTTGATCCAATAACCCAGATCTTTTACCAGTGAACCCAAAATTGAGCAGAAAGGTTCTCCCCTCTTTTTCTACAAGTAAATCATGATCTTGATGCTTGGTGAGCTAGAGAGAGCGGAGGAAGAAGAAGGCCTAGATCTGCCATTGTTGGAGTTTCAAAGCTCCGTTTGCCAATTCGAGACCGGATTTGTGGAGAGGGCTTGAAGGCGAACACGTTTATCTATGCTATTCCAAGTTTCTATGATAAGGAAGAGATTTCGTAAGGTAACGACATCTCTCCTCCTGGTCTTAGGATGCATGCATGACATCTTTTCTTTATGTCTTTATTTTTTTGCAAATTTTTGGCACCAGATCTCTCGAGTGAGTGGTATCCAGGTCACCTTGGTTCAAGAAAAAACACTCAGTTGATTGAGTTCATTCCCGACATATTTTTGCATTAGAAATTCACTCTGTTAGTAGATTAGGCATTATGAGTGAAGTTGAAATCACGACCGGTGGTCAGATTCAGTGATGTTGTTTGCTAGAAATCTGATTATAGTGAATACGCCATTGCGATGCCCTTTGTTTTATATGAGAACAAACGTTGGATAGGGTGACGAAATGTAAGTGATGGATTATGATATATGTATATTTGAAGGCGTGACTTCGTCTTTGTGGTCGGCTGACTTACCCCGTGATGTTGTGATTCACGTGTAGAAGGTGTCATGGCAAGACACGTCCCCTTATGTGAAAATTGACAAGAACGTCAACGCTTTTGGACAAGCCTGATAGTGTTGCGATATATATGCAGGTGAGGTCTAAGCGAGAGTTCGTAACATCGATTGTGCTTGATTTGGTGGATTTGGCGAGAACAGTGGAGCTAATGGAAAAGCTCGATGGTGATGTGATTCATGTGCGGGCGGGTCTCAGTAGGAGTTCTCGTCCTTGGGCTTGTATGCCTTTGGGAAAATGAGAGTACCCATGTGATTGATGTGACATGATGATGTGTGATGATATGTTAGAATCATACACTTTGTAAGGTGTTTTGGGTGAAACCCGGGTTTACATATATGTTGTATTGTAAGCCTCCTTTTATTTATATGCTCAATATAGAAATATATTTGATATTTGAGACACTCATTCCTGTTGTTTCTATGTTATTTCATATTGTATTACATATGCATACGAAGTACTGACCTGCATGGTGATGAAGTGCACCGTAGTTCGTTAGGGATGACCGAGAGGAGGGGCGTTATTTCATAGTTGAGGTCAGTCTTAGTTGACTCACGTTACAATAATTTTTTACAAGATAGGGATCACAATCGCAAGTGGTAGCCAACTCGCCAACCAAAAAGACTTACGTCTCATAAAGTGTACCTCCTCCTGTTGTGTCTGTTTGCTTGCTTGATGTACTTCTCTTTTTATATTCTGGCTTGTATGTCGAGGGAACATAGGACTACTCTATATTTTTTATGTATGATATGTTGGTTGTGAACTTGAACATTTTGTATTATAAGGTCATAAGGCAATTTAGACTCATATGCATTCATGGACAACTTCTAGTCTTTGTTGGTATGATTTCACTGTATTGTATTCTGAGTTTTGAGATGAGTAATATTCTTATTTCATGTTATATTATCTAAGCTATGACGTCTATATGTTGTGGGTCCTAGGACAAACTCATATTATATGGTTATTGCAAGAGAGGTGTTACATACGAAACACATGAGCTACCATGAGTGATTAGGTGAGATTGTTAGGTGAGGTGATTACAAAACATGGATTGAAATTTAAAACTAGCTCAATAAAAGTATTCCCCTCTAAAATATGTATTGCTTTCATGTTTTTCCAACTCCCACATTTATTCCATAGCGATATATCATTTAGTTAAACGCATATGCACATGCGTTAAGTCTTGGACCTCTGAACGAGAGGTGGATTAAAACTAGCTCAAAATTCTAGAGTGAACCGTTAAGTCTTGGACCTCTGAACGAGAGGTGGGATCCGGGAAGTCCGGTACACCGTGAATGTGCCCTGAGTGTACGGGGCGTGTGGCCGTTGAGCCAACATCTGTGGTGAATGTTGCTTGACTTCACATTATTGTTGCCACTATATATATATATATATATATATATATATATATATATATATATATATATATATATATATATATATATATATATATATATATATATATATATATATATATATATTTGATGTTGTTGCATGGAAGGAGAATCGCAGCCCCGAGTAAGGGGTGAGGTCGTTATAAACGGGTTGACAATTGCTGACCGTTACCTTGTTTGTCACGTTTTGGTGGGCTGTGATTTGTAAGTGCTGGAGAGCTAAGTGGAAAGTACCGGGCTGAAGCCCTTGTGCTGTGATTGGCTGGCCCTCGAAGGCCCAAAAGGCACTCTTCCCACTCTCCAAAAAGTTATAACACATTTTATGGGCCTTCCAGTGCTCTACATGAAAAATGTCCAACATAAAAATTGATTATGAGTGTTTTGGTGATGTAATAACATTCTACTCAACGTACTGAATGAGTATGTACAATCTTGCATATGCGTCATTTGTGGTTGTCAATCATCATCGACAAAATACAGTTATTGCAGTAGCATTCATATCTCAAGAGACTAAAAATCATTTATAAGAGTAGTCGAGACCTTCTTGAAATTCATATCCAGTAAGTAGCAATTGACCATCTTCACGACCAAGATCAAGCAATGATAGATGTTATCGAAAGAGTTATAAGAAAAAAACAGTCATCTACTTTGCCAAAAAAGACTCGCAAGATTCATTGGTATAGTTGCAGTACGGTAAAACTTGCCCTTAAGTTATAATGGTACTTTATGATCACATAAGATCCTTGACGCACCTCTCCACTTCAACCAATCCGCTTGGATTCTGTGTCACATCTTTATCAATACCTCTATCTTTTTTAACAATTGATCCAAGATATTTAAAACACTCGTTACGGGAAATATCTTGATCACCCAACTTAATAACGAAGTCATCCGTCCTTCTTGCCAAGATTCAAGTTTTGTGTTTACACCCTCGCGTGTCTTATCGACCAAAACGATATCACCCGCAAACAATAAACACAAAGGTATTGCTTGTTGGATATGTCTGGTGAGCTCAACTAAGATAAAGGTAAAGAGATAAGGGCTTAAAGCTGAACCTTGATGAAAGCCAATAGTGATAGAAAATTCCAGTGTTAATCCTCCAGAAGTCCTCACCCTTGTCACTGAATTTGTATACAAAATGAAAACAATCCTTCGGAGACGGACAATATCTGCAAAAATTAATTATTATGTACAACATAAAAACAATACTTTTGGAGAAACTTTGGTAACATTTGCCTTTAGGAATAATATCACTCGATTTGCATATGACATATCAATACGTGAAGAGCAATGTGAAGACACCAGAAACTATGTAATGAAGGGGCTAAAAGATCTTTCATTGCATGTTGATGCCCTAATTGAAATGAATAACAACAACCAACACTCACATGAATATAAGGCCAAACCATTGTTGAAGGCAATGACAGACACAAAAAATTTATATTCAATGTAGCCACTAGCCAGAGTATAAAATTATTCAATAAAATGACCAAATATAATAAATTATATCTATAATATATAAATATCACACAATTCTTTAAAACAGTTGATCAATTTGGGGAAAAGTGTAACATTTACCATACTTTTTTATGCTTGACATTTCTTGATAATAGTATTTCATTTTCCATAATTATTCAATAAAATAACCGAAAATCTGTGGACGACTTGTTGCAGACGTGATTTTTTTCGGGTCTCAAATCGGGAGCTTAAATGACTTTATGAGATCTACAACTTTCATGTTGATCACTTTCTCAAATGAGATACATTTGGGTTTAAAAATCCAAAAAAATTGAACTCACGCTTTTTTTTTTAGCTCGTGTATACTCTCCAAACCATTGGTGATCTTATCAGGCCTGAGGGGTGGATGACAAACCTGTTGTGTGTATGGCTGAAAAAATTAATAAACAAAAAATACAGGCGAGGAAAGTCGCACTTCTCGTCAAGGGATGGATCTCCTTTTTCGATGGTTTAGGACGATAGAACTCATTCTTTGACAGATCGACGAGCAGGAAGGGTTACTACCGAGCAAGAAAACGAAAAGACGGAAGGGCCACCGAGTAAAAAATTTCAAGCAAGTAGAAGGAACAAGATTGGTTTGGTAGTAGCATTTTTTTAGAATAGAAAAAAATGCAAAAATTTGCTGAACTTATATTTTTCTGATTTGCTAGTAAAGAAATTGAGTTTGCTAATAACAACACAAATAATAAAAGTAAACTAATATAATTATATTTAAAGTAAACTAAATTTTTATTTAAAGTTATGCAGTTTTATTTAAAGTTATTAAATTTTATTAAAAAATTTATTTAGTAAAATAAATAAATAATATAATTATATTTAAAATTATATAATTTTTAAACTCACCGAATCGGAGATTACCCAAACACAACCTATATTTTAAAAATACAGTTTTGAATCTCCATTTTGAGCTGCTTCATTTTAAACCGACACCCGTTTCTCAAACAGAGCCTAGAGCAAACACACCATGCCAAATGAAGCCTAAAACAGGGAAGGCAATATAAATAGCCCAAACCTAGATCAACAATCCCCAAATAGTCATTATCAACAAAATATGATTTTTAAAAATGTCAGATTAAGGTTTGATATTGCACATGGAAAGTCGCTAAAGATTCCATTTTACAGAAAGATTTGGAGCTCTGCTTAATACAACTTCCTGCTGTCAAATCAAACTCCTGTCGATGAGCGCGTCGAGCTTTCATTGAACTGGAGCTTCCATGACTTGTAATGATGGTAACAAAAGGTCAATTGCCGCAACATGGTGGCTTATGGATCAATTGTATCCAATCAGTTCCGATTCGACGATGATTTTGAGCACATTCACTATTTATCAACTGAAGCTGCAGTTGAGGTATGGCTGAAACAGCAATTGAGGATGAGCACATTGTATTTACTCATCTAACAACCCTGCACAACAATAGAGCAGAGTTACAAAAAAAAAACAATCAGCACAAATAATTTTTTCAAGTGTATTTTTGTCTGTTATAAAAGACCATATCCAAATCCCTTGTTGTGACATGTCTTCTCCCCCCCCCCCCCCCCCATTTCATGTTGACTACTAAAAAATATTTACCTGGTAGACAGATTATGTATGTGGGAAGAGACTATTGTGAAGGCCTTGGTGATAATGTCCACAACTAATAACTTGTTATCACCTATTTAAGTGAACTGGTACCTGACGTAGGACGCTCCTATGTCACAGGGACAATGTGGGCGATCACAACTTGCAACAAAATGAATCCAACGATTTTTTTTCTTGCAATAATAATTTTTTTTGTAAATCAAAATAAAATACGCCGTAGTAGTTAAAGCTCTCAAATATGGAGGCACCGGAAGTCGTATAATTGCAAGAGTCAGAAAAGCAATTGACTTTTTAAAATGAGAGAGTACACGAACTCAAATAACTGAAATCAAAGTGTATGAACTAGTATCTCTTCAAGTAATTAAAAAAAAACTAATATCTCTTCAAGTAGAGATCAAACACAAGACCCAACGATAAAGAAATAACAAGCACACCTTGGACTCGCATAATATTGAAAGGAGGGAGGGCTGGAGTGATGTCGGAGAGTTGTGGTGTAACCGAGAGAGCCACCCAGGGTTGTTCTTCAGGTTCCAATGAGGCTTTGCGGGATTGGAGCGGGCTGGAATTCAGATCCCAATTGCTGGTAGGTGATCGGCAGAGAGCTGGGATGCTGTTAGAGGCTTTCAAAATGCAGGGGTGTGTGCTGGGAAACAAATGCAGATTCTGGGAAGCAGTTATGTGGAGATTGGTGGCTGTGGTTTGCTGTCCAGGACAGGGGAGTGTGCTGGGAATCAAATACAGATTCGGGACTGCAGTTGAGTGGAGGATGGTGGCTGTAAATAGCTGTCCAGGACTCCTGTTGAAGTTGAGGGCCGTTGGGTGGAGGATGGAGGAAGAAGGGTTGGGATTTCTGAGAGGAGGGGTTGGGGTTTGTGGTTCCATGTGGGGGTAATGGGGCTCGGCAGGACTGTAGGGGGGATCGTTGCGGCTCCATGTGGAGTAGTGGGGGCTCGGCAAGGATGTAGGATGATGGAGAGTTATGGGATGAAGGTGGTTTAATGGAGGAAGTGGGGGCACGTGAATAGGGGGGAATTGGAAGGGGGCCGGCTATAAAGGGAGTAGTGGAGGGGGTGGTTTGGCTAAATTTTAGGAGAAGTCCCTAAAATTAAGGGAAGTGGAGAAGTGGTGAAGTTGGGGGTGGTGGTGGAGGTGGCTGGCCGGGGAATGGCTAGTGGTGTTTGTCAGAGGTGTTGGTGGTGGACAGAGGACTTTTCTGGCGATCGCCGAAAAACTTAAAATTGGTGGAAAGGGAATGAAGATGGCGAGGAATCACCGGGGGAGACCGGAAAATGATTCCGTTGATCACCAAAGATGAATTAGAGGGGAGTTTGATGAGAATGGTGAGTCAGTTAGGGGATTTGGAGGGAGGGGCGATAGGGAAGTCGATCCACGACGGGGAAGATGGGGTTGGGTGGTCAGGTGAGGGATGGGGAGGTGGCTGGGACTCCGACTGTGTTGTGAGATGACCCGGAGAGGTGGGGATGGAAAAGGAGGTGGCTGGCAGTGGTTTGGGGAGAAAAAGGAAGGGGGAGGCATGCTGTCTTGTGGGTGGAGGAGAGGGGAGGGGATGGTGGACGACAAAGGGGAAGGGAAGGGAATGGTGGCTCACGGCTAGGGAGAGGAGGAATCCCGGGTTTCACACCTAGGGTCAGCTTCTGCGCCGAATTGACCAAACAAGTGTCTTCTACACTCAATTCTTCAATGTTTCTAAATGTGAGCCCTCACCCTCAATATATAGACAATAGAGGTCATTATGGACGGTCATGATTCTCCGATCATGATGCCATTAAAATACAAGAAAATAAAATTCACAAAAATACAAAAAACCCTAAAATTCTTGGATCGTCGATCTGCATAAAATGGACGGCTCCGATCATCATGTAGGTCGATGTGCGTCACGATCTCATCAGTACCTTTTGCAAGTTTTTCTCTCACAAAATGACCGTCTGCTTTAATGTGTTCTCCATATTTATGACACATGGATTGATGCGATATAGATGTCTTATAATCACACATCAACTAAATTGTACAC
Organism: Platanthera zijinensis; assembly: GCA_039513925.1. Taxonomy (NCBI): domain Eukaryota; kingdom Viridiplantae; phylum Streptophyta; class Magnoliopsida; order Asparagales; family Orchidaceae; genus Platanthera; species Platanthera zijinensis. Next base: position 174,158,940 of record CM077093.1, read on the forward strand.
TCAGAGTTTAATCCTAATACTTTCATTAACTGTTTGAGTTAGAACAATTCAATAGATTGTACGAGTCATTGCCTCGTAATATGATTCATTACTCCGACTCTTTGTAGTAATTTGGTTATTATCTTTCCAGGATGTCAAATTACATCCCAAAATACACAAATACCCTATACTAGATCTATTAGCAGATATGAAACCAACCCAATTTGCTCTGCAAACTCTTCTATCTTCATGTCACATACAATGTTTTACACAATACCCAGCCATGGGGTTCTTACCAACTATCTCAAAATACAAATAACTGAATCCAAATGAGATGCTCTTAGTGCTGTCATAAGCTGACTCATAATGCTTATAAGAAATGTAAAGTCAGGTATTGTTCTATAACACGCTTGCATCCAAGTATTTTTGCTTCAAACAGAAGGCCCAAAGTAGATTTTCTTTGCATTAATCATTGGTTGAAGAAATATGAGTAACTTCTAAGTATTTGAATTTACCCAAATCCTTGTCCTAAAAATGCTGATGTAAAAATGTCTTTAGTTCGGAGTTTCTCTAGCTATAACCACTTGTGCTTACAATATCACTAATATGCACAACTATGATAATGCTTACCTCTTCCTCATGATGAAAGAATACCAAGTGACCTACTTTTGATTCTAGAAGACAAGGTGTTCCACCATAATGGAGAACTTCACAAACCATGCTCGAAGTGATAACTCATCCATATAATAATTCCCTCATGTTGCCCATGATAGGTGACACTAAACCAAGGGATTGTTTCAAGTACACTTCTTTAAGTTCTCCTTGAGGAAAACCATCAATTATGTTTAGTTGAGACAATAATTGTTGCAGCGAGAGATAAAATCACCAATGAACATCATTTTATCCACCGAAGAAAATTATCTCATCATAGTCCACCTAAGTTTTAATGCATCCTTTAGCAACTAGTCAATCTTGAACCAAGAAAAAATTTCATTTGGAATCACCTTGACTAGATCACTCATCTACACCCAACAATCGATTTCCTGCTAGGTACGTAATCAAATCCGACGTGTCATTGATAGGGGTGCAACTTGGATCGGTTCGGTTCGGTTCCACTCAAAATCAGGAACCGACCCATGTATGTTCGGTTCCAAGTTTTAGTTGAAATCAAGTTGTTTTATTTTAAGTTTTGTTTTGTATTTACCCATAAGGGTATTATCGTCTTTGTATTTTTCCCTCACTTATATAAGTGCAGGGATCTCTCTTTTCTCATCTAATAAGATTGAATCCCCGGTTTTCCTACTTGGTATCAGAGGCAAGAAAAAAAACCCTAGCCGCACTCGCTCGTCGTCTCGCTCCCTCGCTCGCTCGCTCGTCGTCCTCTCCGCTCGATCTTAACTCGGCATCGTCTGCTGCCCCTCTAATGTGGATGTCGGGCGGCCTCCTAGCCACCGTCGGTTGCTGAGAAGGACGCCGCTGTCGTCCTTCCATGAAGCAGCCGGACCACTGCACCGCCTCCTGCATCGACTAGCCGCCGCGTGCGTCTTCTTCATCTTCTCCGGCTCCCTCCTGCTGCTGCTGCTGCGTGCGATCGACTAGCCGTTGCTGCGTGCGATCTTCTCCGCTTCCTCCTGCTGCGTGCGATCTTCTCCGCTTCCTCCTGCTGCGTGCGATCTTCTCCGCGATCTTCTCCGCTTCCTCCTGTTGCTGCGTGCGATCTTCTCCGCGATCGACTAGCCGCCTCCCTCCTGCTGCTGCTGCTGCGTGCGTCCTCTTCTTCATCTTCTCCGGCCTATCTTCTTCTCCATCACCTGATGTTGCTGAAGTTTCTCTCTTCTCCACCGGATGCTGCTGCTATTTCTCCGGCACCTCTCCTGTTTTTTCAGGATCTGATGTAACTGAGGCTCTTCAGATCTGATCTCCCATTCCGCTGTTCCCATGGATGATTCTTCGATTGGTGGTGGCTCTCCATCACCGAGTGTTTCTGTTCCCCAAATGGGGGAAACCCTGCGGTCTTCAGGTTCCCAGATGGGTGAACTCCAGCGACCTTATGGTCATACTAGCTCCTTGAAGATTACCACGGTGCCGTTAGATGGCACTAACTATCTAGAGTGGTCTCGTGCGGCGCAGCATGTTATTCGCAGCCACCAGCTCTTTGGATACATTGATGGGACCAAAGTGGCACCCTCCCTGACTGATCCTGCCTGGTCGCGTTGGGATTCCGAGAATTCCCTGGTGGTTTCCTGGCTTCTCCACTCTATGTCTCCAAAGGTATACCGCAGCTATATGTTAATGGACTCAGCTTACGAGATTTGGACTCGCGCGCGGGAGACTTATTCTCAGATCGGGAATTCCACTCAGGTTTATGAGCTGACCCGCCGTATGTTGGAACTACGACAGGGATCTATGACTGTTTCCGCCTACTACTCTGAGTTCGAGCGTATATCTCAGGAGTTAGATTACTTCGATCAGTTTACCCCTGCTTGCACTGCCGATGCAGTTCTGTTGCAAAAGCGAGATGAACAATTTCGTCTTCATGTGTTCTTGATGGGTTTGAGCATGGAGTTGGATATGGTTCGCACCAATATTCTTCATCGCTTACCCCTCTCATCACTCAGGGAGGCGTTCAGTATGGTTCTTGGCGATGAAGATCGTCGGAGGTCTCTCAACACGGCGGCTCCCCCCTCTGACCGCTCGACATTTACTAGTATTGGACATGGTGGTTCTATCCATACCACCCAGATTCCCACCTGTGACCATTGTGGCCGTCGGGGTCATTCTCGGGAAGCGTGCTTCAAGCTTCATCCGCACCTTGCTCCACCTGGATACGTCCGTGGTCGTGGACGTGGGCGTGGTCCTGGTCGTGGTGGACATCGCCAGACTGACACCCGTTCTCATGATGCTGCTTACTCCGCAGAGATTCAAGGGGGCCATCATGGCCAGCTCCCAGATTATTTCACCATGTCTGAATTGGATGTGCTCCGCCGTCTGCTACACTCTCAGTCTGATCCTACACCGAGTAGCTCCTCTTTGTTTGCCACTGCTGCGATGCCCAGTGCCCATGCTGCTGTGACTCATTCGTCTGAGTGGATTATTGACTCAGGAGCTACTGATCATATGACCGGGTCCTCTACAGGTTTTTACTCCTACACACCCTTGTCTGGTAAGGACAAGGTTGTCTCTGCCAATGGCACCTTGTCTCCTATTGCTGGCAAGGGCAATTTCTCCTGCTCTTCTTCGCTTCCTCTCACTTCTGTTTTGCATGTTCCATCCTTTCCCCGCAGTTTACTTTCTATTAGCAATCTTACTAAATCTCTTAACTGTTTTGTAACCTTTTTCTCTGATTCTTGTATTTTTCAGGAACTGGGTACGAAGCGGATACTTGGCAGTGGTAGGAACTGCGGTGGTCTGTACTACCTGGATGCTACACCATCATCCCTTGCTCTGTCCTCTTCTGCTGTTACTACTGCTGACGCTCGACGATGGCACTTGCGTCTTGGTCACCCGTCTCCTGTTTATCTTCAGAAACTTTTTCCTACTTTATCTCAGTTTGTTTCTAGTTTTAAATGTGATGTTTGTGAAATGTCTAAACATGTTCGTCATTCATCATCTCACTTATCTTCTCCTAGTAGTGTTCCTTTTTCTGTTATACATTCAGATGTCTGGGGACCTTCCCCAGTTGTTTCTTTAACTGGATATAGATGGTTTGTTACGTTTATTGATTGTTTTTCCTGTACTACTTGGGTTTATCTTTTAAAAAAAAGGGAGATGTCGCTTCTGTCTTTCAAACCTTTCATAAGATGATACAAACTCAGTTCAACGGAACCATTCGTGTCCTTCGTAGTGACAATGGGGGCGAATATGATGATCGTGGTGTGTTTGGGGCCTACCTCTCGAACAATGGCATTATCCACCAAACTACGTGCGTTTACACTTCCACCCAAAACGGTGTGGCGGAACGAAAAAACAGGCATCTCCTTGATGTTGCTCATTGCCTTCTCACAACCATGCACCTTCCGAAATCCTATTGGGGCGATGCCATCATGACGACTACTCATCTTATCAACCGTCTCCCCTCGCGGGTTCTCGCTTATGCTACACCTCTGGCTCGTCTTGCTTCTAAGACTGTTGTTCATACCTCATCTCTTCCACCTCGTATATTTGGGTGTGTTTTTTTTGTTCATGTTCACAAGCCTCTTCGGGATAAGCTCGATCCTCGATCCATCCGATGTGTCTTTCTTGGTTATTCTACCACCACCAAGGGGTACAGATGTTATCACCCCCCAACCAGACGTACTTTCTGTACCATGGACGTGACGTTCCGCGAGGATGAATCATATTACCTTGATTTGACTCCTTGTCGTCAGGGGGAGGAGGATGAGGTCATTGATACCGTCCCTCTTCCTGTCAATGATACTGTTCCTCTCACTTTTATTCCTCCTACTTCCACTACAGATATTCCTCATACACCTTCCACTACGCCATCCACTACAGATATTCCTCATACATCTCCCTCTCATCATCCTTCACTCATCACTCCTCTACCTCATGTATATCATCGTCGAAAACCAGGTACACAACCCACTGTCGCCCCGTTGCTGCCAATGCTGTCTTCAGACTCAGATCCTGATGCTGATTTACATGTTCCCATTGCTGGGCTACGTGGTAAGGCCCGGTGTACTGAACATCCCATTTCTAATCATGTTTTTTATGATCATCTCTCTAAGCCTCACCAGTCATTTATATCTTCCTTGTCCGAGATCTCTATCCCTAAGACATGGCAGGAGGCACTTTGCATCCCAGTATGGGCTCAAGCAATGAAGGAAGAAATGTCAGCTTTGGAGAAGAACCACACTTGGGATGTCACCTCTCTCCCTCCTGGCAAGAAACTCATTGGTTCAAGATGGGTTTTCTCAGTTAAGCAGAATCAGGATGGGAAAGTTGAGCGATATAAAGCTAGGTTGGTTGCTCGTGGTTACACTCAGACTCAGGGGGTTGATTACCAAGAGACCTTCGCTCATGTAGCAAAGATGGACTCTATCCGTGTGATCATATCTTGTGTTGCGATCTTTGATTGGGAACTTCATCAACTGGACATTAAAAATGCATTCTTGCACGGTGACCTCGAGGAAGAGGTGTACATGTCTTTCCCCCCAGGTTTTGTGAAGAAGGGGCAAGAGAGGTTTGTTTGTTGGTTATAGAAGTCCCTGTATGGGCTAAAGCAGTCTCCGAGGGCATGGTTCGGCAGATTCCTCAAGGCCATGATCAAGTTTGGCTACAAACAGGGACACTCTGATCATACATTGTTTGTCAAGAGGAATGAAGGGAAAATTGTTGTGCTAATTGTTTACGTTGATGACATCGTGATCACCGGAAATGATACAGATGAAATCTCAAAGCTGAAGGGACTTCTCTCAGTCGAGTTCGAAGTAAAGGACCTGGGAAGGCTACGCTACTTCCTAGGAATTGAGGTGACCCGTTCTGACAAGGGTATCTTTATCTCCCAACGCAAGTATGTGTTGGACCTGCTGACAGAGACTGGCATGCTTGGGTGTGCCCCCGCTAACACACCTATGGAGGAGAACCATAAGATTGATCAGGACAGCAATGGTGATCGTACAGATGCTCCTAGTTATCAGAGGTTGGTTGGAAAGCTCTTATACCTCTCACATACTCGTCCTAACATTACATATGCTGTTGGGATCCTGAGTAGGTACATGTATGCCCCAAGGGTCAGACACCAGGAGGCTGTCTATCGTGTTCTCCGGTATTTAAAGAAGTCTCCAGGACGGGGGCTGATGTTCTCGAAGAACAGACATCTGCGGATCGAGGTCTTCACCGACGCAGATTGGGTTGGATGTCATGATGACCAGAAATCTACAACAGGTTATTGCACCTTCATTGGAGGAAACTTGGTTACATGGCGTAGCAAGAAACAAAGTGTGGTGGCTAGATCCAGTGCTGAAGCTGAGTACTGTTCGATGTCTCAGGGTCTCTGTGAAGGCCTTTGGTTGAGCATCTTATTGCAAGATCTCGGTCTTAAGGAGAAAGCTCCCATATCCTTGTACTGTGACAACAAAGCTGCCATAAGCATAGCGCACAACCCAGTTCAGCATGATAGGACCAAACATGTTGAGGTGGATCGTCACTTCATCAAAGATCATCTTGACAAAGGAAGTCTAGTCACACCCTTCGTCCATTCCAGAGATCAGTTAGCCGACGTCTTCACCAAGAGTCTTGGCTCCGATGTCTTTACTGATGACATCCATAAACTCGGAATGATAGATATCTACCATCCAACTTGAGGGGGAGAGTTGAAATCAAGTTGTTTTATTTTAAGTTTTGTTTTGTATTTACCCATAAGGGTATTATCGTCTTTGTATTTTTCCCTCACTTATATAAGTGCAGGGATCTCTCTTTTCTCATCTAATAAGATTGAATCCCCGGTTTTCCTACTGTTTTTGGAACCGGAACCGACCCACAATTCTAAAATATAGAATCGGATCCGAACCGAATTGTTCGGTTCAGTTCCGGTTCGGTTCTCGGTTCTACTCGTCTTTAAAAAAATATTGAAGAATAAATAATCTAATTTGATTTTCAAATATCCAAAACTATTTACATATTTTTTTACCTTTAATATCATTACATTTCAGCTTCTAGAAGAATTGAAGCAGTGCTATCTAAGTCTTTGCTTATTATCTTTTTAACATTGCAGGTGTCCACGACTAATCATTTGCTATTCTTCTTCAAATAAAGCCTCATACCCAACAAATAGCAAATACAAAGCTCATGGGAATGCATAAATTATATATAAAGGCGACAAGGCGTGAGCGGCGATATTTCTCGATCTTGATTCTCGAGTAAAAAAGTAAATAACTCAAACCGGCTAACCACGTAATCACCTATTCCCCTGAGTAGCGTGACCGGCGGACTGCGTGAAGCGTGAGCCGTGGGAGAGATATTTCTGATTCTGCATTTAATAATTGGGGTTTTTTTTAAAAAAAATTAATTATTGATTCGGGTCGGTTCTCGGGTACCCGACCACGGGAACCGAAAACCGAACCGAACCGGCGGTTCTAGTATTTTTTAGATCCATACCCGAACCGTGTAAAACGAGAACCGATCCGAACCGTCGGGTTCGGTTCGGTTTCGGTCCGGTTCTTGGTTCTTCGGATATTTTTGCACAGGCCTGGTCATTGATATATAAATTAATTAATTCCTCAAACGTTGTCCGCTACCATCGGGAGTAAGATATAGCATCATGAACTAGTTTAGGAACACTAATAAGGCCTTATCGTAAGAAAGCACGTATTTTGAAGACACGAGCATAAGAGATATATTGTAGCTAAAAATATGATATTTAGAAGAACATTCAGTAGTTATGTCGACTTGAGCCAATGAACAACAATTCAAATTTTCTTTTTGGGAAACTAAACAACGAGTTGATGCAAAATTCACATGGTAAATGTGTTGAGGCAAATTTGGGGATGCTGGGAGGTAGTTGTAGATTGAGGAAAAACGGGATGGCTTGCAGCAGGGATAATGGTAGAAGGAAGTCACTTGGGACTAGGGAAACTATCCGGAGATGGAGGAGGAGCTACAATTGATTAAAAGAGGGGAGAAGTATGCAAAAGCAGACGATAGAAGGAGAAGAGGTAAGCAACCTGGGAGATGGCACTAAGAAGTGACGATAATAGCAACAACTCTGGGCTTCAACAATGACCAGACGACCAATGGTTCTCAAGTGAGAGACTTCCAAAAACTTTGATAGCCCTATATGAGATACCCTACAGCATCCACTTAACAGAAACCTAACATATAATAAGTGGAATGGAGAGCCAATATTGCCTGATCATTCCTAAGCCCATTGTATCAAATATCAGGAAGTTGAACCATCTACTGCTGCCATGATCATACCAGTCCATTGTATCAAATATCAGGTCGTTGACCCATTGTATCTGCTAGTTATATATCAAAATTTTTGTAATGTGCTCAAGAAGTCGAAGTGCCAATGAAGATGTTAAAAGCCCTGATGGAGGTTTAAGTCATGACCAAGAGGGCGGCTAAGACTTCGTGTGGGTTGAGCGGGTGTGGAGAATCAGTTTGAGGATTCAACTAACTACGGGCTCATAATATAGAGTCAAATCCTCTACATTGAATATGGAATGAATACTCATCCTTATTAGATATCAAGTTCATAGACATTTAACACAATCTTTCTCACGACCGTGGCTCATTTGCCTAACACTCAACTTCTTAGCAATTTTAGATGCTAACTTCTCAAGTCAAATGCAAACATCACCCATCACCCGATCACCATCTTAGAACTTCTGCTCTCTCCTATTACTATCTTTGTAAGCCTTACATGATTCAGTAGCGTCCACATACACAAGTGAGGCAATCACTACATAATCAACTCCAGAGACCCGACTCTCGCACATGAATTGGATTGTAGAAACAATGTGAAGAGGCTTGGAGGATCATGCACGCATAAAGGAGTCTTCTCATATGAATCAAATCCTTACTACGACCTATGGGTTGGGTCGGGGATAGAGTACTCTTATGACCCTTATCGAAAAATATGTGCATTTTTTATCACCCATAATATGCGACATCATGATTATATAATCAAGGTCTACCTAAAAGCATCTGTGCAATGCCCATGGGAAGAGTATAAAAATTAAATACTATCCTCAAATATAGAAAGAGTGACTAGTACCAGACTGTCGTTGTATTACTTGTATCACTGTCTTGTCAATCCAAACTAGACAAGGATGAGGATGAGTGTAACATTTATAAATTTACTTGTTTTCTCCAATTTAAATTCAGAGTCCTATCACAAGATATTTTGATCGGCGACCGCAATGTATCATGATATAATTTCCTTCATGATAAAATTCACGCCTAATCAGAATAAAATAATAGATTTTAATAAGAAATTTATAAGTCTTATTTAGGCAGGATATTGGGGAGGATATTGGGGATTTCGTTGGAGATTTATTCTTAGTATAACAAAATTTCAATGCATAATGACAGTTTCATAATTTTGGCAAATTTAATTCCCGCGCACTCTTCAAATACGAGTATATTTTTCCCTCCCACAACATTTCCTTTCATAACCAAGCCCGCCTATTAGTTTTGCGCACGCGTCCCCCCTCCCACGGTCTCTTTTGGCAACCGCAAGGTATAACCGAGAGTCACGCTTATGCTCCCACTCATTTTTCCCTCTCACAACCCGATCAAAAGGATTTAGGGCTCTCCCTCTCTTCGTTCCAGTTGGACGACCTTGCAAAAACTTTTGTCACTCCAGTTCGTAGACATAAGGAGGCTCAGGAATTCTGTTTCTTCTTTGAAAACCCTAAGCACCATCCCCTGCTACTCGTGGAGCCCCGACACCCCTTTCCCTCTTGTTTGAATCCATCGGCGACTCTTCTCTACGACTCACAGAGGCTCGACAACTGGTCCTTACGTGTTCTGGCTTAGAACCGACCCTTCTTTCCGTCGCCTCTGCCTTGTAAGTGCTGATTAGCGATTCAACCACCTTGAGTTCTATGTTTCTCCCGCCTCCTATTTTCTCAATGTCATATGTTAAGACTAACGATCTCCTCCTTCCTCAAATCCAGAAGTCGAGGATTTCTTTTTCCCTTCCACGACAACCTCCAGTTGAGGCCAAATTTTTCTGGACACAATCATCTTCCTCCAGCAACCCTATTCAGGCACTGTCGATCCCCTCTTGCAATTCCAGTCTTTGCCCTTATGTTATTATCGTTCAGAGCTTCTAGTTAAGCCCTATTTTTATTAGTGGATCTCCTGTACAATCATGGTTAAAGCGATAACTTCTAATTTAGACGCATCCTCTTCCGTTTTAGAAATCGCAACCCTCCACTGATAGAGAACTGGTAAGTTTTCCTTTCCTTTGTCATGAAATAGTACTCCTAAAATTTTAGGAGAATAAGTGTATGTTTGGTTTTCCCACTTAGGGTTTGTGGGAGGATCAGGGAAGGGGAAGCCCTGTGATTTAATCAAAGAACTAATTGTGTTTACGGTGTAACCGATAGAAATCATGCTGCCTCTCCACGTCTATGAGTGTCGTAACACCAAGGTAAGAAATTCGACTCTGATTGGCTAGACATATTACCTGAAATAATTGCATTGCCTTGGTTACATAATAATGCATGTATGATTTAATTATTCGACTTTTAGTTGCAAGTTATCAGTTAAATTAAATTACCAAAGATTACATGGACAAATCAAATGACGCATAATCTAATAATGCACGATGCAATCAAGTAATTATTAAAGATGCGACTTGTAGGATGAAACATGAATACCTGCATTCCATAGCAAGAATATACATGATAAAGAATGTAAAACACTTAGGCGAAGAGTAAAACATTAAATTATGTAATATGTCTCAAACTAGTGGACCCATATATGTCCAGCAGTTTATATGAGCCTCAGACATGGGTCGACAACCCACATTTCCGGACTTTGAAATAATCAAAAGTGAGTCTGTATTCCGCTCAAAGGACACAACAGTTTAGGGAACCTTCGGGTTGTCATTTGGACCCCATAATCAGAATGTGTTTAGCAAGCCATAAGACATAATGTTAGTAAGGGGAAACATGAAATCTAATTACCCCCAACTTTAGAAAGAATTCAGAATACTAAAATCATTATATACAAGAATTACATGTAATGAAATATAATTCATAAAGTGACAATATAGAAAATAAATTTATAAAACTACAGTCAGTTTATTCAGAAGCATGCATAATTACTAAAAAGTTCATAATTTTCATATACAAGCAAGTTATTAAATTATGTATTTTTTATTGTTATTGGGAGAATAGTCTTTCTTACTCACTAGTTGAGCCGATCTTCAAACATTTAATTTTAGGGGTCATCAATGGGTAGTTATGACTTGTGCCTAGGATAGTGTTCGTGATTCGCCACTTTAGTTTCACGCTCTCTTTCAGTTTTACTTCTTTCCGGATGATGCGCCTTTATTTATGAACACAATATATTTGAACTATCTAAATTTTTGATTGTATTAGACAATGATTATGTTTTCAATCTTTCAGATTTATGGTTCTTTTTATTTCTAGTTGGCTCTGTGAAATAGAAATTGAGGTACCATTTAACACGGTTTCATACTTAATTCCGTTGTAAATTTTCAGTTATTATTTTCATTTCTTCTGCTATGTACCAGTTTTATTACCGTTGCTTAGTTTGCTTTTTATCACGAGTGTCGAATAGACTTTTAATTATTACTAAACTAGGTAAGGGTGTTACAATGAGGCTTGATGATGCAGGACAAACATCACACCTGTCTAACACCCTGGAGTCCCACCAGGGGGCCACCTTGGAGTCCACTAAGATGACTTTCATCAAGGTTGCAACCCATACACCCCAACCCGTCTCCTCCATGGGGTCGCCACCATACAACGGATTGTTGAGGCCCGGGATCGAATACCCGAACACCTTGATAAGCACTCATGCGGCGAAGGGAAAACACTTTGTCAACCGTGAATGCACTAGGAAGGGCAGAGGAGTGGGTTCCAATATAGCTAGGAGGGATGTCCACAAGGACATCAGTGAGATGAACAGAATGAGGGGAGGAAAGATAGCCCGGAGGTTTCCCAAATGCACGGACACAATGAGGAGTAGCACCCCCTCGGTGGAGGAAACCCATGGAGTCGAAAGCAAGTATCCCTGGTGTGACGACTCTTCCCACAATTACCACAAAGCATATGGTTTTTATCAGATCCTTTTATCTTAGAATCACGGTTCCGGTGAACAACTGGAATATAAAAGGTAGCAGGAAAGGCAAAACTCTCAGAAGACGAGTCGAGAAGGAAGGTTTGTCGACGATCGAATTCTTGCTGCACAATACTGTAGACCTCAGGTACGGACAGCTGTAGCGAACGTCCCAGAATTTCCTTTGAGCTCAAGAATCCCGACCAGCTCGGTATCTGCTCGAGTCTGTCAACCCCCATCACTGAACCTTCTCTGCAACCCTATTTTCTTCAATTACATCATGTCTGAACCCTTATCTCTCCACACAAATCTTGACAGACTACCTTGTCAAGTCATGCCACCCTCGTCCAAACCACAAAGCCTTTTTTCCCTTTCCAGTTGACCTAAACCAGTCAAACTCCAAAGTCTTCTTCCCCCCATGCCTTGCTCTGCCCCAAAAAATTACCGCATGCATAATCTCCTCTTCACCTCTGTTAATTTAATTATATACAATTACATTTAAGTGTGATAACTACCGATTACTTGCACCCACTCTCTTCGGCTGACATTATTTTCCACACTCATTACTATAATTGCGGTTATTTATTTGTGAAGCGCTAGTGGTTAACTAACCTGTTTGTTCTCCTGAAAAATAGTTATGTACAAGGCCTAAGCTCGAGATTCTCTAACGTGGAGCTCACTTTGCCGGGTCCGTAGCACGAATAAATTAATTAGTTAAGTTTATAATTTTCAATACATTTTCCGCTTTGGTCTACATCAAGGGGGTCACATGCTAATAAGTTCAGTGACGGAAGTCTAGTAGGCGAAGTGAGACTAATGCGAGTGATGGGGAATCCCGTTGAGAACATTATTCCCAACATATGTGAAGTCCACACTATGGTTGGCGCTCTAGTCGCCTTCATCTCCAATAATTAGAAGGAGACTTTTATACTTATTAGCAGCAATCGGGAATGGGGTTAGTAGGGGTAGAGGGTTATGATTGAGGAACAATTGGCTGGGGGTGGAGGGGGGGTGGTAGACTGGGGGACAAGGGTTGAATGGTAGGTGATGGAGGAAGAAAGAAGATGAGGGTGGCTAAGGAAGAGTTAGTGGGCGAAATGGAGTGGTGGTGATGCTTGGGTTTGTAGAGCTTGCATCAATGCAACGGACATGCGAAGACTGTGTTAGTTAATAAGGGAGGGGGTACCAATTTGAAGAGTATATGACTCCTCACAAACGTAACTCACGGCGCCTCCGAAACTGAAAGGCCGTCGACTTCACCTTTGATAGTTCACCAAGAGTTTGGATATTTTCTCTAAATTTCTCAATACCTAAAACTATACTAAAATGGGATATGATACCCTTCAACTTAAGTCAAATGTCACGAAGATCCCAAATTACCAGATCACAACATTCACCTAAAACTAAAAATAAAATTACAAAAAATAAAATATAAACTGTAAAAACATGAAAAATTGAGCAACACGCATTTGCAGGCCCTAATCGTTCAGATGATGATCATATTACTATGGATAAATCAACTTTGTATTGGTCTTCATGCACGTGCTCAAAGTGATGCGATTGATCTGCATTGCACGGTTTACTCCATGCATGGTTTGGTGGCGCATGCACAATGTTTGATGGCAGAAGTACCTTGTGGGTGGTGGCAGTACTCTGGTCATTGCACAGTATTTCATGCATGGAATGTCTGGTAACAACAATTACCTTCAACCTCCGCATGGTCTCCTTCAATGCAAAAACATCTTATTGTAATTTTTCCTAGGTTACTGTATTATTATTATTACCTTTTAACTTATTTTTTGGAGAGGATTGAATAAGAAATTTTCTTGATGGAAGGCAAAATGAGAAACCCAAAAGGATGACACCAAAGAGAGTTTCTTTTTATAATACCATAAAAAAGAAAACATTCAAATAACAGTTTATTTTGATCAAATATATTGCGTTCATGATTTCCTATTTTCTTCACTTGTTTGGCTGAATGTAGTTACTTCACATCTTTATTTCAGGGTGGGGCCACCTCCCTAATGTTAATCCAGACAACAATTTTAAATCATTTCTTTTCCCTTTAATAGCGAACTTTAGATATTACAAATATCTTAAAATCCCTAAAACATGATGACTTTCTCTTTTATGAATCTAAACCAGACAACAAAAGAACTTGGTTCACTTACCTTCCCAATTGAGACAGCTCAGGTTCCTTCAAAAGCAAGTTTTGAATCAATTCTGATCCACTCTCATTACTGTCAACAAAGAAGGCAAATTAAGAATTTGAAAGAACCTACTCATCATAGCCCAAATAGTCGACATACACAGCTAGTAAACATACCTGTGATCAATGGACAGCAGTTTATGGTGAATAGAGAAATCGGTACTAATGTAGGTAACAACCAAACTTCCTGCATCTGGGTGGGGCCAGCTACGAGATGTTGGAAACCTGATCACAAATGTCCCTGGCTTCTGAATTCCTCTTGGGCCTTTGAGTGAGGCTTCAGCCTCTTCCACTGTAATAAATCCTTCGATCCATTTTGGTAAAGTGCACTCCCACATTCCAATTAATTGTACTTCTGATAAAGCAATGGCCACTGGGTATAACCACTGCCACATCCTATTAAAGTTTTCCACCCCCAGCTCCTCACCACACCCAGCAATTCCTCGCAAAACCTCCAAATCCTGGATTCTTGGAAGTCAACGGTTAAAATCAGTTAAAATTGTGAACCATTGAATGCATTGCTATGAGAAATTGATAAAAAATATGATGAACTCGTTAACACATGTATTAATCAGGTAAAAGTTATGTTGAACTCATTAAAGAAAATAATTATGATGGGACATGTACTAGTACTAGAAGTAGTGTACTACAAAAGGGTATTTACTTAAGATAGGATTATAACAAGATTAACCATATCCTTATGTATTGCAATCAAGATGCTTATAAAGAATGTTCAAAGTTACGTGCCATCGTGTCTTAGTGTATATTTTTGGCAAATGATATAATTCTAGTTAATGGGGCATCCACAAAAATAAAGGAAATGTTAAATAAAAAAAGATCATAAATAGCTAAATAAAAATCGGGTATAACTATATAAGTTGATCAATTTAACTATCACATTCCAATTTACATAAAAAATAACTACTATAGTTAAGTCTGGGTGATTGAACTGAAGAAGTGCCATAAAACAATTATTACTATGGCTATATGTTGTAAGAGTATTTTTCTTTATATTTGTTACAAAGGATTCCTATTCCTATATATATATGTATGTATGTATGTATATGTTAGGAACTACGAGAGAGAAGGCTAGGGTTCGAGAGAAGGAAGAAATACCTTGTAATATCTTGCATAATCCCCCCAAGGAGGATCCGGCAATATTTATACCCGGACCAAGGCCGGCCGGTCAAGGGGGCCGGCCGGCCCCAATTGGGGCTGCCCGGGTGGGTTCAGCCCCCGAGGGCCGCCATCTAGAGAGTGGGGGCTGAACCAGTTGGTTCAGCCCTGTTGTCGCCTTCGGATCCGTCTGGGGGCTTAACATTCCCCACCCCATCAAGACCCAGCTTGTCCTCAAGGTGGGAATCTGGTAACTCCATCCGTCCCCGCAGGCCTACCCCGGCCACATCGCGTCCTTGTCCCTGCAGCCGCTCCAAACAGCAAAAAGAGCCCCCTGGCACTGGTGCGATGCGGATTCCCTGCAGACAGTATTCTCTCCCAGCCTTAGCAAACTCCATAGTCAACCTTTCTCAATCCAGAGTCACCCTACCCAGCTGTCGCAACCATTGGGCCCCCAGAATCATATCTGGCCCGTGGATGGGCAATAAGCAGTGGCGGACGCAGAAATTTTGTTTAGTGTGGGCGATGTATTCAATTATTCATATAGTAATTTGATAAATATATATATATATATATAATAAGTCTATTAAATTAATGTCACATAAAAGTTATTTATAATTTTTTTATACATGCATAAATTTTTATTAGTCATTATACTTTAATCAATTATTATTCACATTATGAGTGATATCAAGTCGATTTCGATCGAATCAGACTTGACTAGAAATAAAATTTTTTGACTCTGAAACGACTTGAAATTAAAATTAACTTTGAATCAATCTAACTTGACTCGAAATTGACTTGATTTCGACCAAGCTCGAATCACGTTCAAAAAAGTTTAATGTAGCGATCAGAAAATGATTTTTATTATTAAATACTTACTATATATTTACAAAATTAATTTTAAATGAATATAAAAAAATGACAATAAAAAAATGATGGATTATAGGCTCGAACTCATGCCCACTTCAAAAATCCATTAAAACTCTGTCAGCTGAGCCAAACAGAATTAATGCTTTTTTTATAATCTAAGATATACGTAAATGAGACTATAAAAAATATTATCTATTAATTTTTTTTTTTGAAATTGAGTGTGGGCGGCCGCCCACACTCGGCCCTATGTAGATCCGCCCCTGGCAATAAGTAGACATCCATGTTGTCGGTGTACCATTGCACACTGAGTTCCACGTTTGGAAGCACGCCTTCGCAATGCAGCTCGTGTCCACCGGCCACCACAACCGGCGACGCGGCATCCTTGATGACCTCTAGCCCCAGCTTCTGTGCCACTGCCGGGCTAATGAATTTATGTGTACTCCCACTGTCAAGCAGAATGGTCACCTGTTGTTGTCCAATCCGCCCGACAATACTCATAGTGGGCGGAGCGGAGTCTCCCGCCATGGTCAAGGAAGAGACCCCGTACTCGACTGTATCCATAATGTGCCCCTGTTCTCCTCCATCGCCATCCGGCATCGGATCTTCCTGCAACATGTAAACCTGGATCCTCTGACATTTGTGGCCTGGGGTAAACTTTTCATCGCGTTAAAGCACAATCCTTGCTCCTTCCTAGCCTATAGCTCTGTCCGCGTCAATTTCTTCATTGTTGCCCGATCGGCAGCTGCTTGATCCCTTTTTGTGTTGGGCAGGTGTGTAGCGTTCCTCGGAGTGTCCCCCCTGAACTTTTGTCGATTGAGACGCTCTTCCTGAATCCGGGCCAAGCTGATAGCGTGTGTCAAGCTGCGCGGCATATAAGCATGCACCTCGTCTATGATGTCCTCCTTCAGGCCGGAAATAAAACAACTTGTTAATGTCCTCTCGCTCCACTGCACCCTGTTGGCCAACCGTTCAAACTCGGTTCGGTACTCCATCACCGTCCCTTTCTGACGCAACTTCTGAAGAAGAGCCTCGAAGTCTTCATACTCAAGGGGACCAAAGCGGGCGGTGAATCCGTCGACAAACTCGTGCCATGGCGCGTGATCTCGTCCCCGGAGGAACCATTGGGTCCACTGGTATGCGTCCTCTTCAAGGTGGAAGGACGCCAACTTAACCCACTGTGTCTCTGGTATCTCCTGATAGCTATAAAATAACTCTGCCTTTTGGACCCATTCGAGTGCATCACCTCCTTTGAACTTGGGGTAGTTCATGCGGGCAATCTTCGGCGGCATATAAGCGCATGGTAGTTGTTGCCCAAGTCCTCCGTACTCTTGCCCGTGTCGACGCGGTAGCCGTCGATCAGCGGCCACATGTGGGTACCCCCAATCCTCTCCATAGGGGTTTCCCAAGACTGGCGGTCTAAACACTCATCCGCCTCCTCCCCGTCCGCCTGCGGCGTGTCCCGGTGCTCCTGGAATAGGGAGGAGCCCATCACGGGGTGTGTACCCTAGCCCGTGGGGTAGTTGGTCCTCCTGGCGGTCTTCGCGGTGAGGAAAATCCAAAGCAGACGCGGCGATTCCGCCCAACGGGGTGGCCCCGGACCATACTGGTGGTCGGCGTGAGCCTCCTCCACTTTCACCGTAAAAGCCCCCCATTTAGGCTAGAGGCTCGATCGTCGTGCTCCGATGCTGGAGTAGGAAGGGGAAACTGGACTGTGTTGGTCTCGCCCACAACACATTTTCCTTTAAGGTGTTGAGTCAACATATTTTTAAGCTCGTCCATGCGAGTATACAATTTCTCTTCGAGACGTTTCTCCGATGTCGTTAACTTATCGGCAAGGGATGCCACGGTGTCAGCCAGACCGGTGTAGTTTTCTTCGAGATGTGCGAGCCGAGTGGAGTCCTCTTGGGAACGAGTCACCATGATGGGACCCCGGGGCGCACAAAAATGTCAATAATTCAGAAGGATTCAGAAGCTGCAGCCACTGGAAGAAACGGCAGCCACTGGAAGAGCAGCAGGACGTAGATGCGGCAGTCGGATGTAGTCCGTCGTCCTCTGGGGTCGAAACGGAAGCGAGGCGGGGTCAGACTGGCCGGATCAGGCCGGTGGTGGCGGAGGGTGCGGCAGCGGACGCGATGCAGCGACGGAAGCAGATGCGGCCGAGCGGTCGGCGCGTGGGATCGACGCGCGGCTCGACGCGGAAGGCGAGCGGGGCTCGACGCGGAAGGATCGACGTGGGGCTCGACGCGGAAGGAGAGCGGGAGTCGGGAGTCGTCGAGGGCAAGGCGTGCTGGAGTCGTCAAGCGGAAGGCGTGCGATGCGGGAGTCGGCGAGCAGAAGATCAACCGGAACGAGAAAAAAGTTGTAAGAAAAGAATCCTCTGATACCAAATGTTAGGAACTACGCGAGAGAAGGCTAGGGTTCGAGAGAAGGAAGAAATACCTTGTAATATCTTGCATAATCCCCCCAAGGAGGATCCGGGTATATTTATACCCGGACCAAGGCCAAGGGGGCCGGCCGGCCCCAATTGGGGCTGAACCGGGTGGGTTCAGCCCCCGAGGGCCGCCATCTAGAGAGTGGGGGCTGAACCAGTTGGTTCATCCCCGTTGTCGCCTTCGGATTCGTCCGGGGGCTTAACAGTATATATATAGATGTATGTATGTATGTATATATATAAAGATGGTGATTCATATGTGAATTAACATCAGTGCGAATATGCGAATAACCATCCTCGGCCGTTCGATCTAACCTCCTCCATCACGTGATCCCGTGATCTTATCCTCCATCCCAACACCATTACAGAAACCTCGCTAGTATGTTTACATTCCATACCATGCATGAACAAAAATATCCCCATCGGCACCCTCTAGGGGGTATTTTATGCATGCCCTTTATGAAGTGTAAACTTACTAGGAGATTTTTGTAATTTCAAAAAATAGATGTGTAACTTGTAATTTAGCAATCATACAGGGGTTATGTGTTTTGGATAAGGGAGAGTCATGGGAGAGACTTTTACTGTTGGTGGAATTTTCATATAATAATAGTCACCAAGCGAGCATCGGAGTGACACCTTATGAAGCACTTTATGGTAGGAGGTGCAGGACCCCTTTATCAAGGGTTTAAGATGAAGATCCTAAGGCATTGGGAGTGAAATATATCGATGACATCGATGCTATGATTAGATTGATTCGAGATCACATGCTAGAGGCTCAGAGCCGACAGGCAAAGTAATATAATACAAAGCACAGGGTGGTGGAGTTTCAAGTGGGTGACAAGGTGTTCTTGAAGATCAGACCAATGCATGGAGTGTCACGTGTGACCGGTAGGAAGAAGCTCAGTCCGAGATACATGGGACCTTATGTTATATTAGAAAGGATTGGTCCTTTGGCCTATCGGCTAGAGCTAGAAAATTTGCACGTCTTCCATGTGTTGTCGCTTCGGAAAGCACTACTACGGCCCGATCAGCATGTCACTGATACAAATGGAACAGTGGCATCTGATAGATCTGTTCAACTAGAACCTGTGCGGATAATAGATACTGAAGTACGAAGGTTGAGGAGGAAAAGTGTTGCACTAGTGAAGGTTCTGTGGTCTAACCATGAAAGAGAGTACACGTGGGAGCCAATGGACCTTACGCGGCAGCGCTACCCGGAGTTATTTCCCCAAGGTAAACTTAAATGCATACCTTGTATTTTTCATATTTTATTTTCCCCCCATAGACTTAGCCCGATTTCGGGAACGAAATCTTTTATTTTGTTTAAAGGATTTGTAAAGTCCCGATCCGTGCTAGACCCCTCACACGCGTTTTTGGGTCAAGAGAGTTGACTCGGGCTCGGGGTGCACTGGTGGCCAGGCTTGCACCTGAGCCGAGAAGTACTAACTCGACGCTGGGAGTCAGGTTGCTACCGTGCGGCGGTTGCAGGAGTCGAGTGTCTATGACGCCTCTCGACGATTGTTGAGTTGCTACCGCCCGGCGGTAGTGAGATACCGCTGGCGGTAGTGTTCGTTGAGAACATCGACTGGATTCGACGAGCATCGAGTATACTCGACGATCGTCAAGATACTACCGCGCAGCGGTAGCGGGATACTGCGCAGCGGTAGTCGAGATAAGTAGTGGGAAAGTCCTCTGTGAGCAACCGCCTGACGGTAACAATACCGTTGGCGGTAACATTTTGTCGTAGTTCTCCGTTAGCTATCGCGTGGCGGTAGAGGAGTACCGCGCGACGGTAGTGGGCCAGGTGGCGGCGACTGAATGGTGGATTCGGAGGTACCGCGCGGCAGTAGCATACTACCGCGTGGCGGTAGCTCTCGGGTCCAGAGATTTTAGGTCTAATCGGCCACTCCTTTATAAATGTTGTTTGAGACTTAGCCGTCACTTTCTTCTTCTCCTGGTGCCGAACTTCATTGCGGGATACAAAGTTGACGCCACCATGCCGCCAAGAAGGAGGACACGATCCATGGCCGGAAATGAGGTGAGCTTCCTACCCTCTCGGACATCGGCTCAAGAGAGCTTGATTTGGGAGTTTAATGGAGATTTCCTAGGGAGAGACCACGCTAGAACTTCGTTCTAGGGCGTCGATCGCCGCATGATGAACTTCAATCATCTCCTCTCTTCATTACGAAGATGGCAGACTTGATCTCGTGAAGAATCGTGGTCTAACGAGGGAAAAAATGGGTAGAGAAATGTTGGTTGTGCTTTGTGTGATGGCTGGAGGAAGAAGATGAACCGATGTCGTTCGTTCATCTTTACAATGCGTGCAAGGTGCTGTACAGAAATCTGTTTTCTGTGCGCAGCAGGCTTCAAGGTCGTTTTTAGGTACGATCCGGCCTGATTTAGGTCTTGGGCTCAGCACAAAAGTGGTAGCCCTCGGAAAGACCTTTCCAACGAAAGGTTACACGTTTTCATAGGAGCTGTGTAGATCCGGGAATGTTCAGTCAAAGTTGTTGCATTGTAATAACATGTGTGGAGGTTACATTCTGTCTAAGTGTACACGGCTGGACTAAAATCCGATTTCGGGTGTGATATATTTGGATTTATACCACAGGATCAACGCGGAAGTTGAAGCCCTTGAAGATACCTTTCCGATTTGGGGTTGCTCGTAATAATTGGTGGATTGTAACTTCTTGAAATCCGATTTTAGTAACTTGTGGCGCGTGGTCGTGATGTCTTATTAATTGATGATTACCTTGTTTATGAATTGATTACCGGGAGATTGGATGACAAATAACTGATGATATTGCGATCAGATCTTTGCATGTTTAATGAATTTGGGAGTAGTATATTTCGTGATGATTTGCAAGTTTATGAAATGAGTTCTGCTTGAGATGATTAAAACGGTATAATTAATGAGCACATGTTTAATTCTAGAGAAAGAATTGGATGAGGTATATCCTATGGCCATAGATGAGTTGAACCTTGATCTCAATATTGAAGGGATGAATAATGTAGTTCATTGCTTAGAGTTATGTTAACTCCCTATTGGGTAGCAATGAGGGACTGATGAGGTAATTGAGGTGAACTGTCACCTGTGTTAAATGTGACCCTTGCGTGCCTTGGAGCACGACGTTAGTTATAATGTGAAGGGACTCGGTTGGAGCCCTTGAATGTGTGACGACATGATAAATGTGAATGGCATAGGTTGGGTGTGTGTATTGACACACGACATAAGATCCTGTGAAGAGGACTTGGTGGCAGGTCTACGGGCTCGCCAGTCATAACACAGACGAGAGCTGACAGTTAGACTTTGGACGGTTGGGTTTGGTCCTTCGGTGCTCACTCCCGAAGGCTCCTTCCATGCCAATGGACGGTTGGGTTGTGTTCTTCGGTGATACGCTCCTGAAGACCCTTTCCGTGCCAGTTGTAGGCTAGTTGGGCTATTTTCTTGGTGCACATCTACCCAAGACCCCTTCTGAGCCGTAGTACGCAGGGGCTCCGTTGTTGTGTTCTTAGTGTTGAGACGTACGGAGGCCTAGGCTTGGTAGTGTGTACGTCCGCCTAGTAGTGGAGACACTCGCTCTATTGCCACCATTTGGCCACAACGGATGACGCCTGAGAGGCTAGCTACCTGCTCGAATGGTGAGAACTACAGTTCTATGTTGACATAGCAGTGTGCGTGTGTGTGAGCATGGGTGAGTCATCATATTGCATTCATATCATAACATTGCATTGCACCGCATAAGATCCTCATCATATAAATTTATATGAGCACTTTTATATGATGAGTTACTTTTATGTACCCGACCCTTAACTTATAAATTTGTTTGAGTTTTTTTATAAGTTAAATATTGTTCTTATGATTAATGTGTCGTTAGTGTAGATTATCAATTACTTATCGTTGATTACTGTTCATACTTGCTTAGTTTAAATGTGCCAATATATACATATATGAACTCTTAATTATAACGCTCTTGTCATTTGTTGATTATAAACTAATGTTATATTGAGCTCCTCCTTCTTTTCCTCCGCTCGGTGCCTAAGAGTCGCTGGGGTGAGCGAATGTGATAGCCACTTAGTCTTTATGACTAACGGTTGTTACGTCCACCATTTTAGGAGTATACCCCACAGATGGAGCAGCATCAACGCCTTGTACAGGAGGACAGCCAGGCTAGGGAGACATGGCCTGATACGACGATACCTTCACTTCCTTTTGTGACCGACATGAGTTTGAGCGTTATGTTGTAGCCTTCGGGCAGTTTTGTTGTAATCTGATATAAAAGGAGCTAATGTAGCTTCCTATTATTGATGTACTCTTTTGGACATATTTTTATTGTGATATTATGACTTTTGTGCTCTTCTTTTAGTTGGGTTGGCATTGTGATAATGGATTACCCGACAGGATAGGCGGCTTGTGGTACAGATTAGCCTGTGTGCTGATGCTACCGCAAGGCGGCTGTTCTGGGTATAAGACTCTCCTCGGTCGTGTCGTGTGTTCCGGGAGGGGGTCTTACAAGAATAGCTGTCTGTGGTAGCATAAGCACACGGGATAATCTGTATGACAAGTCGCCTATTCTGCCAACTAATTTCCCAATATCACAATGTCAACCCAACCAAAGAGAAGAACACAGAAGTCATGATCCACAAAAGTAAAAATCCAAAGTAGTATAACATAACAGGAAGCTACATCAATTCCTGTAATATCAGAGTACACAAAAATGCCTGAAGGCAACATCATAATGCTCAAATCCTCACATCTATCACAGAAGGAAGTGAGGGTATCGCCACATAAGGCCTTATCCCCCTGTCCTTCTGCAGGAGGTGTTGTTGTTGCTCCGTCTGCGGGATGTCCTCCTAAAATGGTAGGCATAGCAATCGTTAGTCATAAAGAATAAGGGGCTTCACATCCGCTCACCCCGGCGACTCTTAGGCACCGGAAGGAGGAAAAGAAAGAAGAGCACGATATAACAGTAATATATATATATATCAAATAAGTGACAGTAGAGTATTGTTGAATCTAGCAGTACATGTATATATCAGCACATAAATAATAAGCAGGTAACAGCAGTACATATCAATATATGCAAAAGCACATCTATTCTAACAACATATCAAATCATAAGTACAGAATTTAACTTAACTAATAAAAATGCTCATATAAATTTATAAGTTAAGGATTGGGTACATCAAAGTAACTCATCATATAAAAGTGCTCATACAAATTTATATGATGAGGATCTTATGCGGTGCAATGCAATGAAATGAATGTAATATGATGACTCACACATGCTTACGCACACACTCTGTTTGTTATGGCACCATAGAACTTAGTTCCCACTTTTCGAGAGGTAGCGATCCTCTCCGGCATTACCCGTGGTGGCCAAACGGGGATAGTGGAGCGGGCATCTCGACTACTAGGCGGGTATCCACACTACCAGGCCCAGGCCTCCGTATGCCTCAACGCTATCGACCTCCAACAAGCGGAGCTCCTGCGCACATGGCCCAAAAGGGGTCTTCGGTAGATGTGCACCAAGAGCCCAACCCAACTGGCCTAATAACATGGAAGGGGTCTTCGAGAAGTAAACACCAAAGAACCTAGCCCAACCGGCTCAACAGGCACGGAAGGTGTTGGGTCCATTGATCACAATGTCCTAGATTTGAAGAAGGCCCACAAGTCAATAGTATACACATGGATGCATCTAATATATGCTTAAAGTTCATTGTATGCAAGTTGTACTCTGTTACATTGATTAGACATGTTGTCAGGGTCATAATGGCTATTATACCCAAGACAGGTTGCTGAACAGGCAGAAAACTGGCTAAATCCATAAGCGTTGAGTGGACTCACTTCACTCAATGCCATAAGAGCAAAAGCGTCGACAGAACTACATACAGTCAAAGACGCAGTGTTACTGACAAAAAATCTGTCTAAGGACAAAAGCGTTGAGTGAAGACAGTTCACTCAACGCCTACTCATCAAGAAATCTGTCCAAGTACAAAATCGTTGAGTGAAGACGAGTCACTCAACGCCTCATCAAAAAATTTGTTTAAAGGACAGAAGCGTTGAGTGAAGACAGTTCACTTAACGCCTACTCAACAGAATTTCTGTCTAAGTATAGAAGCGTTGAGTAAAGACGGGTCACTCAACGCCACATCAAGAAGTCAGTCTAAGTCAGAAGCGTTGAGTGACAAAGCTCCACTCAACGCCTTCATGCAGAGAAATTACAACCAAGTCCAGATGCGTTGAGTGATGAAGGGTCACTCAACACCTTAACAGTTAGACTATAAAAGTCAGAAAGCGTTGAGTGATGAAGGTTCACTCAACGCCTGCAGATGTAGAATTCTGTTAAGTACTTTTACGTTGAGTGACAAGGCTTCACTTAACGCCCATGCATATTGTCTGAAATTTGCTAAGTCCAAACGCACTGAGTCATGCTGACGTCATCAAGAATTCAAATGTCACGGGTTTTGCACGATAGATGACAAAAGGCGCCGCTTGCCTTTAATACAACATTTAATACTGCACAAAGAGCCGTTGAACGGCGGGATACAAAAGCAGAGTCCCGAGAAATTAAAAGGGCTTTTTGGTCATCTTCTTCCTGGGGTGAAAAGTCGAAGAGGTGTTCAAGGAACTCATTCTGAAAGTAAGTCTGTGAACCACAGACAAGGTTGGCTGTTGAAGAGATAAAGAACTAAAATCTCATTCTGTCTTCAATGACAAGTTCAGAAACATTATTTTCTGAGTAAGAAGAAGAAGCAGAGCAAGCTTAAAGCTGGTGCTTATCTTCAAGGCCTCTGCTCAAAACTCGACTACATTCAAGGCTTGAAAAAGCAGTGCTCTGCAGATTACTTCTCAGCACAAGCAGAACAACCTTGAAGATCTATTCTTGGTGCTGTGAAGATCTATTCTTGGTGTTATTCTTGGTGCCTTGAAGATCTATTCTTGGTCTCAAACCCGGGAGGTTGGTGCATATAAACTGTCTTATGGAGATCGTCATTGAGAAAGGTATTTTTAATATCCAAATGATGGAGGGGCCACTGACGGTGAACGACCAAGGAGATCAGGACCCGAACAGTATTCAACTTGGCAACCAGGGAGAATGTTTCATCATAATCAAGGTCTTGCTGCTGAGTGAAACCCCAGACCACGAGGCGAGCTTTTAGGCGATCAATAGTTCCATCTGCAGTATGTTTGATAACAAATACCACTTGCAGCTGACACAAGACTGGCCTGGGGGAAGAGGAACCAGATCCCAGGTCTCGTTAACTCAGAGGGCAGTCATTTCATCATCTATGGTCACCCGTCACCCCGAGTGCTGAAGCGCTTCCTGCACAGAATTAGGGATAGATATTGAAGAAAGAGAAATGGCAAATTGGTGGAGTGGCGGAGAGAGGCGATGTAGTGACATATAATTCGCCAAAGGATAAGCCGTAGAGGTTGAAGCTGGATCACCAGGCCGCGGAGTGTCATCGGTAGAAGGGAGCTGATGTAGAGAAGTATTCTTGGACTTACGACGAGTATAGACACAGAGAGGTGGTGGAGGTGGAGGAGGTGGAGGAGGTAGAGAGGTGACCGTGAGTGGTGAGGTAATATGTGGGAGAGACGGAGTTGTGAATGGGATTGCAGGACGAGCTGTCGTGGACGGTGGGGACGGGGTGAAAGGAGATGAGTGGAATGATTGATCTTCAGAGAAGGTTACATCAACCAAAACAATGAGTTTGTCGTCGGGAGGAGAGTAACAAACATAACATTTTTGAGTGCGAGAGTAGCCAACGAACATACACTTAGTGACACGAGCAACGAACTTGTCAATAGCTGGACCAAGAAGATGAACATAGCACACACACCCAAAGACACGAGGTGTGAGAAAGAAAGGAGATGTGGAAGGAAAGAGGACACTAAAAGGAGAGGCGAAGTTGAGCACTGGTGAAGACATGCGGTTGATAAGATAACAGGCAGTGGAGACCGCAAAATTCTAGTATTTGACGGACACCTGCATTAGAAACATGAGAGACCGGGCGACATCGAGGAGGTGACGATTTTTCGGCTCAGCGACACCGTTTTGCTGAGGGGTATAAGCACACGAGGTTTGATGTATGATGTCGAACTCGGTGCAGATATTTGAGAAGGTGTGACTGGTATATTCGTGAGCATTGTCAATGCGAATTATTTTTAACATAGTGGACAACTGCGTATGTGTTTCAGTAAGAAAAGTACGAAAACATATGTCAGTTCAGTACAATCAGGAAGAAGATATAACCAAGTGAGATGCGAGTAATCATCAATAAAAGTCACAAAATATCGATATCCAAAAACACTGGGGACTTTATAGGGTCCCCAGATATCAGAATGAACTAAAGAGAATAGAGTATCTCTCCGGGTACATGTAGGAGGAAAAAAAGTACGATGTTGTTTGTCATAGATATATGATTCACAAGTAAACTCTCGTAATGAAACATCAGGAAGAGCCTTCTTGAGAATTAAGAGGGGAGCATGCCCAAGGAGGCGATGTCAATCATCAGTGAGACAGTAGAGAAAATGGTGGGTGAAAAGTCCAAGAGATACAACCCATTTAACAGCCGCCCTTTACCAATGGTACTCCGCGTGCGACGATCCTGCACAACAAAAGAGGAAGAAGAAAATGTTATACAACAACCAAGTTCCTGAGTAAGGCGACTAACGGATAGAAGATTGAAGGGAGATCCTGGCACATGAAGAACCGAGGATAAAGGGAGAGTGAGTGTGAGCCGAAGATCAGCCGTGCCAGAGACCGGAGTGGTGTCGCCATTGGCAACATTAATGAACTTGGGATAAGCAGACTGTATATACTGTGGCGGTTTCTGGGATGTAATGTGGTGAGTAGCTCCCGAGTCCACAATCCAGTGGGGGCTATGGGAGAGACAGGATATACCTTTAGTAGAGAAAGACGCAACTGAGCCAGATGAGCGACTGATAACGCCTTGGAGCTGGTGAAGCTAGGTGCGGAGAGCAGTGATATCCTGTTGGGTAGAAGAATCAGAATCCTATGGAGGAGCAGCAGTAGGAGCAGAATCAGTTGTAGCAAAGGCAGCAAGATGTGGAGGCAGACCATGTTTGCGGTAGCAGGTAGCTTCAAGATGACCTTCTCGACCACAGTAAGTACATTTTAAGGCAGAGCGGCCGGTACGTCCTCGTCCCCGAGACGTGTGGCAGCCTCCAAGAATTGAAGGGTCACGAGCTGGAGCAGGAGTAGGTAAGAGGGGCTGCTGAAGGAGAGCAGGAGAGAAATTTGTTGGAACCTCGGGGGGGGGGGGACCTTGAGCAGCATAGAGCAGACATCAGACAGTGAGGGAATTGTAGAGGAGAAAAGAATGTGAGCTCGGACACTGTGGAGGTGGGGTGGAACTCGGGTCATCATCATCGCAATCCCAAATGCTTTCTTTTGTGCCCGTTGTGTAGCAAGATCTGTGGAGGGAGGCTGATGTTATATTCAGGCCTCCACCAAAGTTTTTACCTTCACAACAAAAGAAGTCAAATCACTTGTTGTGTCGGGATCCAGAGTTTGAACTGCAGATATGATATCAAATAAATGTAGCAAGCTGTCTTTTCCAGAGTAGAGAGAATAAAGCTCCTCCCACATTGCCTTGGCCGTCTCATGATACATAGCCATGCGGTAAGGATCGATGCCCATGGAATTGAGGATCCAAGATTGGACCCGGCGCAACCATTCGTCAGTAGGAGCAATGGGAACGTTGCGGGTAAGGTGATGAAGAAGACCTTTAGTTTGTAGAACACGACAAATAGAATGCACCCATTCGACAAAGTTGTGCTTTCCACTGAGAGAAATGGTGGTGATCTGAAGCTCATCGCGGACTTCAGGAGAGAGAGCTGTGGCACGAGCGGGAAGAAAGAAAGCAGTCGTGGAGTCCATGACAGTAAGATAGACAGTCGGCAGCGAATAGCGAAGAGAAAGCCGCAGCGAGTTAGAGAAGAAACCGGAGCGGACTCCAGGAAGCAGGGAAGGTCGCAGCGAACAGACAACAACGAATAGCAGCGAACAGCGGCTACGGAGAAAGTCGCAGCGAACAGCGGCTACGGAGAAGGTCGCAGCGAACAGCGAAAAGAAAGCCGCCAGACGGGAGGCCGCAGAGGACAGCACAGCAAACAACGACGAGAGAAGGAGGCAGAGAGAAGAATCGAGCAAGCCCGCAGCGGCAAGACAGAACAAGACCACATCGGGTAAAAGAGAAGCACAGCGGGTAGAAGAGGAGCCCGCGCAAAGAGCAATAAGACTCCGCGTTGCAAGAGTACAGCAAGCAGTCTGCGGCGGCTAGAAGAAAAGAAGCAGCAACGGATAGAGACAGACTGTAGTCCGCGATGAAGAGAATCAATCTGCGACAAGAAGAGATCGAGAGGGTAAGAACAATCCGCAACAAGAAGAGGTCGCAGCGGATAGAAACAGACCGCAGCGGATAGAAGCAGGCCAGCAGTTCAGAAGTCGCAAGAGACAAAGAGGAAGAGGTCGGGCGGTTAGAGTAGAGTTAACCGCAACAAAGACAGTCCGAGGACCCCACCAAGGAAGCTATAAAAACTCGGGATGGGGGAAGGGGGAAAGAAGAGGTGGAGCCACGGAAGAGGAGCGGGTAACAAAATAAAGACCGAGGAGTAGGGAGCGAACAGGGACCGGCGGACAGCGGCCGGAGTCCGCCAGGGAAGAAGCAGAGGAGGCGAGTAAAAGAGAACAAGCCACCTAGAAGGATCAGAGCTTTGATACCATGCTGAAAAATGGAGTAAACCTTGTGCATACTTCTTGAATTGTAAAATACAAGTATGAGTACAAATATATAAGGAGAGAGAGAGAGAGAGAGATCTCATTTTCATGATGTGGGACTAATACAAGTGGAAGAATAAAGTCTATAATGGGCCACTAAATGGGCCGTTACAAGTTGTTTTCTAACACATTATATTGAGGGATCTTATTGCTTGTAAGAGTAAGAAATAAATGGTGATTGCAAATGAAGTATTGCAGCAAAGTACAAATTCATGGTGAAACTGCATGTTATTTGGTATAAGTAATTGTTGACTAACTTGGGGTTTCCTTAGAACAAGCTCATGAAGCAGTCATATGATAATCAAGTTGAACTGAATTTCACAAGAGAACACAACATATTGAAAACAAGTACCACAATGCCCAACATAAGATTATGTCCAGCGAGAATGACAAATCCTTCACAAGCTCAAATGACCAGGTTGTTCATACCAAGGCAAAATCATAAGAAAACTAGAAGCAACTGCATATGTACATGCTTAGTTGATATATACTCACCAACTTAAAGGGTGAGTCAGAATGGTATTTATTTATGTCTTTGTATATGTTACATAGGATTCATAAACATATTGTACAAACATATATTGTGTGTGTGTGTGTGTGTGTGTGTATATATACCCTATATATATATATTATAAAAAGAAAAACTTCTTTGCACATTTGAAGCCTAGGTTAGAACCACAAGGTCAATCACATCCGTCCGATCAAAACACTGAACCCTTTTCTTTCAGTCCCGCCCGCCCATCCGTCCTCCAATCGTGATTTCACCTCCCTAGGGCATGAAAATCCTGCGGAAAATCGAAGCTCTCGATACCCACGATTCCGCCTGCCTATGCATCCGCCTCCCCTAAAAATGACGCATAACATCGTCGCCTGCAACCCTCCTCCCCGTTCTACCAGAACTCCATCGCAACTCCTCCCGCATTCGGCTATATAGGAGGTCACCCAAAATCTTCCAAGCGTTGAAGCCTCTGCAACTTCTACGACAATCCGAATGGCGCTCGAAGAAGGCTAAAGCCGACGGCGTTTAGGGTATTACAGATTCTTTAGGTTAGTCTTCTCCTATTCTTCCCTCTTCCTTGCTTCTTCTTTCTCCTTCAGTTCTAACTTTGTCCAACCTATTTGTTCATCGCCACTGGCCAGGGCATCTTATGCCCAAAGAGTCAGCGAAGTAATTGTTGATTGAAGTCCTCTTCGCTGTTGGGAACAAAATCAGAGGCAAGCAACTCCACCAAATTCCTTTTTTTACATTCTGTCCAAGTTATAAGTTGGCTCAGGTTGTCGTTCAACCTTTTATAGATGCAGGTTTTCTTAGGCCATGAACATCAGAGACTCACATTTTCCAATACAGTAATATGTTAATTGCTTTTATAGATACATGTGCTTAAATGTATTTATTTAGATATATTTATTTAGATGCAAGTGTTCTTCAACCTTTTATAGATGCAAAGGTTCAAACTTTTATAGATGCAGGTGTTGTAATCCCTCTAATTTATTGGTGTTAACTGTTTTGTCTGTCGTGTCATGGTTCTCTACTCATCAAACATAATAATATACGAGTAACAGTGCAGGGGGGCATAGGTGCCCCGCACGACAGTACTCCGACCACGGCAGTGCTCCGGCATGACGCCGCTCCCGCCGCTCGCAACACCCTTTGCACAATGTTCCGTTTGCAAAGAAATTTTGGCGTGCGCATGAGGTTCGTGAGCGGCGGGAGCGTTGTCGTGCTAGGGCACTGTCGTGGTTGGTTCCGATCCGTTATAGCTCAATCATTTTCATACTAAGCACACAAAGTAGATGTCAATTATGAAGATATGTATTTAGCATATTAAATTTTCATATTCTCGCCCTCCATCATTAATTTATTATATGTACTGTTTTTGAAGTAATCCAAATATTGATGCACATTTTGTACTTTCTCATAATAAATTACTGCTTTAATCTACGAAGCACAGATACTTAAAAATGATCTATGTATCGACTCGAACGCGTACCGGATACGGGAAACGCCAGGAAACGCGCGAAAACGCGTTTCCGAAACTCCAGTAAACACATTTTTTAAAAATATATATTTTTTATTTTCAGAAACGCGTTTCCGAAACTCCAGGAAACGAAGCCGGCCCCTTCACTTCAAACCATTGCATTGAAGTTATTAGTACAACCATCATCTTCTTCATGCGCCGAGAGAAATTGGAGTACTTGCTCCTTTATCCATTCAATGAAAAAGGAATAGAATGACACCGCAACGTGCAGAAGATTTAATCAATATCCATAGCAATCTTCGTCTTCTTTCTAGAAGAGATCAAAAATACAATGAAGGAGAATCCACATTGTGGGATATTGCGGGTGATGGCTTCGAGTCATTCGAAGATGTAGGTACACTTGAGATAGCTAATCTATCGCTTGATGAACCAAGGTTGGAGCTCTCGATTATTGAGGAAGATGATGAAGTTGATATTATTGGAGAGGATGTTTAATTTTTATACTTGATATTTTGCATGTGAATGTAACAAAATAATGCTCTCAATTGATGTAATGATGTATTGATGTGGACATGTGATAGATTGTTCTTTATGACGCTTGTTTCCTTGACTGCTATTTATAGCATTATATGAAATGTCAATGATATATAATATAGTCTTATTAATTTTTAGGGTTACAATTCAAGATATGTACAAATAGTTTGCTAGTTGTCTTATTCTTATATTAATTAATACTCATATTAAAATAATTAAAAACGTTTCCCGTATCCTAATTTTTTTAAAAATCACGTTTCTCGTATCCGTTTCGTATCGTATCTGTATCCCGTTTCCGTCCCCGTGCTACATAGGCTTTAATTAGGTATGAAGGAAGTTATTTAAGTATCAATGTTCCTTTTAATCTTTATATAGAACAAACTGTAGTTTATAGATGTTAATTGTACTGTTTAATTGAGTTCAAATTATTGTGTTTCAGGAGATAAATTGGAATTGTAGTCCAGTTTCTTTTCCACTGCAATATCAAGATTCATTACTTCTTAACGCTTCACTTACTATGATTAACTAATACTTGCTATATTGCAAAATTGCTATATTGCGTTCAATTAAAACATTTGCAAGTTCTTGAGATTTTTATTTAGTTATAATTGCAGGTGATGAAATGTTATGCTTTATTTCAGTTATTGTTTTATTATAACAATATTACAACCATATGATTTTTGAGCAATTAATTAACTTTCTTGGATTCATGGTTTACAAAATCTTCCTAAATGGTTGATGCTCGAAAAATACATTATCATACAATTTATTGTATATGAGTAGATTAAATGAATTTTAATAGTTTCTGCCAGTAGGTTAATGCATCAAAGTGCATGAAATTTATGGTCATCACGAGCCACAAATAGTACCATTCAACAGGTTAGTATTTGCTTCTACCAGGTGCTATTCTGTTACTCCATAACTATATATTTCTCTAATGCACTATTGAAATTGTCTTTTTCGATGACTACAAAATTGTGTCTATGCACAGTTGAATAAATTGGGAGAAAACAATTGAGTGTTTTATTCTTCCTCAAAGGGGCTATTTATAATGTTACAACGATGTGACACGTCATCAATCCGTGTGCACCAATAATTCCTAAATAGGAATCGCACTATTTAGGATACAAAAATATTCTCTGAATATTCTCTAATTAAATATAAAATATTCTCTGAATATTTTCTAATTAAATATAAAATATTCTCTGAATATTCTCTAATTAAATATTATACGAATATTCAACTCTCCCCCTCAAGTTGGGAATATATATTGACCATTCCCAACTTGTCAATATTATCCTTGAAGTTGTCACTGCTTAGCCCCTTGGTAAAGACATCGGCAAGTTGATCAAATGAGTTTACAAATGGAGTGCAGATATTTCCCTTGTCAAGGTGGTCTCTAATGAAGTGTCTATCAACTTCCACGTGTTTGGTCCTGTCATGCTGAACTGGGTTGTGTGCAATACTAATGGCAGCCTTGTTGTCACAATAGATAGTAATAGGATTGTCCCCTTGAAGGCCCATATCTCGAAGAATAGCTTTCAGCCACAGTCCCTCGCAAACACCTTGTGACATAGCCCTATACTCTGCTTCGACACTTGATCGGGCAACCACATTCTGCTTCTTGCTTTTCCACGAAACCAGGTTGCCTCCTACAAAAGTGCAATACCCGGTGGTAGACTTTCTATCATCCTGACTACCAGCCCAATCAGCATCAGTAAATACTTCAACCTTTAGTGATTGGTTGTTTTTGAAAAGAATTCCACATCCTGGTGCCTTTTTTAGATACCTTAACACCCTGAAGGCCGCCTGCTAATGACGAATCGAAGGAGAGTGCATATACCTGCTTAGAACACCCACAACATATGTAATGTCAGGTCGTGTATGAGACAAGTATATGAGTCGTCCAACCAAGCGTTGATATTTTGAGGCATCAATCTTTTCTCCACCAGTATCTGCATCAATTCTGTGATTAGCCTTAATAGGGGTGTCCACGGGGGCACACCCAAGCATACCAGTTTCTTCAAGAAGATCCAAAGTGTACTTTCTTTGGGAGATGAAGATCCCTTGTTGAGATCTTGCAACTTCAATTCCCAAGAAATACCTCAGCTTTCCAAGATCTTTAACTTCAAATTCTCTGCTTAGTTGCTCTTTCAAGTGGATGATCTCCTCCAAGTAATCCCCAGTAATGATGATGTCATCCACATATACAATAAGGATAGAGATCAGGTTACCCTTCCTCTTGATAAAGAGAGTGTGATCGGCTTGGCTTTGAATGTATCAAAGTTTCAGCATGAACTTGTAGAACCGTCTAAACCATGCCCTTGATGACTGTTTCAAGTTGTACAAGGCTTTTAGAACACGACATACCTTTCTCTCGGACCCTTTGATAACAAGGTCAGGGGGAATGTCCATGTAAACTTCCTCTTCCAGATCACCGTTCAAAAAAGCATTCTTGATGCCGAACTGAAGAAGATCTCATCTTCGACTCGCAGCACAAGAGAAAAGTATACGGATTGTGTTCATCTTTGCAACAGGAGAAAAAGTATCCTGGTAGTCAATACCCTGAGCCTGTGTATAGCCCTGAGCCACCAAACGAGCTTTGTACCGTTCCACTATACCATCTTGGTTTTGTTTGACTGTGAAGACCCAACGGGATCCAACCGTTCGCTTCCCAGGAGGAAGATCTACAAGCTTCCATGTGTTATTTTTGTGCAAAGCACGCAATTCCTCCTCCATTGCCTGTTTCCACTCAGGTACCTGAACAGCCTCCTGCCATGTCTTAGGGATCATAATAGATGAAAGAGATGAGATAAAAGCTTTATGGGTCGGAGAGAGGTGAAAATAACAGATGTAGTTGGCAAAAGGGTGTTAGGTGCTACCCCGTTTACCTATAAGCCTGGCAAGAGGAATATGAAGATCATCATCGGAATCTGGTGTGGAGACGGTCACCGGTACTGGAGAAACATCCTCAGTCTGTACTTACTCGACATTTTTGGGACGGCGAGAGTAAGTGTATAATATAGGTGGAGCGGAAGTGGAAGCAATAGGAAGGGGAGACTCGATGGGAGCAGCGGGAGAAGAAAGAGGAGAAGTGGCAATAATAGGAAGGGGGGACTCGATGGTCTCGTCACTGGTAGTAGAGATCTCCCCCTGACGAGGACCAAAGTAGAACTCCCCCTCACGAAAGGTAACATCCACCGTGCAATAGTAGCGACGAGTCGGAGGATGATAACACTGATACCCTTTGGTGGTAAGGGAGTATCCAACGAAAACACATCGGAGGGAACGCGCATCCAGTTTATCGCGATGCGGCGTATGAACATGGACAAAGCAAACGAAGCCAAAGATAGGTGGAGGAAGATGAGAAGTGTGGACTACGTGGTTTTTTGCAAGATGTGAGAGGGGCGTATCAAAGGAGAGAGCACGAGACGGAAGACGATTAATGAGATGCGCGGTCGTGAGAACGGCATCACCCCAGTAGGATTTGGGAAGGTGCATTGCAAGGAGTAAACACCGAGCCACTTCCAACAAGTGCCGATTCTTCCGCTCCACCACCCCATTTTGGGTAGAAGTATGAACACACGTGGTTTGATGTAGGATGCCATGATCGGCAAGGTAGGCTCCGAATGCACCCCAGTCATCATACTCCCCACCATTATCACTACGAAGCACACGAATTTTCCCGCCAAATTGTTGGGAGACCATTTTATGAAATTTTTGAAAACAGGAAAAAACATCACTTTTTTGTTTCAGCGGATATAACCACGTAGTGTGTGAGTGACAATCAATAAACGTAACAAACCATTTATAGCCAGATAAGGATGTGACCCTGGATGGTCCCCAAACATCAGAATGAATAACATCAAATGGGTGTAAACTAGGAACAGAAAGATGACTAGTTTTTTGACGAACATGCTTAGACTGCTCACAAGCATCACAAGAAAAGGACTGAATTACATGATTAAAGGCAGGAAACAGTTTAGTAAGATATAAAGGGGAGGGATGACCAAGGCGTTGATGCCAGCGTCGGACGTCATGGAGAGTAGGAGTTTTGATGGATGATAGAGCACTGGGAGAAGTTTGGTTTAGCAAGTACAGTCCGTCAATATTTCTACCACTGCCAAGCGTCCGCCTCGTAGCCAGATCCTGAAATACAAAAACATCAGAAAAAAAGGTTACAGAACAGTTCAGCGAAGTAGTCAAGTGACTAATAGAAAGCAAATTGCGAGGAAAAGACGGGACATGTAAAACAGAGGACAGGGATAGGTCGGGAGAACAAGTGACAGTCCCTTTACCAGCAATGGCTGAGAGGGAACTGTTGAAACCAGCAGAACTAGTTTCTCCTAAAAGCTCGGATCTAAGGCTGCAGCCCACGCTTACTTTCTTCGAACCACGCTCCCAACAAGACACCTAAAGGAACAGACCGGGGGCTTCAGCTCGGAGGTCCCACCGCTCACCCGGAAGAACTAGAATCCTTCCCCTCCCTAGCCAGTGCTGAGCTAGGTGTCTGAGTGAGAAGGAAAAAGAAGGTTCCACACACCTCTTCTCAGACACCTTACCGGTCTATTTATAGGCTTCAGGATTTAAACTGCAAATAACCAAATCAAGCACCTGTGAAATTACCAGAATACCCTAGGCTGGGTCTGCCAACAGCCAAACTCCGCTGTTCTGGAGAGCTATGGGCAGACCACCAAGGGTAAAAGAGTAAAAAAGGCTAAAAAGGATGAACCGTTTGCCAACTGAACCGGCTCCTACCCAACTGTTGAACCGACCTTATCTCTTCCTGCCGAATCGGCGCTCGGCGAGAGGACCACCTTGCGGCTGAAAGCACCACCCCGCAGGCGAGACCCTCCGTCGGCATATAGAAAATCTTCCTTTGACCCCCGCCTGTCAGGCGAATGGACTCAACTTTGGCTCCTCCTGCCTAGCGCGAGTGGACCCACCTTTGGGCTCCTCTCGCCTATTGCGAGTGGACCCACCTTTGGGCTCCTCTCGCCTATTGTGAGTGGACCCACCTTTGGGCTCCTCTCGCCTATCGCGAGTGGACCCACCTTTAGGCCCCTCTCGCTTAGTGCGAGTGGTCTCTGCTTTGGGCCCCTCTCGCCTAGGGCCTTGTCTCCTCTTGAGGATTCTTCTAATCCCCTCTCTGCTGAGTTCCCACCTGTGAGCCCGAGGTTGTACAGGAACCACTAGCTGCAATAACCTTATCTCGACCAGAAAGAGGAGTATACGAGGTAAAACCTGAGGCAGAGCCAGTCATGTGGTTCGTCGCACCGGAGTCGATAATACACTCGGAGGGGGTGGAAGACAGAGCATGAGCACTGGACAGACCTGAAGTAGCAACAGCAGCATGAGAGGCAGCAGTAGTAGACTCTGTGTGGGAGCGCAACATACGCCGGAAGGCCTCTAACTCGGCCGCAGACAAACCACCAGAGGTGTCCACCAGAACCTCAGTAGAGTGTGCAGAAGACTGAACACGGTCACCAGAAGAACGACCACCTCCACGATATCCACCTCTACCACGAGTACCAGAACCTCGACCGGCTGGTGCAAGGTGCGGATGCAGGCGAAAGCAGGAGTCTTTGATATGGCCTTTTTTCCCGCAGTGACTGCAAACAAGAGGGGGCCGCGGGAAATCCCAGCGAGCGCAGAGTGGTCAGTAGTAGAGCCAAGAGTGTGGCGACGGTTCTCATCACTGAGGAGCATGCCGAAGGCCTCCCGAAGAGAAGGAAGAGGCTCACGGTGAAGGACATGCAGGCGAACAGCGTCAAACTCCATGTTGAGCCCCATAAGGAACACGTGAACACGGAAGCGATCTTTATCTTTCTTGAGGGCCTTTGCATCAGCAGTACAAGCAGCAGTAAAAGTGTTGAAGAAATCCAACTCCTGATAAAGACGCTCAAACTCAGAGCAGTATGCGGCAACGGTCATCGTACCCTGCTTTAGCCCAAGAACACGGCGAGTGAGCTCATAGACTTGCATCGAACTGCCTGTCTGAGAGTAGGTATCACGGGCCCGGATCCAGATATCATAGGCGGAGTCCAACAGCATATAACTGTGATACACCTGAGGGGACATCGAGTGAAGTAACCACGAGACCACCAGAGAATTGTCCGCATCCCATTTTTTCCATGAGGGATCGATACGCGGGGGCTCAGTCGTGGTACCATAAATAAGTCCATATAACTGGTGACTGCGAATAGCATGTTGGGCTGCCCTAGACCATTCCAGGTAATTCGTGTCATCCAAGGCAACTGTGGTGATCTTCAATGAGCCAGATGGGCCATGACTCCGGGGTGGATCGACAGTCGAGCCGGCATGAGCGCCGGTCAGAGGAGCCGAGATTCCGGGAAGAGTACCGGATTGGGAAGCCGGGGAGACAACAGATTGATCATCCATCAAGGTGAAACACAGATCTGAACAAGCAGACAAACAAACGGTACACCCTACGAGTGTTCCTTAGATCATGACGCCGGATTGAACACCGGAGGGCGAGAGCACGACGTGTCCGGCTG
This sequence comes from Platanthera zijinensis, assembly GCA_039513925.1. Classification (NCBI taxonomy): domain Eukaryota; kingdom Viridiplantae; phylum Streptophyta; class Magnoliopsida; order Asparagales; family Orchidaceae; genus Platanthera; species Platanthera zijinensis. The sequence continues at coordinate 174,197,150 of CM077093.1, forward strand.
CATCCATGGTATTCAAAAACGGACGGGACACCAGAGACATAGGAGAAGAAAGTAGAAATCCCTAGGGGTCCGAGATTCCGGCGAGGGCCGGCCGTTCAGGCCATCGCCTGGACCAGGCGACACCGTCGACCCCGCGGGAACAGGCGACGGAACCCGCGAGATGTGCGAACCCGCAGGATTTCGCCGCAAGGTCTGCGTCTGGCGTCGGCGTCAAGGAAAAAGGGGGGGGGGGGGCTCGGTCGACGGAAGCTGGCGGCGCAGGAGTGACACGATCGAGCGGGATTTGACGGAAGGGGGCGGGATTTTGGCTCTGATACCAAGTTGAATAAATTGGGAGAAAATAATTGAGTGTTTTATTCTTCCTCAAAGGGGCTATTTATAATGTTACAACGAGGTGACACGTCATCAATCCGTGTGCACCAATAATTCCTAAGTAGGAATCGCACTATTTAGGATACAAAAATATTCTCTGAATATTCTCTAATTAAATATAAAATATTCTCTGAATATTCTCTAATTAAATATTATACGAATATTCAACTTGCACTTCAACTGTTTTTAAACTTAACTCATTCTTCATAGGCTAATTGTGTATGTGTTGAATAGTTAATGATTACTGTGCATGTGTTAACAATAGGAATTTAAGATATCATTAATGTGCAATGAATGGACTATTTAAGCATCCACTGTATTTCTTCAAATTAATTCTGAAACATATTCTTCAATCTTCAACATCTACTGTATTTCTTTGCAATATATGGACTATTTAAATTATTTCTTCATAGAAAACAGCTTCATACGCAACTACAAACATATTGGCAATGCCGACAACCGCACAACGACAAACACAAAATGCAAGACGCGAACTCCGTTATCTCCGTGAGGTTGCTCAACGCTGTCAACAAAACACAATTGATCCTCTCGATACAGTAATTGCACTTTACACAAGAGGTCGACGACCACGACAAATGTCGCCTCCGCAACAAATGTCACACACACGACAAATGTTACCCCCACGACAAAAGATGGCCCCACGACAAATGACGGCCCACGACAAACGTCGTCCCCACGCCGGGGGTGTGGGCGGGCGAAGCCCGCCGCCGCGGGCCGGGTAATGTCGTGTGAGGCACGCCCCCCCCCCCCCCCCCCCCCGTGTACTGTCACTCGTATATATATATATATATATATATATATATATATATATATATATATATCACCTTATGGTGTGGACCATCAAAGCAATCTTAGAAATCCATTCAATCATCTCCTCCTCTCTTTATTTTTTTATTTAATTAAATAAAAAACACTACCTCCTCACAATGCCCTTAGGACTGCAATCGTGCGCTTGGGGAACAACGAGTGACGGAAGTGTCCTCACACCGGGGTACTGTTGTTGTCCACATGGGGGGATCCCGTGCGCTGTCAGTGCATGCAGGCGGGCGCGTGTGCCTATATGTATATATTGTTTCTCTTAGCTTTCACTCTAAAAAATATAACTGAAACTTAAAAGTAAATTTTTTAAAAAATCACAATTGGGTTGCAGATGTCATATGAATTTAAGTGTTAAGTAAACAAAACATTGATATCTAATTTGATATCCAAATAAATGAAAACATTAAGATGGATCTATGATGAAACTAGGAAGGATAATTTAAAAAATTATTATATTAGAGAAGCAATCCGAGAGACATCTATCGAAGATAAGGTAATTAATAATAAAATTAGGTGATATGAACATGCACAGCGAATGATAGAAATTGCACCCATTATATTAGTAGATAAACTTGGGTATAGATGATTAAGAAGAATAAGGTATAGACCTAAATGAATGAAAGATGCTCATTGTTACATCTTAGGAAACACTGAGGAAGAATAAATGAGAAATGCGCATTTATAAATCTGATCCCAAATAGTTAGAACAAGGCTGTTGCTAATAACGAACACAAAATATAGTAGTTTATACGTAAAGAAGAGATATTAACAAACCTTTTCCGATAAACCACGAGTAGTAGACCGTGAAATGCTCATGAATCTTTTGTTTATCTCAAAAGCTGCTGTTGTCCAAAGGGAACAACTACCATTCTGACAAATTGAATTCCAAGTATCATTTCCTTCATGGACCAACTGTTTTGATATCAATATAGGGTATCTAAGTTGAAAATTATACAATGAGTAAGTGCCCGGAAATCATAAATTTAAAATAAAGTTCATTATCCAGTCTCATTACAAAAAGAGTATTACCGATGATGTAAACATCCTGAATATAGGCAAACCTGCTCAGCAAAATTTACCAAATCTTCATTGCTTGAAGATGTTATGATCTCCTTGAGCAATAAGGAACGTTCATATGTACCCTCCAAGCAGTACTTAAATATCACTAAATCTGAAGTAGCATCTATTGATTTTCTTATCCATTTGACTTCAGAATTTCTAGCATCAATACTTTCGGAGTCTGAAGGACAGCTGTCCGTTCCATCCAAATTATTTGATTTAGCTTCAATGCTCATCCGGAACGCCTTCCTATCCTTCATGTACAAACATATCTCAGCTGAGAAACAATATATGTAAATTGTAAAGGTATTAGAAGGTACCTGTTCTAGGTTCCCATTCTGCTGCACTTGTCTCCATGAATTATCTGAGCCTACTTTGGAGCGCTTAGATGATAAACCATTGGCATGCTTCTTGTGACTTACTATTTCAGCATGACCATTTCCAAAGCTCTCCTGTCTTTCTTGAAACCTATCATTGATTCTTGGGGAAGGAGCCCTATCACAAATTGAAGTTGCTAACGTCTGCCTTTTTCCAATGACAACTGGCCGAACACAGCGATTTCTTGAAATGCAGCGAATTGGAGGGGAATACACTTCAAAAAATGGGTAACATTTAGACCGTGATGCACGAAAACACACACTGAATAGCCTATTGTCAGATTTGGAGGAAAGCTGGAAGAAGAACAAAAACAAGATATCATCATACAATGACGCGGGACGGTCCTATAAGACGGGGTTAATGTGGGTGATCACTACATGCAACTAATATGAGATCCGACGACTTTTAAAATTGCAATAACTTTTCTTAAAATCAATTATAAACGAAAACAACAATAATTAAAGCATTCAAGAAAGTAAACAAGAGAGAAAGTACAAGCGCGAGAGCGAAATTAAATTACTAGCTGAATGAGCAAATTCAAAGACTAAAACAATTGAAAAACAAAACTTACAAACCACTCTTTTCAAGTAAATAACAAACACGAGACCCAATGGTAAAGAAATAACACACGAACCTTGAATGCCATGACTATAATGAGGTGAGGTCTGGATGTATCTTCGGAGGACTGTGGAGTGGCCGGGAGAGCCTCCCAGAGTTGAACTCAGGCCCCTCTGAAGCTGCAAGTGGCTGTCCGGGCTGCAGGGGTCTAACTGGTAGCTGAAAAGGCCTGGACAGCAGCTGGGTGTGGTTTGAGAGTTGAAAATTGTTGTTCAGGGGCTTCAGCAGCAAGGGGAGGCCGAAGGGGGAATAGCCCAGGTAAGGATGCTGATTGATGCAAGAAATGGAGTTCTGTGGGAACTGAAATGGGGAAGGGAGGTGGCTCCATGTGGGATCAAGGCTGGATTGGGATGGCCAGCTGGGTTGGGAATGAGATTAATGGGGGGAAGTGGGGAATTTGAGAGGTGAGGGGTGAATATAGGGTAAGGGGGGTTTGGCCAGCAGGTTGTGGGAAGATGGGGGTTTGTTTTGGAGAATGAGAGGGGTGGTTCCATCGTTAGAAAGTGAGGGAAAGTGGGGTCGGGAGTTGGCCGGCTTTGTGAGGGGGTAATGGGAGAAAAAAGTGGCTTAATTTTAGGAATTAATTTCTAAAATGTAGGAGATTAGGGTGAAGGGGTAGCGGGTACTTAGGAGGTAGTTATGGGTGGTTATTAGTGGTGGTGGGGAGGCTGCCCGGAGGTAGTGGTGGTGGTTGGAGGATTTTTCCTGCGATAAGTGGAAAATTACAAAATGATGGGATTTGAAAGGGAAAACGGTGGTGGATTAGCTGAGGAAGCTGGATACGTTCTTCGGTGATCACCGCAGGGTGGAAATGAAGTAGAAAGAGGGGCTGTTTTTTTGGAGTTTTTGTGAATGGAGGGGGGAGGGTGAACTTGGGGTGGCCTGCAAGGGTGCTGTAGAGGGGAAAATGGGGAAGGGGGTGGCTGCTTGATGATATGGTGAGGGGAGGGTGGCCGACAGAAGTATGGAGAGGAGATTTGGAAAGTTGGTCGGCTACTTGCGGTGGGGAAAGGAGTGGGGGAGGTTGGTCGGCTGGATTTTGGAAAAGAATGGTGGTGGCCATCTATAAAGAGGGAGGAGGGGTGGTGGCTCCACGGCAAGGAATGGGGGAGGATGGAAGTGGCCGGCCAGGGGGCAGGGGGGATAGAAGGGTAAACCTAGGTTTCGCACCCGGTGTAAAATCCCCCCCCCCCCACCAAGACGACCGGGTCAGGGGAATTGTACAACCCCGTATAAGGCGAATAGTGGTCGACAGGAGCCAGATCGGTCAAAGTACAGCAGTCCGGCTCGCCCAAGTGGGGTAGATCGTTTGAAGGGCGAGTGGAGCGGGTCGGCTCGCACTCGCCCCAGAGGATCGGCGAGCAGTGGGCGAGTGGAGCAGATCGGCTCGCACTCGCCCCAGGGGGCTCAGCGAGCAGCGGGCGAGTGGGGCAGGCCGGGCCCGCACTCGCCCAGGGCTGGGAAGTGGCGGCGAGTGCCAGCTCCATCGAGCACTCGCCGCCCCTGGCGAGTGGAGGTTCCAGAGGGTCACTCGCCCAGTCTCTTATGATGTGTTTTTACCATTTCGCCCCCGCTGGTCTGCCCATAACCTTCCAAAACAGCGGAGTTACGTTGTTGGCAGGCCAACCTGGACTGCATATAGCTGTTTAGAACAGCGGAGGTTCGCTATTTGCAGATCGCTTTTAGAAAACTATAAATAGACCCAAGGGGGTACCTCAGAAGGCATGCTTACTTGTGCCCTGGTCTTCTTGCGCTTCCTGAGGTATCCTTAGCCCGACATTTGACTAGGGAGGGGAAGCGCTCTAAGATCTTTCGGGTGTGTGGTGGAACCTCCATGCCGAGCCCTTGGGTCTGTCCCTTGTTCTTTTTCCTTAGTCGTTTTGCTCGCGATAGAGAAGTAAGTGTGAGATCACCCTTCCCCAAGGGTGAACTCCACAGACCGAGTTTTCAGTTTCAACAGTTTTGGTGCGGTGAGCGTGGAGAGTGGTCAGCACAGAAAATCTTCAGCAAGCTCGATGACTGGAGGAGAAGGGCAAGGTTCGGACAAGGACGACTCGCCACGGTGGGGATGTTCGAGGAGTTCAGACAGGAGGTGCTTGGCCTCGTTAGGTTTGCACTCGGCGCGCGTGCCGAGTGCTTGATGCCAGCTATCCCAGTCGTCGCTGCCCCGGCTCTAGGCGAGGACGCCCCGGCTCGGCGAGCTGGGAAGGAGGTTGCAGAGGAGGGGAGGGAGCGCGATCTCCCCGGGCGAGTGCTCTTCTCCGGCTCAGCGAGTGGAGGCCAGTTCGGCGAGATGGGGGCGCGAGACCCACCGGTTCGCCCAGCAGGGGGAGGCAGCCCCTTCAGCGAGTTGGTTTCTTCTGCCCCAGTTCCGGAGGGGTTCAGGGAGCCGGGGATGTCCTACTACACCAGGAAGGATAACCCGGTCCAACACATCCAATGGTTTGAAGATGTGGTTTTGATAAGGCAAATGTCGGATGCCTTCAAGTGCAGACTCTTCGCCATCACCCTCAAGAAAAAGGCGAGGGAATGGTTCCACCAGCTACCGGCCAACTCAATCTACTGCTTCGAGGACCTGCGTCGGGGGTTCATGTTGAGGTTCACTACTTCCAAGAAGAGGAAGGAGTCGGAATCCCTGTTCCACATCAAGCATGGGGTGAACGAGACATTGGGGAGTTACGTAGACCGGTTCCAGGAGGAGGTCACCCAGGTCCAGGAGATGTCAGGGCACACCCTGATGATGGCCTTCACCTTAGGGCTGCAACAGGGTTTCTTCGGGATGGAACTGAAGAGGGTGTCGCTTCTCTCCTACGAGGAGCTGATGGAGAGGGTTGCGAGGAAAGTCGACGGGGAGACGTCAAACCCCGAGTTCGCGAAGAAGTTGGCCAGATGGGCCACAGAAGAGGAGAAGGGGCCAGGAGGTGGCCGAGGTCAGGAGGTGGCCGAGGTCAGGAGGTGGCCGAGGTCAGGAGGTGGCCGAGGTCAGGAGGTGGCCGAGGTCAGGAGGTGGCCGAGGTCAGGAGGTGAGGAGAGCCGAACCCCGACAGAGGGAGCAGCAACAGCAGCCCAGATGGGGGCGTCAGAGCCGAACAACCAGCTCGGCTGGAGCCAGACGGAGTGGAAAGACCAAGGCCGGCGAAGAGGTTTCCACGGAGGAGATAATCGTCAGGGGGGCCAGGGGCAGTTCCACCCTCCAGGATGAAGACAGGGCCAGAGGCCTCCTCTCCCCGATCAGCACCAGGCTATGACAATAGTCATGCAGAGGAGGAGGGGTCAGCAGAGGAGAAGGAGGGAAGTTAGGGTGGAGTTACCCTATTGTGACTTCCACCAGGAGGAGGGCCATGCTACGGCCACGTGCTCGGAGTTCCTCGAGGTAAGAGGAAACAGGGAGCAGCAACAACAGCGGGACTGCCAAGAGGTGCGGATCGAGGAAGTCCTGCCTTGGGCAAAGGAGGACAAGTGTGAGGACCGGGCTGATGTTGGGGCCCGAGGCGGGATAAGAGTGATCCACAGGGGGGAGTTGAGGCTTCCCAGAAGGCAAGCCTCCACACCATGTAGCGAAGGAGCGTCGGCTCCACATCCCAGACCCCACCCCCGGAGGAGAAGATCACCTTCTCTAGGAGTGACATGCCAAATCATGAGGATCCCTTCTGCGATGCGCTGGTCATCCAGACTGCGGTCGAAGGGTTTATTGTCTCCAGGATCCTCATTGACAACGGGAGTTCGGTCAACGTCGTCTTCAAAAAGGCGTTTGATGCGATGAAAGTGGATGCCAACAGGGTGCTTGCCTCGGACAGGCCTTTGTTTGGGTTCTCCGGGGAGAGGAAGGAGGTTGAAGGAGGATGGGGCTCCATGTCACTCAGGGGGGGCAGTCCCGAAACTGTAGGTTCGTCATCGTGGATGCCCCCAGCAGCTACAACGCCATCTTCGGACGGCCTCTCATCAACGCCTTCCATTGCGTCCCTTCGTCCTTCCACCAATGCTTGAAGCTCAACGCCGAGGGGATCAAGGTCCGGGTACGGGGAGACCCCAAGGTGGCGAGGGAGTGTTACGTCACCGCGGTGAACTCCATTTCTTGGCAGGAGGGGGCTGAGGAGATGGAGCGGAGGATGGAGGTGGAGGAGCAGGAGGCAGGAGGAGTGGAGATGGAAGTGGAAGAGAACCGCGCCCAGGTGGGGGTGGCGGAGGAGATCCAGGAGGAGCCGACTGAGGCAATGACCATGGAGGAGGCTGAGGGAGTCCTTGTCCCAAGAGAGGGGAACGTTGGAGAATGGGGGGAGCAGTCTCGTCTGGAGGCTGCAGAAGAGGTGGTGGAGATGGAAGTTCTCACCCTTGGAGGCAACGTGGAGAAGGTGCGCATCAGCAGGGGGCTGACCTCGGTGGACCAGGAGTGGATGCTGACATTCATCCAGAAGTACGTGGGCATCTTCGCTTGGAGCGTGGCAGAGATGTCGGGGATCGATGCGGACGTCGACAGCCACCGCCTCAACCTGGATCCGGAAGCTCGCCCCATCCAGCAGAAGAAGAGGTTCATCGCGGACAAGCTAGTCGAGCCCATCAGGGAGGAGGTGGCCAAGCTCCTGAAGGCTGGCTTTGTATCTGAAATCCAATACCCCGGCTGGGTCCCAATGTTGTAATGGTTAAAAAAGGAGACGGTCGATGGAGAATGTGTGTTGATTTCTCTTTGCAAAATAAATTGTGTCCTAAAGATTGTTACCACTTGCCTCGAATCGACGCGTTGGTTGACTCAGTCGTCGGTATTCCTGTAATGAGTTCTTTAGATGCTTTTTCAGGTTATCATCAGATCAGGATGCACTCCCCCGATGTAAAAGATGTTTCCTTCATCACTGGGGATGGGTGCTACTGCTATAAGATGATGTTTTTTGGGCTGAAGAATGCAGGGGCAACGTACCAAAAGATGATGGATCGGGTCTTCCAGGAGCAAAAGGGAAGGAACCTGGAGATGTATGTGGATGATCTGATGATCAAAAGCAGAGAGGTGGACTCCTACCTCCAGGATCTGGAGGAGACCTTCGGCACCCTCCGGGGATACAAGATGAGGTTGAACCCCTTGAAGTGTGTCTTCGGGGCCAGTAGTGGCAAGTTCCTGGGCCACCTTCTCACCCCCGCAGGGGTGGAGCCGAATCCTGACAAGGTCAAGGCGATCATGAAGTTGGGATCTCCTTAGAACGCTAAGGAGGTGCAACGGCTAACAGGGAAGCTGGCAGGCCTCAGCAGGTTCCTTTCCCGGGCTGGGGAGAAGTGTTCTCCCTTCTTCAAAGCATTGAGGGGAGGCAAGAAGTTTGAATAGACTGAGGAATGCGAGGAGACATTTCAGGTCTTGAAGAGGCAGTTAACTCAGGCCCCCCTGCTCCAAGGACCCAAGGAGAGGGAGGATCTATCTTTATATCTCGGGGTCGGAGCAAAGGCCTTGAGCTCCGTCCTTGTTCGGGAAGAGGGAAAGAAGCAGCTGCCCATATACTACGTAAGTCGGATCTTGAGGAAGGCAGAGCTCTGTTATCCCATCTTGGAGAAGCTGGCCTTTGCTTTGGTCATCTCGGCCCGGAGGCTCCGGCCTTACTTCCAGGCACACTCCATCCGGGTAGTGACGGACCACCCCCTCCGCAACATCTTCGAGGGGGTGGAGCATTCGGGCAGATTGGCAAAATGATCGGTAGAGTTGAGTGAGTTTGATATCTCTTTTGTACCCCGCCTCTCGATCAAGGCACAGGCAATGACCGAATTTCTCGCAGATTATGTGGTCGAGGTGGCGGAGGCAAAACTCACTCGCTCGGTACCCTGGAAAGTGATGGTAGATGGCGCCTCGGGAAGGAATTCCTTGGGGGTAGGGGTAATCTTGGAAATCCCCCAGGGGACGAGGATCGAGCAAACGATAGTGGTGCACTTTCCCATCACGAACAATCAGGCCGAGTATGAGGCGGTAATAGCAGGATTGCGCCTGGCCAGGGAGTTGGGAGTGTATGATGTGGAGGTCATCACTGACTCCATGGTGGTAGCCTCTCAGATCAGTGGGGAGTTCGAGACAAGGGAGTCAACTCTCCAGTTATACTTGACAAAGGTGAAGGGGGGCATCGGCATGTTCCAGACCTTCTCCATCCGGCATGTGCCCAGGGAGGAAAATGAACAGGTTGATCAGTTGGCCAAACATGGTCCCCGTATGAGGGGTACCATCACCGACCTATTACGTCCGTCCATCGAAGAGGGAGAGTTGATGGAGGTGGACCAACACCCTTCATGGATGGATCCATTCGCAACATTCCTATCCACAGGGGAGCTCCCGGAAGGGATGGATAAGAAGTTCAAGCACAAGTCGGCATATTATCTCATGCGCGATGGGCAGTTGTACAGAAGGACTCTTTCGCGGATGTCGGCACGTTGTGTGGCCGAGAGGGAGGTTTAAAGAATTTTGGAGGAGATCCATTCCGGGAAGTGTGGAAGCCACTCGGGGAGCAGAACCTTGGAAGGAAGGGTCATCCGGCAGGGGTATTTTTGGCCGACCCTAGGCCGGGATGCCGCGGAGTTCACAAAGAAATACCACAAGTGTCAGTTGTTTGCCCCCCTCCAACTTCAGCCAGCTCAGCGGCTCAGGAGTATCACGGCTCTCTGGCCCTTCGTCATCTAGGGAATGGATTTGGTAGAGCCTTTTCCCCCAGGCCAGCGGACAGAGGAGGTTCCTGCTGGTGATGATCGATTATTTTTCTAAGTGGTTGAAAGTGAAGGCACTGGCCAAGGTGACCTCTCAGATAATCAGGAACTTCGTATGGGGGGAGATCATCTGCCGGCACGGTCTGCCCCAGCCCCTAGGCCATAGTCACGGACAACGGGCTTCAGTTCGCCAGTGCCGAGTTCATCAACTTCTGCGGGCAGCTCGGGATCGATCTCAGGTTTGCCTCGATCCACCATCCCAGGAGCAACAGACAGGTGGAGGCGGCGAACAAAATCATCGTCAACCTCCTCAAGAAGAAAGTGGAGAATTTGAGGGGTAGCTGGGTGGAGCAGCTTCCTTCAGTTCTCTGGGCCCTGAGAACCACTCCCAACACGGTCACAGGGGAGACCCCCTTCAAGCTCTCCCACAATTGCGAGGTCGTACTTCCAATAGAGTTCGAGGTCCGGACGCCTCGAGTGGTCGAGGCGGAAGAAGGAAGGGAAGAATGGCAGGCCGAGAACAAGGAGGAGCTACGGGTCTCCTTGTACATGGTGGAGGAGCTACGTGAGCAGTCTGTCATCCGGCAGGAAGAGACCAAACGAAGAATGACTAGGTACTTTGACAAGCACGTCAGGGTCAAGCAGTTCACGGAAGGGGACTTGGTCTTGAAGAAGGTGGATGCGGCAGGGAGATCAGCGGCAGTGGGGAAGCTCAACCCTAACTGGGAGGGCCCGTACATTTTCCAGGAAGCTCTAAGGTGGGGGGTGGGGGGGCGAGACCCTAAGTCACACCTGGAGTGGTGATGATTTGAAACGTTTCTACCCGTGAAAGCAAAAATGTACGTCCATTCCTTTAATGAATATGAAATCTTTTGATGTTCCGACTCTTTTGCAGATCAAGTTGTGTCAAGTTGTATTTATCAAGCTAAGTCTCAAGATGCTCCCGTTGCCAGGCTTCCACCTAGCTGGCAGGGTCGGGATCCTCGAGTGACGTCGTTATGACCATGGAGGGTTGAGTCCGGTTGATGCTCAACACCCGCCGTCAGGCTCTCACCTAACTAATTGGGCCGGTGGTAGCGCCCGGAGGTTGGACAAAGGAAAGTTTTCTCGCTCTGGGGTTAGATCCCGAGATGCTCCCGCTGCAGGGCTTATACCTAGATGGCAGGGTCGGGATCCTCGAGTGACGTCATTATGATCCTGGAGGGCTGAGTCCGGTTGATGCTCAACACCCGCCGTCAGGCTCTCGCCTAGCTGATTGGGCCGGTGGTAGCGTCTGGAGGTTAAGTGATGGAAAGTTTTCTCGCTCTAGGGTTAGGTCCTGAGATGCTCCCACTACCAGGCTTCCACCTAGCTGGCAGGGCCGGGATCCTCGAGTGACGTCGTTATGACCCGGGAGGGCTGAGCCCGGGTGATGCTCAACAATCGTCTTCAGGCTCTCACCTAGCTGATTGGGCCGGTGGTAGCGCCCGGAGGTTGGACAAAGGAAAGTTTTCTTGCTCTGGGTTTAGGTCCCGAGATGCTCCCGCTGCCAGGCTTCCACCTAGCTTGCAGGGTCGGGATCCTCGAGTGACGTCGTTATGACCCTGGAGGGGTGAGTCCGGTTGATGCTCAACACCCCCCCCCCCGTTCAGGCTCTCACCTAGCTGATTGGGCCGGTGGTAGCGCCCAGAGGTTAAGTGATGGAAAGTTTTCTCGCTCCGGGGTTAGGTCCCGAGATGCTCCCGCTCCAGGCTTCCACCTAGCTAGCAGGGTCGGGATCCTCGAGTGACGTCGTTATGACCCTGGAGGGCTGAGCCTGATTGATGCTCAACACCCGCCGTCAAGCTCTCACCTAGTTGATTGGGCCGGTGGTAGCGCCCGGAGGTTGGACTCTGGAGTTAGGTCCCGAGATGCTCCCGCTGCTAGGCTTCCACCTTGCTGGCAGTGTCGAGATCCTCGAGTGACGTCGTTATGACCCTGGAGGACTGAGCTCGGTTGATGCTCAACACCCGCCGTCAGGCTCCCACCTAGCTGATTGGGTCGGTGGTAGCGCCCGGAGGTTAAGTGATGGAAAGTTTTCTCGCTCTGGGGTTAGGTCCCGAGATGCTCCCGCTGCCAGGCTTCTACCTAGCTGACAGGACCGGGATCCTCAAGTGACGTCGTTATGACCATGGAGGGGTGAGTCCGGTTGATGCTCAACACCCGCCGTCAGGCTCTCACCTAACTGATTGGGCCGGTGGTAGCGCCCAGCGGTTAAGTGATGGAAAGTTTTCTCGCTCCGGGGTTAGGTCCCGAGATGCTCCCGCTGTCAGGCTTACACCTAGCTGGCAGGGCCGGGATCCTCGAGTGATGTCGTTATGACCCTGGAGGGCTGAGCCCGGTTGATGCTCAACACCCGCCGTCAAGCTCTCACCTAGCTGATTGGGCCAGTGGTAGCGCCCGAAGGTTGGACAAAGGAAAGTTTTCTCGCTCTGGGGTTAGGTCCCGAAATGCTCCCGCTGTCAGGCTTCCACCTAGCTGGCAGTGTCGGGATCCTCGAGTGACGTCATGATGATCCTGGAGGGCTGAGTCCGGTTGATGCTCAACACCCACCGTCAAGCTCTCACCTAGTTGATTGGGTCGATGGTAGCGCCCGGAGGTTAAGTGATGGAAAGTTTTCTTACTCTGGGGTTAGGTCTCGAGATGCTCCCGCTGTCAGGCTTCCACCTAGCTGGCAGGGCCGGGATCCTCGATGGACACCATTTTGGTTCTGGAGCTGTCTCAGATCGCGTTTGTCAATCAACACCAGACATCTAAAGCTACACGGGGCAGAGGTGGGGGAAATATTGGATCTAGTAAATCTCAGGGCAAGCTGGCAAGGGCGAGCCGAAACCTTGGCAAGTCGGCGAGCTAAGACTATTATCAACAGTTACACTCCAGCCCGCCAAAGTTTTACATGGAAGATTCTTGGCTTTTTCGCCGTCTCAAAGAAGAAGGGCCGTCACAGGCGAGCTGGGTATTCGCGGGCCCAGCTCGGCAAACGACCCAGCCCGACTACCCTGGGGTGAATATCTAAAGGCAGGGTAAAGGGGATGGCGAGCTGAGGTCTCGGCGTCTACTGGGGAAGGCGAAAGGAGGCGGTCCTCAGCGGTACATTTCCACCCTCTTAAAATTTTACTTGGGAATTTCTAACAACTTCAGCTTAACATTGGCGAGAAGGAAGAGTGCTCGCGGGCGAGCTGAGCAGTCGCGAGCCTACCGCGATGAGTAATCCGCCTCGACTGTCCGGGGTTGGCGAGCTCCCAAGGTCCCCCCGTGGGTACGAACCCTAACTCACGTACATTCCAGCGGCCCGCTCTTCCCTGGTGAGGTCGCTCTATGGGGAAGGGCAACTCGCAGGCGAGCACATTACAGTAAGTTCAAAAAAAAGGAGAGATAAATTCGAGCAAATCATTTTTTCATTAACAAATGTCATTTTACAAAATGGAGAGCTCGCCTCGGCGAGGTTACAAAAAGGGGGGAAGAGAATTACAATAGAAGAAAAAACAAAATGAGAGAGAGGTGCGAGTCAGCTCTCGCCCTCCCCTCCGGATGGGTGGTCCTCCTCGCCCTCCCCTCCGGATGTGCGGTCGTCCTTGTAGCCCTTGACATCCTTGAAGAGCGACTCGAAACTTTCCTCCTTCTCGCTGGGAGGGGTAGCCGGCGGGAACAGATTCGGCACAAGGTCCCTCGCCGAGATCTCCTCGCATCCCTCCACCAGCACCTCCATGTCTTTCATCATCTGCAGGGTGTAGTTGGCGGTGCTAATGGAGTTGATCCGCAGCCTCTCGGCCACCTCGGCCTCGCCGTAGACTTTTGGCCATTTGGGAGGAATGCTCGGCTCGCCGCCGGACTGGGAGAAGAAGATGTCTGTCTGCCGAATCAGCTCGCTCTTGAGCCCTTTGTTCTCCTCCCTCGATTTGTGGTTCTCCTTCTCCAGCTCGGTGGCGCGAGATCGCAGCTCGCTCGCGGCTTCGGCATCCTGAGAAGAAAGGCAAGGTAAGATTAATATGCGTGAAAAATCCTAAGGGATGAGATGGAAACCCTGTGGGTATGTTCATCCCATCTCGCACCATCGGCTCGCCGGCCGAGTCTTTTGACTTCCCCCCAAAGCCGAAAAGGGGGTGGCTCTTCGGCAGGCCCGACTCGCGGGCCACAATCTCCGCTGCAGCAGGGGGAGCGGAGGACTCGCCACCCTCCTGGCCTTTCTTCGGCGAGCCCTTCGGCGAGCTCTCTGGTGACCCTTCAGGCGTGGTCTCCGTCGAGCTTATGTAGATTTTTTGTGGTTGCTTCCTGGAAACCACCAGGGCTTTCATCTTCTTTGGCGGCGGAGGGCGGCGAGGCGAGCTGGATCCAGCGCGGTCAGGTCGCCTCTTGCTGGAGGAGGGTCCGCTAGACCTTAGCTCGCCTAGGCAGGCCGCCGCGGCTGCCCGCTCGCACGCGAGCGGGTCCGGGTAGAGTTCCGAGTGTGCATGGGGCGGATGCTCGGGAATTGATCGCTCCCTTGCAGAAAATGACTTGGAGTTAGAAGACGATAATCATAGGCGAGCCAATGAAGGAAAAAAGGAGAAGTGTACCTTCGCCAGGGAGGACAGGGGAAGCGAGTCGAGGCCCCTTCGAAGGAAGGCGACCTCGAAGTCCTTCCCCAGGAAGAACTTGTGCAGCTCAGCGTCGTCGCCTGATAGCGTCGGGGGCCGATATACCTCCTCTCTCTTCTGCTGGGGGGAGAAGGGAATGTTGCCCAGGTCGTCCTTGATGAAGACGACCTTGGACACCCAGTTGTGGTTCTTGTTCGCAGTCTCGCGAACCTTGATATGCGAGCCCATCAAAAAGGCGACCCCGTCGCTGGTCGCGCGGTAGGTGAAAAGCTTGCGGAAGACGGCGAGGCTGAATTCAATCCGCTCCCGGCGGAAGAAGCAGGCGAATGCGACCATCATGGCGATCGCATTCAGGTTCAGTTGCGCAGGCACCGCGCCGAAATACTTGAGGATCTGACGGATTTCCGGCCTGAGAGGCAGGCACAACCCCACCTCGAAGTGCGAGATGGGGAAGGCGATTTCGTCCCGGCAGAAAGTGTTGATGGATTCGTTCTCCCTGGGTCGGCGCGCCTCAAAACCAGGGGGAAGGAAGTTGGCTTTAAACTCGGTGAGCTCGCGCTCGGATGTATTCCCTTCGAAGAATAGGTACTCGGCAAATTGCCGAGCACACTTGGACAGCCCGTCAGCGTCAGGTCGCGTCTTGCCCATGTTTGCAAAAGGGTTGGGATGCAAGAGCGGGTAGCGAGAAGAGCAGCAAAGGGGGGTACGAATGCAATAAGGCGATGGCCCAGGGGGTTGGTGAGGGGCCTATTTATAGAAAACCGAATTTATGGCCAAGCTGACCAGACAGTCCAGCTCGCCAGCCCCGCTCGCTAGCCCCAGCTCGCCGACTCCAGCTCGCCGACCCGACGACCTGGTCTATCCTAGTGCGAGCCGAACCTAGATGGCATAACATATTATTTCAAATAGCATGTTGATTTCTAAAAAATTATTTAAGTAATTACATACAGGGACATTCGCAGCCCCGAAAAGAAAGAAGTTCATAACAAGCTGGAATTGAAGAAAGATATGTAAAGGCCGAATGCAAGGCTCATCTTACGCCCTCTTCTCCTTATGCTTATTCCCACATCTTAGATCGAGATTGTTTTTCATTTCTCTCTTCCTATATTAATATACAAATGCATGTACGTATACAATAATTGAGGAATTAATAAAACAATATTTTATTTCTCTCCAATTTCTCTTGTATTTCTCAAAAAAAAATACAACTTGAAAGAAAAACAATGCTATGATCATCGATCCGCATAAAATGAACGGTTCCGATTTCCCATCATACAACACTTAAAAAAAATCTTCAACTTGGGGAGGTGATCCAGAAAGATGGCACCTATAAAAACAACATTTAGAATTAAGGCAAAGTAAAAAAATCTTAAGCAAAATAAAGTCTAAGATCATGACCAGCAGTGTAGTAACAATAATGGCAAGGAGAACTAAGTTATTATGGTTTATGCTAATGTAATACAGAAACTACAAACAATTATCCAGCTCCAAAAAATAACTAGGACTGAAAGAGGAGCATCACCTGTGATATTTTAAGCTTAAAGGATGCACGGCCTAGAAAAAGTGTGACCGGTCTTTCCGTAGAAGGGTATTCAAGCCCCTCACATCCCATTAACAGTGGAGCTTCGGGGTTATCGCAAGTTCTCTCAACAGGAGCTCCATTATCAGCATATACAAGTGAAGCAATGATCTGAAAAGCCGAGCAATATCCCTCAATCTCTAATTATATAATATAATTGTGCGGATTCATATGCGTATGAGCGTGTATATGCATATAATAAACCGATAGCAACTATTGAAAAAGATCGGAAGAAGAACCTCCATGTCCTTGGGTACAGTCCTACCAGCTGCATCTAATAGAATAATATCAAGAGAGAAATTCCTTCGGCAAGAAGCCTGAAAAATGTTCTCACAGTAAGCCAATCTGCACATGGACGTATAACTTACATGGAGATGAAGGACAAAATTTTAAACATAGAAATGTTGGAGGTCAGCAAGCATTGTACAAGTAGAGATACCTTTAGTAATTGTTAAAGAAACTATGTAAAAGCTCAAATTAAGGTCCATGTTTTAGGCCCTAATCTAGTTTAGTCCCACATCATATGATTGGGAATCCTCTCCTCTCACTTCCTATATAAGTATGCAAATACATGTATTCTTGTAGATGACCATTTTTGAGAAATTAATAAAATTATTTTTATTTCTCTTTTGGTGCATTTCTACATGGTATCAGAGCTACCGGTCCTTTAAATTTTTTTCTGTTGCTAGTTCCTCTCCCGCACCTTGGGCGGTTAGGTGTTTTCTAACCGCAGTTTTTTTTTGGCGAGCTCTCTGGACTCCTGGTTTATCTCCTCCTCTCCCTCCCCTTTCATAATTCCTTCATTCGGGTTCCACCTGCGTACTTCTTCCGCAACCTGCCATGCCTAGCCGCAGCTCCCTTTCTACTCGCTCTCCTGGTCGTTGATATCCCGCGACCTCTTGGTCACCCGCTTCTAGTCGCCAGTGCCTTCTCGCGGCTACGCTTGTCGCACCTCCTTCCCCGAGCCTTCTCGCTGCTGAGGTCGTAACAATCATTTCTCCTGGTCGCTGAACCAATGCTCCTCCTTGCCAGAGTTCCCCCGCTTCCTGTCTGGCCGCAGTTCTCCTTGTCGCAGTCGTTGCTTGCCTGGCCGCCGTTTCTTTTTTGCTACCGCAGTTGCTGCTTGTCGTCACTGCCTGACCACTGCCTGGCAGCTGCCTAGCTGCTGCTTGCCTAGCCAAGGTTATCCTTGCCACAGTCGCAATCGTTGCTTGCCTGGACACCGTTTCTATCCGCTGCCGCAGTCGTTGCTTGTCGCCGCTACCTGACCACTGCCTGGCCACTACCTGCCTAGTCATACCTCTTAGTCGCATCTCCAACTCGTTGCAGCTGCTCTTCTATCCACTGTTCGAGCTCTTCCTAGATGGCCTCCTAGCTGCAGCTCCTAGACGCAGCTGCTCTCCTCGCTGCCTGGTCGCTTCTCCTTGCTAGAGTTCCGGCTCTTTCTATCCGCAGTTGCCTGGCTGCAACTCCTTGCTACACTTCTTAGCCGCAACTCCTATCCGCAGCTCCAGCTTTTCTTCCCGTTGTCATTGCTCCATGGATTTGACGACTGCTTCCTCTCTTCTGGCCCGTATTGCGGCTCCTCTCCCTAAAATTCGTGATGAACTTCGAATCACCACCATCTCTCTCAGTGGGAAACAAAACTTTGTTGAGTGAGTGCACTCTGTTCGTCGGGTTCTGCACACTAAAGGTTTTCTCATCATCTGACAAGGTTCACTCCTATTGCACCCACCGAGGAATGGCTCTGTGATGACGGACGTATCTAATCATGGATCCTCAATTTTATGGGCATTGAGCTGTATTGGATGGCCATGTATCATGAAACGGCCAAAGCTAAGTGGGAGGAACTCCACTCCCTCTATTATGGCAAGGATAGCCTCCAGCATCTCTTCGACATCATAACCGATCTTCAAACTCTTGACCCAGGAGCAACAGGTGACTTAACCTCCTTTGTTGCAAGATCCAAGGCTCTTGTTGAAGCTTGGATTCAACATCACCCTCCCACGACAGATCTGGATGTCCAATGGGCACAGGAAGAAGCAGTCGGGATTGCCATGATGATGACCTATGTTCCACCCCATCTTTATAGTGTTTGGGCGCAAATTCTCTCTTCATCTACAACTCCCTCTCCGTCGGATGTTTTTTCTATGCTCTTGAAGGTTACACTGCCACCTGATGTTCCTGGAACCTTATCTCCAGCTCTCCTCCAACAGCCTTTCACAGCTCCTGCTCCTTCGGCTCGTGGAGGTCACACTAGTTCTCGGGGACTGGGACGCACAGGCAAACCCCATCACAAATGTTCACATTGTGGTCAGGATGGTCACCTTGAGGCCACCTGCTATCGCAAGCATGGTCTACCTCCACATCTCACTGCTTCCATTGCAGTTGAACCTAACTCCTCCACACGCAACGACATCGATGTTTTGTGCACCCAGTTCCAGCATCTCCAAGGCGTGATCAGTCGCTCATCTGGATCTGTTGTGTCGATCTCCAATGAAGGTATATCATGTCGCATTTTTACTTGTTTTTGTTAGCCGTCTTACCTAAGATCTTGATTGATGTATAACCTTCTCACATTCCTCCTTTGTTGTGCAGGATCGACGGACACAGAGTATCATTGGGCAAACAGCATCGTGCATCTTTTGTCCCTCATTGTACTAGGATAATGCTTCTTTTGTTTTAGTACATTCTGATATTTGGGGTCCTTATAAAACTTCTTGTGTGTATAGTTATCGTTACTTTGCTACTTTTAATGATTACTCGTGGATGACTTTGTTGTATTTACTTCGTGATCGCGTTGAAATCGCATCTACCTTCCGTGCATTTATTACTGAGACTCAAACTCAATTTTCCACTGCAACAAAAGTTCTTCGCACAGATAATGCACGTGAATATACAAGCCGTACTTTTTCAAATATGTGTGCTGAGTTTGGCATCATCCATCAAACTTCATGCGCTTATACTCCCCAACAGAACGGTGTGGCCGAGCAAAAAAATCATCACCTTCTTGACATTGTCCGATCACTCATGTTTCAAATGCAGGTCCCCACACTATACTGAAACTTTGCGGTCTCTACTGTCTGTCATCTCATAAACCGCATGCCCTCCTCCGTTCTCAACTTCGCGGCTCCATTTAGTCTCATTTTTCCTTCCAAGCCCCCCTTTTCCATCACGTCTCGTGTTTTTGGATGTACTTATTATGTCCATAATCTTGATCCATCCGTTAACAAGTTTGCTCCTCGAGCTACCAAATATATGTTCGTTGGATACTCCCACACTCAGAAAGGGTATGGGTGTTACTCTCCCTCCGATCACAAAATGATAATTTCGGCCGATGTGACCTTTCTAGAGGACCAACTGTTTCATTCCTCGCCTCCGGCTCCTCTTGAACCTCCCTGTCTACCACGTCCTACCGTTCCTGTCACGTCTCGTCTTCCA
This sequence comes from Platanthera zijinensis, assembly GCA_039513925.1. Lineage (NCBI taxonomy): Eukaryota > Viridiplantae > Streptophyta > Magnoliopsida > Asparagales > Orchidaceae > Platanthera > Platanthera zijinensis. The sequence continues at coordinate 174,216,698 of CM077093.1, forward strand.
CCACTTCTTCGAACACCAACACCAGTACAACCCAAACCACCTCTTCGTGTATACACTCGCCGTCCTCCCAACTCTGATGCCCTGTAACAGTTACCCTCTACCAGTGATATCTCACGGCCTGCCGATCCGACATCAACTTCTACAGCTCATCCCTTGGTGAATTATGTATGTATCATTACATCGCCTCTCCCCACCTCTTCTCAAATTTGTGATGTTTTTATTCTTCATTTTGATACTAACTCTTTGCAGGAGGCTCTTCAACATCCAGGATGACGTGTGGCCATGAATGAAAAAATGACTGCCCTATGGGCTAACCAGGCTTGGGATCTTGTCCTTCTTCCTCCAAGACAGACTTGGGCTGGATGTAAGCGGGTTTTTGCGATAAAACATGCTTCAAATGGGACAGTTAGCCGCCTAAAGACTCGTCTTGTGGCTCGGGGATTCACTCAACAATAAGGTCTCGACTATGATGAGATTTTTTCACCCGTCGCTAAGTTAAATACTGTTCAAGTCCTGATTTCTTAGAGGTTCATCGACAGTGGGACTTACATCAGTTGAATATCAAGAATGCTTTTCTCAACGGCGACCTTCTTGAAACAGTCTACATGCACCAAACTCCAAGGTTTGAGACCACGGGGGAGTCACGTCTTTGTCTCCTAAAAAAATCTATTTATGATCTCAAACAGTCTCCTTGTGCATGATTTGACAAGTTTAGTAAAGTCGTCCGTGATGTTAAATTCACTTGAAGCTCGGCTGACTTCTCGCACTTTACTCGTCATCGAACAACCGACACAGTAATTCTCTTGGTTTATGTTGATGATATTTTGATTACTGGTAATGACTCCACCAGAATATAGATGATTAAGCAGCACTTAAACTCGGTTTTTCAAACCAAGGATCTGAGAAATCTTTGATACTTCCTTGGACTTGAGGTAGCGAGATGACCTGATGGCCTTATCCTATCTCAACGCAAGTGTCTTGACCTCCTTCAGGATGTTGGCTATTCAGGATGCAAGCCTGCATACACTCCTATGGATGTCAACCACAAGCTATGTGCTCATGACTCTGACTCCGATCAACTACTCCACAACCCAGAGTATTATCGACGTCTTGTATGAAAACCGATATATCTGACTGTTACAAGACCTGATATCTCGTTTGTTGTTGGAGTCGTCCGTCGATTTATGCATGCTCCACGGACCTATCATCTCCAGGCTGTCGAGCGTATCCTCAGATACTTGAAAACTGCTCCTGGACAAGGAATTGGGTACAAGCCATCTTCTTTTCTATCTTTGATTGCATATTCTGATGCTGACTATGTTGGCTCTCTTGATGATCGACGTTCCACAACTGGTTTTTTGTACTTACTTTGGAGGGAACCTTATTACCTGGCGTAGCAAAAAGCAATCTGTTGTTGCTTGTTCATCTACTAAAGTCGAGTATCATGCAATGACGGCTGTTGTGTCTGAGCTTACCTGGCTAGAAAGTCTCCCTGGTGATTTGTGAGTAAAATTGTCCTCACCAGCAACTCTATATTGTGACAATCAAGTTGCTATACATATTGTCAAGAATCTTGTATTCCATGAGCAAACCAAACACATTGAAGTTGACTGTCACTTCATTTGGGAAAAGGTTCAAATAAAGAAGTTGGAATTAGAACATGTTCATGCTACCGGGCAAGTTACTGACATTCTCACCAAGGCCCTACCACGATAGTTGTATCATCAGTTTTTGTCCAAGCTTGGTGCATATGATTTGTATGCTCAGGCTTGTGGGGGAGTGTTAAAGAAACTATGTGAAGGCCCAAATTAAGGCCCATGTTTTAGGCCCTCTGGTAATTTAGTTTAGTCCCGCATCATAGGATTGGGAATCCTCTCCTCTCAATACATGTATTCTTGTAGATGATCATTTTGAGAAATTAATAAAATTATTTTTATCTCACTTTTTGGTGTGTTTCCACAGTAATCAACGCGAGTTCTAGAAACAACTTTTCACAGGAAATAAGTATTTGAGATAGTACTAAAATAATCTATGCAACTTAAAGAAATAATTTATGTTTTCTGAATGTAACTCAGATATCTACTGTGCTTTAACGCAAAAATAGATTTATAAATTTCATCACAAACACTACCACAAGATCATTATGTTGGCTTCAGCTTTCTCCACAGTTTACTATATGTTTTGGCATCTAATACAGGTAACGGCACGTATCAATAAAACTGTGTAGCAAAACAGATGCAATAAAACGGTGTAGCAAAACAGATGCAATAAAACGGTGTAGCAAAACAGATGCAATCTCATCTCAATTTTTTTCTTGGCATCACACAAATATCTAGTTTTGAGCGAACCTCCCGGCCTTACGCGAGAAATTGGGGACACATTTTCCCTCCCTTATGCGGGTATTTCCAATTAAGCTCGCCAAGTGCAAACATCTTTCATATGCGCTCAACGCCGATCTCGCCAATGCTCTTGCGTGCTCTCTGCCGATCTCGCCAATGCTCTTGCGTGCTCTCTGCAGATCTCGTCAGCTGCTTCTCACTTGCCAATCTAGTCGGCTTGCGGCATGAGCTCGTTGATCTCATCATCTGCTACTCGCACGCCGATTCTGCTAATCCTCCACCCTCCTCTTTTATAAAGGATTGTCTAGTGGTCTCGGCTTGGGACCTCTCCTGCATATGAATCCTCCAGCAAGCTCAACCCAAGAGCGTGCGCGTCTCCTGCGAGCTCTGGCAGCAAGCAATCTTTTGCGAGCTTCTCCAGAGCGCTCATTCCTGTGAGAGACTCCCCAAGTGCAACATCCTCTGCAGCTACGATCTTCCTGTGAGCGATCTTCTGCGACCTTCATTGGTCGTGGTCATTTGCTCTTTCTTGCGAGCTCGCTGATACAAAGCAGTCTTCAAGCTCTCCGAGCTCGCCAACTCTTTCTATCGAGCCGTCTACCCGCTCTCCGACAACCGAGCCCGCCGACTTCACCGCCAGACTTCTCGCAAATCTCACTTGCACGGAACTATGGCCACTTAACCACTCCCTCCTGCTTCGCTGCAATTGCTCCTACCCCCACACTCATTTTCAGTGTGTCTGACAATCTCATAAGGGCTTCCAAATTAACTGGACCAAATTATCCTGATTGGAGTCTCCTTCACTTTTTTGTGCTCTCAACGCAAAAGACATCATCTTACTAACACCGCTCCAGACCTTACATCCCCCACCTATGCTGACTGGGATGTCAATGATGCTCTTGTTCGTACTTGGCTTATAAACAGTCTCTCTGATGATTGTTTGTCTATCATTCATCATGATAAACTGCGAAGGTTGTGTAGAACCATCTTGCAGTCCTTTACTCCAATTGTGCCGAAACCTGTCGAATCTACAATATCTACTCAGATTTCTTTGCTCCGCCAACACTCTCTCCTAATGCTACATATCAGGGAGTTCAATCCCTTGGTACAAAGCTTTTCCTACATCGGCATTTCATTATTGACCTTGCAACTCAGCAGAAACACTTTCAAGAACTTCTTGTGGTGTGTTATATCTATGGACCCCAACGAGATGATATGCCAACAAATCTTGGGAGAACCTGACACTCACACCTTTGATATTACTGCCATTCACATTTCTGCAGTTACCAACCTTCAGCATCAACCTCAAAAAAGTATCACCTCCACCCTCAGACAAGTATGTTTATACAGTTAATTGTGGAGGGCGCACTGGAGGTCACGGGAGGGGAGGGGATCGTCCTCTTTGCTTAGACTATGGGTAACTTGGTCATCTTGTCGAGCAACGTTTCACTAAGCATCCTCACCTTCGTTCTCGGGCTAATGCCAACTACTAAGTTTGAGCAAACCAGTGAACGCCTCATCAACCGACGGGAGCCACTTTCTTCAGCGTCGCTCAAGAGAACGCTCATGTTCCTGTTTCGACAAAGCTATCATGTTCCTATCTCGACAAAGCTATCGTGTTCCTATCTCGACAAAGCTTCATCCTTCCCCTCTGGTCATCATCGACTTCAGTGTTCTCCGACGACCTAACCATGTCCTGTTCGGTTCCGTCCAAATACCAACTAGTCCAATCTTACTTCTCATCTCTATTGTCATGGAGCAGTTCAGCTTTTCAGAAAGCAATCAACAACAGCAACTACAGTATCCTTACCCGAAGAGTCTGAAATGATCACCTCCATGTCGTAATTTGGTGTATGCTCGGGTAAACTCCGCCCTTTTCGTGCTCCCATTTATTAGCCTAGTCATATGCAATTTCAACTAACTAGTAAGAGCTTGCCTTAAACATTCACGCTGCTTTTATTGTTGTTATTTCATAAATTGTTGCATGTGAGTAAGCTTGTCGGAAGTCGAAGTCTCGTTTTGAATCAAACTTTAAAACGTTTGAGGTGTTCCCTCCAGATAACGATTAACGACTTTAACAAATCCAACGTTTGAAAGTGACTCACGCGCGAAAACTAAATTTGTCCCTCTTGGCCTACATCACCTAAGGAAGATCATTTATGGTCTTAAACAAAGCCCTTGAGAATGGTTTGACAAATTCAATCAGGTCGTCTCTACCATTGGTTTCTCCAGAAGCAATGTCGATCTATCTCTTCATACAGAAGATCGACCAATGACTGATTTTCTTGTTGTCTACATAGATGATATTCTTCTTACCGGAGATGATTTCTCTAGAAAAAAGATCACAAAGAAATATCTTCGGGCATATTTTGTTACAAAAGATATGGGTCCTCCCAGATACTTCTTGGGAATCGAAATTATGAGAAGTAATAATTCCATTATTCTATCCAAACACAAGTATGTCCTAGATCTACTCAACAAAGCAGATCTCCTTGGCACAAAGCCTACTCAAAATCTTATGTCAATGGGCGTTGATAGACACTAGGATGAAACATCCTCTCTTCTACAAGATGTTACTTTACAGGTGTTTGGTCAATAAATTTATTTATTTTATTGTAACTAGACCTGACATCTCCAAAGTTGTTGGATAGGTCACTCAGTTATGCAAACTCCCACGGGGCATCATTTGAAAGTTTCCTTACAAATATTATAATTTATCAAAGGGTCTCCGAGAAAATGCCCATTGTTTCAAAAACGTATTGAAAGTTATGCAGGTGATAAGGGAAATTAAAAATCAACTTCTGGATATTGCGCATATGTTAGAGGATATAATATCACTTGCAAAAGAAATAAGCAGTGGTGTCCATGTCAAATGCAGAAGTTGAATGCAAAAGCAGAATATAGAAGTATGACTCGACTGCTTGTGAGTTAAAGTGTTTGAAAACACTTGCAAATAATTTTGTTGATACTTACAACTATCCTCTACCAATGTTTTGTGATAATAAAGTTGTCGTCTACATATCCAAAAATTCAGTGTTCCATGAAATAACAAAATATATTGAAGTTAATTGTCACTTCATCGGGGAAGTTATCAAAAAGTGAATATGCATGCACTCCATTTGTTACTTCAGAAAATGGGTGGCTGATGTTTTCACTAATAAACCGATTTCTTCATCTTTTTAGGTATTTATATCAAACTAGGAATGATCGATATATATATGTTCTAGCTTAAGGGGGAGTGTTGAATCCCAATTGTAAAAAGCTCAAAGGGGTCATTATAATTTTTATTTTTTTATGTAGTCTCACATCTCCAAGTATATATTTATCCGCCTCTATTATATATAAAGAGGGAGTCCCTATGTAATAAGTTAGATATTTTGGAATAATAATTATTTTATTCTCATACTAATGGTTACTTCCTCCATGATTTTTGAAATGCAAGTGCTAAAATATTTTATGAAAATGTTCTTACAACATGTTATCTTATTGATATGACATTGCTGCAATCCTGCATATGCAAACACCATATTAAGTGTTATGATCTAAAGAAATAACTCTCTCTTCCACAAAATTTATGGATGTCAAAGTTGTGTTCATCAATTATAATGCAATGCTTATAAACTCAAGTTTGAAGACATAAAGCATATTTTCTTAGCGTATTCTCTACTTAAAAATGGAAATGTGGTTGGATCAGACGATATATCCATTGAAGTATGGAAATGACTAGGGAAAGAAGGAATTTTATGGCTTACATGTTTCTTCAATAAGATATTGAAGTCAAAGAAGATGTCAGATCAACAGAGAGAAAGTATTTTGGTACCTTTATATAAAAACAAAGGAGAAATAAATAATTGTGTTAATTATAGGAGAATTAAATTAATGAGTCATGTCATAAGATTATGAAAATGAATAATAGAAAGAAGAGTAAGACGAGAGACTAGCATCTCGGAGAATCAATTAGGATTCATGTCATGGAGGTCGACCATGAAAGCTATACATCTCTTGAGGAGATTCATTAACAACTATAAAGAAAGAAAACAATATTTGCATATGCTATTTATAAATCTTGGGAAGGCTTATTGTATAACACGTAATTCGTCGAGATCAGAAGTACCCTAGTAGACAGCTATTCGCAGACCAGAGGAGAGCTTGGGCGAGCATAGGAGAGCTTGGGCGAGCATAGGGGAGCTTGGGCGAGCAGTGACGAGCAAAGGTGAGCTTGGGCGAGCAGAGGCGAGCCTGGGCGAGTATGGGCGAGTAACTCGCGAGTATGGGCGAGTAGCCCTAGATACTCGCTCGCAAAGGCTGGATACTCGCCTATACCCCCCCCCCCCCCAGGATTTCTCTATAAATAGCCCCCCAGGGGTACTGGAAATGGCATCTTTGGAAGAGGTGGAGGTCCCCCCAAGTGGATACTCGTCAAGTCCATGCATGCCTAGTACCTCGCCCAGCCTTTTGGTTGTGGAGGGGAAGTTTCTCCCAAACTTCCGGGTACGTGGTAGGACCTCCCTGCTGGAGCACTTGGGGTGTGCTTATAGATAGTTTTCTCTCTCTCATGCTAGTCACTTGAATTGTGACGTCGGATCGTAGAATCAGTAACCTTAGACTGCTTTGATCCTATTTCTGAGATTGGAAATTTTCCCGGCTTCAACACATGGTGCGGTGAGCGTGGATAGTAGCCGAGGAAAAAAAAATTGCGAGAAGACTTCATAGTTTAAGATGGCGAACTGGAGACCAAAGGGGGGAACTCGCGAGCATTCAGCAAGGTGGGCGAGTTCTCGGCAAGGTGGGCGAGTTCTCGGCAAGGTGGGCGAGTTTCTTGGTTACTCGCCCATAGGCGACTTCATGATGGAGACTTTCAAGCTTGACGGCTTCATGGGGCGGGCTTACCTATTACTCGCTCATAAGCGAGTTCCAGATCGCGACCTCCTAAAGCGAGTTCCAGATCGCGACCTCCTAAAGCGAGTTCTAGATGATGACTTCAGTTAGCGAGCATATGCGAGCGAGTTCATGCAGGCGAGTTGCAGATGGCGATATGCTCTAGCGAGCTTCATACAGCGAGCTCCAAATCAACTCACAAGTGTCCTGTTTGCAGGTTGGCGAGCTATGTAGGGGTTCTAATGTCAGAAATGACTCTTACCCTTCGCCTAGTTCATCTCCTTTTTTCAATAGTGGTGCTTTTCATACATATTCATACTTACGGGTGCTTTGATAAAGCTCATGAGTACTTTTTGTATGACTACCAAGCAGGGCGAATCACGACGAGTTAACCACTAGAAAAAAAATACGAGGTGCTCTGCAAGCTCCTACCTGCGATGATCTCCTCTGACAACCTACATTCCATGAGACGACTTACTCATGGCATCTTCAAGCTAGTATTCTACGAGCTCCTACTCGTGATTCCCTTCATGATTACCAGGTGCTCTCTTCAATTCCGCAAGTTTCATACACGCGAGGTGATCTCTTCAACAGCTAGGTGCTCTTTTCAATTCCGTGAGTTCCATACTCGCGAGGTGATCTCTTCAACAGCTAGGTGCTCTCTTCAATTCCGCGAGTTCCATACTCGGGAGAGGATCTCTTCAACAGCTAGGTGTTCTCTTCAATTCCGTGAGTTTCATACTTGTGAGCTAAGTGCTCTCTTCAATTCCGCGAGTTCCATACTCGGGAGAGGATCTCTTCAACAGCTAGGTGCTCTCTTCAATTCCGCGAGTTCCATACTCGCAAGATCATCACTTCGGCAACTATGGTGTTCGGTTCGATTCTGCAAGTTTAAACGCATGAGGTTATCGCTTCAGCAACCAGGCCATCATGTTATTCATGTCATCTCCTCGAATACCTGGATTTATGATAACCTAAAAGGGTTCTACCTATAGGAGGGAATGGTACGTTTGTTCACACTTATATATCGATGATATTTCTCAAACACCCTGAAATATGGGGCTTTAGATTCTCTTCTTGAAAGCATATCAAGTAGGCAGAAAGCGATCTCCACGATCGGTTTGGGAAACCTGCATCCGACCTGATTCTCCTAAAAAGCTCAGGATGGATGATGGGACGACGCATCGAGATTTAAGCATCCTTGTAAGACCGAGCCCCTGCATTGATGGCTGAGATCAGCTCCCCCCTTGCATGTCGGTCTAGCTACCCCCGATTGCTTCTCTCCTCCGACTGGGGAGACTATCAGGAACAGATCTGAACGCTAACCTCCTAAACTCGATGAAGGAAGACTCGCTCTTAGTGATGGTTTATCCTGTGGGGCAGGACGCGTCTTTGTTACTACCAAGGCGGGATAACCTGCCAAGCTCTAAAAAGTGCAAGTTCGCGGAAGGATGGTGGACTCGAGAGTGTCCAGTAGGACCCCCACCATTTCCCTTCGCTTGTACTCTGGTTTTCGTAACCAAGTGGCAGAGCTGAAAATGATCTCCACCATTGGATCGGGATACGAGTCTTCGACCCGTTCCTCCAAAATAGCACAGTGCGGATGATGGGACGATGCCTCGGGACTTAAGCACTCTTGTAAGACCGAGCCTTTGCATTGACGGCTGAGATAGGCTCCCCCCTTGCATGTTGGCCTAGGTCCCCCCGATTGCATCTCTCCTCCGTCTGGAGGAATTATTAGGAATAGGTTTGGACGCCAACTTCCCGATTTGACGGGTTCAAGATCGTCTCTTTTAAAAGATATCTTTCGTGTTACTAAAACATCGGTGCAGCTAACTCATCTGTCGTCTCTCAAGTAACAAGATGAAATCTCCTCAACAATGATTAAAGTCATTGAGTGGTAGTGTCATCATAAGTCTGAGTCCCTGCACGAGCTCCTCTCCTGCATATCGGCCAACGATCTCCTCGAGTGAGACCAGGTTCCTCGCTGGAGTGTTGTCGTAATCCGTGAACTCTGTACGAGCTCCTCTCCTACAGACCGACTACTTGCCTCCCCGAGTCGACTCACACCACTCTAATTGAGCTCGGCTCCTGAGAGCTGTTGACTCCAAAAAAGTCCTCGAGTGATAGAGTTATCATAAGTCCGAGTCCCTGCACGATCTCCTCTCCTGTACATCGGCCAACGACCTCCTCGAGTGAGACCAGGTTCCTTGTTGGAGTGTTGTTGTAGTCCGTGAACTCTGTACGAGCTCCTCTCCTGCAAACCGACTACTTGTCTCTCTGAGTCGACTCACACCACTCTAGCTGAGCTCGGCTCCTGAGAGCCGTCGACTCCAAAAAAGTCCTCGTGTGGTAGTGTCATCATAAGTCTGAGTCCCTGCACGAGCTCCTCTCCTGCATATCGGTCAACGACCTCCTCGAGTGAGACCAGGTTCCTCGCTGGAGTGTTGTCGTAGTCCGTGATATCTGTACGAGATCCCCTCCTGCAGACCGACTACTTGCCGCCCGAGTTGACCTACACCACTCCAGTTGAGCGCGGCTCCTGAGAGCTGTCGACCCATCTCCAGTTGAGCTCGGCTCCTACTAGGTGTCGACCTCTTCTCCACCTTCAGTAGAGCTCTGCTCCTGCTAGATTTCGACCTATTTTCCACCTTCAGTTGAGCTCCGCTCCTGCTAGGTGTCGACCTCTTCTCCACCTTCAATTGAGCTCGGCTCCTGCTAGGTGTCGACCTCTTTTCCACCGCCAGTTGAGCTCGGCTCCTGCTAGGTGTCGACCCCTTCTCCACCTCCAGTTGTGCTCGGCTCCTGTGAGGTGTCGACTTCTTCTCCAATTCAGTTGAATTTGGTTCCTATGAGGAATCAACCTTCTCTCCACATCCAGGTATGCTTGACGTGCGAGGTGTCACCCCTTTTCCACCTCCTCCAGTTGAGCTCGCTCGCCTAGCGAATGGTCTGGGAGTTGTCGACTTTTCTCCACCTCCTTCAGTTGGGTTCTACCTCTGGGCGGTGTCGACATTTTCTTTTCTCCTTTAGTTGAGCTCCTCTCCTAGGAAGGACCTCTTGCAGCGCATCGTCTGGCGTCATCTCTCCGAACTACAGGTTCAACATTGTTTTTCCAAGCTCGTGTCGAGCTCGAAAAAAACGGGGATTGTGTATAACCCGTAATTCGTCGAGATCAGAAGTACCCCAGTAGACAATTATTCGCAGACCAGAGGCGAGCTGTGGCGAGCTTGGGCGAGCAGAGGCGAGCAGAGGCGGGTTGTGGCGAGCAGAGGCGAGCTTGGGCGAGCAGAGGCGAGCTTGAGCGAGCAGAGGCGAGCTTGGGCGAGCAGAGGCGAGCTTGGGCGAGCAGAGGCGAGCTTGGGCGAGCAGAGGCGAGCTTGGGCGAGCAGAGGCGAGCAACTCGCGAGTATGGGCGAGCTTGGGCGAGCAGAGGCGAGCTTGGGCGAGCAGAGGCGAGCAACTCGCGAATATGGGCGAGTAGCCCTAGATACTCCCTCGCAGAGGCTGGATACTCGCCTATACATAGCCCCCCAGGGGTACTGGAAATGGCATCTTTGGAAGAGGTGGAGGTCCCCCCAAGTGGATACTCGTCAAGTCCATGTCTGCCTAGTACCTCGCCCAGCATTTTGGTTGTGGAGGGGAAGTTTCTTCCAAACTTCCGGGTACGTGGTGGGACCTCCCTGCTGGAGCACTTGGGGTGTGCCTATAGATAGTTTCCTCTATCTCGTGCTAGCCACTTGAATTGTGACGTCGGATTGTAGAATCAGTAACCTTAGGCTGCCTTGATCCTATTTCTGAGGTTGGGAATTTTCCCGGCTTCAACACTTATGATATGGTTCCAAGAGAGATCTTATGGGGAGTCTTAGAAAAGAAAGGTGTAAATGTATCATACATTGACATAATCAAAGATATGTATGCAATTCAGTGATGAGGGTGAGGACATCTGGAGGATTAAAACAGGAATTTCATATCATTGTTGACTTAAATCAAGGTTCAGCTTTAAGCACTTATCTCTTTACCCTTGTATTAGATGAGCTCACTAGACATATCCAACAAGCAATCCCTTGGTGTTTATTTGCGGATGATATCGTTTTGGTCGATGACACAAGCAAGGGTGTAAATGTGAAATTAGAATCTTGGCCTGACACTTCGAAAAAAATGGGTTTTAGGTTGAGTATGGCAAGGACTGAGTATATGGAGCTTAAATTTAGCAGTGCAAGAAGGATGAATGACATCATTATTAAGTTGGATGATCAAGATATTTCAAGCAGTTGGTGCTTTAAATACTTGGATCAATAGTTCAAAATGATGGATGTGTTGATAAAAATGTGATACATAAAATCCAAGCACTCAAGCAGGTTGGTTGAAGTGGAGAGGCGTGTCAGGGATCTTATGTGACCGTAAAGTACCATTAAAACTTAAAGGCAAGTTTTACCGTACTGCAATTAGACCAACTATGCTCTATGGTTCTGAGTGTTGGGCAGTGAGTTGTGTGCATGAGCAAAAAAGGAGTTGTGGAGATGAGAATTCTTCGGTGGATGTGTGGACACACAAGACTGGATAAAATTAGGAATGAATGTATCAAGGATAAGACACAAGTGTCACCAATTGAAGAGAATATGTGAAAAGCTCGACTAAGATGGTTTGGACACCTACAAAGGAGACCATTATAGGCACCTGTTAGGCGTTGTGAGATTTTAGTCACGATGCATGTTAAGTGAGGGAGGGGTAGAACAATAAAGACTTGGAATGAAACTATAAGGAAAGACATGATGTACTTAGGCATTAGTGAGATTATGACTAAAGATAGGCCACAATGGCGACAAAGGATCCATATAGCCGACCCCACTATAGTGGGATAAAGGCTTGAGTGGTGTTGTTGTCATTCTCTACTCAAAAAGGCCAACGGTGTTATACTTTGTTCTCCGTTGTTTTTTTCTATAAAAACATGACATGCTAGGGTATAATGAGGGTGATGAGTGCAGAGTGGGTAGTATCCTAGTCCTCCGTCTGCACAAAATTGGCCTGTTATGATCCAGGCCACTGATGCTTGTCTTATCATCATGCATGTCATATCTCCTTCAAGTCAAACTTTTTTGTCTATTATTCACAAAATTGGCCTGTTATGATCCAGGCCAGTGATGCTTGTCTTATCATCATGCATGTCATATCTCCTTCAAGTCAAACTTTTTTGTCTATTATTCATTCATAGCAATGAGGTCAACTAAATAAAAAGGAATATGATCCCCCAGACAGAGCAGCGTCTCCATATTCATCATCACTCAAATCACAAGAAACTCTATATGCATGTATAAACCTATACATTACTCCTCGAAAAGGTAAGTGTGCTTGCACTAGTCATCCTATTGCAAGTTATGTGCATATGACTCATTATCCTCAAGTTCTCAAGCTTTTTTTCAAATGAAGATATCAACAATTCTCATTCTGAAAAATATTCAACAGCCATCAGTAATAAGGGATAACACTTTGTAATGATAAAAAATGGGTTCTGGGGAGACTAATGGTACCTAGGATATTGTCTTTCTTTCTAAAGGGAAGACAATTGTTGGTGGTCAATGGGTTTATGCAGCCAAAATGACTTCCACACGGTTGATATTTCTTCTATTGCCTCTCATGAATGGCCATTGTATTATTTAGATATACTGAACGTCTTCTTACATTGTGACTTAGAAAAAAAATTATATGGAGTAACATGAAGGAGTTATTGCTTAGGAATAGTATTCCAAGTTGGCATGCAAGCTAAAAAAATAATTATATAGTGTGTAGAGAACCACTGAACCTTGTCTATACCTCTTCATTATCAACTACAATGTATGAATACATATATATAGGAGGGAGAAAGAGAGACGAGTCCCCTATACAAGGTGTGAGACTAATGTATAAAGAGAAACAATAAAAGACTAAATGGGCCACAAACATGGGCCTTTACATGAACATTTTTAACACTCCCCCGCAAGCTAGAGCGACAAGTCGTAGACACCCGGCTTGGATAGGAACTGGAAAAATAGGGTACTCGGTAGGGCTTTCGTGAGAAGATCAACAACTTGTTCAGTGCTCGGAACATGCTTCAATTCTAGCTTCTTCATTTGAACTTTCTCCCTAACAAAGTGGCAGTCCACTTCAATGTGTTTCGTTCTTTAGTGGAAGACTGGATTCTTCGCTATGTGTATAGCAACTTGACTGTCGCATAGTAAGGTAGCAGGTGAAGGGAGTTTTGCTCCTAGATCATCAAGAAGACTTTCAAGCCACGTAAGCTCAGAGACACCTGACTTCATCGACCGGTATTCAGCTTCAGCTGAAGATCTAGCAGCCACAGCTTGTTTCTTACTGCGCCAGGTCACAAGGTAACCTCCAAAGTAGGTACAGAATCCACTGGTGGACAGTCGATCGTCCAGGGAACCAGCATAATCTGCATTTGAATATGTCACCAATGTGGGAGTAAAAAAAAGAGGTTTTGTATACCAGCCCTTGACCAGGGGCTGTTTTTAAATATCTCAGAATGCGCTCGACGGCCTGTAGATGAGACATCTGAGGAGAATGCATAAACCGACTAACCACCCCAACAACAAAGGATATGTCTGGTCTCGTGGTTGTTACATAAATAAGTTTTCCAACGAGTCGACGATAGTATTCTGAATTTGGAAGAAGAAGATCTGCATCAGAAGCATGTGCGCACAATTTGTGATTGACATCCATCGGGGTGTTAATCGGCTTGCATCCAAAATAGCCAGCATCCTGAAGAAGGTCGAGACAGTATTTTCGTTGAGAGGGGACAAGTCCATCAGGACGTCTTGCGATCTCAAGACCAAGGAAGTATCGAAGGTTCCTTAGATCTTTTGTTTGAAAAATCGAACTAAGATATTGTTTGCCCGCTTGTATTCCCTTTGAATCGTCTCATGTAATTAGAATGTCATCGACATATACCAAAAGAAGAACCGTTCCTGTAGTTCGATGTCGAGTGAACAGAGAGAAGTCTGTAGAGCTCCGAGTAAAGTCAATCTCCCGAACAACCTTACTAAACTTATCAAACCATGCCCGAGGGGATTGTTTGAGACCATAAATACGCTTCTTAAGGTGACAAACTCCGGACTCCCCCGTGGTCTCAAACCCGAGCGGTTGTTGGATGTAAACCGTTTCTTGTAGGTCACTATTTAGAAATGCATTCTTAATATCCCGCTGATGTAAGTGCTGGTGGAGATGCATAGCCATAGAGAGAAGGACAAGAACTGTGTTGAGCTTGGTCACTGGAGAAAATGTTTCCTCATAATGTAGACCTTATTGTTGAGTAAAGCCACGAGCCACCAGTCGGACTTTAAGACGGTCACTTGTACCATTAGGAGCATGCTTAATGACAAAGACCTATTTACACCCAACAGTCGTGTGGCCTGGAGGAAGGGGAACCAGATCCCATGTCTGGTTAGCCCAGAGGGCTGTCATTTCTTTGTCCATGGCTGCCCATCAGCCCGAATGTTGGAGAGCCTCCTGCACAGAGTTAGGAACAAAAATAGAGGATAAAGAAGTTGCAAAGGTTTGAAGCGGCATGGACAGGCGATGTAAGGATACATAGTTCGTCATGGGATGAGCGGTAGAGGCTGGTGCCGGATCAGCAGGTCGCAGAGTGTCAGAGGTCGAATCCGACTGCATCGGGGAGGCGGAGGGCGGAGGGCGACAAGTATAGATACGGATAAGAGGGTGTTTGTGGAGAACGGGAGCCGAGTCAAGGAGGAGTCGTGGTGGAGGAGAGGTAACTGTGATGCTGTGTCTTGGGACGGATTGTGGTGCAATAGATGGGTTTGGGGCGCAGAAGAACGGTTGATCTTCACGGAAGGTAACATCTGCAGAAAACGTCACTTTGAGGGTAGTAGGAGAATAGCAGACATGTCCTTTCTGAGTACGGGAATAACCAACGAACATGTATTTGGTTGCCCGAGGATCCAACTTGTCTGTGGCGAACCAAGTTGGTGAACATAGCAGGTACAACCGAAGATGTGAGGGGTGAGAGAGAATGACGGAGTAGAGGGGAAGAGAAGCCTAAACGGAGTTGCATTTTGAAGGACGGAGGAAGGGAGATGGTTAATGAGATAGCATGTCGTCGACAGCGCAAAGTTCCAGTAAGCCTTGGGGACCTGCATGTTAATCATGAGGGAGCGAGCAACGTTGAGAAAATGTCGATTTTCACGTTCAGCAATGTCGTTTTGTTGGGGATATAGGCACACGACGTCTGGTGAATAATTCTAAAGTCAGAGCATAGAGTAGCAGATTTATGGCTAGTGTACTCGCGAGCATTATCCGTCCGGAGAGTTTTTATTGGTGTGGAAAACTGTGTGCGAGTTTCAAGAACGAAAGCCTGAAACACACGGGGAAACTCGGAGCGATCACAAAGTAAGTATAGTCATGTCATTCGAGAATAATCATCAATAAAGGTGATAAAATAACGATAACCAGATACACTAGTAATTTTGTACGGTCCCCAAACATCAGAATGTACAAAAATGGTGTTGTTTGTCCAAAATACGGGCAAAGAAGAACGGTGTTGTTTGCCCAAAATACATGGATCACACTTAAAAGCAAATCTCTGGACGAGCCTTCTGGAGCACGAGAAGAGGAGCATGCCCAAGACGCTGATGCCAATAAACGGAGGTGATGGATGAGAGGATGGTAGGAGGGACATCAAGAAGGTAGAACCCATTTTGCAATTTTCCTTTATCAATAATATTTTCTGTCCGTTGATCCTGCATCAAAAAAGAAGATGTGAATGTGACAGACCAATCCAAATCGACAGTAAGGCAACTGACAAAAATTATATTAAATGGGAAACCCGAGACATAAAGAGCCGTGTGAAAAGTGAGAGAGGAATTGAGGAAGATATCAGCGGAGCCGGAGACAGCAACGGTGTCGCCATTGGCCACTGTAATACACTTAGGATGCGGAGAATCCAAGTAGTGATGTGGCTTTAGCGAGGTGATATGGTAAGTAGCACCTGAATCCACTATCCATCGTGAACTAGTGGAGAGACAAGCGATACCTTCATTGGAGATGGAGGACGCGGAGGCAGGAGGGCGGCTGAGCATGCCATGAAGTTGCTGGAGCTGAAGGCAAACTTCTTCAAGGTCAACTCGAGTGGCAGAGGTGTTGTCGGCTGCAACAGACGCCGTCGGACGAGGAGGAAGACCATTTTATCGGTAGCAAGTCGCCTCAAGGTGTCCGCCCTTACCACAGAAGGAACACTTCGGACGTGGTCGGCCACCCCGACCCCTTCCTCGAAAGCCTGAACGCCCTTCACAGACAGGAGGAGGGAGAGGTAATAAGGGCGTAGAAGTTTGCTGAAGGAGGGCCGACGAGGGAGGTCCAGTAGTATCAGGAGGTGGAGATACTTTGAGCAGCATAGAGCACACATCAGAGAGTGAGGGGATAGCAGCTGACGAGAGGATCTGAACCCGAACGCTCTGAAGATGAGGCGGGATACGAGCCATCATCATGGCAATATAGACGGCTTCCTTCTGAGCACGCTGGGCAGATAGATCCGTAGTAGGAGGCTGATGGCGGATCTAGACCTCAGCCAATATCTTAGCCCAAGCAACAAAGGAGGTCAAGTCAGTAGCACCACCAGTGTCAAGATTCTGAAGATCTGTGATGATATCATATAGGTGTTGAAGATTGTCCTTGTCGGAGTATAGGGAATGGAGTTCTTCCCACATCGCCTTTGTCGCCTCGTGATACATGACCATGCGGTAAGGTTCATCAGCAAGGGAGTTGAGGAGCTGCGTTTGAACACGTCCATCATGACGAAGCCAGTCATCGGTGGGTGGAGGAGGATCCGTAGTGAGATGCTGCAGAAGGCCCTTAGACTGAAGAACCCGTCTGACAGAATGCACCCATTCAATGAAGTTGTTCTTCCCAGTGAGGGAAATGGTGGTGATTCTCAACTCATCACGCAGCTCCGGAGCAGGGAGCAATCGGGTTGGAGGAGGGGTTGTGGGCTGCTCTGAAGAATCAATTGAGGACCCCATGGAGTCACAGCGGCTAGACCGGCAAGATAGCGGCTAGGTGGCGACTAGACAAGGGGCAAGGTCACAGTGTCAAAGCAGGAGAACCGGACAGACACAAGTCGCACAATGCGCCCAGACCGCGCGGCTAGAGAGTTCGGCAAGGCTGCGCGTCACGAGGAGCAACGACTAGAGTAGTCGGCAAGACCGTGGCAACTAGCAGAGATCGTGGCGGCAAGGCGAGCACGCGGCGAGAAGACGAGGAGAGTTCGCGCGGCTAGAAAGCTGAGCACCAGCAGAAAACAGGGAAAATCTCAGCGGACAGCGGCTACGGAGAAGCCGCAACGACTAGAGCAGCGGCAAAAGCAGGCTGCGCGACAAAGAAGAAGCGGCTAGATCAGGCAAAGAGACGGGCCGCAGCAAGAACAGGAGGAACTTTGGGACAGACCGCGCGGCTAACCGGTCACAGGTCAAGGCAAGACCTCGCGGCAAAGAGACAGACCGCGCAACAAGAAAATGGCGGCTACACAAGAAGAGGAGGCCACAGCACGAAGAGAAGCCCGGCAAGAGAAGCGGCTAGAAGAGGAAATCGCGCAAGAGAAGGTCGCGGTTTAAGCCAGTAAAGATCGCAGCGGCAAGAAATCCGCAACGGAGAGGCCGACAACAAGAAGGTCGTCGCGACTAGAAGAGAGACCGGGAACAGAATAGCAGCGGCTATAGAAGAGGAGAGATGCGGCTAGGAGTGGAAGACCGCGTGAGAAGGGGGTCCCACGGGAGAGAGGAAAGCTATAAAAGCGGAGCGGGAGAGAGAGGGGGGTGGTTCCACGAGAGAGGAGAGGAGAAGATGGGTAGAGACAAGGAAAATCGCGAAAGGAGGCTGTTAGACAGAAGAGGCGGATAGCAAGGTTGTAACCGCATAAGCTGAGCGGTTAGAAAAAGACGTGTTCACCCGAAATCGTAGGTAGGACCGGGTGCTCTGATACCATGTAGAGAAACATTGAACCTTGTCTATACTTCTTCGTTATCAATACCATGTATGAATACATATATATAGGAGGGAGAAAGAGAGACGAGTCCCCTATACAAGGTGTGGGACTAATGAATAAAGAGAAACAATAAAAGACTAAATGGGCCACAAACATGGGCCTTTACATGGACTTTTCTAACAGTGTGAAACAATTTCCCAATGCATGGTTTGAGAAATTCTCCCAAGTGTTAGTCATGTTTAGGATGCTTCGATGCTTTGTTGACCACTAAATATTCTATTGCAACACACTTGTTAGGACTCTATAGCTTGTTGTGTATGTTAATGCTATAGTTTGTACATGAAACAAAATAAAAAGAGTTCACGAGCTTAAGGATTTTCTTTAACCTCAGTTTCATACAACAAATCTAGATAAATTGAGAAACTGCATGGGCATTGGAATTACCAGAATGTTGAATGCAATATTCCTTACCAAAAGAAAGTACTCGTTAAATTTGTTCGCAAAAAAAAGGATATTATTGTGGAGTTGATCCCGATATGAATAATCTTGTGGATCCTAAGATTAAGTTGATTAAGGATGAGGGGAGTTGATCACCTATGCTGAGAGATCTTGAAGGTTGGTAGTAAATTGAACTATCTGACAATCAGTAGACTGAATATAGCCTTTCATGTGAGTGTAACTAGTTGGTTTGTGGCTCGCCATGTGCAATGGATGTTGTGATGCAAATATTGAGATATCTAGACTACTTGTGGAGTCTAAATATCTAGACTACTTGTGGACTCCACAAGTAGAGTTAGTATGTCAGAAGTCAGAACCTTGGACATGGAAAAGTGGAAGATTTCTTTGATGCAAGTTGGTTCAGTTCACTTTTCACAATCAGTGTGCAATTGATTATGTCTTTTTTAGTAACCTGATCTAATGGAAGAGTAAGAACAAGCATATAATGACATGATCTAGTTCAAAGTTTGAGTATCGAGTTAGGCACATACAGCCTATGAAACACGGATGCTTAAAAATACCTCGTGTATCAGCTCGAACGCGTATCGAATACGGGAAACGTCCGGAAATGCATTTTTGAAATGCAATAAATGCTATTTTTAATTAAAATTAAATAATAATTAGGGAGACGCATATCCCACTGGTAGAATACACGTCTCCCACTTGCTCACGGTCACGGGAAGCAGCCCGCGTGCTCACGATCACGGGAGATGCTTATTAGGTATTCAAAATTATTTTCTTTCTTTTTAGGCTGCAACCGCTCGAAACAAAACTCTCCCCTCGTGCATCAAAAGCCCTCTCCTCCCTCATCGTTGCTTCCAATGCCGTCGAAAGCCCTCTCCTCCCTAGTCGTCGCCTCAAATGCCGTCGAAAGCCCTTTCCTCCCTCTTCGTCGCCACCAGTGTCATTGAAAGCCCTCTCCTCCCTCGCTGTCACCTCCAGTGCCATCGAAAACCCTCTCCTCCCTCGCCGTCACATCCAGTGCCATCGACAAGCTTCTCTTTTGTCTCGCGTAAGTTTTCTTTACTTTTTCTCCCGCAAGTTTTAAATCTCAGCGAATTCAGTGTCCGCTTAGGTTGTGGATATGCTGCCATTGTTTTTGCAAAAAAGATTTGCTATGAATCCCTGTAAGTTTTAAATCTCTAATACAGTTTTAAACAACTCTCTATTTAGAATTCTTGCAAGTGTTTCTAAATTTATCACTCTGTTTTCTGAATTAAACATATCTAAATTTATCATTCTAATCAGAGTTTAGAATCCCTGCAAGTTTTAAATCTCTATTTAGAACCCATCTAAATTCAGGTGTAACATGTTCTTCGGTTTATATACTTCACCGATTTCATGCAGAATACTCTTCCATTTATATGATGTAGATTTCAGATTCTCTTCTATTTATATGATGTAGATTTCAAATTCTCTACTATTTATATGATGTAGATTTCAAATTCTCTACTATTTATATGATGTAGATTTCAAATTCTCTTCTAGTTAATGTAGATGGATAAACTATAGCGATGCAATAAATTATGCTTGCATAATATTATTTGTTATTTAAATTAGGTCTTATCTTGCGTAACATTGATTCAAGTTGAGGTGAATGAAAATGACGAAAAGTAGCTTTGGAAATATGTGATAGAGGAAACAAGTTAACTGAAGCAGTGGAAATATAAGTTGGATATGTAGTTTTTGTGGTGAGCCTTACAAAAGCTCATAAACTCGCGTGAAGGGTCATTTATTGAAGATTAAGAGTAGCATAATTGGAGTATGTACCAAGGTTCCGGCTTCCAGATACAAAGACATGTTGAAGGAAGATAGAGATGCTCAAAAGCTTTGTTAGAGAACGGGAAATTGAAATTATATAATGAAGGGAGGCTCTCTCCTATATATAGGAGGGAGGTAATACAAGGAAAAAAACATAAAAGAAACACAATTCCAACATTATTCCAACACTCCCCCTCAAGTTGGGCATGTGATATCTTTCATGCCTAACTTGCACATGATTTTTTCAAACACATTCTGGCTTAGTCCCTTGGTGAGAGTATCCACTAACTGTTGATCTAAAGGGACAAATGGTATGCTCACAACTCCTCGTTCTATATTTTCTTTGATAAAGTGGCGATCAACCTCCACATATTTTGTGGTCATGTTGGACGGGATTGTGAGCAATATTAATGGTGGATTTGCTATCACAATAAAGTCTCACGGGATCCTTGTTTTTCATGCCAAGATCCTTCAAAAGAGATCTGATCCACAGTCCTTCACAAATACCATGTGTCATAGCTCTGGCATCTGCCTCTGCACTCGACCTGGTAACCACGTGCTATTTTTACTTCTTCGTGTTACCAAATTACCGCCAACTAGTGAACAATAACCAGAGGTGGAGCTCCTGTCATCAACAGAACTTGCCCAAGCAACATTAGTATAGACTTCCACAGCCAATTTTTTGCACGGGGAGAACAGGATACCCTTTCCAGGAGAGGACTTGAGATACCGAAGAATTCGGTGGGCAGCTTCCAAGTGACGAGTTTTTGGTGAGTGCATGAACTGACTAATACACTAACAACATATGAAATATCCGAACGAGTATGAGATAGGTAGATAAGGAGACCAACCAATCGCTTAAATCCAGTGATATCAGACATCACTTCCCCGTCATCTCCTCTCAATTTGTGGTTGACTTCAATTGGGGTGTCAACAGGTTTGCACTCACTCATCCCACATGACTGGAGCAAGTCAAGGATGTACTTCCTCAGCGATATGAATATACCATGATTTGATCGAGCGATCTCAATTCCCAGAAAATATCAGAGATTTCTCAGGTCTTTAACTTCAAATTCCTTTGCCAGTCTTTGTTTCAGAATCTGGATTTCTTCAGTATCATCGCCCGTGATAATGATATCATCCACATAAACCATAAAAGTTGTGAGTCTCCCTTGTTTGTGCTTTACAAATAAAGTATGATCTGCATTGCTCTGGGAGTATCCAACTGTGACCATAGCTCTATGAAATCTCTCAAACCAGGCCCGTGGAGTCTGCTTTAAGCCATACAAGACCTTCAACCTGCATACCTTTCCCCCAGATCCTGTCAGGATAAGACCAGGAGGTAACGAGATGTAGACTTCTTCTGTCAAGTCCCCATGAAGAAATCCATTCTTCACATCTAGTTGGGTCAAAGTCTACCCTTTGCAGACAGCATATGAGAGCAAAACACGTATAGAATTCATCTTGGCCACAGGAGTGAAGGTTTCTTGATAATCAATCCTCATGGTCTAGGTATAGCCCCTAGCCACCAATCGAGCCTTGTATCGCTCAACGACACCTTGAGAGTTCTGTTTAACGGAGAACAGCCACTTGCACCCTACCACGGTCTTACCAGGTAGAAAAGGGACCAAGTCTCATGTGCAATTCTTTTCCAATGTTAACATCTCTTCGTGCATAGCATCTCGCCACTTTTGGTGAGCAACAACATCCTGCCAAGTGGAGGGAATAGAAATGGAGGATACAGCGGCAATAAAAAGTTTATGTGAGGGAGATAATGAGTCATAGGACACAAAATGGGACATCGAATGTTGGGTAGAGATACAACTACCTTAAGAGGACAAAGAAGGGTCCGATGTTGGAGCGGGTAGACTGAGAGATGTTGATGTACCTGGACCCCGTTTCTGCCGAGTATACACCTGTAAAGGAGGAATGATCACAAAAGTAGGAGTAGGTGTGGTCACAGGAGTAGGAGTAGGCAATGATGTAATCATAGCAGGCATAATCACGAGAGGAGGAATGGGTGAGGGTAGAGGGCTCATTTCCATTGGGTAAGACTCCCCCTGAAGTGAGGACTCGTAGTAGGACTCAGTCTCCCAAAACGTGACGTCCATAGTAACGAAGGTCTTTCTAGAAGCGGGATGAAAACATTTATATCCTTTTTGGGTCGGAGAATACTCAATAAAGATACACTTGAGGGCACGAGGATCAAGCTTGGAAGTGGGGCGCACATGGAAAAAACGCACACACCCAAAGATTCGAGGAAGGATATGTGTAGGAGAGACAGAAAGAGTCTCAAGAGGGGATTTGTGGCCAAGAACATGAGTCGGCAAGCGATTAATAAGATATGTCGCAGTAAGAACCGCATCTCCATAAAAATACTTAGGGAGATGCATCTTCAGGAGGAGGCACCGAGCTACCTCCAGAAGATGGTGATTCTTGTGTTCGGCGACCACATTTAGAGCTGGGGTGTAGACATAAGATGTTTGATAGATAATGTCATGATCACTAAGATAACGCTCAAAGGAGGAGTCCACATACCCACGGCCATTATCACTGTGCAAAACTTTAATGGCAGCGTTAAACTGAGTAGCAACCATTTTATGAAAACGTTGAAATAAAGAAAACACATTATATATTTATTTTTCATTAAGTAAACTCACGCACAACGAGAGAAACAATCTATAAACGTAACAAACCAGTGAAAACCAGAAATATAGGCAACAAGGCAAGGACCCCAAACATCAGTATGAACCATAGCAAAAGGAGAAGCACTAGGAGTAGACACATGATTAAGACAAGCACGATGATGTTTAGCAAGAACACACATCACATTTAAATGTATTCAACGATATAATAGATATATGAGGAAATAAAAGATGCATAGTAGATAGATAAGGGTGTCTGAGGTGGCAATGTCATGAGTCCACTGAGGTCTGAGTAGCAGAAAGAGCCTTCAGAGTAGAGGCAGAATTGGAAGGGTCAAACAGGCAGAGGCTAACATGCAGTCTGCCAGAACCAATCACCGTCTCCGTCTTCAGTTCCTGAAAGACATACGAGGAGAGAAAGAAGGTTACAGAGCAATTCATAAAATTTGTAAGATGACTAACAGAAAGAAGGTTGCGGGTAAACTTAGGAACATGAAGCACCGAAGAGAGGTTGAGGGAGGAGCAAGGAATGGGTCCTTTCCCGGTAATGGGAGACAGGGACCCATCAGCAATGTTCACGCTGTCCCCCTACCAGACAAAGGAATATAAGATACAAAACCTGTAGCATAACCACTCATGTGGTCGGTGGTCCCGAAATCAATGATCCACTAAGTGGAAGAGCAGACGGTGGCAAAGTGAGCACCTGGAACCCCCTGATGGGCATATGAAGAGCTGGCAGCCTCAGATGAACGGCCAAGCATGAAGCGGCAGAAAGCAAAAATCTCCTGAGCAGAAAGAGCAGAAGGAACTTCGGGGACATCAGGGCCGCCATAAGGAGCATGATCATCAACAACATCAGGGAGATGGGTCGAGCGAGATGGGGAAGGGCAACCCAAAGTACGACTAGAGCCACGGACACCACGAGGAGCAGGACCCATGCGAGGAGGAAAACCATGAAGCTTAAAACAAGTGTCCCAAGTATGTAGGGTTCTCCCACGGTAATCACACGTCAAATGGTCTTTGTCCACCGACTTGGACCTAGTACCACGAAGAGAACAGCCCCCGAAACTAAACCGAGAAGCAAGAGCAGAGCCCTCAGTAACAGTGTCTGGTATACGGATTTGTCGACAATCATATTCTTGCTAAACCAAACTATGCACCTCAGACAAAGAAGGCAGAAGAGAGCGGACAAGAATTTGAACATTGATGGGATCAAGGTCATGGTGAAGACCATGAAGAAAATCGAAGATCCGGTTGCGTTTCTCCCGGGCACGGACCAGCACCTCATCCTCAGGGGAGACAAAAGTAAGCAAATCGAAATGGTCATACTCTTGGTAAAGCTGGGTAAACTCCAGGTAGTAAGCAGCGAGGGGCCGATCCCCTTGACGCAAGGGAAAAATTCATCGCAGTAATTGAAAAATCTGAGCGGCATTCCCACGACAGGAGTAGATAATCTCGGCACGCTTCCAAATGTCGGTCGTAGTGTCCAGAAAGAGCTAGTTGCGGGCAATAGTCTCCTGCATAGAGTTAGTCAGTCAGGGCATCACCAAGGAGTTCTCAGATTCCCATTGAGGTCAATCTGGAGAGATAGTCGAGGGTTCCCTAGTAGTATCACTGAAGTAGCCAAATAGACGGTGGCTCTTGAGGGCCAGAGTGACAGAACGAGCCCACGGGAGATAATTGGTTCCATCCAACTTAAAGGTGGTTATCTGAGGTGTCCCATGATCATGGGTAGCATGAAGAGATCTTGAAGAAGACAGAGAATCAGATGGGACACTCCCACCGGAGGAGACACACAGAGTCTCACCACTTCTCGACATAGCAAGCGAGAAAAGGAGAAGACTGGGTTGCTAGAGGAGAAAAAGCTCCCTCATAGAAAGAGGAGAAGCGACGGAGGGAGATACGTTCCCACAAGAAGGAAGAACGGACACCGGAAGAGCAATCACAACCTCAAGCCTGCATAGATCCGGCGCCAAGAATGGGTCAAATAGTCATCCGATGAATGATGCGCCGACTGGCGCTGAAAACGGCGCAGGATGCTGCTGGAGACAGAAGAAGTCGGAACGAACGACGCGGCATGCGACTGCTGGGACGAACTGAAGAGGATGAGGGCTGCTGCGAGGAAGAAGACTGACGCGGGTTGCTGCTGCTGAGACGGACTGAAGAGAACAAGGGTTGTTGCGAGGAAGAAGACGGACGCGGGATGTTACTGGTCGCTTGGGTTGGAGACGGGCGCTGGACTCGGAAGAAGACCGGCGCGGAAGAAGACTGACGATGCTGCAAAGAAGAAGACGGACGCAGGCGGGATGCGGAAGTCGCGGAATCCGCAAGAGACAGGCGCTAACTGGGGGCGGAAGATGGACGAGCGCGATATTAGGTCACGTCTCTGATACTATGTTGGAGAATGGGAAATTGAAATTATATAATGAAAGGAGACTCTCTCTTATATATAGGAGGGTGGTAATACAAGGAAAAAACATAAAAGAAACATAATTCCAACAAACTTATTGAGCAATGACTTCCAAAATTCTAACATTCAATAATGAGGATAGAGCTCATTTGCATGCCTTACTTGCTAGAGCATTTTATTCAACATGGTTGTCTTTCAATCTAGCAAGAAATCCGTATTGGAGAGATTCATGTTACTTTGTCGCTGGTCGAAACCTTGCGAGATATATACCGCCCGACTATAATTCATTGAGAACCGCCTTGTTGTTAAAGGAGAAGATAGAAATTAAAAGAAGATTAGCTCCTTTAAGAGGGATGTAGGTCGACAAGGGAGTTAGCATTGTAAGCGATGGATGGAGCGATCCACAAAGACAACCACTCATCAATTTTATGACAATAACGGATTCAAAAGTAATGTCCTTCAAGGAGGTTAATTGTGAAGGCCAAACGAAAAACAAGTACTTCATTGCATCTTTTATCAAAGAGGTTATTCTAGAAATTGGACATGAAAATGTTGTTGAAGTCATAACGGATGCTACGCCAAGTTGAAAGGGGGCGGGCCAACTAATTGAGAATGATTTTCCATCAATTTTTTGAACTCCTTATGTAGTGCACACTCTTAATCTAGCTTTGAACAGCATATGCGTCACTAATAATTTGGAGAATATGCGGTTACATATGAAGAATGATCATGAATTACCCATATAGGTGATGATACAATGTTCATTAAAATATATATAATGAATCATTACATGAGATTATCAATGTTTAATCAGCTTGTAAGCATAAAGTTATTATCTATTGTCGCAACTCATTTTTCATCAATAATTATCACGTTAAAACAATTTAAACTTATAGAGAATGAACTCCAAAGAATGGTTATCAGTGATCATTGGCTTATATATCGTGATGATGATATGAAAAAGTTAGACATGTGAAAGAAAAGTATTAGATGATGATTGGTGGGAATCCATTGAGTGCATTCTTTTATTCACCACTCCAATATATGATATGATCCGCTTTTATCATACGGATAAGCCTTGTTTTCATTTAGTATATGACACAATGTTTGAAAGGGCGAAGAAGGTTATCTATGCTAAGCGAGGAAAAGAGAAGAAGATGTATCCACCTTTTTGAAGTAGTACATTCTTGTGGATCACTTGAACGAGAATATTACTCCGCTTTATTGTTTTGCATATTCAATAAATGCAAGGTAATTATCTTATTAATTACAAATTCATTTTTGATGTCTACTGTAAAAATAATTTCTTTAACTTAATAAATTTTTATTATTTTACTAGATATTATAGTGAAAAATAACTAGGTGAGGATACAGATAGAACTGCCCAAAAATATCTAGAAGTTAGCAAGAAAAGGGTTAAATGTTTGAAAAAATATTTTTTAACTTTAATGGAGCATAAAAAGGTTGGCAAGGAGTATGCGAAATTCATTGACAAATCAGGAGATTTTAATAATTATGATTCAATTCAAAATCGATATCCCTTAGATCCAAAGATTTGGTGGATTAATCATGGTTCAAAGGCCCATTTGCATCAAATTATAGCTTTGAAGCTATTAGTACAACCATCTTCTTCTTCATGTGACGAGAGAAATTAGAGTATTTACTCCTTTATCCATTCAATGAAAAGAAATTGAATGACCCCGCAATATGCTGAAGATTTAATAAGTATTCATAGCAATCTTCGACTTTTTTCAAGAAAAGATAAA
The DNA here is from genome assembly GCA_039513925.1 of Platanthera zijinensis. Taxonomy (NCBI): domain Eukaryota; kingdom Viridiplantae; phylum Streptophyta; class Magnoliopsida; order Asparagales; family Orchidaceae; genus Platanthera; species Platanthera zijinensis. The sequence goes on from CM077093.1 coordinate 174,243,991, forward strand.
AAATACAATGAAGGAGAGTCTAGATCGTGGGATATTGCGGGGGATGTCTTTGAGTTGTTTGAAGATGTAGGACTAGAGATAGCTAATCTATCGCTTGATGAACAAAGGTTGGAGCTCTCGATTGTGGAAGAAGATGATGGTGTTGTTATTATTGGAGAGGATGTTTAATTTTGAACTATTGATATTCTGTATGTGAGTGTAATGAAAAATTGAAATATTTATTAATTTATGTAATGATGTGAACATGTGGTATATTAGTGATTGGTTTTTATAATGCTTGTCTCATTCACTCTTTTCTATATTTCTTATAGCATTATGTTATTATATGAATTATGAAATGTGAATGATATATAATATATATGTTGTAGTCTTATAAAATTCTCTCTTTATAATTCAAGATATGTGAACTTAGTTTATTAGTTGTCTCGTTTCCACATTAATTAATAATTATATTTAAACAAATAATTTTTTAAAAACATTTTCGGTATCCTTGTTTTTTTGAAAAAACATGTTTATCATATCCGTTTCATATCGTATCTCATATCCCGTCCCCATACTACATAGCATATAGCTTGCAAATTAGTACTTCAGCAAGTTCTAAAAGAAGTTCGTTACAAGAAGTTCACCAATGCAACTTATTTGTGACAACAAAACTGCAATGTAAAGAACTTTTATCTTGGCCTTCCATGAATGTATTATATAGGTACTAGTACATTGCCACTTCGAAGAAGTGAGTGGATGAGTTAAAAATAAATATAAGACAATTGACAACAAGGTAGCAAATATCTTCATGAGGACTCTAGTAGGAAATTGAGTATGTTTGTGACAAGTTGAGTTCATCTAACATCTTCGCTCACTGACATAGCAAATAATATCAGAAGAAGCCTTCTGGCTTCGAGCTGTCGACTTTAAGCATTGTGCATGGAGAAGGAAAAAGGTATTTTTGAACCTTTCAGGTACCATTCCCTGCCTGTAAAAACTATATTCAACATGTTCAATATTATTGATGCCAAAAGTGTATGTTCGACTCACAACGTTCGAACTAGAGGGGATGAGGGGAGGTGAGATTGCTGAGCAGCCGGTTACTTTGAGTCGCGAGTGAAGAAGTGAGAGAGAGAAGAGATGGCCGCTAGCATGCGGCGAGACCAGACTTCGCCCGCCACGGCAAATGTCACTCTTGCGGCGGGCTTTCCCTTTATATATAAACCTATATTACAACTAAGGTTAAGTTCGTTTACATAGAAAAATAAACAAGAATACAACAGAGGGATACTGGCGGGTAGGAGTATAGGCCGGTCAGGCCGCTCAGGCCGCTCAGGCCGCACAAGCCGCTGAGATCGCCAGCTCAGGTCGCCAAGCTGCGTGGACTACTGCCTAAGGTCGCCGAGACCGCCGGGACTAACAGTGCAGTCTGAAAATCGAGGTCGCCAAAGTGGGCTGTTGAAGAAGCTTAAGGCCAAGAGGGCCTCTTCTAACTGCCTGACCGCAGAGCTTATCCGCCCAGGCCGCCGTTAAGGTTTTACAAGGCCACTTGAGCGAACTGCCACTGAAGTCGTAGGAGATCGCTATCGTAGGGAGCTATGTTATTAAATGTGCGCCTCAGGCGCGCCTAAGGCTCCAGGCTCACCAGGCTCAGAGGTTTGCGCCTTTGTGCGCCTTTAGAATACAAAAGGCGCATCTGAGTGAAATTTTTGTTGTAAATTTATTTCTTCAAAAATTAAGAAAAAATTAATGCAAGAACTCAATGATTTTTTTTGTTTTTGTGAAAGATAATTGTGCGTTGAGGCTTAGATATGATATAAGTAATCACAATGATTATATTTTTTAAGAGATATAAACGATAGTAATGAATGATTAATTAGTATACTAGATGAAGAATTTGATCAAGAAGTTGAAGTAATGTTTGATGTTGATTATTTAAAATGGATGTGGTTGCGTCAAGCCTACGTCAGGCGCGTGCCTGCACCTTGATCCTAGGCTTCAAAACCATTTTGCGCCTTGGTGCGCCCAGCGCCTTTAATAACTAAGGTAGGGCGGTAACCGCAACCATCGGGCGATAGCGATTTGGCCGCCTGGTCGCTGCCGAGCTGGCTGAAATGGTTGTTCGCCTCTGGGTAGCCACCTAGTCGCAAGGGCTAGCCGCCGAGACCGCTCGGATGGACTTTGAGGTCAGTCCGCAGCCAGTGTGGGCGGTTAGATGATTTCTAACCGCAGGTTTTGTCCTCTCAGCTGTCTTTGCCCATCTGAAGAGGTATGGGGTCCTATTTATAGGCCCGAGGAGGGAAACTTATACTGGGCTAAAGGATCTGGAAACTTCTGGAACCGCTGCTCCAAGCGGTATGGGTGAACTGGCAAAGGAGTCTGCCCCTTCTGCATCTCCCAGGAGGTCTGGGCGAACTGGCTGAGGCAGACCGCACCTGCTGAGAAAAAGAGCTATCGCCCGGCGGTAGTGCTACCACGGGGCGATAGCGCGGTTAGACGATTCTAACCGCGCGCCCTGCAGGGGCGGACTGGAGAAGCAATCTGCGGCCCCTGGCAGAGAACGCCACTCCTACGCGGTCTGGGCGGACTGGCGGGGCAGTCCGCACTAAGAAGGGCTATCGCCCGGCGATATCGTTATCGCTGGGCGATAGTGCGGTTAGCAAAGTCTATCCACACGACCACCAGGAGAGAGCTGGAAGGCAGGCCGCGGCCTCCAGGAGCGAGCTGGAGCAGGCCGCGACTTGCGAGCTAGTTACCTTGGAGAGAATCGCAGATTTCTGAGTAAACAAATATTATCATTTGTGAATAGATAGATACACTGTTTTTTTAGGAAAAAACAATTTAGCAAGATACCTACAGCTAGAACTTAAGATATTTTAGTCATTTGAAAAAAAAAAATCATATAAAACAAGCCAGAATAATTATTTCAGCTGCTCCCATGTCATCCTAACATAGTTTCCTAGAACATCTCAGAGTATGAAAACAATTTTGCACTCTTAATTGGGAAGTTTGCAGTAGGCAATGGTAGTATCAATCTACAATTATAATGACACTATAAGCCTTTGTACCTTTCCACCAACAACGTTCAAAATACCATCACTGTCTACTTCAAGTGCATCAGAAGCGCATGAATCATTTAGAGATAATTTTACTGGTGGATTCTGAAATAAACAGAACCATGCATAAGTACTCTACTAACAATGATATTAAAACAAACAAAACCACGCCTCATTCAGCACATGAACACGAATAAAATTGCTTTCAATGTATCAAGTATGTACCTTAGCAAAATCATCTTTAATGGACGCTACCAAAGGTAAAACACAAGCATTATAAACAAAGCCCAGAAGCTTGCCATCGTTTCTGCTGCCAGCCAAAAAAACTTTCTTCAATTTATCACAATTATGATCATCAGAGGACGAAGAAAGAGGCATATTATCAGCAAGCTCCCCATTCAAGTAAAGACAAATATAGTCTGTGGTTACCTGATAACAGAGATAAAGCAAGAAACTTTTGATAAGTCATTACAATAAACTTTTGATAAGTCATTACAAGAAACGAGAAGACCACTTATGAACTTATATTTCTCATGAGTGCTAGAATAGTTTGGAGTGCTAAGAGCAACAATAAGGTTGAGAGTTGAGACATGGTAAACATGTGTAAGTGAACCAATACAAAGCATACATACTCTAGATGCAGTGTCAGGGAAAACAAACCTAATGACGTAGAATATTGTATTCCATAATTAGATCCGACAAGGTATTGCAATTAATAATAAAGGAATAAAATTTTAGCAAGTAATACAAGTGATTTACTGTAAGAATTAGCAAGTTCGGTTCTTCACCGATTGGAATATCGTAATTAAATATGCAATAGAAATAAGACATGCAAGCCACAATCAATCACAAAAACAAATACAACAACATAGGAATGCATTCATAATCATAAAAATATTCTGATCTGTACAACAACAAAGAAAAAAAACCAAACTAAGAACTCACAAGTCTAGGGCTGTAGGAAAAAGAGATGGCGGTGAACTCACAAGTCTAGGGTTGTAGGCAAAAGAGATGGCGGTCTGGTGGTCGTAGGAGCAGCAGTGGATGTTCAGAGAGAGGAATATAGCAGTTGGGTAATGTTCGGTGGTAGCAAGTGGGAATGGGAGGCGAGCTGCAGGACTGTGCTGGAATGGTGGCCGGGCATCAAGGAGATGTTGGAAGGGGGACTGGTCAGAGAGAGGAGCTGGATGGAGGTAAACAGAGGCCTTGGCAGGGCTAGTGGAAAGGATCCAGAGGAGGGGTGTGGCCTGGGAAAGACTATAACCTGCTGTAGAAGACTTGGATGGAGGGGTAGCTGGGCTGGAATAGTCTGTTAAAAGACAAGCTATCTTATGTTCACCAGGCGGTGAAGATATCTCAAGATGTGGTTAAAGAATACGTTTAAAGAGTTTCACGTGACGGTCTAAGGACAATGGAACGAATTAACCTAATGGTGTGTTCTCTCTCTAACATGGTATCAGAGGCATAAGTTCCTTGGCACCGTCGACCTTAAGGCTCAATCTGCCCATTTTTCGTTGTTGCTTCATTGATGCTTCTGGTGTTGTTGATCGAATTCCCTCTCCATTCAGCTGCTTGTTTCTGCCGATCAACACGTCGACCGTCTTTGTCATCATGTTTCTGCCGCTGGTTCATCTTCGTTTTTTGCCGCTACTTCCTTCTGCTCACTTCTACTGTTGCTGCTTTATCAATGCCAGCTTCAGTTGGGAGTGCATTTGCCTCTGAAATTTCCTCGTGCTTTCTGAAGTAAGGTATTTGTCGTTGCTTTTTTCTACTTCAACCGTCCGCCCCCTACTTCCAGGTAGTGGTTCTCCTTCCTTTATGCTCTAATGGAGGACAAATTAAAGGGTGTGAATGTCTCTGAAAGAGTTGTTGATCACTCTACATACTATAGTGGAGGAAATTCCAACATAGATTTCACTCATGGTGTGACTGACATCCCTCATGCTTTCCTGAAGTAAGGTATCTGCCGCTGTTTTTTTCTACTTCAATTGTCTGCCCCCCTTCTTCCAAGTGATGGTTCTCCTTCCTTTATGACCTAATGGAGGACAAATTAAAGGGTGTGAATGTCCCTGAAGGGGCTGCTCATCACTCTGCATGCTATAGTGGAGGAAGTTCTAACATGGATTACATTCATGGTGTGCCTCACATCAAACTGAATGGGAGAAACTATCTCCTATAGAAACAGCCTATGCGGATATTCATTGGGAGTCATCAAAGACTTGGGTTTATCACTGAATCCAAACTAGCCCCAAGCAAGATTGACCCCTTTATGAGGAATGGGAAGGTGATAATTTTACTGTGATCAATTGGCTAGTCAACTCTATGGAAACCAAGATTGTAAATCAATTCCTTTTCTACCAAACTGCTAAAGAAATATGGGAGTTAATTGAATGGAGTTACTCTAAGAAGAATGACTTGGCGAGGATCTATCAACTTCAAACTGAACAGATTTACATACTATAGTGGAGGAAATTCCAACATAGATTTCACTCATGGTGTGACTGACATCCCTCATGCTTTCCTGAAGTAAGGTATCTGCCGCTGTTTTTTTCTACTTCAATTGTCTGCCCCCCTTCTTCCAAGTGATGGTTCTCCTTCCTTTATGACCTAATGGAGGACAAATTAAAGGGTGTGAATGTCCCTGAAGGGGCTGCTCATCACTCTGCATGCTATAGTGGAGGAAGTTCTAACATGGATTACATTCATGGTGTGCCTCACATCAAACTGAATGGGAGAAACTATCTCCTATAGAAACAGCCTATGCGGATATTCATTGGGAGTCATCAAAGACTTGGGTTTATCACTGAATCCAAACTAGCCCCAAGCAAGATTGACCCCTTTATGAGGAATGGGAAGGTGATAATTTTACTGTGATCAATTGGCTAGTCAACTCTATGGAAACCAAGATTGTAAATCAATTCCTTTTCTACCAAACTGCTAAAGAAATATGGGAGTTAATTGAATGGAGTTACTCTAAGAAGAATGACTTGGCGAGGATCTATCAACTTCAAACTGAACAGATTCATATGACGGGTATGAATGATTTTGAGAAATATTATAGTAAACTGACTCATAAGTGGGCAGAAATCGATCAATACTATGTTATTCAAAGCATCAAAGACTACAAGACTAAATTTATGCAACGATGGGTATTTGAAATGCTTTCTAGTCTTCCTTCAGAGCTCGAATTCCAAAGAGTTCATATGTTAGCAAGGGATTTGATTCCTGATTTGGAGACCATTGTCCACTACATTCGGGGGGAGGCGAGTCGTATAAACTCTCTTCATACTGATGTTCATATTGGCCATGATAGATCTACTCTTGTTTCTGAACAGAAAAAGTGGCATTCTAGAAATATAAGACAAGAAGATAAGAGTAAGATGAAATGTCCTCACTATGGGAAGAAAGGATATGGGAAAGATAAGTGTTGGGACTTAGATGCCAACTTAGTTCCTCCGGGTTGGATTCGTGGTACTAATGGGAAGTATGTGAGATCTCAAACGGTTATGTATAGAAACTTGGAGAATATCGGTGACCTTCTAGCGAAAAATGAAAGTTTAGCTAGAGGACTAAAGGCTCTAAAGACTACTGTTGGAAGACCTCTTACTATAGGCTTGTCTGGTACAGTTGCTCATGTTCAAACTACCTATTTATATACTCTGGAGCCATCTTCTCCCTGGATCATTAACTCGTGAGTCTCCGACCATATGACAAGATCTTCTAGGGTATTACTTATGTATCTCATGTGTCTGGCAGTGTTAGACTTGCTGATGGATCTTCTGCTTCGGTGATGGGTAAAGGGATTATTCAAATCTCTCCTTCTATCTCCCTCAAATTTGTTGTTGTTCTTTCATTTCCTATAAACCTACTTTATGTTAGTAGTTTAACCAAACAACTTAATTGTTCTATCACTTTTTACTCTTGTCATTGTGTTTTATAGGATCTGGTGAGTGGGAAGACGATTGGTGGTGAGCATGAGTCAGGTGGTGGGCATGTTATAGACATTGGTCTTGCTTTTGGTGCTTAGAAATCTTCATGTACTGACTATTTAATGTTGTGGCACGAGAGATTTGGGCATGCTAGCTTGAATACCTTGAAGTATGCTTTCCCTAGTTTTTTGGATGTTGCTAAAATTAGCATTGACTGTCAATCTTGTGAATTTGGAAAATATTGTGGAGCCAACTATGCTCCAAGAGTCGGAGTGTGAGATGTTTTGATTTGATACATTCTGATGTTTGAATATCCCCTATCTGTTCTATGTATGGATTTTGTTATTTTGTTTCTTCCATTGGTGATTACTCACGCTTTTTTTGGGTTTATCTTATGAGAAATAAAAATGAAGTGTATGAAATATTTTGGTTATTTTATCACTATGTATAGACTAAGTTTGATGCTAAGATTAAAATACTTAGGAATGACAATGGATGTGAATAGACAAATGGAGAACTTCAGAGGTTCTTGGGAGATCATGACATCATTTTCCAAACTTCATGCTCACGGACCCCTCAACAGAATGGTGTGGCAGAAAGGAAGAACAGTCATATTGTCAAAATTACTCGTTGTTTATTACAAAAGATGCGTCCCTAAGGGACTATGGGACAAAGGTCTTCTCATGTCGGTCTATCTAATTAATCGGATGGTATTTGATACTTTGGTGAGAAGTATCCCTTGAAACTTTTTTGTTCAAATCTTCCATTATTTAACCTCCACCTAAGGTTTTTGTATGTATTGCTTTTGTTCATATTGTGAGACAACATAAGAATAAATTAAGTTATCACACTATCAAATGTATTTTTGTTGGATATGTCGCTAACCAAAAGAGATATAAATGTTACTCACCTTCATCGTAAAATGTTCATAGTTAAAGATGTTACCTTCTTTGAGTAAATCTCATATTACTCGGATGAAGGCAAAAATATTACGTATAAAGAAAAATTTGAAGATGAGGGTGGTATGATGCCACCTCTACCTGCTCTTATGGATTTTTCTCACCTAGTAATTTGGATGTTCCTATAGAAAGGGAAGTGCCCACCAATGATCTGCAGGTTTATAAAAGAAGAAAGAACTTTCAAGTTTACAGGAGAAAATAAATCAAAACTATTGGGCAAGAATGTCATACTCATGCTCCACCACCCACCGCCACTCCGCCAGATCCAAACACTGGGATCACCATGGGCTACATCTTCTCTCCAAATTCATAGTGGTCGTACCAAATATCCTATTGATAAATATGTTGGTATCCTTATACCTCTCCTTGTCTGAAATCTTATCTTTCATCAATGTCCTCTATTTTTATTCCTAACAATTTTTCAGAAGTTAGTTTGAATCCCCAGTTGATGCAGGACAGGCGTCACACCTGCCTGCCACCCTATCACCACCACTAGGGGGCCCACCCAGCATCACTACAAGGCAGCTTTCATCAGGGTTGCGGTCCGTACACCCCAACCATCTCTCTGTCATGGAATCACCATGTGGAACGTTGTTGAGGTCGGGACTCGATCTCTTAACCTCCTAGATAAGAGGCTCTCATCAGCGCTCTCATCACCAACTGATCTGCACTTTTATGATGCAGGACATACGTCACACCTGCCTGCCACCCTGGCATCACCACCAGGGGCCCACCCGGCATCACCACCAGGCGCCATGGAATCACCACCATGCGGCATGGAATCACCACCATGCGGCAGGTTGTTGAGGTCGGGGCTCAATCTAACCACCTAGATAAGACGCTCTCATCACCAACCGATCCGCATTAAAATACTTGGGAAATTATCCCGATTCCGCATGGGCGTCATGCGGTCGAATGCAAATAGATATATACTATAAAATACCTTCAAGATGGTACTCTCGATAGATATAAAGCAAGGTTGGTTGCTAAAGTCTTTACCCAGATTGATGAAATTGACTTCCAGGAGATGTTTGCTCTCGTTATTAAACTTAACTCTATTAGAAATTTGATATCTATTGTGGTCCACAAGTCTTGTCCTCTATATCAACTTGATGTAAAAAATATCTTTCTCCATGGTTAATTAAAGGAAGAAATATACATGACTCCTCCATCGGGCATAGATAATCCTAAAGGGCAGGGATGTCGCCTCAAGAAGGCTTTGTATAGCCTCAAATAATCACTCGGACTGGGTTTGAAAAGTTAAGTGACAAACTCCTGAGTTTAGATTTTCTTTCCTGTTGTACTTCTGATCACTCAGTCTTCATCAACATGAAGGAGAAATTTATCACTATTCTTATTGTATATGAGGATGATATTATTATCGCAACAACTTATGATCGGCACATTACTATGGTCGAAAGGGATTATGCAAACAACTTGCTCGAATTTCCTTTATTTAAACAAAATTTAATTTAATCACCGCATGCATTAGGATTTCCTAGAAAAAGCCGACAAGCGCGCAAACCCTACGGGTCGTCCTGCATCACTCCACATGGTGCCTTGCCGGCCTTTCACACATCGCCACATGTTTTTTTGCTCCCCACGATTTCTTGGAGACCCCCGCCCGTCTGTCAGCTCTCTTATCTCCTGACTACTCGCTTCCAACATCTCTTGAGCCCACTGTTATCCTACATTCCTACCCTCACATCTGCTCACTTTTGCACTTGGACTAAACTTCCCATTGGGTTTCCATCCAAATCATCACTACCTACTCCTCATCGACCGAATGCCCGGCCCCACGATCCTTGTTCGAGATCTGGATAGGTCTCCGCCATTAGTCTTCATAACATCCGGCCTCCGACCGAGGCCCTGACCCAACTGGCATGCACCTCGCTCGACCTTGAGGATGAGATATTTTGCTGATACGACAGTGTTTCACCTCTCGGGCAGTCCCATGCTGAGTTCTCCACCCGTTTTGGTCACCCATACAACAACTCTGCAGCAACCATCCCTCCACGACGTCTCTACACTTCTGATGTTTCTGTTGGGTTTTTGGGGATGGCACAACGCTTGTGCACGCAGCGGAAATAAGAACAAGAAAAACTCAAACGAGTTCGTATCTAGCAATATTCATGAATCAAGAAGTAAAGCATGTTGTAATAAAATTACCTTTGAGGGATTGAGTCAATACTCAACCTAGATGCTCCAGAAATATTCCAACCGGTCACTAGCGGCTTGAGTCTTGAGCGCAGAAAGTATATCCGCGTCTCTACAGGAAATCCACATGATCGGGAGAACCCGTAGCAACTTGTCGCACAAGTTCTAGGTCGGGAGAGGACAATCAGCGTCTCCACAGACTACTAGGTCTGTTGAGGGAGAGGCGGCGGCGACACTCGCCGGGATCGGGATCGGGCTCGGTGACGGGATCGGCGGAACGCTTCCGTCGGCTTTTAGGGTTATCGTTCTTTCGCACAGTAACGGCTCGTGTGCTTAGACAGAAGAGTGGTCGCATACTGTGCAAGCCCTAAAGTTTCTTATTTATACCCAAAGGGAATAAACAAAACAGCCCGTCGCTCATCGCAGACCCAGGACTTAGAAAAAAGAGACCTTCGGTCAGACAACAGTTTGTCTGGACGAATCATCGAATATTTATAGGATATACAACGAATCGTCGAGTATCAAATTATACTCGACGAATCGTATAGTATCTTATAGCATATACGACGAACTCAAAGCTCTCAACGCTTTTTGCGCCAAAGGCCAGATTCGTCGAACTGCATTCGTCGAACGGCATTCGTCGAACGGCATTCGTCGAACTGCATTCGTCGAACGATGCACGACTACTGCGCCAAAGGCCAGATTTGTCGAATGGTGTTGAGTGAATACAATACACTCAACGCCTAAGTGCCAGATTCGCCGAGTAAACCTTTTACTCGACGAAGGCGTTGAGTGCACTCAACGCCTAAGACCCGGACTCGTCAAGTAAACTCCTTTACTCGATGAATCGCTGAGTGGGCTCAACGCACTCAACGCTTAAGTGCGACAGTCGACGAATCAGTGAGTCAACTCAACACACTCAACGTCATCATTCGACGAGTTAACACTTCACTCGACGAAAGCGTTGACTGGTCTCAACGCACTCAACGTTTTTGCCTTAGAATATTTCAGTCCCTTTTGCTCATCATATGAGCTATACCATACAGAGTTGGCAGTGATACACACAAGAGGTGTATTTTGTCATGTAGTCATTGCCTTAGAGTGGGTATCCATCTAGATAAGGATCCTCTTAGGGAGTTATGTTTTATATTTTGGAGTATTAGTCTTTAGGCTCTCTTGGAGAGTGGAGTGTCAAGAAGGACCCAGCCTTCAGATGTTTGGAGGGAGTTATCTTCTAATTGTATCTTTATTTTTGTTTAAGGCAAATCATTATTCGTGTCCTTCATCCTTGATACGACTACGACGTATCATGTTTCCAACATGGGATGTTCATAGCTTCTTGGTAAGATGCGGGGATAGTAGTAGCCAACAAGACTAGGGCGAACTTATTGCAATAGGTACTCAAATGCTCATATGAAACTACATTGTCAATAGGCTGCAAAGTACAAGATCTAACGCCTTCCCTAAGAGTAATAGAAAGGTAGTAATCTGAAGCTATGGATGGAGTTAAACTTTCAGAGGAAGGAAATGTTGCCCTCAGAGACAAGGGAAGGACCATGGGAGTAGGGGATATAAGAGTAGGTGGACAAGGGTGCCTTTGAAAATAGGAGGTGGAGGAGGTGATGGAGGTGCTGGAGGCATGGATTTAAAGAAGGTGTGTTGACATATTAACGTTGAGGGCGTGAGTCAATGCATTGACAACATTTTTGTGCCTGAGAGTATTGCAAAAACATACTTTTGATTGCATAAACAAAAAAAATTGTCACGGTCTTGAGAAGTACAACCAAAAATAGGAGGCATGATTGGAAAAGGAGAAACATCAGGATAAAAGGACAATGGTGCTTTACCCCGAAGAACTGAAGAGGACAGATGGTTGATCAAATAACATGCGCAAAGGATGCCATTACCCCCATCATGATTTAGGAACATTCATTTGGTATAACAGAGTACGAGCAACATCAAGGATGTGACGATTCTTCTTTTCTACTATGTCGTTCTATTGTGATGCACGAACACAATTGCTCTGATGAATGACTGGAGATATACAACAAGAAAAGGAGTTAAGCATTCTTTAGAATTGTCAACACGCAGAATTTTTATGATGTCAAATTTGGTTTTAACATCGTGATAAAAGGAGTGAAAAATATTGAAGAGTTCATATATTTCATTCATGAGGAAGAGACAAGTGCGCCAAAAAAATTGTCAATGACAGTGTTACGATGGAAAAGTTTCTATGAACGTGAGTCGAGAGAGGGCGCTCAAAAAAGCGCACAATTGTATTAAAATGATAGAACTGGATAAAAATCCAAAGACAAACTTCGCCCAAAATTCTAAGAAGTTGGGTCCTCTACAGAATTACTCTCTTAAATGAGAGCCCAATTTCCTATGAGATGAAAGATTCCCTAAGACACACCAGTACACTCCATATATAGAGAGCGAAACTCACAGATTACAAAACTACCCTTCAAAAATTAAAATGCATAATACAAAATAAAATGCTCGTGATTGTTGATGCCATGTAGGCGTAATAATACATCCTGCCCGAACATTGACCCTTCCTCAAGGTCGATTCTCCCCTCTACAACTAGTACTAGTTCGCCCGCAGGTTGACTTGGCTGATTTGTCAGGAGCTTTGTATGATGGTGCATCGTCAACCTTAAAGGCCTCAAAGTCAGCTATGTCAATGTCTTCCAAGTCATCGCCGATGACGGTGTGTAACTTTTCAATAAGGCAATCATACATATGAGAGTAAAATAGCTTGCAGCAGAAGCACGGGTCCTTACTCCTCAAATCATGAGACTATTGGTTTGATAGACAATAAGTGGTGATTGAGATGGTTGTTGTGTGGAGGAATGAAGAATGGTGGTGTTAGAGGGGTGGGAGGTGTTGATGGCTTAGGACTATGTCCAAAGTATGACTAGTGAGTGCTTCGATGGAGTAGAGGTAGAGTGAGGATAATCCATTGAGGTCGCAATGAATTTGGCTTCCACGAGTAGGGAAAGGTCCAAAGCTTGGTTGGTGGTGGATAAATGAAGCGTGCAGAAGCGAGAACGAATATGTGATAGTAGGTCATCTATAAAGTATCCTGAGTAAGGGTCGGGTGGAAGAACTAGCACATGTGTGATAAGTTTGACGAACTCGTCCGCATAGGAGTAGATGGAACCTGTTTGGAGCCCCCCCCCCCCCGACACCACCCCACACACACAAAACATTACATCACATTCCTATAGTAGAGGTGATCATAATGCTATATGCGAGCCTCCATGAGAGTGACCCAAGTGAGACTCGGATAGGACTAATAGAGCTAGCGAACCCAATGAAGTACGGAGTCTTTCATGCCAATGAGGGTGATGGAGACCTTTTGTGTCTTTGATATGTGGATGAGGTAAATGTACAACTCTGTGTGGGAAATCCACCCTGAGTGGGTCAGTGTCATTGAATGTTGAAATGTTAATGCAGTGGTGTGGCAGAGGAGGCATCTCAGGCTCCCAACAGGAGCAGCATCCCTAGGAAATGATGGGCTTATGCATCCCAAGGCAGAGGCAGCGTTAGGCGTGGATGGTTGGGCCGAATGCATGGTACGGAGCAACGCCAAAATTGATGTGAATTGCTCGTCTTGGGCGGCAAGGCAAACGTTGATGTTGGTGAGGGCACGCTCAAAGGCCTCACGCGGTTGTCGGTTATTTAGCACAATTTGGGTATAAGTAAATGATGAGAGCCTAATGGAGGGCAAGCTACCCCAAGGAAGGAACGGCGGGAACTAGGGCCGGCGGCCAAGAGGTGGACAACATGTCGTGAGGGAGCAGAAAGATACTAAAAAATCGAAGGACGATGATAGATCAGCCGAGATGGAAGTTGGAGGTTGAAGATGCTAATATAGAAGAACTGCGTGCATGGGGGATTACTAGAAGAGAGACAGACGATCAGACCCTGGACACATGTGTTAGAAGGACATGAGTATTAGGATGAGCGTTGTTCCAACGACATGGATCGGGGACAACATTGGGGCCAAACAGAAGTTGGGTCCATCAATCGGGAAGGAGTGCCTGCAACGGACTCGTGATGGTAGTATTGGAGTGGAATATGGGGGTAGCAAGGAACAAATTTCAAAGGATGTTGGAGCATTCGAATATCTAGATTGGGCTTTGGAGGAATCCATCGGAAGGAAGTTATTCGTGAATTGAGGTAAGGGAGCGAGCAAGAAGGTGTGCAGCACGGCAAGTCGTACTAATGTTATGGTAGGGAGATTTCTATGAGTTCGAGTCGAGAGAGAACACTCAAAACATGAAATTGCACTAAAATGCTGACATTGGACACAAATTGGAAGACAAACACTCTCCAAGCTCTTGGAGATTGGGTCCTCTAAAGATCTCTCTCAAATGAGAGCCCAAAATCCTAGGAGATAAAAGTTGCCCTAACTCACAAGCCCCCTCCTTATATAGAGACTAACACTAACTTACAAATTATCAAACTGCCCTTCAAAAAGTAAAATACATAATGATAATACAAAATAAAATGCCCATGCTTGCTGACGTCACATGTGAGTAATAGACTGTGACAAAATATAAAGTTCCATGACCTATACCTAGATAGACTAGGACCATGAATATCAGAATCCACTAATTCAACAATGGTGGTATTTATTTACTCGATTTTCGTAGGAAAAGAAACACTTTGATGTTTTCCCTACTGACAAGCTTCGCATCCTAATATAGATACAAAAAAAAGAAACGTATCAATGAAGAAAACATGTGAGAGGACGACCAAAATGTTGATGTCATTACAGAAAGAAAACTTTACTAGCAAAGTTAGAGGGAGAAGGGATGTCATCCAAGTAGTAATGTCCACACATCTCGGTCCAGTAGCATTTCTCTTCTTCGAATAAAGGTCAAATAACAATAAGAAGGAAAGAATAAGTCATGACAGTATTGAGTTTTGTTACTGCACAAATAGAAAGAGGCTATAGAAAAACAACCTTTGTCCAACAAAACGGAATAAGAGGAGACAAAATATGATTATGTCTGTCAAGACGAGTGAAGGCGGCTATGTCTCTAGCCATATGATTAGTAACACCAACTTCAATAATCCATTTAACTTACGTAGGTGCAACCTGGAATAGATAAAGTAGTAGTAGCAATAGCATATCTTCGTGATGAGAAAACCAACTACCGGTGTCAGATGCATCGACAATGCCAATATGAGGCTAAGGGTGAAGATGAGGGTGTTTGGCAAAACATCAATCAACAAGGTGACAAACTTTACCATAATGAGCGTAAATGGGTTTTCGTTCGTTACGTCTTCCATGGTCAATGCTTCCTCGTCTAACTGCATGAGCAAACCTCTCAGAAGGCGAAGAAATAATAGATGCAGTCCGACTCAAAAGGTGAATTGCAAATTGTGTGGTAATGGCTTCTAGTGTGAGTATCGTTGGTTCCCCCAGGATTTGTTGACGAATCACCACATATGAATCTGGTAGGTGCTAAAGAAGCGTAATAGTAGTAGTTATCCAAAGTGCCTTTGTCGAGTTGCAAACTTGCAATGTCAATAAAAAATGGTGATGTTGTAGAAGTTCACCTCCCAGTGACTAGACTTCTTGATATGCAACTTTAGGTTGAAGTGTAGGACAGGAAAAAAGATCCGACTACAGTGTGCAAATCCGAGAGATCTTGGCATCTACAGAATAAAATACAACAAGATGATCTCAATCCATCTTCACAGACGAATGATGGGGAAATAGACATCAGAAGGATTGTTCACTAACCATATGTGAACAAGAGCATTGCTCATCTCAATCAACATGGTCAGGAGAATTTGTTATTGGTGGAGTATCGGTGAGGTGATGATGCTTCCTTTGGGATCTTACTCGGAAAGAGGAGATACTCCAATCAACATAGTTGGGGTCGGTCAACATGAACATTATGACAAGATTTTTTAAATTATCATAAATGGGTGTTGGTGCAGGTACGATGGTGTTAGGCCTTGGCTCGAGGGCTCTCATTATAACACGAGTATTTCACACGCAGGGGAAAAAAGTCACGACACTGAGGAGGCTGCAAATATAGTGGCAGAAAGGAATTATGACATTGGTCACATATCTCAAGAGCATCTATAGAAAAAAGAGACATTCAACATTTTTGAGAGAGCTATCAAGTGCATGAATTTTGAACGAATTAATCCATGTCATGAGAACACAAGGAAAAAGCTTGGAGAAGGCTTAATGTGCACCTGCATAGGATTGAGCAAGATTAGCGCATAAGGCTGTGAGAGATTAGCACCGCGGGCCTAAACTAGTGTGAGAGTAGCCTTATGCGAGATCAGCCTTGTGCACCTAAACCCATGCGAGAGAAGACCGATGGTCAGTCAACTTCAACAGCGTGAGGGCTTTCGGCGACAGCTTCAGCAGCAAGAGCTTAAACAGTGGACCAGCATGCCCTTCAATGAAAAATCATTTGACGACTTCAACGAGGACTTGTTCGACGACTTCAACAAGGATGGACGTGCGAGATACTAATGCCATAGCGCGAGATTTCTCCTCGATAATTTCCTTAGCCAACTGTTGGCATGCGCCTATAGAGAAGTGCCCTCATGTTCAATGATTTATAGATTATTTGGCTAGAGTAGGATTTTTCCTTGCTTTGATACCATGTAAAGGAATCAACTAAACATCATTTAATTATGACGAAGCTCTTTATATACATGTAGAGTAGAGAATACAATATCCCACTAACAATGTGGGGCTAATCATGTTAGAGAATAAATAGGCTCTAGAAATAAATTTTAATGATTAGCATGGACAACCAATACTTAAGTTCTTGAAACTTAGTTAGTGATAGAGCAACATTGAATTATATAAGAAATTGTGAAATATGAGTTGGAAATAAAATAAATGATTGCTAGAGTCATAAGCTCACGCTACATCAAACTTTCAAGAGATTTAATCCCTAATCATAATGAAATGAAGATTAGATAAAATTCAATGGAGGATTGACAACAAGAATATAACAATGTAACCTTCTTAATCAAAAGCCCATATAAACCTACAGAGAAAATACATCATGCTTATGCCAGAAGATTTTGGTTGTATAACTTATTCATTGACCTCGGCACACATAATAATATCATGATATTTGGGGTAGTGAGAAGATCAATCGCATGTGAAACACTCATAAGTTGATTCATATTATCCAAGTAGCCCAGCTAGAGAAGAGTTTGGGTCTTTCGAAATGTTGGGAAGAACTAAAAGCAATTAGAAGCATACCTTACATCCAACATGAACCCATCTTTCCAATGGGAATTCACTCTCAGAAGTTATACGGCGAATGTCAGACCACGAGTAGGAGCTAAATAGCAATGATGCTTCATTGAGTAAGAACATCAAGGGAAAGAGGGTCAATTTATTTCCCTCGCTAATTACAAGGAAAGGAACTTCAGCCTCACTTTCTTCTACAATCTGCATGATTCGTGAAACATAAAGTCTACGTGAATGATATGCTCACAAATCCAAATAATAATAATAATAAATGTGCATTGCCTTCATTAACCAAGTAGGAAAATATAGTATATAGCACTAATAGAGTTTGAATCAAAATCTCACCCAATACTTGATGAATTTGATAATTTAGAGCATAAGATAAAAAAGAGGGTAAAACACAAATCCATAATTGTAACACAAGCAACAATTCATGGTCACATTTTTTTAGTGGCAAGGGAGAAAGTCTGTTTAGTTATTTGGAAAAATATCATAGACATACAAAAAATGTGAATCTTTCAAGTATGGAACATGTAATTACATAAAAATAATTTTATGAGGCATGTGAGCTTTAATAAAAAGAAACTGATGCATTCCTAAATTGAGTGATTGGTTTCAAAAGATAAAATTCGGTTATCAATTTTAAAATAAGTTACGCCTGTGGATTACGACATGAGAATTTTCAAGTCGATTACCGTCCAAATGTTCACAAACGCGCATAGAATGCCCAACACTCGCTCGCAATTCAACGTTATGTTTAAATCATCCACATGCTACAAGAAAGGAGAATAAGCTTGATTTTGAGATGTAACGGCATACGGCGTGGTGTTATTTTAAGCAAGCAAGCTCTGATTAAACTGGCCAAATTATATCGTGCATAAATATTATACTAATAGGGAGAGAGGATTGAGTTAGGAGAGGGATATACCAAGTCCAAATAGTGAATCGACAGTAAAACTGGAGAGGAAAAAAGAGGTTGTTGGCTCGGGTGGAGGAATGCGCCCGTGAGGGTTCCGCAGCGATCGCCCGTGGCTGGATTGCCACTGCGAGGGTCGTCGGGAACAAGTCAGCCCGCAGAAGTGTTCTTTGCCGCCGTTGGATGGTAGGCCGGAAGGAATGCCGGGCTGGAGCAGGATGTCGACGCCAAATCGAACAGGCACCACTCGATTCCGCCGGTGGAGGCCTGGGTCCTGATCATCGGAGGTCGCCAGAGCTGCGGGAGGCAGCGACTAGCCGAGGAATGGAGAAACGGGTTGGGGTCGCGCTGGATTTGGAGGAATACGGACGGACGGCTGCTCTGGATGAAGAAGACGACGTGGACTGTGAAGTCACATCGTTTTCTTCTTTTTCCAGGCCAATGTTCACAGAGGAGGGGCTGTCATTTAAATCATGGGAAATCAAACTGTAGCAGGAGAAATAATGGAACAGTAATCAGAGGAGGGGCTGTCATTTAATTCATGGTTGTTACCAGGCTGGTTTTAATTGGAATTGATAAAGGGAAATGAAGGCTCTTGGTTTCAAGAAAACTCTCATACGCATTTAATTTGGCTAACTTTGGTAACTCCCCGATTACAAAATTCTGAACTAATAGTCAATCCCAAATATAATTTCAGAAAAATAATTATAATAATAACTTAATGTTTTCATTGTTATGAATCTCACTTGTTTGCTTAATTTAACGCTACTCCTAATTTGACGGACCTCTCCATTCATGATCTTATTGGTCGGTCACTCCAATAAGTCAAACGACAATGCGTAATTAACAAGCGCGATACAATATAAGTGAAACTAAAACAAAAATGCGAGAACACATGTGCTACAAAAAGTACTAGAAATATAGTAAAATAAAGATGCAAACAAGGGTTGCATCAGAAACACTTGAAAAAAATTACAAAAAAAGTGAGAGAAAACATATTTTAACCAGAGCATTTTCTTACATAGTCAAAATAAACGGGGAAGGTAACTACTGATAATGATACATCAATTATAATTTTTTTTCAATTGAAGTTAAATAATGACTGGAATTCAATGTGATTTAAATATGAAGAATCAAAAACAAATATACAGATGAGATGCAGCATCATTCCTCAGACTGAATACAAAAATCTGTTAAATAAATAACGATTTTTTGGCACTTTGCATTCCCGAAATATGGGATTTTGATACTTTGCACCCCGAATCTTTAAAATTGACATTTTGCAGTTTGCACTCCCCCCCCCAATTACCATTTTTTGGCACTTTTCACTCCCAGGTCAAAAATTAAAGGGAATTTAGGCCCGATCAGCACCAAAAATGCTCATTTTGACACTTTGCACTCCGAATTATTAGTATTTTCTGAACCTAAATATCCTTGAATGAGCATTTTTGGTACTTCCCGAACCTAAATACAACAACACTCAAGCCTTTATCCCGCTATAGTGGTGGTCAGCTATATGGATCCTTTGTCGCCATTGTGCCATATCTTTTGTCATAATCTCACTAATGTCTAAGTACACCATGTCTTTCCTTATAGTTTCATTTCAAGTCTTTATTGGTCTACCCCTCCTGCGTTTAACATGCCTAGTGACTAGACTCTCGCAACGCCTAACAAGTGCCTTTAATGGTCTCCTTTGTACGTGTTCAAACCATCTTAGTTGAGCTTCTCGCATCTTCTCTGCAATTGGTGTTACTTATGTCTTATCCTTGATACATTTATTCCTAATTCTATCTTGTCTCGTGTATCCACACATACATCTAAGCATTCTCATCTCCGCAACTCTCATTTTTTGTTCATGTACACAATTCACAGCCCAACACTCAGAACCATGGAGCATCGCGAGTCTAATTGTGGTACGGTAAAACTTGCCCTTAAGTTTTAGTGGTACTTTACGATCACATAAGATCTCTGACGTGTCTCTCCACTTCAACCAACCCGATTGGATTATATGTGTCACATATTTATCAATACCTCCGTCTTTTTGAAGTATCGATCCATAATATTCAAGACACTCACTACGAGAAATATCTTGATCACCCAACTTAATAACGAAGTCATCTGTCCTTCTTGTACTGCTAAATTTAAGCTCCATATACTCCGTCTTTTCTCTGCTCAACCTAAAACCCTTCTTTTCTAAAGTATCTCGCCAAGATTCAAGTTTTGTGTTTACACTCTCGCGCGTCTCATCAACAAAAATAATATCATCCGCAAACAATAAACACCAAGGTATTGCTTGTTGGATATGTCTGGTGAGCTCATCTAAGATAAGGGTAAAGAGATAAGGGTTTAAAGTTGAACCTTGATGTAAGCCAACAGTGATAGGGAATTCTTGTGTTAATCCTCCATATGTACTCACCCTTGTCACTGAATTTGTATACATATCTTTGATTATGTACATATATGATACATTTACACATTTCTTTTTTAAAACTCTCCATAAGATCTCTCTTGGAACTCTATCATAAGCCTTCTCAAAGATCAATAAACAACATATGCAAATCTTGTTTTCTTTCTCGATAGTTGTCAATGATTCTCCTCAAGAGATGTAGAGCTTCCATGGTCGACCGCCCTGGCATGAATCCAAATTGATTCTCCGAGATGCTAGTCTCCCGTCTTACTCTTCTTTCCCGTACCTAAATACCCTAGAAAATTTGTCTTGGTGGTGCAAAGTGCCAGAAATCGTACTTGGGGAGTGCAAAGTGCCAACTTTAAAGATTCAGGGTGCAAAGTACAAAAAAACTTGTATTTTGGGGGTGCAAATTGCCAAAAAACCAATAAATAACTAAATGATTCAGAAATTGTTTATAGGCACTTTAAACGATTTCCTTCCATGTGAAAGTCCATCCCCATCAATCAACTGGCGGTGTACATCTTCAACCATCGCGATCAATGCAAAATGCAAAAAAGTGAGAACTTCCTCAAATCACAGTGTATACAATCCTTCGGCATAAACCGCAAAAGGCCAGCAGAAACGAACAAAAGGAAAACTTAAGCCCTAGATTTCGCTCGGTTGCAGAGCAGTAGGATCAATAACTACTACCTGCCGAAGAATCACAGAAGGACGAGCAGACTTCAGAAGGTAAATCCATAGGCATAACGAGAAACCCGCTGAACCCTCATCCTCGCCGACGTCTCTATCCCAATCGAGGCTTATTCGGACATCATTGAGCATCGAGTATTCCTCCTCGCCGCATTTGCCGGCGTCCATCTCAGGACCAGAGGAGATTCTAGGGTTTTAGAGAGAGAAAGATGGGATTGGGGTTTGAGAGAGAGAGAGTGGAGGTTGAAAGCGGAAGCTTTTTTTTTTTTTTTTGCCTCGTCTTCTGGCCGGGTGTTAGTTAACGGCTTCCGCTCCTCGACGACGAATTAGGTAAGCGGAAGAGCGATCTGCACCGCCCAATTGGAAAATAATTTACAAAATTTCAATCGGACGGCTATAGTTTAATCAAGGCTCTGTTTGGCTCCTTAGGCGGGCGTTAACAAATGACTTAACCTCCGTGGAATAATTTTTGGGTCTGTGTAGCATTGTCAGAGGAAGGAGCACGAGTTTGGATGACCGCTTGATTTTAGATCTGACCACCAGCAATAAATGGAGAAAAGAAAATGAAAAGAATAGGCGAGTACACACTAGATCGGACGGCAAGCAGGATTGATCCAATGGCGAGATCGCAACTCACGCTCCTTCCACTGGGAATGCTACCCGGACCGAAAAATTATTTATGTTCATGGCCGCCGCCACCGTGCCAAACGGAGCTTAAATACTTTGTGAGTTGAAGGATTAATAACACGTAAATTCCAATGAATTAAGCTAGCGGCATTTGAGAGATAGAGAAAAGACGGTGATAAAGTGCATTTTTGCACTTTATCAGTTTATCGTAAAATGTGGATATTTAATGGTTGATTGTGATATGTGTAGTGTATTTTAAGATTTGTGCACTTTGGGGAAAAATGCACAAGTGCATTTTACCACCCCCATTCTTGATGAGGGATAGTGCATCAACTTTCGTTAAATGTTCTCCATACAAATCTTTTTTCTATGGGAAAATATGTGTTGTTTATCGGTTGAGACTTGAGAGCACTGAAATAGGGCCGAGCATATTATTTGAAACGCGAAAGTCGCTCGAATAATGAGTCGAATCGAAATCGGTTAAAATTGATTCGATTCAATTTGTTTTGATTCCACTTAACTCGAATCTCATTTCGAGTCGATTTTAAGCCAGCTCTGAATCACTTGAAATGTGATTCAAATCAACATGAATTGATTAAATATATTATGTATTTATTAATATATTCTCGTTTTAAAATTTAAACTTAAGTAAAAAAAGTTAAAAGGATTTAAGAGTTTCATTTGTTAAATTTAGAAGCTATCCAATTTAATTTTGAGTCAATTAAGAGTGAAGAGAAAATTTGTTTAATTTCGAGTCGACTCGATTCTATTTCGAACCAACTCGGAATCGAGGCATTTGGAGTTGAGCTGACTCGAAACGAGCTCTACTCAAAAATGTTGATTTCAAACTGAGCTCAAATCGCTCGAACTCCACTTGATATCAACCCTACACCGAGATATAACCAGAAAACTACCTTGATGCATGTTGTGCACATGAGACATTGCTTACACTTCTACTAATGTAGTACAAGAAAAATATAATTTTGAATTTATACGAGATTAAAGGCTCCGTTTGGGAGGACTTATTTTCACCGGTCAAGCGGTTACGACCGCATGTACCGGACCTTAATTAGAATTGAACTATCTTAGCTCGGGAACGGTCAAACGAACAAACAGACAAAGTAGAGTGACACAACTTGGCAAGAAGTATTTTAGCGTGGAAAAGCCCCAGGAAGGAGAAAAATTACGCGGTTGGATCAGTGTCAGCCAAATTCCACTATGTATTGTTGTGTTACAGTTGAAAGTAGAGAATTTGATGGCGGCAGGTCACCTCTCGTTACAGTAGTAGGAGTAGAAGAGAATTCAAGGGTGACAGGACACCTCTTGAAAAGCCAATTGTTTGGAGGAGGATAGGGGAGGCGCTCTAGTCGATTCTTGAGTAAGGAGAGATCTTCACGCCGTCTCTGAAGGAGATCTTCGAAGGCAATAAGGACAAGTCCTGTAAGAGATCTTCAAATACCGAATGAGATCTCTGAAGAATTTCTTCTAATGAGCTCTCTTGGGCGTTGAAGGTCGCATCATCCTCAAATGAGGGCTCAGAGCTCCTATTATAGCTTTTGTCAGTGGTAGCCCGATAATTTCGCCGATATAACCACTATAACCACCTGACGGGTGAATCATGTTCGTCAATCTAGAGAATGTGGATCACCATTTTTTAGATATGACCATTTAACCCCCGGGCGATTTGGGTAGTTTTGGCAACTATAGGCAATCCCATTGGCGACACAGATGGCAGCGAATGATACATGCAATCTCACAAGTTAAGAAGGTTAATTGTCGCGTGCGTCGTTAGTGTGGAGGTATTGTGCGTGGGTATTGAGCGCGATGACGTAGTGAGCGCGGCGACGTAGTGAGCGTGTCGTACGTGCGGATTACAAATTTAGAGGCACCTAACGCGTGCCATGAACCTAAGGGTGCTCGGCGTGCATCGCTTGTGTAGGCTTAGGGGATGTGGTCTTGTCCATGTCATAAGGGAGCGCGGCTCGGGCTGTCTTGAAGAGTTGGCGCAGGTCTGCATGTGTCGTCCTTGCCCAAGGGGGTGTGGCTTTGGCCACACCCCAGGGGAGGGTGTACGGCTTCGTCGTACCTTTTGGAGAGTGCGGCTTGGATGTGCCCCAAGGGAGGGGGTGCAGCTTGGCCATACCCCATGGGGGTCCTGCTTGACTGCGCCCCATGGGGGGTACGGCTTAGCCGCACCCCAAGGGCGGGGCTTGATCACGCCCCCTAAGGGAGTGGGGATTGGTCGTGCCCTATGTTGTATTTCTTAAGGGATAGGTTTGGTAGATATATTTTTGCTACAAAGAAGTTGGTAAGGTGGATCACATTACTGCTCAGTCAACTAGAGAAGTGGTCGATGTTGGGCTCGTAGTTTGAGAAGCACTTTGTGAGCTAAATACCTGTCTTTCAGAAAGGCTAGTCGGGCTTAGGTAAGTGCTAATTGGGTACGAAGATTGCAGATGAACTTTTTTGATGAGAGATAGGGCTTTATTATTGATTATAAAGCCTGAGTAATATTGAGTTGGTTACGGGGATGGTCTTGTTGCAGATATATATGCATCCATGCACTATATGCATTATTGGGCGAAGCTTATTAGGTATGACATAATTATACAAGATATCAAATGAGCTAAAAAGGTTTGTGATATCTTTTTTGAGATTTCAAATTTGGTTTTTAAGTCAATAATCTAATTTTTTATATTGAGTATTCCAAGTTCACTAATATCATGTCGTCGATGTGCAAAGTGTCTGAATGAATTTGTAAGAGAAATCGAATGTTTGTCTTGGTAACAAAATTTATAAACTTTGATTATGTAGTACATTGAAACCTTATTGCTAAAGTCGGGTAACTAAAGTTGTTGTTATAAGATTTATCATTACTACCACTATTAGATCATCAGGTATGTTCACATAATGTCATGTTTAGATTTGGTTAAGATATTAGTCCACAATATCTAGTTTTGCTAAATTATTCACATAGGATTCTTTACACTTCCGTCTTTGAATAATTCATTGTCTACGTTATCGAAATAAGGGAGATAGTGATCATCCTTATAATTTATATTAACTATGTTATAAACATTTTTGGTGGCACAAATAGTTTCATCTATGTGAATTAGATCTTCATTTGCACATGTTATTAATGCAGCTTGTTTATTATGAATATTATGCATTCGATAGCATTCTTTGGCTAAATGGTTGGTTGAGCCGCAAATAAAATAAGCTAAGGTTTTATGATAATTTCATTGATTATTGTATTTATGGATGTGTTTATCTTGATTAAGATATATTTTTCTAGCATTGTTTCTTTGAAAAAAAAAAAATTTTCTCAGGTTTATATTGTGTTGAAGACGGAAAAACCCCTACTCCATAATATTCTGATCAATGCAGCCAAAGGTTACTGATTTTGCAGTCCAGCATCACGATTCAAATGGCTAGCGCGGGAGAGAGTAAACTGCCTATAAGCACACCCCAAGTGCTCCAGCAGGGAGGTATCACCACATACATGGAAGTTTGGGAGAAACTTCTCATCGGCAACCAAAATCTGAGTGAGGTACTAGGCAAGCATGGACTTTGCGAGTATCCACTTGTAGAGACCACAACCTCTTACAAAAAGTCCTCTTTCTAGTACCCCTGGTGGGCTATTTATAGAGAACTCCTAGGAGGGTGGCGAGTATCCAGCCTATACTATAGAGTATTAAAAGTTACTCGCCCATATTGGCGAGGTACTCGCCACTGCTCTCCCAAACTTGTCTCTGCTCGCCTCTGCTCGCTCAAGCTCATCTCTGCTCGCCCAAGCTCGCCTCTGCTCGCGGTGAGGTCTGTGAAAAGCCGTCTCCTTAGACGTTTTTGATCTTGATGAATTACGGGTTATACTTAATCCTCGCTTTTTTTGGGCTTGACTAGAGCTTGGAAAAATAATTTAAGACTCGTAGTTCGGAGAGAAGGCGCTAGACAATACGTTGTGTGAGGTCCTTCCTAGGAGTGGAGCTTAACTGAAGGAGATAGAGAAAGTGGACACCTCGTTGGCCAAGTTTAGCTGGATGTGGAGAGAAGGTTGATACCTCACAGGAACCGAGCTCAACTGAGGTGGAGAAAAGGTTAACACCTCACATGAGGAAGCTCAACTAGATGTTGAGAGAAGGTCGATAGCTCGCAGAAGTAAGCTCAACTGGAGGCGGAGAGAAGGTCGACACATGTCAGTAGAAAGCTCAACTGGAGGTGGAGAGAAAGTCGACAACTCACAGTAGCCGAGCTCAACTAGAGATGGAGAGAAGGTCGATAGCTCCCAGGAGCTGAGCTCAACTGGAGGTGGAGAGAAGGTCGTCAGCTCACAGAAGCCGAGCTCAACTGGAGGTAGAGAGAAAGTTGCCAGCTCATAGGAGCAGAGCTCAATTAGAGGTGGAGAGAAGGTCAACATCTGTTAGGAGGAAGCTCAACTAGAGGTGGAGAGAAGGTCGACAGCTCGCAGGAGCCAAGCTCAGCTTGAGGTCGAGAGAAGGTCGACACCTGTCAGGAGGGAGATTAACTGGAGGTGGAGAAAAGGTCGACTGCTCGCTGGAGCTGAGCTCAATTGGAGGTGGAGAAAAGGCCAATAGCTTGTGGGAGCCAAGCTCAACTGGAGGTGGAGAGAAGGTCGACAACTCGCAGGAGCCAAGCCCAACTAGAGGTGGGGAGAAGGTCGACAGCTCGCAGGAGTCGAGCTCAACTGGAGATGGAGAAAAGTTTGACGCCTCACAGGAGCCGAGCTCAATTGGAGGTGGAGAGAAGGTCGACACCTCACAAGAGCCAAGCTCAGCTAGAGGTGGAGAGAAGGTCGACACCTCACAGGAGTCGAGATCAACTGGAGGTGGTGATAAGGTCGACCCCTCGCAGGAGTCGAGCTCAACTGGAGGTGGAGAGAAGGTCGACACCTTGTAGGAGCTGAGCTCAACTAGAAGTGGAGAGAAGTTCGATGCCTCATAGGAGCCAATCAACTGGAGGTGGAGAAGGGGTCACACTCAGGGGGAAAGTAGTCGGTATGCAAAAGAGGATCTCTTGCAGGGGCCCAAATCACGACAATAACACAACTCAAGGACTCCAAATCACTCGAGGGAGTAAGCGTTTGATATGCAGGAGAGGAGCTTGTGCAGGGACTCGAATTATGACAACACTACAACTCAAGGACTTTCCGTTAGTGTTGAGATCACTCATTGCGCTACTTAAGAATTAGACAAAGAATTAGATGACAAAAGGTCTCAATTTTTAAGCGAAGGACGATCCTCTCCCTAGCGAGGTGGAAAATTGGCACTGGATCCTATTTCAATAATACCCATGGTCGGATAAGAAGTGCATTCGGGGAATCGTCGACCAACATGCAAGGAGGAGCTGATCTCGGTCGTCAATGCAGAGGTTTGGACTTAGGAAGTGGTAAGTACTGATGTAGTGTCCCATCATCTGCCCAAATCACTATCGCTAAAGGGAGATGACTCTCGGGAGGTCCCGCAGGATACGCACGCACGAGGACCCCATCCTATCCCTTTGTTGATGACAGCTTTGTACAAGGTTTTATCACTTTGATAAGTTGACCTTTCATCGAGTTTGGGAAGTTGACAACCAGACTTGTTCCTAATAGTTCCTCCAATTGGATGAGAAGTGCGATCAGGAGGTAGCTAGGCCAACATATAAGGGGGGAACTGATCTTGATCATCAATGCAGGGGTTTGGTCTTACAAGAACGCATTAAAACCCGACACACTGTCCCATCACCCGCTTTGGTCTTTTTAGGAGAATCAGGTCAGAGGCAAGTTTCTCATACTGATTGTGAGGACCGCCTTTGCACCACTACGAAATCTTGCTCTATTACTTGCATACGAAGTCTGAGATACCTGCAAAGGGAAATGGCCCTCGGGAGGTCCAATAGGACACACATGCCTGAGGCCTCCATTTTGCACCTTCCTACTCCACTCAGGGAGGTTCCCTACCCTGCCATCCACGCTGAGCTTCTAGCTCTTCGTGGCTTAACAACGTTTTTTTATGGTGGAGGATCCTTCCTCATGGCACAACGATATTTCCCTCGTCGAGTTGAGAGGTTAACATCAAGACTTTCTCCTAATAACTCTTCCAGTCTGATAAAAAGTGTGATTGGGAGGTAGCTAAGCTAACATATCAGGGGAGAGATGATCTTGATCGTCAATACAGGGGCTTAGTCTTACAAGAAAGCATTAAAACCTGACATACTGTTCCATCACCCCGCTCTGAGCTTTTTAGGAGAATTAGGTCAGAGGCAAGTTTCCCAACTCGATCGTGGAAATCACTCCATGCTTATCGTGCCTTCTTGAGACGTTTTCAATAAGAGAAGCTAAAGCCCCCAAATTTCAAGGTGTCAAAGAAATATCATTGATGTATAAGTGTAAACAAGTGTATCATTCCCTCACGGGGGTAGAACATTTTTAGGTTAACATAACTCCAAGTGTTTAAGGATATGAAATGAATAACATAGTATCTTGTTTGCAGAAGTGATCGCCTCACGAGTATAAACTCGCAGAATTGAAGCAAAAACTGTAGTTGTTGAAGCAATGACCTCGCGAGTATGGAACTCACGGAATTCAAGTAGAGTATCATAGATATTGAAGTGATAACCTCACGAGTATGAACCTCGTGGAATTGAAGAGAGCACCCTATTTGTCGAAGCAATGACCTCACGAGTATGAAACTCGCGAAATTGAAAGAGATCACCTTAGTTGTTGAAGAGATAACCTCGCGAGTATGTTCCCAACTGGAATTGAAGGAGAGCACCATAACTGTTGAAGAGATGACCTCACGAGTATGAAATTCACAGAATTGAAGAGAGCACCTAGTGAGCATGAAGATCATCATGAGTAGGAGCTGGCAGAATACTAGCTTGAAGATGTCATGAGTAAGCCGTCTCATAGAATGTAGGTTGTCGAAGGAGATCATCGCAGGTAGGAGCTCGCAAGATATCAACTTGAAGACGTCATGAGTAAGCTGTCTCCTGGAATGTAAGCTCTTAGTGAAGATCATCGAGAATGGGAGCTCGCAGAACACCACATATATTTTCCCCTGGTGGTGAACTTGTCATGAATTGCCCTGTTTGTTAATCATACAAAAAGTACTCACGGGCTTTACCAAAACACCCATGAGTACGAACATGTATGAAAAGTACTACTATTGAAAAAGGTAGAGACTAAGCCTGGATAAGTATCCCTTTTGACACTAGACCCTATATGTAGATGTTTTGAGGGTTTCACTGTCCTGTCAGCGAACGAGGGTCAAGGGGGCAGTGTCCCTTGCGAGGTCCGGGAGTAGCACTCCTGGAGAATTTTTCATTTTCCACTACCAACTCGCCCAAATTTCGAGCTCTCCCGGCCTTGTGAGTAGGTCATCTGCAGAACTCGCCTATAAGTGAGTAATAAAGAGACTCGCCTCTTTGAAGTCGTTAATCCTGTCTATACTCGTCTATGGGCAAGTAATAAGGAAGCTCGCCTCTTGAAGGTCACCAATCCCGATGTCGCCAACTGGATCTCACCTCGTTGAGGTCATCATCCTACATATACTTGCATATGGTTGTCGCCATACGGAACTCGCATATGGGCGAGCAACAAGGGAACTTGCCAACCTGTGAGTAGGACATCTGTGAGTTGATTTGGAACTCGCTATCTGGAACTCGTCAAAGCATATCACCATCTGCAACTCGCATGCACGAACTTGTCTGCGCATACTCGCTAATTGGAGCTATCATCTAAAACCCGCCCAAGGAGGTCGCAATATGGAAATTTCTTATGAGCGAGTAACAGGGAAGCTCGTCTCATGAAGCCGCTGAGCTTGGAAGTCACCATCGTGAAGTCGTATATGGGCAAGTAATGAGGATATTCTCCCAACTTGTCGAGAACTCGCCAACCATATCAAGTACTCGCGAGTTACTGGATTTGGTCTCCAGCCCGCCGTCATAAGCTATTAAGTCTTCTCTCAATAATTTCTTCCTCGTCTGTGATCCACGCTCATCCCATCAAAGTATCGAAGTCAAGAAAATCCCTACTCCAAAATATTCGGATCAATGCAGCCTAAGGCTATTGATTCTGTGGTACGATGTCACAATTCAAATGGCTAGCGCGGGAGAGAGAAAACTGTCTATAAGCACACCCCAAGTGATCCAACAGGGAGGTCCCACCACGTACCCGGAAGTTTGGGAGAAACTTCCCCTTCGCAACCAAAAGCTGGGTGAGGTACTAGGCAGGCATGGGCTTGACGAGTATCCACTTGGGGGAATCTCAACCTCTTCCAAAATGTCCTCTTTTTAGTACCCTTGGGGGGTTATTTATAGAGAAATTCTAGGAGGTGGCGAGTGTTCAGCCTCTACTAGCGAGTATTAAGGGCTACTTCCCCATACTCGTGAGGTACTCGCCTCTGTTTGCCCAAGCTCGCCTATGCTCGCCCAAGCTCGCATCTGCTCGCTCAAGCTCGTCTCTGCTCGCCCAAGCTCTCCTTTGCTCGTGATGAGGTCTACGAATAGCCGTCTCCTTAGGTGTTTCTGATCTTGACGAATTACGGGTTATACATAACGACTATCATATTTGAATTTGTATGTGACTTTATCTTCTTTATCATAATGTTTGGGTTGCATATATATTTCTACAAAAATTATATTCTCCTTTGAGTTGACGACTAATCTGGAGGACAGTACATTTTTTAACTAGACAATTAGAAATAAACCTTATTCTAGTATTAATGTTATCTATTTGAGGATGACTAATTGTTCGTTCTTTATTATTAAAAAATTATTTGTGTTCTTAGAGGATCTGAAAATTTTAAAAATAGTTTTTTGTCAATGATTTTATAGTAGAAGCATCCCGTAACGTTGCTATAATATATATAATCTTGGAGATAAAGTTTGATATAGTTCATTTATGAATTTGGAGTTGCTCTGATTTTTTAATTGATTCTGCTTGGACAATAATGTTAATATTGGGGTGGTATCGTAGAAGCAGAGGAATTTTTTTTTTATGCATGACGTATCGTTCTCGTGTGCAAAAATAAATTGCAAAATTTTCAGCGGGCCCCACCTTTCCATTTGTTTTTCGAATGAGATTTTCTTCTTCCCCCTTTTACGCTTCTGCCTTCTCTCCATTCCGCCATTACTAGGGTTTAGCTCCACGAAACTCTTCATCCCCCCTTGTCGTCTTTGCCTTTGAAGAAACTTTAGTCGGCTTAGGGTTTGTGGCTCCACGGGAATGGAGGTACTAGAGGAACTGAGGAAGAAGCCAAGGAACTACTCGGTGTTACTAGGGCTTTCTCCAGTTTTAGGGTTGTCCACCCGCTGATTTTCTCCACAAAGCATCCACCCTCAAGCTATAATATGCAAGTAAACAATTTTCAGTTTTTTTATTGACATTCCAGTTATTTTGGGGTTATTGCAGTTATTTTTTCTATGAGTTGATTTTCTCATTCCAGTCCTAATGGTGTTGTTTTCAGTTAATTTGAAACATTCTAGTTGTTTTCTGAGTGTTTGTAGTTGTCTTTTTTATTTTTTCAGTTGTATTATACCTAGTCTAGTTGTAACATTCTATATTCTAGTAGTAACATTATATATTCCAGTTG
Organism: Platanthera zijinensis; assembly: GCA_039513925.1. Classification (NCBI taxonomy): domain Eukaryota; kingdom Viridiplantae; phylum Streptophyta; class Magnoliopsida; order Asparagales; family Orchidaceae; genus Platanthera; species Platanthera zijinensis. Next base: position 174,275,559 of record CM077093.1, read on the forward strand.
TAATACTCTGTATTCCGGTTGTATTATTGTGTTTTATTTTGTAGTTGTAATTTTTAAATTTCGCTTTATAATATATAGTACTCTAGTTATACTTGTAGATGCCTGGTTCCAAGTACCTGTACAACAGATGCGCAATAAAATATTTCAAAAAGAATGTAAAACCCTTGATTGATGTTCTCTCAGATGACGCCAAGGTTTCTCTCCAAGAAATTGGGGTCATATCCTTATTCAATGTGTCTGATGTTCAACAAAACATTTTATTGTTATATTATACTCTAAGGACTTACTCTCCAAAGAGAAATACTTTTCTATTAGGTGAATATTATGTTAAACTAATTGTGGATCGAGCACGGGCAGATCTAGAGGGGGGCTCGAGGGACACCGACATCCCCATTATTTTTCAAAATGGTTAGTTGTTGCGGCCAAACTCGGCGCTCCGGTCAATCCGGACTAACTTGGACCGCCTTAGCTCGCGGAGCGGTCGAGCGCGCACACAGTCAGTTGAAGAGGGGAAATGAACACAAGGAGTTTTAACGTGGAAAACCCTTCAACCGGGTGAAAAATCACGTGACCGGTTCGCTGCCGGTCAAAATCCACTAGATCAGAGTGATTACAGTATGTTGGGTGAATCGGGGCGACAGGCCGCTCCCGTTACAATCTTGAGGAGAGAGAGAGTGTGTATGCAACCGTTGGTGGGCAACAGACTGCCTCGCCAACGAGACTTGGAAGGTGGAATGCGCGGGATGCTTTAGGCGCGCGCGCTCAGAGGCGGTGCGTATCTAAGGGTTGTCTCTGCCTCCCTTGCTCGTCTTTCTCTGTCCTTGGAGTGCTCCCTTTGTAACTGAGCGCTGGTGGGGTGCCAATAGCCGATGACGGGTGCCGATGGCCTACGACGAGTGCTGATAGCCGTTGGCGGGTGCTGCTAGCCGTTGGTGGCCGCTGGAGGTCACGGGCGGCTGCCGGTGGTTGGCGGCGAGAGGCGGCCGCTGGTTGTTGGTGACGAGGGGTGGCCGCCGGCGGAGAAAAACGGGAGAGCTCCCACGTGAGGAAGAAGAAGGGGGAAGCGTAGGAGAAGAAGATGATCAAGTGAGGAGCCCCTGGGGTCCTTTTATAGGCTCCAGGGGGAAGTTACGACGGGCACCACCACTAACATAGTGGGTTAGTGGGTGGTTTTGTCCCGATCGGACGGCCGGTGGGTCCTCTCCCTCAATCGGACGGCGGGGAGGCCACCCCGAGGTGGGGCCGCCCGGACGATGCCGACGGCGAGGAGGCGGCCGGACACGGCGGCGGCCGGCCATGGCTGCGGCCGGTCCTGGCCGCGGCCGGCCATGGCCGCGGCCGGCCATGGCCGCGGCCGGCCATGGCCGAGGCCGGCCATGGCCGCCGCCGGCCATGACCGAGGCCGGCCATGGCCGCTGCTGGCCACGGCCACTGCCGGCCATGGCTGCCTCCGGCCATGGCCGAGGCCGGCCATGGCCGCGGCCGGCCATGGCCGCGAGCCATGGCCGTGGCTGGCCGGAGGGGAATCGCCGGCGGCGGTTCCTTCCGTGGAAGGCGGGAGAAAATGGGGGCCCACCCCCATGATCTCCATGAGAGATCATGGGGGTAAGGAGGGCCCACCCATGATCTCTATTGGTGGGGATCATGGGGGTCTCCTCATCTTTATAAATTAAGGTGGAACTCATCAATTGCCCCCCAAATCTCTTTCAGTTGGGAGAGAAGCGAACACGGGGAGAGATTTCTTACTCTGGTCGCGGTGGTGATCGCCGGCGTTGAATCTGGGATGGCGGCGACGGCGTGCGGCTCTAAGGTACGATGGTGCGCGCTAGTTTGGTGAGCGGGTGTCAGGCGAGCATGTGCGGAGGCCGGCAAGGTGCAGGAGCCGGTTGCGTGCCCCCAATGTGGGGAAAGGGCCGAGCGCGCGCAAGCGTGCCGCGCACGCAAGGGTTGCCCATGTGAGTGGGATATGCGCCCAACTCACGTGCGCAGGCCGCACGCGCGCGGAGGCCGTCCAGCGCGCGGGCGTGCCGCGCGCGCGCGCAGGCCGCATGCGCGCTGGCCGCGCGCGCGCAGGATGCCCGCACGCGCGCGCGCAGGCCGTGCGCGCGCTGGCCGCGCGCGCGCAGGCCGCGCGCGCAGGCCGCGCGCGCGCGCAGGCCGCGCGCGCGCGCGCGCGCAGGCCGGGCGCGCGCAGGCCGCGCGCGCTGGCCGCGCGCGCTGGCCGCGCGCGCTGGCCGCGCGCGCTGGCCGCGCGCGCTGGCCGCGCGCGCTGGCCGCGCGCGCTGGCCGCACGCGCTGGCCGCGCGCGCGCTGGCCGCGCGCGCGCTGGCCGCGTAGGTGAGGTTGTGCGCGCGCGCTGGCCGCGTAGGTGAGGCTGTGCGCGCGCACTGGCGGTGCTTGCGCGCAGGTCATGCTCGCGCGCAGGCCGCGTTTGCGCGCATGTCGTGCGCGCGTGCAGGCCGTGCGCGTATGGCTTATGTGCGTGCTGGTTGTGCGTGCGTGCAAGTCGCGGGTGGATAAGCTTTGTGCGTGTGAGTAGTTGCGTGATTTTACCACTTTGAGCTGACTGATTTTTTGTGGTGCGTAGGTACCAAAGCGTTCTGCTGGACCCATGCGTCTACACACCTCTTTGACCGAAGATGGTGTGGCTATTTGGAGAACAAAGTACGGACTTCCTTCTGACTTGGAAGTGAGGATCCCTTGTCCCGAGGAGCGGGTCCAAAATCCTCCCCGTGGCTGGCTGACTGTTTGCGAAGTGTCGCTCAGATCTGGTTTCCGTCTTCCCCCCTGCGACGAGGTGGTGGAGATTCTGAAGTTTTGTGGAGTCCCTATTTCCCAGTTTGCTCCAACCGGGGTTACTTGCATCATGGGCTTGGTCGCTTTTTTCCGTGAGCATGGGGGCTCTCTTTCCCTAGATCAGTTCGGGATTGGTGCGATGTGCGCTTTGATGGTGGTGAGCGGATCGAGGTGCGCAGCAATAAGGTTTGGCTGGAGTTTGAGTCTCGTAAGGATCGTCGCCACGGTAATACTTTGTTTGGATATGTGAAGAATTCCTGGGGACTTCCCGAGGTGTGGAATGCACTTCCTGACCGTTGTCGCCGTGTGAAAGGGAGGGAGCGAGACTTCTCCCCTGTGAAGGGATTTTCCGAGCCTCGCGAGTTGGCTAATCGTCTCTTCAATATATATGCATTTGTAGAGGAGAAGCAATTGTTGGGATGTGGTATTTCTGTGGGCGCGGGACGGGTGGCGTCGTCTTCTCAGGGAGGGGGCCGAAAGAGAAAAACGGTGATGGCCCCCGTTAGTGATGCTGACGTTGTGGTGGTAGCTTCTGATGATTCAGTCCCAGAGACGCAATTACCTCTTTCCCCGGCTCCACAGGCGCTTGTTAGCGCAGCGGTTTCCCGGATGTCTTCCTCTTTGAAGGCGATGAGCGACACGGTAAGTTGGTGACTTACTGTTTCTTCCTTCCTTTTTTTTGTTTGAAGGCGGCTAATTGCGCGTTTTCCTTTTGCAGATTGAGACTCAGGCACAGATTGCGGTTACCTGGAACGATCATTACGTGAGCCTGAAGGATGGATATCTCGCTTTGCAGGAGAAGCTTCGACTGTCGATGGGCTCACTCTCTTCTCTCAAGGAAGAACATGACCGGGACATCGCGCGGTACCATCGAGTTGGGTCAGAGCTGAAGTCCGAGCTAGAAGATGTGCGTGCCTCCTTGGACGTGGAGAAAGCCCTGGTGGAGAGGACTACCCAGATGTTAAAGTATGCGAAAGAGGAAACATCTGGCTTGGGGACCCAGTTACAAGCGGCGCGGGAAGAGGTTTCAGGTCTTGAAGTTCAGCTTCAGGCGGCGAAGGCGCAGGTGGAGATGTTATCTTCTGATGATCATGCCTCAGAGCTGAAGGCGGCAGGGCTTGCGGAGTACTTGGAGTCGCTGGACTATCTTCGTGATCGCAGCCTGATATGCGGAGGAGGTCCGTGATGACATTTGGTCCAAGGAAGTAGAGCCTCAGAGGGATGATATACGTCAGTTAGCGCTTCGTCGCGGTGTTTCGAAGGCCTTTTGCTTCATAGGGAAGCATCTTAGGTGTGATACTTCCAGTTTCAGCTTTGCTGACGTTTCAGGTGATGAGCGTTCTGGCTCAGATGCTGATGATGAGTAGCTGTAGTGCTTATTTGCTGTTGTATGTCTCATCATCTATTTGTAGTCATTTGCTTTTGTTATAGCTTTTGAGATTGTCGATGTTAGGGCTCCAATTTATTGTTTTCTATGATAGCCTTACTTGTATGTCATTGTCATGTGTTTTGCACAGATACATTTTGTCACGAGATGGTTGTTGGTGGGAGTTGATTTTTGTCATGGTGTATTAGTGTGGGACTGACCCATGGCTTAGTGCGCGGGCCTGGCTCGCGGCCTCTTCGTGAGGGGGCAGGCCTCCACGGTGTTGCGTGGAACTGGTCCACGGCTTTTCGCGCGAGACGGGCTCGCGGTTTCTTCGTGAGGGGGGCAGGTCCCCACGGTGTTCCGTGGAACTGGTCCACGGCTTTTCGCGCGAGACGGGCTCGCGGCTTCTTTGTGAGGGGGGCAGGCCCCCACGGTGTTGCGTGGAACTGGTCCACAGCTTTTCACGCGAGACGGGCTCGCGGCTTCTTCGTGAGGGGGGCAGGCCCCCACGGTGTTGCGTGGAACTGGTCCACGGCTTTTCGCGCGAGACGGGCTCGCGGCTTCTTCGTGAGGGGGGCAGGCCCCCACGGTGTTGCGTGGAACTGGTCCACGGCTTTTCGCGCGAGACGGGCTCGCGGCTTCTTCGTGAGGGGGGCAGGCCCCCACAGTGTTGCGTGGAATTGGTCCACGGCTTTTCGCGCGAGACGGGCTCGCGGCTTCTTCGTGAGGGGGGCAGGCCCCCCACAGTGTTGCGTGGAACTGGTCCACGGCTTTTTGTGTGAGACGGGCTCGCGGCTTCTTCGTGAGGGGGGCAGGCCCCCATGGTGTTGCGTGGAACTGGTCCACGGCTTTTCGCGCGAGACGGGCTCGCGGCTTCTTCGTGAGGGGGGCAGTCCCCCACGGTGTTGCGTGGAGCTGGTCCACGGCTTTTCGCGCGAGACGGGCTCGCGGCTTCTTCGTGAGGGGGGCAGGCCCCCACGGTGTTGCGTGGAACTGGTCCACGGCTTTATGCGCGAGACGGGCTTGCGGCTTCTTCGTGAGGGGGGCAGACCCCCACGGTGTTGCACGAGCTAGGGAGACCCTAAATCTTGTTTGAATATACGATATTTGGAGAAAGCAAAATGCAATATTTTGAATGAATAATAGTTTGCACGAGATCGGGCTCCCGTCTTATATAAATCACATAGTCTTGAATTAAAAATGGCGGCATAAAAGAGTCATAACGTGTCACTGGTAAAAGCGGCGTAGGTTCTGCGCGTTCCACGTGCGGGGGAGAATTTTTCCTTCGGCGTTTCGTAACTTGTACGTGCCTGGCTTCACCATAGCGTTAACAACGAATGGTCCTTCCCATGTTGGAGATAGCTTGTCGTCTTGTGCTCCCTTTCCGGCAGCTTCCAAAGTGCGAAGGACTAGGTCTCCGACGTTGATCGGGCGGGCCTTTACTTGGCGGTTGTAGTAGCGGGCTGTGCGCTGTTGGTAGGCGGCGGCGCGGAGAGCGGCTTCTTCTCGCACTTCGAAGATCAGGTTGAGGTTGTCGCAGAGCGCCTCGTTGTTTGTCTGGGGATCAAAGTTGGATGTCCGAGAACTAGGGACGCCGATGTCGACCGGGATAATAGCCTCCGTTCCATAGCAGAGATTGTACGGAGTTTCTCCTGTAGGCATCCTTTCTGTAGTGCGATATGCCCATAACACATTAGGAAGAGCGTCCACCCATTGCCCCCCAGCATCTTCTAGTCGTGTCTTTAGTCCCTTTAGGATAGTGCGGTTGGTTACTTCAATTTGCCCATTGGATTGGGGATGTGATACTGCTGTGTGTCGCAACACTATCTTCAAGTTTTCACACAACTTGGTAAAGGATTTTCCAGTGAATTGAGTGCCGTTGTCAGTAATGATGATTGTCGGTATGCCGAAGCGACATACGATATTCTTCCAGACGAACTGTTTGGCGTTTTCTTTGGTTATCTTGGCCAGTGGTTCCGCTTCGACCCACTTGGTAAAATAATCGATTGCCATAATGATGAATTTCCTCTGACCAGAAGCTAGTGGCAAAGGCCCGAGGAGATCTATCCCCCATTGTGCAAACGGTCAGGCTCCTTGTACTAACGTGAGGGCTACCGGGGGCTGCCGGGGAACGTTAGCGTGCACTTGACAGCTTCTGCACTTTTGAACGAATTCTGTCGCCTCCTTCTTCATGGTCGGCCAATAAAATCCTTGCCGTAGGATTTTCCTGGCCAGGGCTTTTCCCCCGAGATGTTCGCCGCATACTCCTTGGTGGACTTCGCGGAGCGTGTAGTCGGCGTCTTCTTCTGATAGGCACTTCAGGTAGGGTCCTGCAAAGGACCGCTTGTATAGTTCTCCGTCTATTAAAGTGAATGTTGCCGCTCTCATTCTTAGGCGGCGAGCCTCCTTTTGATCTTCCGGTGGTAGTTGGCCCTTCAAATGGGCAATTAGCGGGGTTGTCCATGATTCTTCTGCTTCATTGACTTCTGCTACTACCCATGGGCCATGAATACTGGGGAAGACTATTTCTTCTACCCGACGCCTTCTTGTTTGGTATTGCGTCGAAGATGTGGCTAGCTTTGACAGGGCATCTGCCTTGTTATTTTGTTCTCGAGGGATATGCATAATTTGGATTTGTGGGATTTGGATGAGAAGGGACTTGACGAGCTGCAGATACTGGGATAGCTGTTCATTCTTGGCTTCAAATTCTCCTTCTACCTGTGAGACAACAAGTTGTGAGTCAGAGTAAATGGTCAGCTGCTTGACCTGGCAGCTGATGGCGAGCCTGAGTCCCGCGATGAGGGCTTCATATTCTGCCGCATTGTTTGTAGCAGGGAATTTTAATCGGAGTCCATATTCTAGAGTAACGAGTTCTGGATTAATGAGGAGCAGGCCTGCTCCAGCACCTTCAGCACCTGAGGCCCCATCTACGTATAGCGTCCATGTTTGTCCGGCTTCCACTGGCGCAAATTCTGTTTCCGTCGGTAGAGTGTTCTCTACGATGAAGTCAGCCAAAACCTGAGATTTGATGACGGGGCGCGGGAGGAAGTGGATATCGAACTCACTTAACTCGACAGCCCACTTAACCAGTCGACCGGATGCTTCAGGTTTTTGGAGAATGGCACGGAGGGGTAACTCGGTTAGGACCTTAACAGTGTGCGCCTGGAAGTAGGGACGGAGTTTTCTGGCGGAGAAGACAAGTGCTAAGGCTGTTTTGTCTGCAGCCGGGTACCGAGTTTCGGAATCAGAAAGGATTTTGCTGAGGTAGTAGATGGGGCGTTGAATTCCTCCTTCATCTTTAACTAGGACTGAACTCAATGTCGCTGGTGTGACGGCAAGATATAAAAAGAGAATTTCTCCGGGAGCTGGCTTGGATAGAAGTGGAGGAGAGGCCAGGTATTACTTTAAGGATTCAAAGACCGATTGACACTCATCTGTCTATTGAAACCCTGTGCTTCGTGCTCCTCGGAGGATTTTGAAGAAGGGGAGGTATTTGTCTCCCGTCCGAGCTAGGAATCGGGATAGTGCTGTGATTCTTCCGTTCAACCGTTGTACATCTTTGAGTGATCTGGGTGGAGACATTTCTTCGAGAGCCTTAATTTTCTCAGGATTGGCCTCTATTCCTCGCTGGGTAACCATGAATCCTAAAAATTTCCCCGAAGTGACTCCGAAGGCGCACTTGCTAGGGTTAAGCTTCATTCCATATTGTCTGAGGATCTTGAAGCTTTTCTCTAAGTCTTCCAAATGGTCTTCCCGGCGGACGCTCTTAACTAGCATATCGTCTACATATACTTCCATGGATCTGCCGATGAGTTCTTTAAAGATCTTGTTCATGAGTCGCTGGTAGGTAGCTCCTGCATTTTTAAGTCCGAATGGCATTACTCTGTAGCAATAAATTCCTTTGTCGGTACGGAAAGCCGTGTGTTCTTCGTCGGCTGGGTCCATTCGAATCTGGTTGTATCCAGAGTAGGCGTCCATGAAGCTAAGTAGCTGGTGTCCGGCGGTTGAATCGACTAGCTGATCTATCCTGGGAAGTGGAAAGCTGTCCTTAGGGCAAGCTTGATTAAGGTTTGTGTAGTCCACACACATTCTCCACTTTCCCGAAGATTTCTTTACTAGGACGACATTAGCCACCCAAGCAGGGTAGCCAACTTCTCGAATGAATTGGGCGCGAAGGAGCTTTTCAACCTCCTCTTCGATTGCTTGGAGCCTCTCTGGGGCGAAATTCCTCTTCTTTTGAATGACGGGTTTACATTCGGGATTAATGTTGAGGGAGTGATGGATGACCAGAGGGTCGATCCCAGGCATATCTTCCGGGGACCAGACGAAGATATCCTTATTCTTCCTGAGGTAGGCTGCTAACTTTTCCCTCTCATGCTTCTATAAGAGGGACCCGAGTTGGACGGTGCGATCTGGTTTTGTCGAAGAGAGGGGGACTTCAATCAGACCTTCGATGGGTGTTCCCCGCCGCAGAACTGCTTCATCTCTGAGGTCGAAGTCATCGATGTTCAGTGTGGTAGGCTTGGTGGGATGAGCTTGTTTAGAATAACAATTCCTCGCGGCTTCTTGATTCCCGTGTACTACTCCAATTCCTCCGGGAGTAGGGAACTTCATCGCTAGATGGGGGATAGATGGGATAGCTTTGAAGGTGGTCTGAACAGGCCTTCCAAAGATAGCGTTGTATGCTGAGTTTGAGTCTACTACCACGAACTGGACTTCATGCGTAATCTATCTTGGAAATTCTCCCAACGTGACTGGTAGGGTGACTGTTCCGATGACTTGGACCTGATGGTTGTCGAAACCGTATATCGGGCCCGCGGCTGGAGTTAGCTGCTCCCGGGATATATTCATATTCTGCAGAGTGGTGGAGAAAAGGACGCCGAATGAACTGCCATTATCGACGAGGATTCGCTTGACACTGTAGCAGGGGTTTCCGATGCCAGCGCTAATTACAAGCGGGTCCTGATGCGGGATTCAGACGTTGATGAGGTCTTTATCGCCAAATGATATGGTGGTGTCCTGCTTGCTTCTTTTATCTTCATGGGCTTCCTTTCCAGAATGGACTGACAGTATCTGTGTAGTCAGAATAGGTGATCCGGCAATAGTCTTAATGTTTCCTACCACTTGCCTTCCTCCTTCAGGTGCCGGCGGGGCATTCTGCTGGTCCCTGGGACGCCTAGGCGGGTCTTGCTGCTCTTGGACTCTTCCTTGCAGAAATCTACCGAGCAGTCCTAGACGGACTAAGCGCTCGATCTCCTCCTTCAGGCGAGCACATTCTTCAGTGGTGTGCCCGGTTGTCCGATGATACTCGCAATACTTTGATTGATCGTTCCTAGGATTAGGAGGCGGTTGCCTTGGTCGCTGCAATGCTGGTTCATTCTGAATGGCATACAAAACGTTGGTGCGAGAAGTATTGAGCGGAGTATAATCTCTAGGAGGATCTCTCTGCGAGTCACGCCTGCGGCGTCCAGTTCGACGGTCTTCGAGGAACCTTCCCTCCTGGTGTTGAGGGACTGGCTCTTTATCTCTCTGTCTTTTTTGTACTCCATCGAACTGCCGTCGATGAGCTTCAATAGCTTCGTCCGCGGCTATTTGTGCTTCGATTCTGTGTACCAGATCTGGATAGTTGGGCACGGTTTCTCTCATAAGTGCTGAGTAGAAACCGCTGGGTCGAAGACCCCCTAGGAACACTCCACGCAGGAGTTCGGGGTCGACTCCCGGGATCTGGCGAGCTTCTGCAGTGAAACGTCGGAAGAATTCTTTAAGGGTTTCCCCTTCGCTCTGATGGATTCCAGAGAGATGAGATGGATCTCCAACAATCCTTCGATTAGCGATGAATTGATCGGAAAACTGCCTAGTTAATTCGACAAAACTAGTAATGGTAGTGGGCCTCAAAGAGTGAAACCATGTTCGAGCTTGTCCTTTGAGGGTAGTTGGAAATACTTGACATAATAGTTGATCAGTGGCATGGAAGATCCTCATAATGGTGGTGAAATGATTGACATGCTCGAGTGGATCGTCAGTTCCATCAAATGTTTCGATGTTTGGAAGTTTGAATCCTTGTGGAATTGAATGATCGAGGATCTGTTGGGTCAAGGGGGAGCCTTGATAAAGCGGTCGATGAGGGTGGAAATCTCTCCTTGCAACTTGGCGGCATTCTTCAGCAACTACCTCTCTGATTTCTCGACGAGTTAGGATAAGGTGGATGAGAGCATCGTTAACTAGATTGCGGGGGTGATCTGCCCTTGTTTCTCTTCGATGGGGATGAGCTGAACTGGCGGCATCTGAATGGTCTTCAGGTTCTTCTCTTTCTACAGGATTTTCCTGGTTCCTTGGTGGGTCGAACAGTGGGGGATGGTTAGCTGGCGGAGGTGACCTTGGTGGAACTGGAGGTGCTCCCAGGTTTCGAAGTAGTGCGAGCATCTCTGTTTGCTGCTCCTCCATTTGGCGGACACGCCCTTCCAAGGCGGTGACGGGGGCGAAAGCCGCTTCAGCGGTCAGTGGTACGTCTACCAGAGAGTGAGATCGTGCAGGTTCAGTGTGTCCGCCAAGTGCGGATCCTTCGACGATGCGAGCGCTCCTCTTTGCCATTGCAGTAGTAGGGACGATGAACTTGCTCTGCGAAGGATACTGGGAATGTTTCCCACAGACGGCGCCAAACTGTTGCGGCCAAACTCGGCGTTCCGGTCGATCCGGACGAACTTGGACCGCCTTAGCTCGCGGAGCGGTCGAGCGCGCACACAGTCAGTTGAAGAGGGGAAATGAACACAAGGAGTTTTAACGTGGAAAACCCTTCAACCGGGTGAAAAACCACGTGACCGGTTCGCTGCCGGTCAAAATCCACTAGATCAGAGTGATTACAGTATGTTGGGTGAATCGGGGCGACAGGCCGCTCCCGTTACAATCTTGAGGAGAGAGAGAGAGTGTATGCAACCGTTAGTGGGCAACAGACTGCCTCGCCAACGGGACTTGGACGGTGGAATGCGCGGGATGCTTTAGGTGCGCGCGCTCAGAGGCGGTGCGTATCCAAGGGTTGTCTCTGCCTCCCTTGCTCGTCTTTCTCTGTCCTTGGAGTGCTCCCTTTGTAACTGAGCGCTGGTGGGGTGCCAATAGCCGATGACGGGTGTCGATGGCCTACGACGAGTGCTGATAGCCGTTGGCGGGTGCTGCTAGCCGTTGGTGGCCGCTGGAGGTCACGGGCGGCTGCCGGTGGTTGGCGGCGAGAGGCGGCCGCTGGTTGTTGGCGACGAGGGGTGGCCGCCGGCGGAGAAAAACGGGAGAGCTCCCACCTGAGGAAGAAGAAGGGGGAAGCGTAGGAGAAGAAGATGATCAAATGAGGAGCCCCTGGGGTCCTTTTATAGGCTCCATGGGGAAGCTAGGACGGGCCCCACCACTAACATAGTGGGTTAGTGGGTGGTTTTGTCCCGATCGGACGGCCAGTGGGTCCTCTCCCTCAATCGGACGGCGGGAAGGCCACCCCGAGGTGGGGCCGCCCGGACGATGCCGACGGCGAGGAGGCGGCTGGACACGGCGGCGGCCGGCCATGGCTGCGGCCGGTCCTGGCCGCGGCCGGCCATGGCCGCGGCCGGCCATGGCCGCGGCCGGCCATGGCCGAGGCCGGCCATGTCCGAGGCCGGCCATGGACGAGGCCGGCCATGGCCGCGGCCGGCCATGGCCGCGGCCGGCCATGGCCGCGGCCGGCCATGGCCGCGGCCGGCCATGGCCGCGGCCGGCCATGGCCGCGGCCGGCCATGGCCGCGGCCGGCCATGGCCGCTGCTGGCCACGGCCGCTGCCCGCCATGGCTGCCTCCGGCCATGGCCGAGGCCGGCCATGGTCGCGGCCGGCCATGGTCGTGGCCGGCCATGGCCGCGGCCGGCCATGGCCGCGAGCCATGGCCGTGGCCGGCCGGAGGGGAACCGCCGGCGGCGGTTCCTTCCGCGGAAGGCGGGAGAAAATGGGGGCCCACCCCCATGATCTCCATGAGAGATCATGGGGGTAAGGAGGGCCCACCCATGATCTCTATTGGTGGGGATCATGGGGGTCTCCTCATCTTTATAAATTAAGGTGGAACCCATCAATGCAATGGTTAGTGTATTTAGATACCTCTCATCAAGGCAATGAATTTTGACTACTTATACGTCAAAAACGGTTGTTAGATGAGGGAGAAACAACTCCGATAAGATAGAAATGTTCAAATTTTTTTTGAAGAAAGTTGATGGTTGACAGCTCATGTAAAAATTTTAGAACCCAACGAAGCATTTAAAAAAAAATTGTGCACCCCCATTATTAATTTTCTGGATCTGCCACTGGGATCGAGTTACGCTTATTCTGGGCCTTCCAAACTGTGGAAGAAAATTCCAATTTAAAAGAACTTCGTTTTCCAACCGCAATCATAATGGCTTGGTGCAGGACCTAGCTGACCTCACAGTTGAAGAGAGCTCACCTACCTTAGAGCAAAGGAGAATGAATGCTCATTAAATATGTCCTGGTAATTTTATTCTTCCCACTTAATGGACTCAAAGTAACAATGTGCATTATGGATTTCCAAGGGTTGGAGTTTTTTGGAGTGTTAAATTGGCCAAAGGCCATTCAAAAATTCCTCCATTCTCATTTTTTTCTATGAGGCGGGTTCTTGCTACGGAGGGGGTGACAAATCTGGGTTACCTTGAGGGCTACACTATCATCTTAGTTGTAAGAAAGAGCACATAATTTTTCTCCTTTTTAAATGAAGTGTCATTTTAATTGCTCTTTTATATATCTTATTATAGATATGGTTCTTTAAACATATCTATTATATATCTTTAATATATCTTATTATAGATATGGTTCTTTAAACATACATCTATAGCAATGGCTACATTTGAAATGACAACACCCCACTTGCATCGATGGTCCCCCAAGCTTATCTTAAGCGCAATGCAATGTTTAAAACTCGATGCCAAGCTGTTAAAGCTCTATGTTGTAAGTATGACGTTATTATTCGTTTAATTAATCAATACATAAACATATAACATGAGGTATTTTTTGACATGCAGATTAGAAGAATTTTTGTTTATTTATTAGTTGAAGAGCAAGACTTGTTATGAATATATGATGGGGAGAAATCATCAGACTTCAGGGGTGATGGAAGAGTGAGAAGGAGAAGAGGAGAGTGAAGAAGGAGTAGAGGGAGGAGGAGAAAAGGGAGGAGAATATGACAGAGGAGGAGAAGAAGAGGGTTAGAGAGGAGAAGTGGGTGAATGATGAGAAAAGTAAGAAGAAGAAGAAGAGGGAGAAGAGGAAGAAGGAGGAGAAGAGGAAGAAGGAGAGGAAAGAGATGAAGGGAAGAAGAAGAGGGAGAAGAGGAAGAAGGAGGAGAAGAGGAAGAAGGAGAGGAAAGAGATGAAGGAAAGAAGAAGGGGAGGGAGAAGTGATTTAAAGGCTATGTAGATGAAGCGGTTGACTATTTACAAATTTTTATTCAACAGAATTTTAATGCTATGGCAGTACTCTTAGGGGAAAGTCGCCCAAGTGCAAGTCATTCCACAAACTCCTCCACTGTCGCCACCAAGATCATCATTAAAGGGGAAATCTAGAGAGGAGGAGGGGAAGGAGGAGATGATGGTCATAATTTTGTTGAAAGGAAGCTATGAAATTGTTCTCACCAAAGGGAAAAAGGACCACACTGGTAAAGACAGTGAAAAAGAAGACGAATAAGATAGATACCTCTTTAAAATACCCTGGGAGGGATGCTCTTTTACCTCTCGATAGAGAGATAATTGATTTTGCCTTGTGTTGATACCCTAGTGGGTATGTACTTGTGTTTTGTTTAGTTTTTGTATTGTTAAGATTTCAAAGGTGTTTTTTTGCAGGGACGCGATTGTTATTGAAAGAGGAAACATTTTTTTTCTCGATCAAGTCATTGATATCTTAAGGTTTGGGTGGGTGTGTGGCTCACATATAGATGCTTATGCATATGTTTTAAACAACCTCAAAGAATCACGGGAAAATGAAATAATTAATTTTTTATTTGTATTTTCCAATCACGCGGTAATGAATTTAATTCATAAGCTTACTTAATCAATATGCTTCTTATGTATTAATCATCTCTTCTTATCTACAATATTTTAAAAGATGTGGCAAGACAACCCTACGGCTTATCGAGCATTTTACCAATCAATCAGTCGCAGCTGCCGATGTTATTGCAATGTTATTTCATGTTGCGTGTGTACTTAGCAGGAATGTGCTTAACATTTTTTGCCTTAAGAGTGAACCTGTTGATTATGTATTTAGCAGAAACTTGCTTAACATTTTTTAAATTATACACCCTTAATATATGCTTGCATAATATTCCCTTAGTTTGAAAATCTCTGCAAGAACCATCAACATCATAAGTGGTGGAATCAACTATTACGAACCATTGTTTAACATCATTGACTTCGTCAGAATGTTGTGTAATATACAAAATATGATTATCACTTATTCTTGATTCCTCTACAATGCAAACACCAATGTCACCGTCCATGTATGCTTGCTCAAATATGGAAAAAATCTTACGAGTGTAAATCTTCGAAATATGTTTGAGGGGCAAGCAAATTTTAAATTTTAAAGTTATATTGTCGCGTTTGCATCAGAATTCTTCATCATATTTGAATCGAAGCCAACTTGAGATCAATTTATTCGACTCAAGAAAACATTCAACCAGTGAACTGGTTGATTTAGAACAATCATGCAAAATATTATTGGTCGATTCACTTCTTTGTGTTGATATTATGCAAAGATCTAAACTTTCTTTATTGAAAGCGGTCGATCATTTCACTCTAACCTTGTATAGGTCCCGCAACCATCTATTATTGTCCAAGTTTTCTCTTGTTATCATATCACTCCAACAATTCTAAAAGTCATTCTCAGAATCACATTTACTCATGTTATGGTAGAAAAGAGATCAAATACCTTTATCATTATTGGTCGATTCACTTCTTTGTGTTGATATTATGCAAAGATCTAAACTTTCTTTATTGAAAGCGGTCAATCATTTCACTCTAACCTTGTATAGGTCCCGCAACCATCTGTTATTGTCCAAGTTTTCTCTTGTTATCATATCACTCCAACAATTCTAAAAGTCATTCTCAGAATCACATTTACTCATGTTATGGTAGAAAAGAGATCAAATACCTTTATCATTATTAAAGTAGGCACCTTTGACGAAGCTCTCTTTGAGATGTGTCATTGACACAACCCATGCCGACTATCGGGAAAAGTTCTGTCAATTACAATAGTTATTGGCTGGTCTTGATATGTAAATATGGTGGTGGGTTGTTTTACACCAACAAATCTCAAAAAAGTTTTGAACGCCCAACAAAAAGATTTAAGGTCTCCGTTGTTATGACGGCCTCACCTATAAAAATATTTTGCGAATGGTGGTTAACAACAAAAAAGGGTGCACATGCCAAATTGTACTTGTTTAATCGATTTGTTGTATCAAACACGATAATGTCACCGAAACAATCGCAGTAGATTTTGATATGCTTGTCAACCCAAAGAAAACTAGTCAGTCTATTCATCTCATCAATTTGGATATCAGAAGAGAAAATATTATCCTCAGAGTGTTGCTCCTGCAATATTTTGGACAAGCTGTTAACATCCCCACTATCTATTAGAGCTTTTCTTTCATGCTGGACAAAATTGTAAGCATCAGTCTTAGAAAACCCCACATTTTCAACATCACCCACTTCATCCGCAAGGGAATTGTATGCATGAGTTGTTCTAATACCCACACCTGTCATACTCTTCTGAATCTTAGCTTGGACATTAGATATACTGCGTTGAGAACTCAACAAATGCTTGTCATTTTTTGATGCTAGTGAGTGATTATGTTTTTCGACGAACTTCGTGACCTCCCAATTCTTACCTTATTTATCAGTATTGAAGTATATGCAGACCTAACAATCTGTGTGAGTATCCAATTTACGGTACTTTTTTGTTCGTCAATCGCCGACTATAAAACCTTTAAACAAGCTTTTGCGCAGCTATACCCACGGTCCATAATAATTCTTGTATGTGTTCAATAAACAATATGTTGCTTCTGCACACTAAATCTAATTTTATGGGCATAGTCGTAGTAAATAGCATATGCTTCCTCCTCACTATGTACAATCGGGAATGTTACTCTTCCTTTTTGTCATTCAAAAAAATTACAGTTGTAAGTGATATTGCACTTTGCTAAACATTTTAGTTGTAATATAAAAATTCAATTTGAAATTTTTATATTACAGTTGTAATTAACAATGCTACAAGTGATATTATAAGTGTAATACGTCAAAACAGCCGGAAAACATCATATAGTGCAGTGTTTCTACTTCTAAACTTAAAAAATGACATTAGATCCTCAAAAGAGAAGAAAAATTAAAAACTCACATTGCGAAAACTATCAACTGCTAGTTTCTCATATGTCTGCTGCATGATTTACAACTCCAGATAGAGAACAACAACAGGAGAACAGTTGTTGTAGCGACAAGGAAGGAGTTGTTTCTAGAGCTAAAACCCTAAGCCGACTGGAGTTTCTAGAGCAAAAACCCTAAACCTAATAATGGCGGAAAGAAGAAAGGTGGCATGGAGAGAAGGCGGAAGCGGAAAAGGGGGGAGAAGAAATTCTCATTCGAAAGCAAATGGAAAGGTGTGAGTTGCTAATTTTTTTATTTATTTATTTTTGTACAGGAGAACGGTACGTCGTGCGCACCAAAAATATTTCCAGAAGTAGAAGAGTAATTTTGTTAGTGAAATTATAAGGATAAGCACCTAAGGCAACATAACGATTAAAGTCGTGGGGGGTATTCTTTTTATATGATTTCCAAATTATTAGTATTGGTTTTCCTAAGATTTTTTTTGAAGTAATTATGCATTTCTTTAGGGGAATTTTCCATTTCCATTTCTTCGTATCAACGAATTACCATTTGACTTCATATTTCAAGGATAGTTGGTAATTTTTGTGGTCTCGAGTTCGTCCCATTCTTATGAAATGAGGTCAAAAAGGGATGATCTATATAATAGGTTAACAGAGAAGATCCCCAAAATTTTCCATTGGGAATCATTGATACAACTCATCATCTCTTCGCTTGAACTGGAATTCATCCCACTTTTGCTCACATGACACTGCTCATGAAGACATGTATCGACTTATAACCCGTAGCTTTACTATGATCACTCCCTAGTTAGGAAAAAAAGTAACGACCTTCAAAATCCGAGGATGGAAAAGGAGAGTCTGCTATCCTAGAACCAATTGTCGGGTCGAGGTAAGGCGGGATACCCATACATAACACACGTGATCGACCCACCTCTGCGCTTCTCGCTCACCTTACATTTGCTGGAGAATTTGATCGGTTTGTGCCTGGCAGAGCGAACACCTACTAGGAGGAATCCATCCTGTTGGGAAAACATCTTGGAATTTGACGCAAAAGCCTTTCTCGACAAAATACTATTATATTTGTAAAGAACTGAAAGAGAATTTTTCGCTTCAATAATATATTGGAATGTATTCTTCATGATCTGATATGTGTGTTCAATAAACCAATGTTTTGCGATTCTGAGATGTAGTTACGCTGCCATAAGATAGAAGAATGTGAGCAAGCAAAACTGAGGTTGATGGTTTTTGAAAAGAGAAGATATGAAAGAGATATGCTCTAGCTATTCACGAAGCCTTGTTGAAATAGATCATCAGGCTGAGTTTCAAGTCGCGGGAACCCCTTATCTTATGACTCTCAAAGCTTGGTTTGTGTGCCTGGTGAAAGCGAGTTTTTCGCTACGCGCCTCATTTTTTTCATAGTCAGGAGGGTGAGAGTGTTATTGTAACACCCCTATCCGTCACATAGCATATAGCAGTAGGTCCGGCCGGGGCCCGACGCCATATACCACAGACAGACCGAAGAGTTACTCAGTGAAACCATCCTTCCAATAACACGCGTCTTACACAGCACATTCTAGCGGAAACATTTTAAATGTTGCAAAGAAAAGAACCCAAGGCACAACATGAATGTCCACTAAATACCAAAAATAGGAATAAGCGTACAAATACACAAAGTACTTGGCCTTATGGCTTTACAAGAGTTTACTTAAATAAACTGTGTATTCTAAATATCGGCACGCGGGCCGGGCACACATGAGTAAAATAAGTAAACATTCGTATTGGCCTTCGAGGGCCGGCTCAGCAACCAGGGCTTCAGCCCGCTACTTGCCACTAGGCTCCGCAGCACCTGCAAACAACAATCCATCGCAACAGTGACAAACAAAAGCAACGATCGCTAAAGCTGACCAAATTATAACAACCCCACCCCTTTCTTGGGGTGGCGGTGCTCCTTCCCTGCATTGCATTAGTACAATCCAACGATTAAAGTGAAAGTGCAACATTTGCACAAATACATTACAGGTACAGGCCCGCACGACCACACACCCCGTGCTCTCAGGGCACTTACTCGATGAAGCCGGTCCGAACCCGACCCGTTCCACGGCTCCACCACCGCCCCCAAGACGGCAAACCTCGTGAGCATTTAGTCCTTTCAGCCGCAACCTAGACTCGTTCTCCAAATTATCGGTAAGTCCCATGTACCTTAGGTCGCTTTAACCGAAGCAGATTGAGTGGGTAGGGTTCCAACCGCCCGTTGCTCACCTCGCCACGACCATTTGGCCATTGACGTGGGCCAAGTTTCCCCCAGTCCCAAAATATCGATCATACAACGGTACATAACCCCGCTATGTACCAGGCTGGCCCCCAGGCCACCAAACGACAGAACTTCGCTTCCACCCGGATTTCCGGGTGCACTTTGGGGTTAATCCCCAAGACTACCTGTTGCGATCTACCACGTAGAAAACTCGAAAACAACCATCGGCACGGAGTCTTCTCCGGCTATTCATGCATAATGAAACATCACCGATCCAAACCAACTTGTCTGGATAGGCTTCACACACCATGTCTATGTCCGTACTTCGATTCCGGACTCTACATGCAAAACAACAGGGACTATTCATGTCTACCCAAAGGAATACCTCGCACACACCGCATACTCGCGAGAACGGGTTTCCTATGCAAAAAGGAAAAAGGACTTCACATGTCCAAGAAAAGAATCGTTACCCTAACATTTCTCTTTGGTGTCATGAAGATCTAGATGGATGAAAAGCACCGCAACGGCCTCGCCTCCGTAGATCTGGACTCGGCTTGCGATTTGTGGCTCCGAAGCTCCACTAGCGGCCAGATCTCTCCTTCTCCTTCGTCCTTGCTCTCCCCTCTCTCTAAAGCTTTAGAAAAAGATTGCTTGATGAGGAATGAGGGTTTCAAACCCTATTCCCGGACTAAACTCAGCAAAAACAGCCCTGGGCCCTTGGATCCCAAAAGAAGAAAACGAACGGTCACAATTCGCACTTAAAATCAATTTCCTGGGCCAAATACGGCTTGTGACACGCTCGTGTCCAAGACCGTGTTCCACACTCGCCGCAAACCAGGAAATACAAAACCGGACACGACCTCTGACATGGCTTGGGACACGCCTGTGTCAGCTATGGACATGCCCGTGTCATGGGCCGTGTGCCTCAATCGACGTTGAAACCATCACATCCCGAATAGGACACGCCCTTGTGACACACCCGTGTCACAGGCCGTGTGCCAGACACGCCCTGGGACACGCCCGTGTCCCAGGCCGTGTAACTCTCTCGACACAGCCCGGTTAACAACCCGAGCAGGACACGGCCCTGGACACGCCCGTGTCTCAGGCCGTGTTCCCGACCTCCATGGATCGTCGAATGTATTTCGTCGACCATGCGGAAAATCGTCAAACCCGAGCACGACATGGCCCAGGACACGCTTGTGTCCCAGGCCGTGTGACCCCTAACAGGCCGCAGATTGGCCTTAAAATGCTATCAGGTCAATTTTGAGTTTTGGGGCGTTACAATTCTCCCCCCTTACATGAATTTCGTCCCGAAATTAAGGAATAGAAAGTTATCAAACTTAAATGGTACCTGAGAAGAAGAGCTCGTGATACTCTTCGAGCATGGTTTGCTCTCGCTCCCACGAAAGCTCCTCACGACCGCAGTTGTCCCATCGGACTTTAACCATCCTGATGTCTTTGTTACGCACTCGCTTGACTTTCGAGTCCTCAATGCGAACGAGCTTGACCTTCGTTGTCAACCCAACATCAATCGATACTTGATCGACCGCAATCAGAGCTAGTGGATTCTAGCCACGTGTTTTTTCATCATTTTCGGGTTTTTTACGTAAAAAATGTTTCTTATCCATTGTTGCGATTTTCTTTAACTGTTTGCGCGCCCTGCTAGGCTCTAAGCTAGGGCGGTCCGATTCTCCGAACTGAGGAAAAAGTCGGAAGACCCGCAATAAAGAGCATGAGAAAAAAATGATATTACAGTAACATATATGCTTAAATTCTTCAGTACTTAAATTACCGAGTTTATAATTAATTTCTAAATTTAAGTAGTCAAAATTTTGAAGGTTTATAGCTCTGATACCATTTTAAATGTGATTGAACATAGAAGTGGAGTGAGAATTAAAATATAAAAGAAGGGGTCAGAGTGCTTGAGGACAACATGCGGTAGAGAATAACAAAGAGAAGAAGGCATGCATTGAGTGGCTCGAGGAGAATGGAGATCACAGATAGCCTGAGCCGTAGGGTAGCGTGCAACGAAGAGGGCGCAGAGGAGCTGCGACTGAAGGCGGAAGAGACACACACAACTGCGACACGATCACTGCAGGGGCGTAATGTTGGATACGGTGTCGAGCCGGTAGGGAGGGGAACATCGGCTTGGAGTTGAAATGTTGAAATGAGACAACGATGATTCGTCGCCGAGACGGCACATAAACGCAGGGGGTGGGGTGGGGGGGTGACGACGTTTGATAGGAGAGTGGGAGACGAGCAGTAAGCAATGGTTGGTGATGCCGAATGAAGTCACGGGTGGGTTGAGGCTGCAGTGGGCGAGAATCGTGGGAAGATGTTGCAGGGGATGAACTCCTGAACAGATAGAAGGCAGTAGATGATGAACTCCGCAGCTCAAGACGAACTGAACCGGACAATACTTTCAACATACCCTAACAAATCCTAACAACAACTATATATTCAGATACATGTATGAAATAGTACAAAACTATCAGAATACTTTCAACGTAACATAACAAGACCTAAACAACTATAAATATACAAGAATTTTTTTTAGGTACGTATACGTACCGTGCGCGAGAAGATCTGACCGTCAGATTTGTCAAAATACGATCATAAATACACATACGGTCATATTACACATGTATTACGACTGTATTATGACTGATCGGACGATCATATCTTCTCACGCACGGTATATATAGGTACCAAAAAATTTCCGATATATACAAATACATATATCTTTATACTATAAACAAACTCCAAAACAATCATGGTGTAACATTCGTATCCCCAAAATACCCTCCAGACATGGTGTAACATTCACTTACCCAAAATACCCATTCATATCTTAATAAAAAGATTTGATTTTTGAGTCATTTCTACTTTGTTGCCAATATGTCCCGCTCAAATTTGCGAAGGAACGCGGTAATAAAATCGGAATGTTGGACACGCCAATATATCCCGGAATAAATGTCACCCCACGACAAATATCGCCCCAGACAAAGGGTCCGTGCAGGCCTGCTTCTCTAATATATTACAAGACTACGAGAATCTCGCATCACATCACCGGGACCACCCCTCCGTCAACCTCAACCCCTTTGCGTCGCCGCCGACGGCGTGTCCCTGCCCAGGTCCGACATCTTCCGATACTCTCACTGACCCTCAGATTTTCTGAAACTTCCCGCCGGAGCCTCCCAGTTCACGCCACCAGCCCACCCGCCGGAGACCTAGCGCCGGAGATCCATCCACCTTCGTCCTTTACAGTATCCGTCTAAACCCGTGACTTCTCCTTCTACCCAATCCCTTTGGCTTCTGTTGCCGTTTCCTTCACCGAGAACAGCGAGGTCCCCTCCCTGCAACTCCCAAGACACGATCCCATCCGCCCCCCCCATACATCATACCTCAGTTGCTTGCTGCCCTAGCCTTCATCCCTGCTCCCAATTCGATCGAGATTTGGATCCGACGCTGCATTTGTGACCCTGGGGTACTTCTCTCACTTTTGTCTTGCTAGATTCTTGTGACTTATGCATAATTTATTTGATCGTTACAGAAAATCAGAGCTTGCCTAATTGTCACTATTCTTATTTTTCGTTAATTGCTAAATGCACCCCCCATTATTTATGTTTTGGCAAAATGCACCCCCAATAGTTTAAATTGGCAAAATGCACCCCCAATAGTTTAAATTGGCAAAATGCACCCCCATTATTCATAAACTTGGCAAAATGCACCCCAAGTTCTATTTTTCAAGGGTATTTTGGTCTTGGGGGTGAATCATTTTGATTTGTTGTCATTTTGTTCTTGCTGGCGAATCATTATGACCAACAACTATTTTTCGAGATCGGGCATAGCTAATCACGCAATCAAAGAACATGCAAGTTAAAACTAATCAACCAAAATTTTTATATCCTACTGATTAAAACTAGTTTTTAGCCATCATGAAAACTAGTTTGCATCATGAAAACTAGTTTTTAGCCATCATGAAAACTAAAAACTAGTTTTTAGCCATCATGTTCATGACCGGTTTTGGCTAAATACTTGTTTTTATGCTGCTGTTAACAACAAATTAATTTGTATTCAATTGCACACGCAGATAAGCAAACCAATATAAAACATGATAAAACAACAATAAATATTTGCATCACAGAGATCGGGCATAGCAAACCACTACATCAGTTAAAACATCATAAAATTGCAGCTAAAATAATGTAAGGGCCCCAAAATACAGTATCATTACAAAATGTGACCACGCAATCAAAGACAAATACAACAACAAAATACCCATGTTCGGCCAATCCTTTTGCGAAGCAAGTTCATAATGCCAAATTTTTCTTCAAGTGAAGTAACTGCATATTATGAAATCACTTTCATAAGTAATATTGAAACATTAAAACTAAAAAAAAACATTGAATGATACCATATTATTTACCATGTACCATTGTGGCTAACCAAGAGAGTAAAAAAGTTTCAAATTTCAAGATTTCCTCCGCACCTACAGTAAAATATCATTTGGTTAGTAAAATATATAAAGTATTACCAAAACGTATTATTGATGCTTACCGGAATTTTGGCTCTCTTTATAGATGTTGAAGACATTGTTTTGGCATTTGGGCAATTCCTTTTGTTATGGCCCCTCAACCCACAATGAGAACACGAGTATTTTAAACCATGTCTCTTAATGCCATATTTTTTGGTCTCCAATTCATCTTCCTCCAATTGCCTAGCATGTTGTGACGGCCTTCCAGGCTTCCTCTGAATAGTATTCCATGACACAATTGGATTCAAGCTTGTTATTGGCCATTCCTTTTGTGAGTTTATGGGATTTAGTAAGTGCTCATATGCCCGCATGAATATCTCTTTCTTGTACCAATGTTGCACGTAGTCTTCAACTTGTTCCCTTCGATAAAAGATGCATGCAGTAGTATGCACACATGGAATACCCGTAAGATCCCATCGTCTGCAGCTACAATTATAGGAACTCAAGTTAACTGTCCACTTATCACCTGCCCATCCATTAACTTCAAACTTATCATGCCCATTCCATCCCAAAATATAGCTATGCGCATTCTTTTTATTATTTTCCAATATTTTTTGGATAGTTGGACAGACCTCTCCATTGAATTTACCAATTTTGTCCCTCAGAGTGTGGAGCCTCTTCGTTAAAATCACCATGATCATTTCCAACATTGTTATTATGGGTTTATCTCTAGCCCTCAAAATAACTTTGTTGAATGCTTCACAATAATTATTAAGTAGCATATCACACTTTGACCAAGTACTGAAATGAGACTTTGCCCAATGCCTTTCATGTCTTTCTTTAACCCAATCATAAGCGTTCTTATTACATGCCTTCAATTTCTCCATTTCATAGTTGAAATCAACAATCCTTGTAGCTGATGCTGCCCTCCATAACAAATATTTGAGTTGTAGGCCTCTAAATTTTTGTTTGAAATTATTGTACATATGCCTCAAACAAAATCTATGTTCGGCATTAGGCAACAACTCTTCAATTGCATTTATTAGTCCTTTTTGCTTATCCAAAATTAAGTTCCACATATGACTATTCTCAATGCATAAATCCTCAATAAGTAGACTTACAAACCATTTTCAAGACTTTGTATTCTCTTTTAAAACGAAAGCATAAACAATAGGAAACATATTGTTATTGCCATCGATGCCAACTGCACATAACAAAACGCCACCTATAGTAGTCTTTAAGTGAGTCCCGTCCAAACCTATTATAGGTCTACAACTACTCATTAAACCTTTCTTCAATGCACCCCAACATATGTATAGTTTCTTGAAAATGCATGTTTGGGAGGATACGTCATGCTTGCATTTAATCTTGATTGTGGTATCCAGATTTGTCCTATGTATCTCTTCACAATAATCCCACAACTTCGCATACTGCTCCATTTCAGTACCGCTAATTAATTTACTATCATGTTGTTTTACTCTGTACATTTTTCAAATGCTAAGAGAGGTTTTATTCTCCATTTGCAATATCTCTTGCATTGAGTTTGCTGGCCATTCTGGGTTACTCCTAATATGTTGCTCATACTTATGTGCAAGAAACTTTGACTTGCAATGCTTGGAAGTTGAAACCCTACAACAAGTATGTTGCTCTTTAATTGTCTTAACTTGGAATGTTCTTTCACACTTAGATATGAAAGACGCAAATAAAATCCATCCACTCTCGCAAGTCAGTTGGATCTTATTGCTGCAATTTTTAGTAAACTTTATCTGTTTTCCTTGTGTTGTAGCATATAGCCTCACTGCCTCCCCAAAATCACAAGCACTATTAAAACATAACCCAACCTCAAACTCAAATTCTGGTTCATTTGCATTGCCCTGATAAACTTGAATTTGAGGTACTTTACATTTTTCAGAAGTTGATGAAGAATGACTACGATACTCTTTAACTTGTATTCCAACATTTGCACTCAAACTAGTTTTTTGTTCGTCCTTGTAGCCTACCAACTCGATATCTTCATCAATATTCTCATCAAAGAGAACGTCATCTACCTCAAAATCGCTCTCCACCAAATCATCAGAAAATGATGAATCGTTTCCATCAGATATTTCTACCGAGCTATTTGAATCACTTGTACTGTTTATATCTTGCAAATCATTCTCCTCAATGAAGATATTTTCCCATTCCATGGCTATAACAAAATAGCTACATAAATAAGAAACCAAAAACAAGAAAATACTTGACAAAATAGGACTGAAAGCTTCTAAAAATGTAGGAATCTCTTAGATGTTTCCATTAGGACTGAAAGCATCAGGTAGCGTGTGAAGCTAAAAACTTAGATGTTTCCATTAGATGTGGTGTGTGAAGCTAATAAATGTAAGCATTCAGTGTATCGACATTTTTAGAAGATTTCAGTTGACATCAGGTAGGCAAATGTGAATGTGAATGTGAATGTGATCGGCATAAATTTTTTGATTCAACTGAATGCTTACATAGGGTGCATAAAAATGGTCGATTCCAAGTTATACCTGCTGAAGAGCTGGGGAAGATAAACCTGCTGATTACATAGGGTGATTCAACTGAATGTGAATGTGAATGTGAAGTTATACCTGCTGAAGAGTTTGGGAAGATAAACAGACAGCGTGGGGGAGGAGGTTCTGCGATGATGTCGCTGGATCCGACGATGATGTTGCGAGCTCCGGCGATGATGTCACGAGCTCCGGCGATGATGTCGCGGGGGAGGAGGTTCCGCGCGAGGGGGGAAGACGAGCAGCAACGATGAACAAGACAAAAAAATTAGGGATTCGGTGAAGCCCTAAATCCCGCTCATATAATCCTTCGGACGAAAATAACCTTGCATAGGGTGCATTTTGCCAAAACATGAATAATGGGGGGTGCATTTTGCCAATTTAAACTATTGGGGGTGCATTTTGCCAAAACATGAATAATGGGGGGTGCATTCCGCCAAAAAGCCATTTCTTGCATGTAGATGATTCTATCCCATTTTTTGTTCGATCATTAAGCTCTTTGTGCGAGTCTTATGAAATTCTAGATTAACCGTCGTTGGGCTTTTTGGCACCTTTCACCTCCAAAATACGGAGCTTTGACACCTTGCACCCCGAATCTTGAAAATTAGCACTTTGCATCCCTAAGTACCGATTTTTGGCACTTTGCACCCCCAAGTACCGATTTTTGGCGCTTTGCACCCCTAAGCCAAAAGTTCAAGGGTATTTAGGTCCGGGCAGCACCAAAAATACTCATTTTGACACTTTTAACCTCGGATTATTGGTGTTGTCTGGACCTAAATACCATTGAATGGCATTTTTGGTGCTTCGCGGACCTAAATACCTTAAATTTTGGCTTGACGGTGCAAAGTTCCAGAAATCGGTAGTTGCGGGGGGGGGGGGGGGGGGGGCAAAGTGCCAATTTAAAAGATTTTGGGTGCGAAGTACCAAAATCCCGTATTTCGGGGGTGCACAGTGCCAAAAAGCCCAGTTTCTGCTTATTCCCCCAATGAGCTAAGTTGCGCCATTTAATTTATTTTTGATTGCAAAAAAATATTTCTTACATCATGATTTAGAAACAACACTGGAGATTATTTGTATGGGTAAAACAATGCTAACATATACAATAACCTAAAGATATGAGAACAAAAAATCTTCATTTCGAGGCAATTTTTTTCTACTAGTACCATGCCAAGGAATAATTTCCTTAAAGTACAGTTAATCAAACTGAATAATTCACAAGCAATATGGTCTTCCTACCCTTGGTATTAATAACATCTTTGAATGTTAGTTTTCATAATGGAGATGCTAAAACAAGACTTTCACATATGTAATCTTGACCAAATGCTCTTTAAATGATCTTTTATTAATGGATATATCAAATAATATAGAACCAAATACAGAATCAATTCAATCATTTGCAAGCAAATGGTTGTTAGTGAGTGAATGAGAGAGTTCAGATAAATTTAAATCAACAAATATTAATAACTCATGCTTATGATTGGATTTTTATTTAGATTTATGTTAAATTCAAATGTGAGCACATGCGCAGACTATGTTATTAAAGGCGCAAGGCGCACCGAGGGGCAAGACGCACGAGGCGCAAGACGGACCGAGGCGCAAGACGCACCGAGGCGCAAGACTTACCCAGGCGCAAGACTTACCCATTCGCAAGACGCACCCAGGCGCAAGAAGCACCCAGGCACAAGAAGCACCCAGGCGCAAGACGCACCCAGACGCAAGACGCACCGTGGCGCAAGACGCACCGTGGCGCAAGACGCACCGAGGCGCAGGGGGTCTTAGAGCTAAGCGCAAGGAGCAACATGCCCGTCGAATGCAAGATGCAAAAAAAGACATGATAATGCATAGTTTATTAATACAAAAAACACATAACATTAAACTACAACCATAGTAGCACTAATACCAACAATGAACAATGTGATACAAATGAAGAATAAAAGGTAATATTAGTGTTTAAAAATATTAAAAATACAAATATTTTATTACTCAACAGTGCAATATTAGCTAATCATCTTCAGAAAAAAAACTAAGTCTTCATCATTCTCTCCATTGTCATTATAATCTTTTTCATCATTGTATTCAATTTTATTAACCTGAAATCCTGCGACCATCGCCAGAGCCAGTTCAGTTCAGAGCCAGGGCAAGCTTCGGACATCCAACACTATAACCTCCTGGTAGTGACACCATCACCAATCTCGGGGGAGCGGGCAGTTACGCATTGCGTAGCTGCACATCCCTTCAACCAACTCTCAGCAGCATCCAGTCCAGAGGGATTTGGGCGAATGCCCCAAGAGTCCGCCCGAGTTCCCCTCTCCCTTTTGCTAGTAAAGGCTTGTGTGGTCACTGTCTGTTGTAACTGTATGACCTTCTTTTCTCTCTTTCCTGCCCAACTTCTCATGTACTCTAAGTAGTTGGCATTAATTGATCTCAGCCGTCTAGGCATCCCACCCTCTTGTATAAATATGGGGTCAGTGGTGCTTAGAGGGGACACAAAACTTGAGCCAAAATCTGCCATATAGTAGGTGCGGTTACAAGTTCTGAGTCATCTGATGCCTTCAGTTTTCGGTGCCTTTTCATGCTTTGTAATAACACCTCTTGTGAAATAACATTGTCCACAACAAGTGGTATTCGCCGCTGCGGGCATATCTGCTGTTTGTTACTGCTCGTGGCAAGCTCTTTTATGTGTTTTGTTCACCCGACCCTTGTGGTTTAGTAACCAATTGCTTGCAATTCCTGATCCCCCCGTTACTCTTTCGACCCGTCACTAAGTGTGGAAGTTGGTGACAATTTTGGACCCAAAAATTGGAACACGCGACCTTCAGATCAAGTATCTGGTGAAATCGCCCAATGCATGAGATAAGGCACAAAGCCCGCCCCAACCTAGAGCTCCTCAGGGCAAGCGCTTACACGCGAATACTCCCTCTCCCTAAGCGGATACCCGCGATGAAACCGCGAGTACCCCCGTGTAGGTAGAGGTAGTATCAGATGGAACTCATTTTGAGGCCGCCCAGGAAATGCAACAATCAACAGATCCCGGTTCCCGGAGGAGATGGAGACTGAACTGTCTCCATAAATGCAAAATTGAAAAAGGAGGAAAAGGAGTTGTTGATTCAACTCCTTATTGATAACATTGATATTTTTGCATGGTCAGCCTCAGACATGCCTGGGGTAACCCCTGATGTTGTGTGTCATTGCCTCAACATTAGTCTCGACTTCAAACCAGTCAAACAAAAAAGCGAGCCGTGGCTGTAATGCTCGCTGAGCCAATTTGGGAGGAAGTCTCCAAGCTACTCAAAATAAACTTCGTCAAGGAAATTCAGTACCTGGAGTGGGTCTCTAACGTGGTAATGGTTTGTAAGTCTAACAATAAATGGAGTATGTGCATTGATTTTACAAGATTCAATAAGGCGTCCTTGAAGGATTGCTACTCCTACCACAAATAGACTCTCTAGTCGATTCAGTTGTATGTTTTCCTGTAATGAGTTTTCTCGACGCTATCTCGGGATATCACCGGATACGGATGCATGCCTCGACATCCCTCATACATCATTCACCACCAATGATAGTTGCTATTGGTATCGCGTCATGCCTTGCGGCTTGAAGAACGTTGACGCAATGTATCAAAGGATGACGAACCATGCGTTCAGACACCAGAAAGGCCACAATCCAGAAGTTTGCGTCGACGATCTCCTCATCAAGAGTCACAAGCTAAAGGGTCATGTCCAAGACTTGGTGCAGACATTCACCACCCTCCATAATTACAACATGAGGCTAAACCTGGCCAAATCCGTCTTCGGAACCAACAAGGGGAAATTCCTTGGTCACCTGTTAACACCCCAGGGCCTCGAGCCTAACCCCGATAAAGTAAAAGCCGTTTTGGATATGCAACCTCCCAGGAGTGTAACGACCCCTTACGGCTACAGTTACAATTTAGCATAAGCATTCTTTATCGAGCACGATAAGAACATCCAGAGTACAAGTTTGAATGGACCTGTAATATTTATGCGACGATATACCTGTAATATTTATGCGACGTCACAAGGAGTGCCAAAGTGGTTTAGCAGCTAGCAGGGAGGTTTGCAGGCTTGAGCCGCTTCATCTCTCGCTTCGGAGATAAATGTTCCCCATTTTTCAAAACCGTCTAATGTGGAGCCAAGTTTGAATGGACTGAGGATTGCAGCTCAACGTTCGAGGAGTTAAAGCATCAGCTGACGTCAACCCCCCCTTCTCCAGAGCCCGCACAAGTCAGAAGATTTCTTTATGTATCTCGTGGTCGGGACAGAGGCTATCAACTCGGTGTTGGTCTGAGAAGAATGAAAAAAATAGCTCCCCATCCATTACGTTAGTCATGCGTTGAAAAGCGTCGAGACACGGTACCCTTTCTTCGAAAATTTGGCTTTGGGCTCTAGTGGTGTCAGCGCAGAGACTTCGTCCCTATTTCCAAGCTCATTCCATCCAAGTGGTCACTGACCACCCGCTGAGAACCATTCTGGAGAAGACCGAGCATTCAGGAAGGTTTGCCAATTGAGCAAGTGAACTCAGTGAATAAAATTTCGTACGTCCCGAGGACGACTATCAAAGCCCAAGTCCTGGTGGACTTTATTATTGACTTCGTCGAGGATGACATCGAAAGGCAAGAGATTCCTATCCCGCTATGTTAGGTTATGTTTGTGGACAGTGCCACAGGGAAAAACTCCATTGGTGCAGGAGTCATCCTAATCAGTCCTAAGGACGTCATAATTGAGCAGGCAAAAAGGCTTCATTTTCTTACCACCAACAATCAGACAAAATATGAAACACTAATAACTAGTCTGGGCTTGGTGCGGGAACTCAACTTTGAAGACATCGAAGTGAGGACAAATTCCCTGGTAATGACGTCACAAATAAATGGGATCTTCAAGATCAGGGTACCCCTTCTTCAGAGGTATCAAGCCTTTGCAAAGTAGCGGATCAGACGTTTTTGTACTTCCAACATCCGTCATATACCACGAGAAAAAAATATCGCGGCTGATGAGTTGGCAAAATACGGCCTCCCCGCTGGAGGAATCCTCACAGAGTTGTTTCGCCCAACAATCGAGGAATCAAATGTCATGGAGGTCGATCAACGCCGTCCAGGATGGATCATTTCGTTCATTACTTTGCAACCTGAGAAATCCCCCTTAGTGACTGACAAAAGAGATTCCGGCTCAAGGCTGTGCACCACTCTTTTATCTTTGGGAATTTCTATCGGAAGACCTTCCTTTCACTTATGGCGAGGTGCGTACCTGATGAGGAAATTCCCAATGTCTTGCAAGAAATCTATTCAGGAGAATGCGGTAGCCATTAAGGTGTCAGGACCCTCAAGAAAAGGATTCTTCGACAAGGTTACCTCTGGCCAACCATCAGAAAAGATTGCGACGACTATGCAAAGAAATGTTTCAAATGTTAGAAGTTCACACCTTTTCAGACCCAACCAGCGCAGAAACTGTGATCTATCTCTGCCCCTTGGTCATTTGCTGTTTGGGGGATGAACCTCGTCGACCCTTTCCCCATGACAAGCGGGCAACAACGTTTCTTCCTCGTGATGATAGATTACTTAAATAGATGGATAGAGGCCAAGACTTTGGCAAAAACCATGATGCAAGTCGTCAAAAATTTCCTACGGGTGGATATCATGTGTAGGCACGGGATCCCCATAGCCATCATCACGGATAATGGTTTGTAAGGCTAACAGTAAATGGAGGATGTGCATTGATTTTACAAGATTCAATAAGGCGTCCCTTAAGGATTGCTACTCCTACCACAAATAGACTCTTTAGTCGATTCAGTTGTATGTTTTCCTGTAATGAGTTTTCTCGACGCTATCTCGGGATATCACCAGATACGGATGCATGCCCCGACATCCCTCATACATCATTCACCACCAATGATAGTTGCTATTGGTACTGCGTCATGCCTTGCGGCTTGAAGAACGTTGACGTAATGTATCAAAAGACGACGAACCATGCATTCAGACACCAGAAAGGCCACAATCCAGAAGTTTGCGTCGACGATCTCCTCATCAAGAGTTGCAAGCTAAAGGGTCATGTCCAAGACTTGGTGGAGACATTCACCACCCTCCATAATTACAACATGTGGCTAAACTGGCCAAATCCGTCTTCGGAACCAGCAAGAGGAAATTCCTTGGTCACCTGTTAACACCCCAGGGCCTCGAGCCTAACCCCGAAAAAGTAAAAACCGTTTTGGATATGCAACCTCCCAGGAGTGTAACGGTCCCTTACGTCTACAGTTACAATTCAGCATAAGCATTCTTTATCGAGCACGGTAAGAACATCCAGAGTACAAGTTTGAATGGACCTGTAATATTTATGCGACGATATACCTGTAATATTTATGCGACGTCACAAGGAGTGCCAAAGTGGTTTGGAAGCTAGCAGGGAGGATTGCAGGCTTGAGCCGCTTCATCTCTCGTTTCGAAGATAAATGCTCCCCATTTTTCAAAACCCTCTGGTGTGGAGCCAAGTTTGAATGGACTGAGGATTGCAGCTAAGCATTCGAGGAGTTAAAGCGTCAGCTGACGTCAACCCCCCTCCTCCAGAGCCACCATGTGTCGAGACTCATATTATTGCACAACGATTATATTTTATGATATGTGGATGTTGTGCCCATTGACTACAATGTCCCTGATTTGAAGAAGACTATATGTCAATAATATACACAAACATATATTTGATATGCGTTCAAGTTCATATATGCATGGAGTCTACTATTCAATGATTTGACGGGTTATATATGTCAGCGGATTGGCTGGACAAAAGACAAAATGCTTGGGAGAGTCAGTAATTTGACTAAGTACATATGCGTTGAGTGATCACACATCACTCAACGCCAGAGGCCAAAAAGCGTCGACAGATATTCAGTCACTCAAAGCCTCAGTGGAGCAGGACTTGAATTCAACTAAGTACAAATGCGTTGAGTGAAGAAGGTTCACTCAATGCCTGCTCAAAGAATTCAGCTAAGTTCAAAAGCGTTGAGTGAAGGCAGTTCACTCAACTTCTACTCAGAAAATTCTGTCCAAGTGCAAATGCGTTGAGTGAAGGACGTCTAATCAGGAATTTTTCTAAGTGTAAATGCGTTGAGTGATGGCCGTTCACTCAACGCCTGCAGAAAGGGAAGCTGTCAAAGTACAAATGCGTTGAGTGAAGGCAGTTCACTCAACGCCTGCTTTAGAAAGGAGTTGAAGTCAAAAGCGTTGAGTGATCAACATTCACTTTAATGCCTCTTCAGTAAGGTAGAATTATGCTAAGTGTAAATGCGTCGAGTGAAGGCTGTTCACTCAACGCTTATGGACTTAGCCGTTTACAACTAATTCGTTGAGTCATACGACTACACCCAACGCCTGTACCAGTTGTCAGGAAGATTTTTCGAAGTCCACAGGGAGAACGTCAAATATGCTGACGTCATTCTTAAATTCAAATTAAAGCAGATAGAGCACTAAAAGACAAAGAACACCGTACTTCTCCGACGGAGTTATCAGGGTTAAAGCAACAATTAAAGCTGCCCATGCCGCGTTCTAATGGCGGCATAGAGCCGTTGTCATGACCGTCATATAAAAGCAGAGCATGGTTAATCTTTACGAGAATTTTTTGAGCAAGAAATATTGGGCATTTTTCTAAAACTCTAATTTTGTCTGCAAAAGTCAGCTAGCAGAGCTCAAGCAATTTCACTGTTCATCTTCAAGTCTGCTACACATAACTCAAATTTTCTCAAGCTTGAAGAAGGAGCAGAGCTCTGCAGAAGATCTTCACAGCACAAGCCAATACAACTCTGAAGATATATTTTCCAGTTGCTGTGAAGAAGGAGGACTGTTTTCTTACTTTTCTACATAGTCTAGGAAGAAGGCTCCGAGACTTTTTTCTAGAGTCAGTTTCATCAAATCTCTACTCAAACCTATATGATCTCTGTGAGATCTGAGTTGTAAGCCTATTTTATAAAGGCTAAGTGGTAGGATCCTGAGTGGATCTGAGGTAGGAGATCTGATGGATCTCTGAGGTGTAGGAGTTGGTTAACTCTTAGCTGTAGGACTGTTGTGCCTGAGGTAGGAGACTAGAGATAGTCTCTGAGGTAGGCTGGAAGCAGTCTGAGTTGTAGGAGTTGTAAGATCCCGTGGGATCTGAGGTGTAAGCTCAAAGAGCTGAGTATAAAGGAGGAGTTAGCCGAATCTAACACACTGCTAGATATGTGAAGGAGGAAAGTTGATGTATCCTACATAGGGGAATCACTATAAATCTTGTGTTGTTTTGTGATCTTGAAAGCTAACTACTAACTTACACATACACCAAGCTTTAAGTTGAAAAGACTTAAAAGATTTAAAACAAACCTATTCACCCCCTCTAGGTGTTTAGCTATTCTTAGAAAAAACTTTTAGTGGACACTCGTATGGAGGTCGCATAGGGCGTAAAATCCGCGTCCTTTGCCTTTTCGATCCTCATCCTCGGACTCAGACGCGACATCCTTTGCCTTTTTGATCCTCCTCTTCTTCAAGCGAGACTCTGCGGAGGGTTGTATCCTGCTGAGTTAGTTTCCGACTGTGCGGACTGGTGACCTTCCGCTTCAGTGTCGGCGGCCTCTTTGTCGGAGTCCGCGTCCTCTCTAGAAGCCTCATCCTCTGAGTCTGGAGTGTTAACATCCCCGTATTCTTCGTACATGGTCTTATAGTCTATGTTCACAAATTGTTCTTTAAGCGCTCCTCGCTCCTTCAGAAGCCTAAGGGAAACCTCCACGGATCGCTTTGACAGTCGAGGAACTGCCCTTTTTCGGGTTTTCTGCGGTTAAGCTCACCTGATAAACAAATATGCAAATTAGTAACAACACGAAGGTATGAGCAAACATGTCAATCAAGAGAATTTTTGTGTTACCCTTTGTTCCTCTCGTAGGCGGGTATTCTCTGCGAAAGCATCGTCAAATGCGTGCAGAGCGATGCGTTTATATGTAAGCGCCCTCAAATTCGCCGTGACAGCCTTTTGCGTGATATCACCCATGCAGAATATCCTCATCTCAACCAAGTCTTCTCGGCCAATGACCGCAGAGGAAACCGCATGGGCATGCGACAGAGCTCGCTCAGACTCCCTCCAAGAAGGGAAGTGGGTGCTGAGAGTGACCGACTCAACTTCCCGCAACATCAACTGACGACCTCCTAGGCCGTACAAGCCCCCAAGACCCAGGTAAGCGGATCCCCCTCCGTCAGCACCCGCAGTCGCTCGTGAGGCTCGTCGCCTTTGCCTTAAAGAAGAGCTCGCCCCGCTCTAGACAAACTCATTTTCCCTTCTCATGTCCTGGGTGCGCTGTTTCTCCGTTGTAGTCATGACTTCTCCCGAAGGTTCATACAACTTCGAATTTGGCACCCTCATAACATCTGCAAAAGAAAAAATCATTAGCATCTGCAGGTACGTGCAGTCAAATATATTTCTAATCACTCATAATTACAGTCATTTGTAGGTAAATCCTTGACCTCCCGCCTGCGGCGGACATAAATATCAACATACAACGACAGGTTCGCTAAAAACTCCACAGTTCGCTCACCCGTCACCGACAATTCAAGCGGACGGAATGTATTCTTGTCCCGGGGATCATGAGCAGTATGAAGCCCCCTCCAAAGTCGCCTTTGAATATGGCGAACCAAAGTTGCCAACCATGGACCTTGTTCGCAAGTTTGAGGACTCGAAACTTCTTCAAGCCAAAGTACATTTGGCCAAATTTGCCCCCGTGCACGCAGAACATGCATCAGAACACCTCCATGCTGAAGCGGACACTCTAGGTCTGCAGGTAGATGAAATATGATGTTATCGCCAAAATAGAGTTCAGGGGAAGCTGCGCGGACACCACCCCGAAGAGGTTCAAGATTTCCTCCATCTCCGGGAAGATGAGGAATGTCCAACTTGCATCAAAGTGCTCAAAGGGGTCTATGAGCTCGTCTTCGAAGACGGCGGTGGTCTGTTAGTCACCTTTCTGAACCGCACAACGGATAGGTCCTCATCGATTTGGTGTTGCAACAGGAATGTGGTGAAGTCCAAATTAGAGATCGACGGGCATGCTCGCTCGTGACTCATGAAGGAAACAACACAATCAGTCCGCCTAGAGCTCACACCTTGTGCCCGCACCATCTTGTTCTAGCTTTCTCGAGACAAGCATTAAATTAGGGAGGTCGTCCCTATTTATAGGAGGGCGCGACATTCCGGCTCAAAAATCGAAATGCCGACAGTCACAGGGTTCGGGCGTGTACTTCTCGGTAACCACCCCCTCAAAGCGGATCTTCCCCGCAAAAGAAGATAAAACGATATGGAGCAGTAGTATTCGTCACAACACAAGAAATCCAATATCAAACAAACATAGAATTTAAAATCAGAAGCACGGTTAAATAAAAAGATTAAATGCGAAACCTCATGAAGGACAAGAATTTATCAATTATTACAAGCCAGTAAAAATGTCCTCTAAAAAGAACTTGCGTGCTCTATCTGTCTTGGGGAGGAGACCGCTCCACGCCAAAATACGCCAAGTCGTTAGAGATTTCGATGAGCGTAGTGTTTGCATCCCTGCTACTTGAAGAGTTACTTCCAGAAGTTGCTCACAAAGACTGGATCTCGATTAGAGATGATGGCACGTGGGACTCCATGAAGTCTGATTATCTCCTTCACGAACAAGTCCGCTACTGATTCACCTGTGTAGGGATGGTTCAGAGCCAAGAAGTGCCCATACTTGGATAATTTATCCACCACTGCCAAGATGACTGTCCCTTGGGACTTTGGCAACTCGTCGATGAAGTCCAAAATGGCTGTGTCCCAAATCTGCAGCGGTATCTCCAAGGGAGTGAGTAGGCCCTCCGGGGATGTGGTTTCGTATTTCTGCCGTTGACAAATCTCGCA
This sequence comes from Platanthera zijinensis, assembly GCA_039513925.1. Lineage (NCBI taxonomy): Eukaryota > Viridiplantae > Streptophyta > Magnoliopsida > Asparagales > Orchidaceae > Platanthera > Platanthera zijinensis. The sequence goes on from CM077093.1 coordinate 174,312,258, forward strand.
TTGTTACACAAACCACTAGACATCCATTCGCTGTCCCTTCCAAAACACATTTGCTTTAACTCGTTGTAGGGTACGTAGAACTCCTGTATGTCCCCTCACTGGTGAAGAGTGGAACTCATGTAACATAGTGTCCTTCCACGCCGACGTTGAGAGCATGACCACCCAGTCGTAAAAGTTTAAGTGCCCGTTTTGCAGCAGAAATCCAGGAGAATTGTCCTGTCTTTGTCGAAGTGACTCTCGATAGGACGAAGCTCAGGGTCCTATAGAATCTCCTTCTGTATGTCATCCAATGCGCCGATCAGTGGACCTGAGATGTGTTGGAGTGTCCCCTCGAGTAGGCGGGATAGTGTGTCTGCCACAACGTTCTCCTTACTCTGCTTATAGACTATCCCATAATCGTAGCCCAACAACCTCGTCACCCATTTTTATTGTAGAGGAGATGTCAACCGTTGGTCTGAAAAATATTTCATACTATGATGATCAGTCCGAATATTAAAGTGTCTTCCCAATAGATAAGGTTGCCAAAAAGTTACGACATATATGATGGCTAACATTTCCTTCTCGTATGTAGACAATCCCAACATTTGTGGTGCCCATGCCTTGCTAAAATAAGCTATCGGTCGACCTTCTTGCATGAGAACGACCCCGATCCCTAGGCTAGAAGCATCGGTCTCCATAATGAATTCTGTGGTGAAATCGGGAAGGGCCAGCACTGGTGTTGTCATCATGGACTTCTTGAGAGCTTGGAATGTAACTTCCGCTTCCTCCTGCCTGCAGAAGGCATCCTTATGTAACATCTGGGTCAACGATTGAGCTATTTTCTCATAATCTTTCATGAACCACCTATAATAGCTTGTTAAGCCAAGGGAACCTCGGAGAGCACGGACAATGCGCGACCTAGGCTACGTTTACATGCTCTCAACCTTCTTGGGGTCGACCTTGAATCCTTGTGCAGATACAATGTGACCCAGATATTCCACCTCTTTCTTACCAAAAGAGCATTTGGAGTGCTTGACATAGAACTGGTGCTGCCGGAGTATCACAAACACTTGTTCCACATGTTGGAGATGCTCTTCCCAACTGACACTGTAGATTAGAATGACATCAAAAAATATTAATACCGACCTGCGGAGGAGGGGCCAGAAATGTAGAGGGCGCGCTGGAGAGTCCGAACGACATCACAACGAACTCGTAATGACCATCGTGTGTCTGGAAGATGGTTTTAAAGATATCCTCGTCCTTCATTCTTATTTGGTGGTATCCCGAACCCAAATCCAGCTTAGTGAACAAGCGTGCTCTGTGTAATTCGTCAAGGAGTTCCTTGATCATAGAAGTAGGGAACTTGTCTTTGATGGTAGAGGTTTTCAGAGCGTGGTAGTCAACATAAAACCTCCTCGAATCGTCATTTCCCTTCACCAGGATGAAGGGTGAGGAAAACGAGCTGGTGCTTGTCGAATTATCCCTGCGACTAGCTTCTCTTTCACGCTCTGTTCTATCTCGGCCTTCTGTATATGCGGATAACGGTAGGGTTGAATGCTGCCCCTTCCTTCATGCTGATCTGGTGATCTCAGAATCGCTAAGGGGATAACGATCTGGGTTCCTGGAATACCTCTGGATACTGGAGGAGCAATGGTTTCATCTGCTTTGGGACTTCTTGCGGGGGTGTTGCCTGCGACACGAGCTTCATAATCAAAGTCATGTTGTCCTCTTGTTCCCACATTCTCTCTAAGCACCAAAGAGAGATCTCCTTCATTGGAGAGGTTCTGATCTCGTTCAAGCAGTATTTCCTTCCTCCCTGAGCAAATTTCATGGTCATGTGGTCCTAATCCAGTGTTACCTTCCATAGTTGTCATAACCACTAGACCCCCAAAACAATATCTGACCCTTAGATGTGCAATAAGTAAACATCCATCCAACATATGTATCCTTGCACACTGAACCCCACTCCCTTCAGCACCCCTTAGCACTGCAACTTATTTCCGCCAACCACCATGACTTGGAAAACGACATCCTTAGTGATCTCTTACCTCAGCTTTTATGCCATGACAGGGTTGAAGAAGTTGTGAGTGCTTCCACTATCGACCAAGATTGTCACCGTCTCTTGGTCGGGAGTGAACTTATCGTCATAGTTGAAACATAATCCCTTCTCCTTCCTTGCATATAGCTCTGACTATGTCAATTTTTTTACAATTGCCTTTCCTGTCACTACTTGTTCCTTCCCGATAGTCAAAGGGTTTGTAGTATTCGTCGGGTTCCCCACTCTTGAACTCTGTTGAATGAATCGCTCCTCTTGAATCTGGACTAGGCTGATGGCGTGAGCCAAGCTGCACGACATATACGCATGCACTTCGTCCCTGATGTCCTCCTTCAATCCCGAGACAAAGCAGCTCATGAGTGTTTTCTCCTCCCACTTAACCATGTTCACAAGTCTCTCAAAGTCTGCGCAGTATTCCATGACCGTCCCCTTTTGTCTCAATTTCTGGAGGAGGGCTTCACAGCTATGAAGCACGGATACTTTCCCGAAGGCAGCGTACCCGTACCGGATACGTATCCGGTACCGGTACGTACCCGATACTCGATGGATACACCTATGTGGACACACTTGGACTTAACACATCATTCTGCATACTGTGATAGGAGTCTGTTTTTCTAGAGTAAACAAATGTTGGCTCTATGCTAAGAAGCGTTGGTACGTCCGATTAAGTTTTGTATCTATACTGAGTATGTTTCTGGTATCGGTACCTTTGTGTTACAAGTACGTGTATTGAACGTGTTTATTCAACGCAAGTTATTAACAAAATGGCTAACTTGTCTTTAGACTAACCAAAGATTGAAGATGTTGATCTCCAACAATGAAGAAGAAAAAAAAAACTGATAAGTAACTTAAGTTTAATTTTATCTCTTTTGGTTAAACATATAAGATGTTAAATTTTGTAATATTTACGAATGCTTAATGTTTGAAAAATTCATGTTATGTTGCATTGATTTGTGAACTTGTACTTCAAGTTATGATTTATGTTTAATGTTTCGATATTTTGAGAACTATTTATTGCACTTGTGATATATAAATATATATTATATTTGTTATAACGTATCATGACGTACCCGTATCCTTGTTTTTAAAATTTTGTCGTACCGCCGTACCGGGTACGTATCGTATCCGGTACCGGTACCCGTACCGATGCTTCCTAGCTTCACAGTCTTCATATTCTAGTGTTCCAAAACGGGCTGCAAATCTGTCAACGAACTCGGCCCAAGGAGCATATTCGCTCCCGCGGAGGAACCATCGGATCCACTGGAATGCATCATCTTCCAGATGAAACGAGGCCAACTGCACCCATTGTTCTTCTAGGATCCCCTGGTAATTGTAGAACAACTCCGCCTTTTGGATCCATTCCAGAGCGTCTCCTCCTTTGAGCTTAGGATAATTCATGTGAGTCATCTTAAACTGTATGTAGACTCTCAGATATTGTTGTCTGAGTCCCCCGTACTCCTGCTTGAGTCTGGCCGCCCAACGAACCATCCCCGGGTACCCCCCGTCCTCCCTGTACGGAACTTCGGTTCGTGCTTCTGTCGGGGGTGGCCTGTATGCCCAACCGTCACCTACGTGGCTACTGCCGGCTTGAGTCGTCCCCCTAGGATTGGGATGAAGCCCATCCCATTGGAGAAAACCCGTCTGTCCTGGGTGTCTAGCCCCTCGAGGCCCTTCCGTTCCCCGTCAAGCCCACGCACACGAGCATCTCCCGCGTAGTAGCGAAAATCCCTAGCGGAGTCGCCAGTTGACGTGTTTACGCTGTCTGGGAAGGTGTCGAGCCAGGATGGTGGTCGTCTTTGCACTTTCGTCCCCCTCCGTCTTTGGCGAAACCCAGTTTGACATCGCCGGGTCGGTCGACGCCTCCTGAGAGGTCGATTGGGTCCACGTTCCCGATTGGCAATGGGATCGGTCCCTATTGGGCTCTAGCTTCCTCCGTGGCCACCATTTTGCCCTTGATATTGTGCGACAACAAGCTCTTGATCTCTTACATGCGAGTATCCAGTCGTTCTTCCAACCGTTTCTCCGAAGCCCTCAAATTTTCTTCAATGGCGGCTACCGTATCCAGAAGTCTGGTGTAATTCTCCTCTAGGGTTGCGAGCCTAGTGGATTCTTCCTGCGTGCGGGTCACCATTCTAGAGTATGGAAGCCTCTGATACCAAATGTTATGAAGGTGAGGGGAGATTGGGAGAGAAGAGGAGAAATCTTGGGTTTGAGAGAAGAGGAGAGAAATATCTTGAGAATCTTCCATATTCCACCACAATGTCACCCTAGAGGTATTAATACCCCTCGGTCCCAGGAGGGTCGACTGACCTCCCCGTAGGGGCTTAACCCGTCAGTTCAGTTCCACCAGTCGCCATCTGAATTAATTAAGGGGTGTTGAACCGGTTGGTTCATCCCCACTTGATGCCGCATCCTTCCTCCGCCTTCAGTATTATTGTCCCGCAAACCAGCCATTATGATGATTCATAACTACCTACTTGCATTGCTACCGTCACCAAATACTTGACCTAAGAGCTCCACACAAGTACTATTTATCTCGTATTTTGCATTAAGTACACCTTCATGACTGTAAAAATGATTGACAAAAGAAAAACAAATATCATTGTTACCCTTTTGTCCTCTCTAAGAGCTACTTTTGTTGATCTTAGAGAACTCCTCTAATAACATTTTTTACATTATTTAAAACTACTTAATTTTTCCCATTCACATCATTGCGACTTTTGTGAGTAATTTTCAATTTGAAATCTCCATAAACAAATTGGGTTCTGAGTTCTGACAATACACATCTCCAGCGTAAATGTTGATGCGGAGCAGAGATGAGGACGAGTTTTGGGCCTGTTTGAGGCTGATTTGGCGACTTACCATATATGGCGTGCCCAGATCGACGATCGAACTCCGCAGATGTGTCCGGATTCGCAACACAAATCAATTTAATATATTATTTCACTATGTTTGCATTTATTTTGTTGTATTTGGATAGCCTCACCTCCGACCAATCATAGTCGTTGATGGGGGATGTCCTAATCTTTTCTTTATTATAAATAGACCTCTTAGGGGCTGATCTAAGACATTGCAGATTTTGGAGAAGAGAAATTCTGAAATCCGGCGATCCCTCCACGGTGTCGACTCCGTGGAACCCTAGGTGACTACTCCTAGGCTTGTATCTCCCTCCCCAAGGTACCCTCTAACCCTAGCCCTCTTTTCCCCCTCCCAAACTCTCTCCACAGCCACCCAATTCCTCCAAACACAACATATTGCTGTCCAGAATTTTTGATTCCTCTTCTATCTACTATTTAATGAAATTAACTATCCCTACCCTATAGTTTACCCCTCCCCAATCAACTTGTCGGCCCATTTGCCCTCTCAGCAAGCCACTGCCGCCCAGCTTTTCCCTCCCAGGCCACTGCCGCCCCCTCCAAAATCCTCCTCACAGCCGGCCAATACTCCAGCCGCCTGTTTCAAGCCCCCCACTGCCCTTCCTTCAGTAGAACCACCATCAAAATCCCTCCTCCCGGATCAGCCCTGATCTGGAGTTTTCTGCCCATATCCGATCTCATATTGTCGGATCTACCCTTCCCGACCCGATTCTATTCATACGTGGCCGGATCTATCCATTTTCGGTCCGATTCCACCCTCTGTCGTCGAGGACAACCACCTACATCATTTTCCTCGTCTCCGATTCCACCTTAGATCTCCATCCACGCATCTCCGGCTCTAGATTTTTCAGTGCCTTGGTCAACCCACTATTTGGTGAGAATTCATTGTACTTGATTATTATTTTCAGCATATTTATATTGGATTGGATTACTATATTAGTTTGGATATCATATATTGTGGTGGTTTGTTAAAAAATTATCGTGATTTGCAGGATTTATTCGCAAAACGCCTTTGCTTTGACCCTCCACGCGGAGGAAAGCCTAAACTTGCTTTGCCCTAGTAAATTATTTTGCCTTGCTGTGAATTAACTGCGTGGGATGTTTGAACTTTATTATCTATAATATGTGATCTGACCGTCGGATTTGCATAACATGTAGGGTTCGATCGCAGATTTCCCGCCGCCTATAGATTCCTCCTGCGTGAAAAGTTGTTGGAGTTTCTCCTATCATGTTAGTCCTCATACTACTATTAGTAAGATTAAACATTTTCCTCTCCTTCACTTGCGTGGCTATTGTTACTCGCTATTCCCAGTTTCCAATTATGAAATCAGAGCAGTAAGAAGGCCAAACAACTCTCCACTGCCAATTTTCTTTACTGATGGGATTCCAACTGCGATGAATACTTTCTCCTCTCCCGTCCAAATAAGAATAACGAAGCTTCTACAGTTCTGCGTAATCAAATAAAATATGATCAGAGACAAGCCGCATCATTGGGCATCTATCTCTAACATAGAAATAATGATAAAAATAACTAAATACGTAAGCATTAATTAAATGCTGCATGATATCTATCTACCGCAATACCATATGCAATGTTTTTTGTTTGAAAGCAGATTCGTTATTGCCCCCTAATGTATATCTCTTTTATAGTTGTCATGGCTGCTTCATCCCCAGTCCATAGTACCAAGGTTGGTGAATCATTGATAGAAAATGTAGCTGTAAATGGTAATCTCAAGTCCATTACATTTGACACCCCCAAGCAGAATCTTAGAGGACTTAACAAGCCTAAATGCTCCAAATGTGGCAATGTTGCTCGTTCGAGGTATGCATGCTCTTTTTCCATTTAGCGTCTTTTCTTTTAGTTTCCAAAATTGGTCATATTACTACTCTAAAATGACTAGCATACTAAAATAATTTTTGAACATAAATTACATCAACCTGATTGCATGTTGCCTTATTATTTCAATGTTTTGCAAATTGCATTATCATTGTGCATGTTGTTTATATTTTGTCAGATTGTCACAAACCATTCAACTCATTGTAGCATGCTGATGCAAATATGAAAATGTATAGCCATAAAAAATATCTCGTTGAGATGAAATTATGCGCAATTTTATTATTTCATGTATTTTATTTTATTTTGTTTGAGAACGTGTTGTATCCTCCCTTTTATTGTAGGTCTTTATGTTAGTCTTTTGCGTCTCTGAGTGTACACTTGTAACTCCTTTTTTTGGGAATATCCGCACTCTTCCCCTGAGTGGTAATGTATGGAGGAGGAGTAGGAAGAGGAAGAGTAGGAGCACTCACTTCCAAGTATGAAGACTCCCCCTGAAGTGAGGACTCATAACAGGAGGTACTTTCACGAAAAGTTACATCCATGAAGACAAATATTTTCCTGCTAGGAGGATGATAGCATTTGTACCATTTATGTGTAGGGGAATAACCAATGAACACACAACAAAGGGCACAGAGATCAACTTTTGTTCGAGTAATGTTATGAATATGAACAAAACATAAACATCCAAACATACGGGGTACAAGAGTAGTAGGAGGGATACCTAGGGTATGAAGATGTGTGCAATTGTCCAGATGACGGGACGATATACGATTGATGAGGTAAGCCGCAATAAAAAAGACATTACCCCAATAATATTTTGGAAGAGATATCTTAAATAACAAACATCGTGTCACTTCAAGAAGATGCCGATTTTTTCGTTCAGCAACACCATTTTGTGTATGAGAATACACAAGTGGTTTGATGAATGATGTCATGATCACTCAAATAGTTTTCAAACTTGGTATCCATATATTCACGACCATTATCACTATGGAAAAAATTAATGGTGACACCAAATTGAATAACAATCATTTTATGAAATTTTTGAAAAAGATAGAACACTTCACATTTACTACGCATCAAATAAACCTACGCAGTGCGAGAAAACAATCAATGAAAATAACAAACCAATGATAACCAGAGATCGAAGCAACATGGCAAGAGCCATATACATCACTATGAATAATATGAAAAAGTACAATAAAAGGCTTAGACATGTGATTGAAAGAGACACGCTTATGTTTAGCGTTCACAAACATCACGCATAAAAGTTTTAAAAATAGAAGATGAAAAAAAGAGAAATAACGTTTGCATAATAGAAATAGAGGGATGACCAAGGTTTTAAGAACCGGACCGGAGGATGAACCGGTGAGTTCAAAGGTTTAAGGTCCGATCGGTTGGACCGGTCAGACCGGGATTGAACCGGGATGTTAGATAATAACATATTATATAATATTAGTTATAAATTTATAAGATATTACATATCGCGTAAATATTAAATTGAGCTTAAATATAAAAAATTCTAATGTTAAATATTTTTTAGAAAATTTATATTTTTATTTAACTTAAATAATAATATTCTAACTAAGTTTTAATTAATTAATAACAATATTTATTTTTATACTTAATTTAATAATATATATTTTATTTATATTCTAAGTCATGGTCACTTCATTAATAGGATAGGTCTTGGGTTCAAATCCCAGCTCTGCACTTTTATTTTTATAAAAAAAAATTTCCGAAAATACTTGTGTTTGGCCCGCCCGGTTGCCAAATAATTGTCCCGGTTTCCGGTTAACCGGTCCAACCGTCCGGTTAACCGGTTCCTGGCCGGTTCTTGACTGAGGCGGTTTACAAGACAAGATCGGACCGCCCGGTGAACCGGTCGGCGGTCCGACCGGTTGGACCGGCCGGTCCGATCCAGTTTTTAAAACCGGATGACCCAAGCGACGATGCCAGGTAGCCAACTGAGGAAGATGGTGAGCATGAAAGACCCGAGGAACAACAACATCAAACACGTATAATCTATCACACATCCTACCAGAGGTAATCACCTTCTTCATCTACAGGTCCTGAAAGACACAGTAAGAAGGAAAGAAAGTGACAGAATAGTTCATGGAGTTTGTAATATGACTTACAAATAAGAGATTGCGAGTAAAAGAAGGGACGTGAAGGGCAGAAGCCAAGGTAAGAAAATAACAAGTGATAGAGCATTTTCCTGCAATAGAGGAAAGAGTTCCATCAACAATGCTTATCTTGTCTTTGCCAGACAATGGTGAATAGGAAACAAACTTGACGATGACCCAGTCATATGATTTGTGGCTCCAAAATCAATGATCTAATGAGTGGCAGGAGGTACAGCAACAGAGTGAGCACTTGGAGTACCTGAATGAGCAAAGGACAAAGATGGACCCGAAGTGGGCTCCAAGTATAACCCCTACATCATGCGACGGAGGATCATCATCTCATCAGTAGAAAATGCCCTAGGTAGAGACAGAGGCTCGGAGATCTGGACACTTGAGGTACTATCATCAATGAACTTAGTCACGTGAGCAAAGCGTTGGGAGCTGAAATTGGAGCGGACACGACCACGTCCACCACGACCCCCACAAGGAACCATTCCACCTCTCGATGGAGGGATCCAATGCAATTTGAAGCACGTATCGCGAGTATGCCGACTCTAACCACAATAATCACACATCAAGTGGTCTTTGTCCGCGGGCCTGGGCTTAAAGTCCCGAGGATTGGTGGGTACCTCCAGAATGAGAAGATGTAAGAGCAGAACCATTAGAAAGAACCTCTGAACTCCAAAACTAACGACGGTCATATTCCTGTTGGACAATACTGTAGGTCTCTGATAACGAAGGAACTGAAATGCGACCAAGGATCAGAACAATAATCTGATCAAAGTCCCGGTGTAAACGATGTAAAAACTCAAACATCCTATTCTGATCTTCATGATCACGAACAAGGATAACATCAACAGTGCAGGCAAGGTCAATGAAGGTAAAATGGTCATACTCTTGATATAGCTGAGTGAACTCCAAATAATAGGCGGATGATGGTTGATCACCCTATCAAAGGAGAAAAATCTTCCTTCGTTGCTGAAAGATCTGATCAGTGTTTCCTTTCCGGGAATAGGTAGATTCGGCACGACTTCAAATATCCACAGTGGTATCTAAGAATAGGTAATTCTGTGCAATAACCTCTTGTATGTAATTAATCAACCATGACATAACAAAAGAGTTCTCTGATTCCCATTGAGCCCTCGTAGATGTAGTCTTCTCTGCTCCTTAATAGTCCCGTTAATATAGCCAAACAAACGATGACTCTTAAGGGACAAGGCAATAGATCAAAACCATGATAGGTAATTTGTTGTATTAAGACGAGTTGTGGTAATCCGAGACGCCGTATGATCATGCCCAACCCGGGTAGATCCAGTGCGTTGTAATACGTCAGGGGAATCAACCACGTCAGACATAATGAAATCATAGAACAAAGAAGCATCGAAGAATTTCGGATTAGGTCAAAAAACAGTCTTCAGAAGATCGACAAAAAAATGATGATGCCGGAAAAATATGTCAGACACCACCAATAGGACCGTCTGGGATCCTAGAGCAATAGATCCTTGAGCGCTGAAGTCAGAGAAGACTTGAAGGAGGAGGTAGAGCCCTTTTCATGAGAGAAAGCAAAGGGAAAGGTAGATCCCTAGATCAACGATATGGGGAGATTTAGTGGAGCGATTAATTGATCCCCTAGTAGTAGGTAGAGGAAGGTAAAGCGAAGCTTTTATGAGAAAAATGGGGCACATCAGACGATTGCCGGAGGAGCGGCCATCCGGGGCGCCGATCGGCCCGTGCGCTGATCGGCGGACTACGCCACGCTCAGCGCTGCTGACGATGTTAGAGGGAAGCGGGGCAGCAGGGAGATAAGGGAGATGGAGGGAGAGAAGGGAGGTGAGAGGCTGACGACGGGGTTGCTGGGCTGTGAGATCGAGTAGAGGGGAGAGACGAGCGAGCGGCTATGGTGTAACAGGGGTTGGCTTTGATACCATGTCAAACCGTGAGAAATCATTTCATTGCCTTGAATAATAAAAGCCCTCTATATATAAAGAGGGTAATGCAGGAGAAATAAAACAAGAATATTCAATTAATTCTAACATAAACATTTTCTCATTTTTTTGTAATGTGAATAAAAAATTGTAGAAAGACATGATGTACTTAGGCATTAGTGAAATTATGACAAAAGATAAGGCACAATGACGACAAAGGATCCATATAGCCGACGCCACTATAGTGGGATAAAGGCTTGAGAGTTGTTGTTGTTGGTGTGAATAAAAAATTGTGTGAAATAATTACAAAATTACTTATAAGAATAAAATGTTAAAAAGAATGAAATAATAAGTCTAATTGCTTTAAACATACATAATATAATATATATAGGTGATTTAAACATATACTGCTAATTTGCTAATATAAGATAAAATAAAATAACGGACGATATGTTTGAAAATTACGTCGGCTGATATATCAAAAAATATCAAATATGCCGGCCTATATTTTATAAAAAGACAATCTATTTTCTTAGAAAAGAATATCATGTTGCCCTAAAAAATGATATGTCGGTGGCCGGTAGGCAAGTTAGACATGTCGAACGACAGCTAAAATAGTGCTCATATATCATCTACAAACGAGTGGACAAGTTTAAGTATTAAATAGATTGCTAACGAATTTTAGAAAAATATGCACAAGCTAATAGAAAGGATTGGTCGGTGAGATTATATGATGCTTTATGGGTTTACCGAACAATGTTCAAGACACCTATAGGCACATCATCATATAAGCTTGCATGTGTTTGGGAAAGCATGCCACCTACCTCTAGAACTCGAACACAAAGCATATTGGGCGATGCACTTTCTAAATATAGACACCTATGCATTCAAGAAAAATAGACTTTTACAACTTAATGAGCTAGATGAGTTTGGATACCATGCCTATGAGAATCCAAAATTATACAAGGAGCATACAAAGACTTATCATGACAAACACATCATCAATAAAGAGATCAAAGAAGGTAATAAAATTTTAGTCAATAATTGGAAACTCAGACTTTTCTCAGAAAGTTGAAGTTAAGATGGTATGACCCATATGAAGTAATTTGAATCTACCCTTATTGAGCAGTGGAACTTAGTGATGAGAATATATACTCTAAAGTTAATGGGAACCACCTGAAAATTTATGATGAGGGTAATTGGAAGACAACAAAAGAAAAGCTGAACCTAACAGAGTTAGAGTGGAGAAGTTCATCATGCTAGTGACGTTAAAAGATATCTTGTATTTGTTTTCCTATAGTTTTTTTTGTTTGTGTTGGAAGTCGAGAGAAAGAAAAATTATCATTAACTGTGAGTATCCTCCTTTATATATAGGAGTGACCAAAATATGGGGAAAAATAAAACTAACATATAAAAGCAACATATAACTGAACCCACTAACACTTTTCCTCAAGTTGGGCTTGTGATGTCGGTCAAACCCAACTTGGAGATAATGTTTCCAAATGCTCTAAGACTCAACCCGTTAGTGAGAATGTCAGCCAGGTGCTGATCAGATAGGGCAAATGGAGTGTTCACAGCTCCACTCACTATGTTCTCCTTGATGAAATGTCGATTGACTTCAACATGTTTAGTGCGCTCATGCTGCACCGGATTGTACCCGATGTTAATGACCGCCTTGTTATCACAATATAGACGGATGAGACTCTTGCCTTGAATCCCAAGTTCAGACATAAGAGACCAAATCGACATTCCTTCACATATTTCATGGGCCATAGCTCTTAATTCAGCTTCGGTACTGGACCTGGCAACCACGTGTTGTTTTTTACTTCTCCAGGTTACCAGAGTTCCCCCAACCATAGTACAATATCCAGAAGTTGGTCTACGATCATCAACCGACCCTGCCCAGTCAGCATCTGTGAATACTTCAATTGTTAATTCTTTGTTGAGAGAAAACAAGATGCCACACCTAGGAGAGGTTTTAAGATACCGTAGAATCCAGTGAGCAGTATCCAAGTGGTGAGATTTTGGAGAATGCATGTATTGGTTGATAACTCCAACAACAGAAGAGATATCATGATGAGTATGAGATAAATGAGCCTCCCTATAAGCCGTTGAAAACCATTGATATATGCAACAACTTCTCCACCATCCCTCCCTAATTTATGGTTAACTTCAATAGGGGTGTCTGCAGGTCTACACCCACTCATTCCCGTTATTTTCAGTAGGTCTAGGACTTATTATATGAGATAAAGATGTCGTGCCTGGATCTTGCAACTTCAATGTCAAGGAAGTACTTGAGGGCCTGAGGTTCCTGAGATCCTCTACCTCAAATTCACTAGCTAATCTCGTCTTCAGGTTTTTGTTCTCCTCTGTGTCATCCCCAATTATGACAATGATGCAACCTAAATTACATCGTTATTTATCTTTATCACATTTTATTAAATAATATGTAGCACATGTCTTTGCGCAAGTTGGCCTTTATTTTCCATGTATTGTTGTGTTTTATATTGCGTTATGTGCGCAACTTATTGGCGTGACCGACCAATAAGACTTTAAATAAATTGGTCCATCAAATTAGGGATAGGGTTATCTTGGACAAGTAAGAAATGGAATTATTAAAACATTAATTAAATCTAAAATTAATACCTTAAGACACTAATTTTTATTTAATTTCAAAATTTAACACCCCCTTGACATTCTCCTTTAATTCTCATTTCATTTCTCATAGCTCTCCACGACCCGACGTCAACACCAGGGATCTCCTCCGACTCCGACGAGCTCGCTCAGGTCTACCATCGGATTCCTCATCGATTCAGGTCTGTTTTCCCGCATCTTTCCCGACGCCAGCTACCGCTGAAACTTTCCACTTGCCCAGTTCCTCCACTTGAGCCATTTCTTCCTATTTTCCCAGCTTGGGAAACCCTACGAACCTCCAACAGCCAGCTCTGCTGCTCTCCAAGCCACTGTCAAGTTCTCCTCTAGAACAAGGCTGATTCCTGGAGTTCTCCCTGCTGGTCCAGCTCTTGAACTAGGGAGTCCTACCCTATTCTCCTCTCCACCACAGCTAGGATGCTTCATTTACTCACCATGAAGATAGAACTCTCACCCCATTTCTCATCTCAGTGTCTATTAGTCTATTTTCATGCGTCCATGTGAAAGTTTAATGATTTCAGAGCTTGTTTTCCAAAAAATAGCCATAGTCCTTTTTGTCATTAATTTGATCTCTCTCTATTGTCGCTTCCCTTCATTGTGATGCTTGTGGATGAATTAATTATATTGTTGAAATCAGACAAGTGTTAGTCGCCTTATGTGTTTACCAACCTTTGGTTAAATTATCGCGTATTATTATTCGAGATGTCTGAAATACGCCGCACAATTTTAAAAGGGACAAATTATCTTTAAAAATCAATTTCAAATTTTAGTATGCATCAATTTGGTATCAGAGCCCAGTTCGATTCACTCCTATCGTGAATCAAACGGTCCTAAACTTATTTTGAAAAACAATTTCTTCCAAAAAAGAGGATTTTTTTTTTCTCATTTTTTTAAAAAGTGTCACTTTTGATTTTAAAAAAATGTCACAACAACAACAATAACAACACTCAAGCCTTTATCCCACTATAGTGGGGCCGGCTATATGGATCTTTTGTCACCATTGTGCCCTATCTTTTGTCATAATCTCACTAAGTCTAAGTACATCATATCTTTCTGTATAGTTTCATTCCAAGTCTTTATTGGTCTACCCCTCCCTCGTTTAGCATGTCTAGTGACTAGACTCTCACAATGCCTAACAAATGCCTTTAATGGTCTCCTTTGTACGTGTCCAAACCATCTTAGTCGAGCTTCTCTCATCTTCTCTGCAATTGGTGCTACTCTTGTCTTAAACCCGATACATTCATTCCTAATTTTATCCAGTCTCGTGTGTCCACACATCCACCTAAGCATTCTCATCTCCGCAACTCCCATTTTTTGCTCATATACACAATTAACTTCCCAATACTCGGAACCATAGAGCATCGCTGGTTTAATTGCAGTACGGTAATACTTTCCCTTGGGTTTTAATGGTACTTTACGATCACATAAGATCCCTGACGCGGCTCTCCAATTCAACCAACCCGCTTGGATTCTGTGTCACATCTTTATCAATACCTCCGTACTTTTGAATTATCGATCCAAGATACTTAAAACATTCAATACGGGAAATATCTTGATCACCCAACTTAATAACAATGCCATCCGTCCTTCTTATACTGCTAAATTTAAGCTCCATATACTCTGACTTTGCCCTGCTCAACCTAAAATCTTCTTTTCTAAACTGTCTCGCCAAGATTCAAGTTTTGCGTTTACACTCTCGCGCGTCTTATCAACCAAAACGATATCATCCGCAAACAATAAACACCAAGGTATTGCTTGTTGGATATGTCCGGTAACTCATCTAAGATAAGGGTAAAGAGATAAGGGCTTAAAGCTGAACATTGATGTAAGCCAACAGTGATAGGGAATTCCTATGTTAATCCTCTAGATGTCCTCACCCTTGTCACTGAATTTGAATACATATTTTGATTATATCAATATATGATACATTTACACCTTTCTTTTCCAAGACTCTCCATAAGATCTCTCTTGGAACTCTATCATAAGCCTTCTCAAGATCAATAAACAACATATGTCAATCTTGTTTTCTTCTCGGTAGTTGTCAATGAGTCTCCTCAAGAGATGTATAGCTTCCATGGTCGATCGCCCTGACATTCCCCTGGAAGGTAGCGGACGATGGACGGAGGAGGTCGGCTGTAAACGACCTCAAACAGAGTAGTGCCAACCGCCTGATGGTGGGCGGTGTTGTATGAGTACTCGGCCCACCCGAGCCACTTGACCTAGCTATGTGGCTGCTCCCCTACGAACCAGCAAATGTATGTCTCCAAGCACCGGTTGAGGACCTCTGACTGGCCATCGGTCTGGGGATGATATGTTGTACTCATGCGTGGCCGGGTGCCCTGCAGGCGGAACAATGTCTTCCAAAAGGTACTCAGGGAGAGCGGGTTCCGGTCGCTTACGATCGATCGGGAAAACCGTGGAGGCGTACTCCCCCTGAAGGAAGCTGTCGGCGACTGTGGTTGCCGTGTATGGATGCCGGAGGGGAATGAAATGCGCATACTTCGAGAGCCGGTCCACCACGGCCAGAATGCAGTCGTACCCCTGAGAGCGGGGCAGTCGTGTGATGAAGTTCATGGAGATGTCGTCCCGCACACGGTCGGGGATCGGGAGGGACTTAAGAAGACCACTTGGAAATACGGCTTCGTACTTGGCCTTCTGGCAGATGAGGCAGGCGACCACGAAGGCTTTGACCTGTCGGAACATGTGAGACCAAAAGAGAGAATCTGCCAGTTGTCGGTATGACCAGACGTCCCCCCCCCCCGTCGGAGAGGCATGAAACTCAGCCAATAACTGGGGAATGCTGAGGGAGGAGGGGGCGAGTACGAGACGGCCCTTGAAGAGTAGGCGGCCGTCCATCGAGTAAGGAGGGTGGACTGTGGCGTCCGCGAGGAGTGCTGTTCGGAACCCGTTGAGCGCCGGGTCCACTTCCACTTCCAGTTGGGGGGCATCTGCATCCTCCCAGACTGAGCGGGAGATGAATGCAAGTATGGGGCTGCAAGAGAGAACGTCGGCTGCGCGGTTTGCCTTTTTCGGCCAGAACTCTATACTGAAGTCATAGCCCAATAGCTTGACCACCCACACCTGCTGGGCGGGTGTTGCAATCTTCTGCTGCAGGAGGTAGCGGAGGCTGTGTTGGTAGGTGCGGACCACGAATCGTAGGCCCAGGAGGTAGGGCCACCAATGCTGCACCGCGAGGACGAGTCCCATGAACTCGTTCTCGTATGTTGATCGGTTGCGGATGGTATCCGAGAACGCGCGGCTGAAATAGGCCACCGGGCGGCCGGCTTGCATGAGTACGACCCCCACGCCGACGCCTGACGCGTCGCGCTCCACGAGGAAGGGCTGGAAGAAGTTCGACATAGCTAACACCCGGGCACAAACTAGAGCTTGCTGGAGAGCGACAAAAGCGGTGGAAGCCGCTGCCGACCACTCGAAGCGGCCCTCGGACAACTTCTTCAAGAGCTGGGTGAGGGGCCGAGCCATCTTACTGTAGCCCTGGATGAACTGTCGGTAGTACCTTATCAGACCCAAGAACCCGCGAACATCGCGCAGAGATGATGAGGTTGGCCACTGGAGGACCGCCTCGATCTTGTCGTTGTCCATCGCGACTCCTGCAGCGGAAATGGTGTGCCCTATGTAACACACCTCCAGGACCCCAAAAGAGCACTTAGTTGGGTGGAGCTTGAGGTGGTGGTGCTGGAGAGTAGCTAATGTTTGGCGGACGTGTTGTAGATGCTCCTTCCAAGAGGAACTGTAGACCAAGATGTCATAAAAAAACAAGTACATGCTGACAAAGTATCGGGTGAAATATGTCGTTCATCGTGGTCTGGAAGGTTGTCAGTGCGTTGGTCATGCCGAAAGGCATAACCAGGAACTCGTAGTTGCCATCATGGGTCCGGAAGGCCGTCATAGCTACGTCGGCCGGCCGGACGCGAATCTGGTGGTAGCCGACACGGAAGTCCAACTTGGTGAAAAAGGGTGGCGCCATGGAGCTCATCCAAAAGCTCCTGGATCACCGAGATCAGGTATTTGTCTGGAACTGTGGCTTTGTTGAGCTCCCGATAGTCTACACAGAAGCACCAGTTGCCGTCCTTTTTTCTGACCAAGAGGACCGGGATGGAGAAGGGACTTGCACTGGGGCAGATGTGTTGGGTTTATCTATACAATACATATATGTGCACTGCAGAATAAGGTTCAAGAAAACCCTAAAGTGAAACTTGGATCTTGTGATAAACATTGATCAAGAAGTAATTGCAACATTAGATAGGAGTATACCTGAGCGAGGTTGAGTCGACACTCAATCAAGATGCTCCAAAACAGTCTTAGGCCGGCGGGTGAGTTCACGCAAAATCGGATTTGCGGCTCTACAGGAATCCACACGAACGGGGAGAACACCGATACCTTGTCAAACAAGATCCAGGATAGAGAATGAAAAACCCTCTGCGTCTCCACAAACTGCTAGGTCTGCACCAGGAGAGTCGGCGGGGGCGGACGCCGGAATCGGGAATTACGGGAGCGATGTGATCGGTACTTTGGGAAACACTTCCTGTCGAAACTTCCTGATCCGTAAGTATCGGGGCTCTCTCGCAAAAAACCCTGAGGCAACTGTTATTTATGCCCACGAGTATAAACAGGGTTGAACCGTCGCTATTCGCAGACCCAGAACAAATGGAATTAACTCGACGAATTATTAGATGAG
Source organism: Platanthera zijinensis (assembly GCA_039513925.1). NCBI lineage: Eukaryota > Viridiplantae > Streptophyta > Magnoliopsida > Asparagales > Orchidaceae > Platanthera > Platanthera zijinensis. The sequence goes on from CM077093.1 coordinate 174,330,408, forward strand.
ATGTCTCAACGAATCATTGAGATATCTCGACGAATCACTGAGATGTCTCGACAAATCAGCTGTATTGACTCAACGAATCATTAACTGAGATGTCTCGACGAATAATTGAGATGTCTCGACGAATCACTGAGATGTCTTAACGAATCAGCTGTATTGACTCGACGAATCATTAGCTGTGATGCCTCGACGAATCTTTGAGATGTCTCGACGAATCAGCTGAGATGTCTCGACGAATTCCAATAAGTCAAGTGCTTGGTCCTTCATTCATATCACATATGAGTAAGACCAACACAATTCATTCCTCCAACTTCTCCAAACGCTCTTATGTGCGACCCTATATGCTCATATCGTGTTGGTAGTGAGACTACCTGTTTGACCACTTCCAGATCACTATGGTAACACCAACAGGATGAGACCCCCCATCATCATGTCGTGGACGAGCCTCTCGATCTCGTCCTTCTGCACGTGCCCATAGCGATACGGGCGGACCGAAACTGCCGACATGCCGGGCTGAAGAGAAATGACATGGTCGTGTGTCCGGGCTGGCGGAAATCCTGATGGTGCCATGAAGAGGTCTGTAAACTCGGACAGGAGGTCCTGCAGGTCTGGAGGTGGTGTCGGGGTCGGTGGTGCAGCGTCCGAGGTGGACCAGAGCCATGCCAACAAATCAATGTTTGTCGTCCTCTGAATCGTTCGGGAGGAGACGGGAGAGCGGAGTAGGGCAGCATCCCCTACCAAGCAGCACTCCCGACCGTCCTGGAGAAATCGCATCGTCATAGATCTCCAGTTGACCCGCACGTCGCCCAACGTGTAGAGCCAAGCCACACCCAAGATGGCGTCGATTCCGCCAAGTCCGAAAATGTAGAAATTCGTCGTCACCGAGTAAGGGCCTACTGAAAGTAAAACGGATGGGCAGCTGCCCTGGACCGCGCGCCGACGGACATCGCCCAAACTGACCGTGAAGTCTTGCGCTGGTTCCATCAGAAGGCGGAGCTGGTGTCCCAGATGAGCAAAGTGGAAATTATGGCTTGCCCCGCTGTCCACCATGACAACAATGTGGCGGTCGCCCAGTTTGCCCGCCAATTTCGTGGTTTGTGGTCCGGAAATGCCACCCACGGAAAAAAAGGAAGCTCCAACTGGTGAGTCCGCGTCAGTAGCGCCCTTGGTGGCGTCCTCTGTGATTTCAAGGTCCTCAAAATCGGCCAAAGTGATCTCTGGTTCGACGTCGCTGATGATGGCACGGAACTCCTTGATCGTGCAGACGTGGGTCGAGGAGTAGGGTTGCCGATAGCGGAAACACAACCCATTGCGCTGAAGCTCATCAAACTCGCGATTGGAGAACCGCTGAGGGGCGGCCGGACGAGCTGGCCGAGCAGCTGGGGGGACCCGAGGGGCTTGTGGCTCTGGGGTGGCAGTCTGCCACTGTCGGCCCCCTGGCGGGGGCCTTCCCGGAGGTGGTGGGTGTCGAGGATCCAAATTCGGCTCCACGAGGCGGGCCATGTCTAGGGCCTCAGACACCGTCCGGGGGTGATGCGTGCAAAGCCGGGAGCGGACGTGGGGCTGGAGGCCCTGCATGAAGAAGCCGAGGTAGTGATCTGGTGGTAAGCCTGGAACATGGGTGACGAGGGCCACAAACTCATCGATGTAGTTATCCAGCGCGCCGAGTTGGTGTACCCCACACAGCGTTCGATAGCGGATCCCGAGTAACGGTTGTCATAGCGGCCTATCATCTTGCTTGAGTTCCAACCACGAGATGGCCGGGTTGGTCTGACGTAGCCATCGGGCCCAATGGAGGGCGGAGTCATCGAGTCCCATGACGACGGTAGAGACCTTGTCTTGTTCGGGTGTTTGGTGGAGGTCGAAATACTGTTCCGTCTTGGCGATCCACCCCATCTGATCCACGTCGACGAAGGTGGGGAGGTCTAAGGCAAGGGACAGACGGCCCGGGGGCAGCGGGGTTGCGATGTCCCCGCATGAAGGCGATGAGGGCCTCCTGGGCTTCGACGCGGCGGAGGGCTTCAGCGGCGGTGTCTTCCTGCTGAATATCCACAGTTGAACGGGTGTTGTGGGCCATTACCCGAGTGGAAGGCAGCGGCGGCACGAGGACGACGAGGGCCTAGTCGCGCGGACTCACGGAGCGGAGTGCGGAAGTGGACGGGCTCGCGCCGCAGCCTGCGGAGCGGGTTCCTGCGGACGGGGCTGTAGCGACGGAGGGGCAGCCTGCGGACGGGGCTGCAACGACGGAGGGGCAGCCTGCGGACGGGGCTGCAGCGGCGGAGGTGCGGACGACCTTCGGCATGCGGGCATGCGGCCTGAGCGGGCTGTGGTGGGGGCTGGTTCTCCGGCGGTTGGAGGCGGGCGGAGAGGGTAGGTCGGACCACTTTGTTGGGTTCCGATGAATGGGGCAAGGGGGGGGGGTAGGCGGCGGTATTGAGTCTGGAAGAGGGGGAGAGAGAGAACGAGAGGGTGAGAGGGAGAGAGGGAGAGAGAGGGGTTAGGGTTAGAGATTAAAGGAGGTGAGAAACATACATTCATCCGCGATGCATAATACAAGGTTCACACGCTCTCTTATAGTGCCGATGGGCGAATACAAAAGGAAAACCAAAATTAGGAAAAACAGGAAATACTAAAAATGTGACAGTCAAACATAGAACATAATAAATATTAATTATCCTCCGCGGTCTCGGTGGGCCCTTGCGGTATATGCGCCCGACACATGTAGACTTGCCATTTGGGCTCGTCGTCGTGAAGTTTCGTAATACAATACCCAGAGGTAAAAACATATAAACTTTCTCTTCCAATTCCCCATGGAGGAAGACATTCTTCACGTCCAACTGGCTCAGGCTCCACCATTTGTTGGCCGCACAAAAGTAAAATTTTGATGGAATTCATCTTTGCTACAAGAGCAAAGGTTTGCGGATAATTAATTTTAGCCGTCTGAGTGTATCATCTGGCCACCAACCTAGCCTTGTAACGGTCCACAAGACAGTGAGAGTTTTGTTTCACCGAAAAAATCCATTTACATCTAACCACGGGCTTGCCTTGAGGAAGATAAACAAGATCCCGTGTGCAATTCTTCTCAAGAGCCATCATCTCTTCCAACACAACCTCTTTCCACTTTTGGTGCCCCAGATCTTCCTGCCACATGGAAGTGATGGATATGGAAGACGGAGAAGTGATAAAGGCTCCATGCAAGGATGTCAAAGAGTCATAAGTCGCATAATGAGACAAATGATGACGAGTGGAAGCACGGTTACCTTGGACACTAGTAGGCAGATCAGGCGCTGGCTTTGGTATAGTGTGCAAGACCTAATTGTTTATGCCCCTTCGTCGACGAGTTTAAACCTGCAAAGGAGTAGGGCGAGGGGGCAATGCCGGAGGCAGAACATCAGAAGGAAGAATATGTTGATATGGAGGAGAAATAGGTAGAGTAATAGAGGGAGAGCTCACTTCCATGGTACCAGACTCCCCTGAAGTGAGCTCCCTTAATAAGACGTGGATTCATGGAACGTACATCTATGAAGACAAAAGTCTTTCGTGTCACAGGATGAAAACATTTATGCCCTTTATGGGTAGGAGAGTAGCCAATGAAAACACACTGAAATGCAAGGGGATCAAGCTTGGAGGTGTGGTGCACGTGGATAAAACACACACCCACAGATACGTGGAGAAAGATTAGTAGGAGTAATATTGAGAGCTTCCAATGAGCTTTTGTGGGGAAGGATATGGGTAGGCAAGCAATTAATAAGATGTGCAGCTGAAAGAGCAGCGACCCCAGTAATATTTAGAAAGGTGCATCTGAAGTAGGAGACATCGAGCAACTTCAAGTAGGTGTCGTTTCTTACGCTCAGCGACCCCATTCTGGTCAGGGGTGTAAACGCATGACGTTTGGTGGATGATACCCAAGTTAGAGAGATATTGCTCTAAGTGAGAGTCAATGTACTCTCGACCATTATCACTTTGCAACACTTTAACAGTGACATTAAATTGAGTGACGATCGTTTTATGAAACTGCTGAAACAAAAGAAAAACTTGAAATTTGGTTTTCATTAGATACATCCAAGTGCAACGAGAAAAACAATCTATAAAAGTGATAACCCATTTACAACCAAAAATAGAAGCAAGCGGGGAAGGTCCTCAAACATCAGAATGAATAACCACAAAAAGAGTATCACTAGGAGGGTACATACGAGGAAGAGATACTCTTTTGTGCTTACTTAGTTCACACACATCATAAGTAAAATTGTTAAAGACAGTTTGACATAACCGGTAATATAAGTTTCATAACAGAGATAAAGGGATGTCCTAGGCGGTAATGTTAAAAATCCAAATCAGGAGACGAAGCCACATGAATAGCATGAGGAGGACTGAGTTGGAGGAGTCGAACATATACAGTTTATCGCATAAGCTATCAGAGCTAATCACCTTCCTCGTCTTCAGGTCCTGAAAGATACAAGAAGAGGGAAAAAGTCAAAGAACAATTCATAAAATTAGTCAAGTGACTAATATACAAAAGATTGCGAGTAAACTTAGGAATATGAAGAACGGACGAGAGAGTGAAGGAAGAGCAATGAATGGTTCCTTTCCCCACAATGGAGGAAAAAGAATCATCAACAATACTCATTTTGTCTCGACCAGACAATGGAGAGTAGGAAACAAAAGCTGAAGCAGAGCCAGTCATATGATCGGTGGCTCCATTGTCGATGATCCACTGGGTAGAGGAGCGTCTGGTAGCAGAATAAGCACCTGGGGGCCCCTGGTGGGCATAGGAGGAGGATGAAGTAAAGAACTCGGAAGGCTGGCCTTGCATCAGACATCGAAACTCAGAAGGCAAGAATCTCGTTTGAAAAGAGAGCAGAAGCAGGAGAAATATCTTCTGAAACATTTGAGAGATGAGTTGAGCAAGGCAGAGGAGGACGACCTTAAGAACGACCATTGTCACAGACACCACGAGAAGCAGGACCTCCCGTTGAAGGAGGAAAACCATATAGCTTGAAATAAGTGTCCCTGGTATGACGAACCTTCCCGTAATAATCACACATCAGATGATCCTTCTCGCCGGAACAGGGCCTGTAGTTACGAGAGGGAGGACCACCAGGGCTAAAGTGAACCGCAGGGGTAGAGCCCTCCTAAGAGGGGTCGGTATGTAGAGTTTGGCGGCGATCAAATTCTTGTTGAACCAGACTGCAAACTTTCGACATGGAGGGAAGAGGTGACCGCCCAAGAATCTGAACACTAATATGATCAAAATCTCGATGCAGACCATGAAGAAACTCAAAAATCCGATTGCGTTCTTCTTGAACCCGAACTAGCACTTCATCTTCAGGGGAGACAAGTGTGAAAACATCTAAGTGATCATACTCTTTGTGGAACTGGGTAAACTCCAGGTAATAAGAGGAAGGAGAACAATCACCTTGCCTCAAGAGGAAAATCCGCCGACATAGTTGAAAAATCTGCACAGCATTGCCGCGACAGGAATAAGTAACCTCAGCTCGCTTCCAAATATTTGCAGTAGTGTCCAGGAATAGGTAATTCAGAGCTATGCATTCATGCATGGAATTGAGTAGCCACGACATCACCAGGGAGTTCTCCGACTCCCATTGAGACCGCTCAGGAGAAGTCTGAGCAGGAGCCTTCGTAGTATCGGTAACATATCCAAACATATGACGATTCTTCAGGGCAAGAGTAATGGAACGAGCCCATGAGAGATAATTTGCGCCATCAAGTTTCATGGTTGTAATTTGAGGGGACCCATGTTCATGAAGAGTACGGTCGGGACCCAAGGTCGACATCGGGGAGAACTCAACACGCCCACCAGAGGACAAATTTGGAGAATCAACACACCCTTCCATAGCAACCTGAGGATAGAAACCACGGGAACAAGCCAACAGGAAGAAAGGGGAACAACCCTAGAAACTTCTCATAGAAAGAGGAAACCTCAGACGATTCCGGCGAAAAAGCCGAGCCAAGTGCACGAGGAGAAGAGTACTGTAGGTTTCATTCCCTCAAGCAAAAATGACATCAGAGCCAGAAAATAGATCCTTACTGTTGCATATTTCCTGTGTCCAGAAGAATACCAACGACCGAAGCGGAAGGAGCGGGGGAAAGGAGGTTGCAGTACTGCGGAGGCTGTGGGTGGAAGTAGTCGCGGGTGGACAGAAGGAGGTGCTATGCGGAAGGAGCCTGCAGGCAGAAGGAGTCGCTGAGCGGAAGAGGTCACGACTTGTTGTGTGGCTGGGGGAATGCAGAAAGGAAAAACAGGGACGGGCGAACGACGGACCGGGCGAGCGCGATTAGGGTTTTCGCCTCTCTGTATTATATTTGTTTGCATATACTTGTTTGTGTATATTTACTTTTATGCGAGGTTACCTCTTTAAGATCGATCGAAGAATACATATTCACCAAAAGCACTATGAATGCCATCATCCACACCCCCCTACTGTTTCTAATTCTCTTAATAGTTTATCTTAAAAATACTTATATTTCTTAAGTCATCACATATTATTCATAGTTAAAGCTTAGTGAAATGAGAATAATTAGTGTCACTTTATACTATTATCTTACCATCTACTACTTTTTGATTTTAAGTCTTGAAAATTTTGAATTGATGACATATTAACTAGAATAGTTCGTTTAAAGCTTCTCTACAATCAATTTGTTGGAATTATCGAGTCAATGTCGGTTTTGTAGTGTTTTTGTGTTTGAGGTTTAGTCTCACGCCGCCTATCAGTGTTTTGTATCTTGTTGTAACTCATATATATTGCCCCTAAGTGGATGAATCTAAGTATCAAACATTTTTTTCTCTACTATTCAACATGGTATCAGAGGTCTCGATCTGAAATCCTAATTTTTTTTTCATGTAGCTGCCACAAAATTCCGTCTCTCTCCCTCTAGTTTCATTGACAAGGCTTGATCTCTCGCCGTGCTGCCCCATTTCATCTATGTGAGCGACTCCTAATCCCGACGAGCCCTTGCTTCTCGATTTTGATCCCGTGGACATCTCTTCTCCTGGCTTCCCGTTTGTCATCTCCTTACGCAGGAGACGAGAGCAGACGCCTTTCCACTCGAAGTGAACTCTGCTCCCGCCAACGCTAGATCCCGACACCATCGTCCTGTCACATGATTCCGCCTGCGTTGCTGTTCTCGTTCGTCCACTCTGTCACCTGTGTTGACGTCCTACTCGTGGTCTTGCTCGATGTCGATCCAGTCGCCTGCTGACGTTGCTGCTGGTGGCTTCTTCTGTCGTGCATCTCGCCCGCATCGTCTGGTTCTTACGAGCCTCTCGTCTCTTTCCCTCTTAGGCTCTCAGCTCTCGACGTCAGCTTCTTCTTCTTCCAGGTCCCTGCGACTGCTCTCGTCGGTCTTCCCCATTCTTCTTCGATAAGGTCGTGCAACTCCTCTTTCTTCCGCCGGATCGTGCAGGCCCTTTCTTCTTCATGTCGATCCTTGCATGAACTTCTCCTTCCTGATACCGCTGCCGCCTATGATGATCCAACCAGCCATGGTTTCTCCTGTGCTACCTCCACGGATCCCCATATGCTGCCTCCATGGATTCTGCTTGCGTAGTGTGCTCGCCATAACAAAATCTCCCCGCTGCTGCCTTTGTTGGCTATTTTTCTGCTGATCTCGTCGGTGCTTTGGATCCCATTGCTCGCCTCTCTTGAAGAATGATGAGATGAAGTGTCTTATTAATTTTGTTTTAGTAGTTCTATTTTTGTCGTCTTGATTGTATTGTGTGTTTTATGCATATATGCACGTGTTTTCCACGTGAGGGAGAGTGCTTTGGACGAATGCGACTCAGATGATCTTTCCCGACTTTTCGTCTTCGTTCCACACAGCCTCTAGACTTATGTCGTATGTGCCTCCCCATATTTAATTTGTTTTGTCGCGTGTTTGGACACAAATGATGTTGATGTTCTAATTTTAGCAGGTTGTGTCGCGTGAGACCGTGTTGTGTGGGACTGTGTCGTGAGAGACCGTCCTTTTGTGCGGATTATCCCCGGTTGCCCGATTGATGATTTACTTCACATATTTCATTCTCTTTCGCATGTTGTGTGTGTAGGTGATGTTGATTGATCGGTTTCTCAGCTAGTCCACGTCGTATGTGGGTCCTGCGTCGTGTGTGAGTCAGTGTCGTGTGTGGCTATGTCTCCAGCTTTGTTTCACGGTTTGGAATTTCCCTCCGTGGCTCGTCTGATGTTTTGTCCCGCATTGCCTACCTCCGTTGTCATTATTTGATGTGTCCAAGCTGAAGGGTCCTTCCTTCAGCTTGAGAGGGGGGGGGGGGGGTGTTGGAATTATCGAGTCAATGTCGTTCTTGTAGTGTCTTTATGTGTTTGAGGTTAGTCCTACGTCGCCTATTGGTGGGTTGTATCTTGTTGTAACTCGTGTATATTGCCCCTAGGTGGATGAATCAAGCATCAAGCATTTCTTCTCTCTACTATTTAACACAATTCATAGTAATTTCTATTTTGCACATGCATGAATTTGAAACAATATTTGTCTAAGGTGGCATTTGGTTAGGCTTTTAGGCTGCTGTACGGAGGAAACGCACCGGTGTTTTGGGCAGAATCTGCGTTTGGCGCGACTTTATTCCAAAACGGCGGTTAATTAATTTCGTCGTTTACCTTATTGCCCTAGCCACGACTTTTTTTCATGTTCAGCCGTAGATGTATTGCAGCCGCGAGCGCCGCGTGAGAAGTCTCCCTCTCCCGAAACCCTATTCGTTTCTGCTCGGCAAGAAACCACCGCTGCGATGGCGAGAAATCTCCGTTGGATATCCTCTTCCTGCTCCATCGATCTCCCTGGTAATATCGCTCCCTCTCTGCTGGGTGTTTTCCAATTTCCGCAAGATTGCCTCGCGATCTCTTCCATGAATGATTTCTTCCATGAAGCATTTTTGGGCAATTATTTTTGATTTTTTTGAACGTTATTCATTTTTGTAGGCTTTTAGGATTTTTTGAACATGCTTCCATGAATGATTTTTTCCGTGAACCTTGTTTTTGTGATGAGGATTTCTAGGCTGCCCTTGCCAACTTCTGACCTAATGCAGAGCATCGTCTGCTTCGATTTTTTTGAACCTGTTATATTGATTGTTTGCATACTTTCTAATATAATGTAGAGGATCTTCTCCTTAATTTTTTTGTTGTCTTCCAAAAGAATTGCTGCATTGTTTTAAATTTCACATTTTTTGTTTAACCTATGCTTGGGTATTGATTGGTAATTAAATGTTATGGAAAAAAATTTTCATTCAAAACTCTGTTTTGTTTGCAAACAACTTTTTGAAAACTCCGTTTTTCAAACTTCATTTCACCCAAACAATTTTTTAACAAAACTCCATTTTCCAGAATCAACACTTTTTATATCAGCAACTTTTCTTCAGTAACAACCCAACTAAACGGAGCCTAAGTATCACTTACATGTTTAAATATTTTGTAACAATTCTAAATTAATCTTTCCTTTGAAGAATGAAAAAGCATGCGGTGTGTAGTAGTTTTGTATGTAAATTATTAGAGAAAGATTATAAATATGCTGCATTGGTGTGCCTTTCTTGTCATCTAGAAATTGTCTGATTTAATCTCAAAGCAAGGGTAATAGTATGATTTCAATTCAAAACATGATTAAAACATTCTTTGTTTTCACCATCATTACATTTGTAGCTTATCACAAAAATTCTATCATTATTTTTCCCTTTGAGGAAGGGGAGCCTTGGCGCACTGGTTGAGGTGTTGCCATATGACCTTGAGGTCACGGGTTCGAGTCCTGAAAGTTACCTATTGTAAAAATGCAGGGTAAGGTTTGCCTACATTTCATCCTTGTGGTGGGACCCTTCTCTGGACCCTCGTTGCGCGGGGATGCTTTGTGCACTGGGCTTCCCTTTTGCCCTTTTATTTCTCCCTTTGAGCTTAATCACACTTTCCTTTGTCAAAGCCACTATTATTCACCAAGACCAAAATTCTCAATCTACTTTCAAATCTTGGGGAACTCTAACTATATTGGAGTGAAGGTGATATAAAAAGAACACAAACACTGTGGTGCTTGAGCAAAGAAATAAAAAGTCTGAGCTTTTGTTAAATGAAAATAATTTTTTTTGTATGTGCATGGCTAGAAAAAGTTATATGCCAAATGAAGAGAAGGATACAGAAGCAATGTCATTTTGATTATCTATAATTTTATAAAGTGCCCAAGTTTTATTATTTCTTATATTTTATGCACAAGCCAATAATCTTCATCCTAATTTAAGTCCTTTTGATTTAAATTGAATTGAATCTTATGAAAGTTGAGAGGTTATTGAAAAGATAGCCTATGAATAATGACTTTAATGGATTTTAGAGGAGACACATTAAGTTTAGTAATAGGCATAATCTCATATATTATGATCATATTAACTCAATGCACTTCACATGACTAAGTTTAACAATGTAGAAGTTTAATTCTTGATATCTTATATTGTATTTATATTTGTTTCTATTCTATGCTTATCAAAAAATTTTATTTAACGAAGTCATATGTAGATACCTTGTACATGAAATGATGGACACAATAATTGGTAAAAAACACATGGTATGACTATGCGTCTCATTATTTTCTTGATTTAAAATTCTCTTTTCTCTAAGTTTAATATGGGATATTTGATTACCTCAAATAGGTGACATTTATTCTCTTCATTTTCTCCATAGTTTGCATTGAATTCCCGTGTGTTTTTATGTTATAGAGATGAATTTACACATTATTTTGTATTTCTTTGTTTAATGACTATGGAAGGAGCAATCAGGAGCAAATATGAGCACATTGGAGCTAATAGAGGTACTTGGAATGAGAAGGAAGCATTAACAAAGGCATATAAGCCATACATGTAAATACACGATCTACTGCATGACAATGCGTCCAAACGCACGTGTACAAGAACATATGTGCATAGACATCAACACAGCCGTGTGTCCAAATACACTCCCGTGCCCCCCTAGTTTAAAAGCAAACACACGCCCATGCGTTCTTCCAAAGGCACGCCCATGTGTCTTCGAGCACACCTGTGTGTTCTTCCCGGCTACCCTACCTTCTTGGTAGTTACAACAAAGAACATGCTTGTGCATCCCATACAGTTATCTACACTACTCCAATAGTTTTAGGCAGTTTTATCCACTCTTCAGGCAATTTCACATCATTGCAACAAACACACGCCCCCACATTTTGCCATTTTATTTATTTACTTTGAATTTTGATTTCAAGAAGTAGAAGGGGAGAAGACGGATAGCTGGGAGTTCTCCCAGAGCTTCTTCATGACTTTATGCTTATTCTACAGTGTTTTAAAGAGATATTAGGGAAGATAATTATCGTAGATCGAAAGAGCAATAATTGGTAGTCCGAATTGGAGTCTGATTTGTGGTTGTTATACAGAATTGACGACCCTCGTAGAGTTTGCATTTATATTCTTTATTTTATGAATATTTATTTGAAATCTTGCAATTCTCTTTTTTCATCTTCAATATTTCCATGGTTTGCCCAACAATTGGAGTAGCTCTCTTGTTAGGATGATTGTGTAGTAATATGAATTAATATTGTGATTATTATGAGTGAATGTGCTTAAATTCAATTATATATTATATGATATGATTATAGTCCTATTCATGTGCCTATTGTGCACTTTAATTTAGTTGGCCACTACCTACTTTTGTGTGTAATCGTTGATATCAGATCATGAATCAATTGATTTATGGATCTCGTGAATAGTGTCATAGATTTAAATACCTACGGTCCGCGTGGTATTGGTCTATGCGGTAGCTCCATTCAAAATATTAAATATAGTTAGTACTTTTCACTATGCATTAAAGCTTTTGCTATTATTCTAGACACGTTCGGCCCATGATATGTCGTCTGCTAATGAATTATAATCGATTCGCCCAAACCATGGGGTTTTGACGTGCTTAGGAAATCTCACTGTCAATTTTGCAAAATTCTTTATAAAATCACTTCACTTCACTTTTGATTAATCCTAGTTAAAATTTATACTATGAAACATCACCATAACTCTATATCTCGTAAGTTTACTCTTTAATTTAATTACCCGTTTTAATTATTTTTGTAGTAAATCAATAGTTTGGTATTTTATTATTTTCTTTTAAATATAATCAAACTCAAATCAATCGCTCGTCTGGATCAGTTTTATTCAAGTTAATTACTTCGAAGTTCAAACAGAATTCCTATGGAGACAATACTTTCTCATTACTTTTATTACTTATGCGACTAATGCACTTGCCGTATACATCACGCATGTTATATGGGCACATCAATCATCTTAATGGAAGTTGCCATTTTATCACACATCAAGTTTGGTCCAATAGAGAGCTCTACTTTGCTCCCTTTAGCAATAGCGTTTTTAAAACATTATGCATCTCATCTTTCAAATTGTACCACTTAATTCTTGAACAATAGTTTCTTTTGAAAAGAAAAAAATGGCGTAGAAACTGCATTTTTATTAGATCAGGAAGTTGCTAATAAGCACATTGAAGAATGGAATTTTGATTTTTGAAAGATATGAAAGCTGAAACATGTGTTTGGTACTTAATTCTCTTTGAGAATCTTGAGATTATCTTGTTTTCTTTATTGGACTAATGAAGTTCTTCAAAGCCATCTGCAGGTGCCCATTCCAGTCATGCAAGAGTTGCTGTGCTAAAGCTCAAAATCCATGCCCTATTCATGGTATGCATTTTTTATTCCTGGCAAAATTGTTTTGGGAAGTTTGATTTGATTAAGCAAATGAATAATTTGCTAAATTTTTACATTTGCATCTTCTCCAAAAAGTATAGCTGGACATTCTTTTTACTGAATTCATCTGATAAATAAATTGCCTCTGCAATCCACTCGTACATATGAGAGTCTGTGCAAGGAATTAGTATAATTTTAGTAGTTATATGTAGAATAGATTCTTTATAAACTTGTTTTTTCCAAGTTTAGTGTTATATTATATAACTCTACGCAATAGTTTAGTTTTATAGGTCTTGAAATCCTCGCAATATAGTACTAAGTTCAGTTTGTTTTGATGTAATTGGGGTCATGGAACTTGAAATTGGATGTCTATTTTCATTGAAACTGGACCTCCAATTCCAATTTCGATGGTCCTATTATTATTGTTGTCATTATTTTTTATGAAACACTTGCATGACTTTCTAAGTTCACGACAAACCCTAGTATTACTATTAGCTTTTAGAGGAACCTAATATGGTCCCATGCGGCCAGTTATCTATTTATTTTTTGTATGTTTTAATTTATGTTTGTGTCAATGTGTGTCTCGTCTTTTAATTATCAATTCATCGAATCCCGCATATGTTATTTTATATTAGTCCAAATGTTCGGAATTATATGATTTTATCATTTTGTAATTGTATGTATGTAAAACTCTTGGGTCATGAATTGAATATCCAAGAAATTATGGGAAGTTGTCTCTTCCTTTCTATATAGCTCTTTTCCTATCCCCTTTCCAGGGTTAGGGTTGAGCATGACTCCCCCTTCTTCCTTCTTCTCACATTCTCTGTTGATTGAGCTAGGCTCCCTTGTATCCCCTCCATCACCACCACTGCTAGTGAGATATCGATGCCTTACGGTATTGGATTGTAACAATAATATTGGGTTGTGACAACAGTATTGGGCTTTAACAACGATATTTGGGTTGTAGCAACGGTCTTAGGCTGTAACAACTTAGTATCAAAGCCATCACTCCTTCATCTTCAACGCGGTCCGCCGCAACGATTTATGTTCCCATCCAATTGATTCCTCGACAAACAGAGCATGCAGACTTGTCGACCTACTATTCTAATTTACAGAAGCCACAAACTTTCTTCCCTTGATCAAGCTTCCTGCACATGAATCAAGTCGTCATCAAGCGCTTTTGACGCTGTCATCGGCGTCCAGCGCAAGGGGAGCAGCTTTTGCCGTAACCATCATCGGCTTCCTCGTCGACAACCTCTTCGGCCAACTTCTGCGTCGTCGTTATCTCCATCAATTCCACATGCCATTCGCAATGCACAACATTGAGGGATCTATGCTTCGATCTCAGTTCATTTTCGACCTCTCTTAGCTCGTTGCACTTGATAGTTTCGTTCAGCGCAACTGTCAGAAACAAAACCACGACTATGTTGAGGTTCACACCCGTTCCCCGCCTCTTTATCGCCGAGCCGCACGCCTGTTGAGCCTAGCACTTGTTTAGGCCCGCACAATCTCTGCTTCATCTCTCCCCGCCGCCCACTCCTTCACATTGAGCCCAACACACAATCAAACCTAGTGCCTGTTGATACTTGCGCCTCTCTGCAACCTCGATGATCCCATAACTCATCAGTCCCCATCGAGCATCTCGAGCCTCTCACCTATCAGGCCCCATTCCTTCCTCTCCTCTTCATCGCATCTAATGGATGTGTACTGATCCAAATGGTGTGAGGGTTGTGTCCATGACAATGTTTAGTGGCTAAAACATAAGTAAAAATATATTACACGCCCTTGGTACACGCCGTATAACATGGGCGTATAACCTAGGAAGGCTAAGGGAAGCCTACCAAAGAGCTAGAAGTTGATTTGGCTGAAAACAGGCAATACACGTCCTGATTACACGCCCATGTTCTTGGGCGTGTTCAAGTCAATTTTTCTTAAATGACCTATTTTCTTGGAATTTGATTGGGGAATTGGGAAGCAACCTACTTACGATTGTTCTAAAGGCCCCGAGCTCGGCAAAAACAAAAACAAAAGCATTTCTATCCACTTCAAGAGGGAGAAAGAAAGGGAGAGAAGGAAGAGGGTTTTGGAGAGAAGATTTGGCCACCAGAGTAGATCCGTGCATCCGATCGACGAGCCGTTTGCGACGGCGAATTGCTCTTGCCTCCACGGTTCTTTCCCTCTTATCAATTCAGGGATTCTATGGCCACAAAGGCATGTGCAAAGGTAACGACCTTCTTCTTGGTTTTATTGAGAACCATGTTTTTTTTTGAATTTTGATGTGATGGTGGAATCAAATCTCTAATTAGAGATTTTTGATATCCATGTTTCATTGAGAACCACCGAGGCGTGATGTTGCGTCCTTTGCATGCTTGCATGTAGAAATCCGATATTTGTTTCGGATTAGGCATGCTGTGTGAAGTTTATTTGTGACCGGTGACACGGATCGGTGATGTTGTTTGCAAGATGCATTAAGGTTTATTTCCCCAATGATTATGGGAGCCATAGCGCTGTTATAATGTTCTCTTATCATGGGAATTCAATAGCCTAAGATTAGGGCTTTGATTTAATTGAGTGACGGGACGCAAAAAATGGTGGAATTGTTTTTTGTAACAAACCCTACTGTGGAGATTTTGTGGTGCTTATATGAATAATTCATGAAAGTCTTTTATGTGCTTAATTTCATGATTATGAGGGATGAAAAAGTAGTTAGAATGGCTGGAATAATTCCTTAGAATGCAAGGATTGAGTCCTTTTAATTGAGGAGATGTTGGAGACATTATTATGTCTTTTGTAGTAAATTCATGGGATAAGATTATTTGACTATGCTATGTATAATTGATGATGATATTTGGTGTGGGTAAGTCTTGTGATTAAGGGTTGGAGAAAGTTCTTAGAATAATTGGAATTTCATGTGTAATAGCCGGTGAGTTATTGAGAGCTTGTTATACTTGTTGTGATAACCAACACTGAGTCGATAGAAATACCATGTGTTGGAATTACCGGTGAGTTAATGAGGTAGGTTTATATCCTCATGGTGGCGGTGATGTCGGCGGCGGTGGCGATGTCGGCGGTAGTGGCGATGTCGGTGGTGGCGGTGATGATGGTAAGGATACAAAGTAGTATAAACCACTGCCTTGAAACTGAGTCTGCAAAATATCGCTCTTTTTCAATAAATAAGCTTCAACGTGTTTTGTTCAAATATCCCCATGAGATAATTATTTTATCTCCCATTTAAGAAACCAACATATACAAAGATGAAAATTCTACATAGCATGATTTATTATTTTTTCCATACTGGGAGAATTGTAGTTCTTAAACAGAATGGCACGTTACCTGACAAGCCTCTACCTTCTACAATTCCTTCATTGGAGCCGCAGTCTACTGATGCACCTTCAAGCGGGTAAGTCATTGGATAATCAAATGAAATTTAAATTCTATTACCAATCTGACAATTACTTTGCCTGCTAATTACTTTTCTCGATTAATTTCAGGGCTTCTTGGAGGCTTACATCTCTTCGACAACTTTCCACTACTGTTGCTAATTCCTTACGCGTGAGGAAGGCTCTCACGAGAAAGGTGCAATAAATTGACATTTATCTTTTGTTTAACAATATTTGAGTTAGTAAACAGAAATTATTAGTGGGGCTAAAATTCATCACAATCATATTTTATGCATACTTTTGTTTCTGTTGACACCAGTTGGAAAAAGTTCAAAAGGTAGTACATTGTATATTTTCATATTTGTAGTATTTAGTCTCACATCTCCAAGTGTATATCCTGCCTCCTATACTCTATATAAAGAGGGGAGTTCCTATGTATTGAGTTTAGTAATTTTAGAATAATAAATATTTATATAATTATATTTCAAATTCTCACATGTTGTCTATTGGAATTATGAGTTTATTATTATATGAGTTTATTATTATATTAGTTTATTAGAGTCTTTAGGAGTTTAATCCCACATTGTGAGTCCAGTTTAAGTGTCTTGTCGTAATGCTATAAATAACCCCTTTGAGGATGAATATAAATGCACTTATATTTTTCATTTCCCCTTTTTCAACATGGTATCAGAGCAGGAATTGACTCCTCCCTGAATTTAGTTGCCCTAGGGCGACGTACATTTCACGGTGGCTTCCTCTTGAAATACTGTTCCTTTCTCACATTAATTTTCTCCTTGACGATTAGTGCTTCCGCTCCCGTCGAAAATATCGACTCCAGATTTCGATGGGAGTGACTTGTATTTCCTTCGACGACGACGAAGAATCCGTCGACCCGGTCGATCCCGTCGTGAAGGTCCGTCATTGATCTTGTCTGCGTTCTCCCGTGCCGATCTCGCTTCCAGCCGCTGCAGCTTATGGCCGCTGACCCCGTAGCTTATGCTCGTTGCTTTGGCGTCGCTGCTCCTAATCCTGTCAAGCCAAATCCTGTGCTCGAGCTTCTCCCGCTGCTGTTTTTGGAGCTTCCCCCGCTGTTGCAGTCTGCGTTTCTATCGCAAATCGACGCAGATCAAGTCGGCCTCCTTGCTTCTCTAGTCAGTCTCTACGACGTTAGATTTGGACGACGACCCCGCCAGCTGCATTTGTATGGGTTCTTTTCTTGTTGCACTGCTTCCATATGCGTGCGGCTACTTGATTTGCCAGCTACCTCCAATCGCTTTGCGCTATCTTCTGATGACTTCTGTTGCCTCCAGTCGTTGTCCACCTTTTTAGGGTGGTAATATCACGTTGATGATGATGTTGTTGTGTGTTTTTTAGTTATTTGCCTGTTATGTTATTATGGTCTGTTGTTATGCATATATGCACGTGATATTCACATGAGGGGGAGTGTTTGGGACGAAGACGACTCAGATGATCTTTCCCGACATTTCATCTTCGTTCCACACGGCCTCTAGGCTTATGTTGTATGTGGTTTGTGTCTCCCTATATTTTTTTTGATTGGTCGTGTGTTGGGATACAATTGATGTTGGTGTTTTAATCTTAGCAAGTTGTGTCGCGTGGGACCGTGTCGCGTGTGACTGTTTCGTGTGGGACTGGGTCAGTGGGTCGTGTGGGACCGCTTTTGGTGCGGATTATCCCCGGTTGCCCGGTTGATGATTTGCTCCATAACTTTCGTTCTCTTTCGCATGTTGTGTGTGTAGGTGATGTTGGTTGATCGGTTTCCCAGCGAGTCCACGTCGTGTGTTGGTCCTGATTTGTGTGTGGGTTAGTGTCGCGTGTGACTATGTCCCTGGCTTGATTCCCCGATTGGAATTCCCCCCGGTGGATTGTCTGATGTTTTGTCCCGCATCGCCTACCTCTATTGCCGTGATTTGTTGTGTCCAAGTTGAAGGGTCCCCTCTTCAGATTGAGGGAGTGTTGGAATTATGAGTTTATTATTATATTAGTCTATTAGAGTTTTTAGGAGTTTAGTCCCACATCGTGAGTCCGGTTTAAGTGTCTTGTTGTAATGTTATAAATAACCACTTCGAGGATGAATATAAATGCACTTTTATTTTCCATTTCTCCTCTTTCAATAGTATCATAGTGGAACGATTTTGTTGTTGTTGCTCTCTCTTGATCACTCTCACATAATTTCTAACGGTCACCCCAAACTTATTCAGTTTCCTGTATTTCCCGGCCTTACACGAGAGGATACAAACATGCAAGACTCTTGTCACTTGGACTCATGAACTTCGGACGCATTCCCACTCTCCTTGCTCTCTCCTCCAAGCAGGTGCCTGCGACCTTTCCTAACGAGCTCGCTAACATGTGCATTGGCAACCACTTCAACAAAAGTCCTCAAGCTCCGCTGCTCCCTCCTTTTTATTATTGACTGGTTGTCTAGAACTCTATAGTTTCTGCTCTCCCGAGTTCTTTAGTCGCCGTTCCCGCGAGCTTTCCAGTCGCCGTTCCCGCGAGCTTTCCAGTTGCCGCTCCCGCGAGCTTTCCAGTCGCCGCTCCTGGGAGCTCTCCAGTCGCCGCTCCTGGGAGCTCTCCAGTCGCCGCTCTTGGGAGCTCTCCAGTCTCCGCTCCTGGGAGCTCTCCGATTGCATCTCCTGGGAGCTCTCCAGCTCTCCCACGAGCTCTCCAATTCTCCCGCGAGCTCTCCAGTTCTCCCGCGAGCTCTCTAGTTCTCCCGCGAGCTCTCCATCCGCAGTTGCGAGCTCTCCAGCCGCAGTTGCGAGCTCTCCCAGACTAATCTTCTGCGAGCTCTTTCAGAACTCCTAGTCAACCTTCTTGTGAGCTCTTCCAAAGCTCCATTCTCCTGTCAAGCTCTCATATTTTGAGTTTCGCTCTCGTTAAACTATGGAGACACCCTACTCACTCCTACTCCACACTCAATTACAATGCCTCTGGAAATATTGGGATGATTTCCAAGTTGAATGAACCCAAATATTTTGCTAGGAGAGTCTCTTTCACCTTCTTTTTTGCGCTCTCAACACAAATGACATTATCTCACTTACACTCCTGACCCCACATCTCCCGCTTATGCTGATTGGGATGCCAATGATGCTCTTGTCCACACGTTGTTTGTAAACAGTCTTTTTGATGATTGTTTGCTGTCATTCTTCATGATGATACTGTGAAGTCTGCGTGAGATCATCTTGTTGTTGTTTACTCCAAGGGTGCCAAAACCACCTGTATCTGTGGCTTCTATTAGGATTTCTTTGCTCGACCAACACTCAATCCCGATTTTGCATATCAGGAAGTTTACTCTTCCGATGCAGAACTTTTTCGCCATCGGCGTTTCTCAATTGACCTTGCATCTAACAAAAACATTTTTTGGAGCTCTTTGTGCTCCAATATCTTCTACACTTTTCGAGCTTCTACGAGATGATACACCAACAACTCTTGGGAGAATCTGACACTCCCACCTTGAGTGTTACTGCAGTTGGATCGTGAAGCACCCTTAGAGGGGGGGGGGGATAAGGGATTATTGAATTTTTATAAATAAAAGATTAGAATGATTTTATAGAATTTTAACTTAAATAATAAAACATTTATGAAAACAAAAAGGAGATATGATTTTATTATATTTAAAACAATTGTAAATTTTTTATCTTTGTAATACTAAAGATCAATACGAGTATTGAAATAGTTTTTTTTGTTTTCTATATTGACTCGCACCTCAAACCGGCGACTTTCGCCTATTTATTCGGAGATAGGCCTCAATCCACCCCCTAAACCTAAACCCTAGTCTAGTCGACTAACACAAAACGAATTGCCCTCTAAGCCGTACAAAGACCTAATCCATTCGCCGCTCCTATGATCTTTCTAGTATGTTTTAGGTTTACTGGAAAACCAAAATGATGTTAAAAAACCGAACCAAACATTCCGTTTCGGTTCGGTTTTAGATGTGTAAAAACCTTGACTATTTGGTTCGGTTTAGGTCCTACCTAAAACCGAACCGAACTGCTTGCAGGCTTACTCATGTTTTATCCCCGATACTTTCATTCCTAATTTTATTCAGTCCCGTGTGTCCACACATCCACATAAACATTCTCATCTCCGCAACTCCCGTTTTTTGCTCATGTACACAATTCACTGCCCAACACTCAGAAGTCAGAACTATAGAGCATCGCTGGTTTAATTGCAGTACAATTAAACTTACCTTTAAGTTTTAATGGTACTGCAGCTCAATTGGTGATGAGAAGTGAAAGAACTTTATAGTTAAGCGTGATCGGGCTGAAGTAGTTCTGGGATAGGTGACCTCCTGGGAAGTCCTCGTCAGGATGCTTAACTGCCAACTTAATAACGAAGTCAACCATCTTTCTTGTACAACTAAATTTAAACTCCATATTGATGGCGATCGACGGCCCACACACGCTCGTTCCCACAGGAGGCGGTGGTCGACGACCCATTTGGGCAATCCGAGTCCGCGGATGCGCTCGGATGGTCGCTGCGAATCTTTTTTCTATTTTACTTTAGTTATTTTGTGTTGTTTTGGCCCCGATCGGCCCAATCGTTGTGGGCCGTCCATCGGGATTCCCTAATCTTATTTCCCCTATATATACTCATGCTTGTAGTTGTGTTAGGGATCAGAGGTTTGCCTCACTGCAGCCGGCTGGTCTTATCGTGGATCCCGACCCGTGCGCCGCTTCTCCCGTCTCCGCCTGCCGATCGTCGGCCTCCCAGCCTCCGGTAACACCCCTCCTGCCTTCCTCCGCCCTCCTCTCTTTCTCCCAGGCTTCCGGAGAACAGCCGCTGCCCTCACCGCCCTCCCCTCTCCCTTTTCCAGCCCCCAAAACCCAACTCCAGCCCTCTTTTGCAACCCGGTGTCCACCCAACCCCCGCCTCCTCTCATCCTCCCTGTACAACCAGCCGAAATCCTTTCCCCTGTCCAGATCCATCGCCTGAGTCCCCTGGAAACCCTCACACCCCACCGTTCTCCAGTCAATAGCCGCAACCCCTTCCCCACCCCTCCAGAACCCGAACACCATCCTTAAAACGGAACTGTCTCCCGATCCCATCACCCTTAACCCTCTACCTTCCAAATATCCCTACCTCTTCCCCATTCAGCCCTGTCGGGCAGCCACCAACATATCACGGTCAAGTCCTGACGCCTTTCCCCCATCCCTAAGCTAGCCGCCAAAAGCACGAGTAAATCGAGGTATGGAAGTTGTATTTTCTCATTGAATATTTTGGTGTTGAACTTTTGTTACGGGATATGATTATTATATGTATTTGTTTTCGTTATTCGTTGTGTAACTTGCGGAGCATATTCGACGCTCTTGAATGGAATTGCGCCTCATTTCGCCGGTTGATTGTAATTTCTCTCTTCATGTCAATGCTTGTTAAACAATTGTGCTATTGGTATTCTAGTGTCTTATCAATTTTAAATACTGGTTGGATGATCTTAATTGGTAACGGTTGTCTCATATTTACATGTGCACTATATTTAGATCGCATTTTCATTTGTGGAGTTAAGGCTTTTGTGGTCGCCCTCCATCTGTAGACTCGTGCTGCATCAAATTGGTATCAGAAGCAGGTTCGATTTGCACCACACTTTTACATGCAGTAGTGAAGTCTATAGGAAATATTTCATGACATATCATTTCGACGATCATCCTTATTCACATTCTGCTCCTCCTAGATATCGTACCGACCTATCGCCATGATTTGCTAGAGACGATCGCTATGACTCTAGAACTTCACGATACTGTCACTACGCCATGCCACGAATTGACGTTAGTAGAGTTGAGTATCTTCGTAGAGCCCCTCCGGAGAGATCTTCATACTATTTTGATGTTCACCCTCGCTCATCGCCGCCCGCTCGTAAGGATCACAGTCACCCTCTGACACAACGTGAATCTATTAGAGACGAGCATTTTGATGACTATCTGAATCCCTATAGGGGTCACCACTATGTGGATAACCTCATGCGTTTGGATCTCCCTATTGTTCCACCAATGGAGATACCTGAAGCCGAATTTCAGAGATTGGTTCTTGAACAGTTTGATTTCGTACATGCTCAAATGGATTGCCTGAAATTTGCCCTTGGGGAAACCTATAGCGTGACCCATCAGGATTCAAGTCAAACCACTAATGAGTGTATTACTCCCGTAGTTATGAGTGATTTGCCACTTGATTTTGGTACTCTCTCCCTTGATGAGCCTCTATGCCCACGCGATTTTGAGGCACAGTATGACCCTGGCCTTGTTGTACCGGGGGAGAGTGTCATTAGCACGTCTAGGGAGTTTGGTCGCTAGAGTGAGGCCGAGCGACTCAATGACACTATGCTGGTCTATCCATCTTCTGCACCTTATGTTGGCATCATTACCCCCTTGGTTACAGACTCCTCTCTTGACACCCCGCCGACTAACCCCACTTGCGTATGAATTCTTCTCACTCTCCTTTTAGCTTTATGTCGAGTCATGTCATGACCGAGAACCTCAAGCCTAATGTCGATGTCTCGGTGGTTGTCTCACCCGCTTTTGGGGACACTACCCTAATTAGTAGTATTCACTTGGAGGATCATGATCCTACTGCCGGGTTTGTTAATGACCCCCCTCACGAGCCACCTGATGAACCACCACTTCCCCTTGATATTGACATCCCGCTGAGCAAGCCATCTGTGGGCGCCCACTTATTTACACCTCTCTAATGCACGTCCCATTTTTTGCTTTGGAGAGTGGGTCGTGAGAGCGACATTGAGTATGCCAGGACTTCCTTAGATACGCTTGAGCATCGTCTCAATATATTGAGGATTAAGCGTACGTTCTACCACGCTCGTGATGAGTTCGTAGACATACCGCCCGCTGACCCACCTGATGAGTTCTTGCTTACTTGCGGCACTCACCTCACTTGAGTGTTTCATCTGATTATATGTGTCTCTGCTATGCACTCAGGTGACCGTCACATTCACGAAGAATTTTCATACGTACCTCTTGGTGAGCCGCCCGATCCGTCACGTTCCTGGAGAGATATTTGGGTCCAGGTGAGTTTGTATGAGAGTGTTGGCGTCTCACACGGTCATTCTGACACTCATCGCACACTCACTGAGTTTTACTACACCCCTCCTGACGAACCGCTCGATAAACCACCTCTTTCAAGGAACTTTCACCACATAAAGCGGGTTGAATGTCAGTGTATCGCGCCTGTCGTATTTTTCAGGCATCATTCATGCGATCATGTTATCTTTTGGGTTCATCATTTGCATAAGTCTGTCGAGTCATTCATTCAGCTCGTACATGCACTTCATGTCATCTTTTGGGTTCAGCTTTTGGGTTCACATCATTGGTCTGTTGAGTCGTCTGTTTATCATACACACGCACTACATGAGACAGGACGAAGAAAGATTGCCGCCAATAATGAAATTTATAAAGCTCAGGCTGATCTGCACAGGAGGGAGCAAGTTTTTGACGTGGGAGACCAAGTCATGATCCACCTTCGACTTGAGAGACTCCCCCTGGGGGCAGCGAAGAAGTTAAGCGTCCCTCGAATGGGCCCCTATACAGTTACTCGATGATTTAGTGCAAATACTTATGAGGTTGATATCCCGCCAGCAATGGGGACTCACCGGATGTTCAATGTGGAAGATTTAACTCCTTACTACGAGGAGCGAGTGTATGTGGACCCTTTATCTCTACCTACCTCTGAGTCGCAGCTTGTCCCTTCCCTCTCTAGTTCCCTTACACCCACCTTGCCCAGACAGTCGCAGACGGTTGAGCGCCGCTCGGAGGACCACACCACCCGGCCAGCAGTCCCACTGACACCAGTTCCATACGGAGATACATTGTTTCGACAGTCGCCTACGCACACCGACGATGCTTTACACATCATTGGTCATGACTTCACGATGATGGGCAGTCAGATGGTTCTGCGCTGCCTGGTTCATTGGCTCGCTCGGTTGGTTTCTTACGACACTTGGAGTGCTGCTGAGGAGCTCGAGAGATCGCCCCGGACTTGCGCCGAGTGTACGATAGTCCTCACTCACCGAAGATGAGTGCTTTCAAGTCGGGGGGAGTTGATGGCGATCGACGGCCCACACACGCTCGTTCCCACAGGAGGCGGTGGTCGGCGGCCCATTTGGGCAATCCGACTCTGCGGATGCGCTCGGATGGTCGCTGCGAATCTTTTTTCTATATTACTTTAGTTATTTTGTGTTGTTTTGGCCCCGATCAGCCCAATCGTTGTGGGCCGTCCATCGGGATGCCCTAATCTTATTTCCCCTATATTTACTCATGCTTGTGGTTGTGTTAGGGATCAAAGGTTTGCTTCACTGCAGCCGGCTGGTCCTATCGTGGATCCCGACCTGTGCGCCGCTTCTCCCGTCTCCGCCTGCCGATCGTCGGCCTCCCAGCCTCCGGTAACACCCCTCCTGCCTTCCTCCGCCCTCCTCTCTTTCTCCCAGGCCTCCGGCGAACAGCCGCTGCCCTCACCGCCCTCCCCTCTCCCTTTTCCAGCCCCCGAAACCCAACTCCAGCCCTCTTCTCAACCCGATGTCCACCCAGCCCCCGCCTCCTCTCATCCTCCCTGTCCAGCCAGCCGGAAGCCTTTCCCTTGTCCAAATCCATTGCCTGAGTCCCTTGGCAACCCTCACACCCCACCGGTCTCCAGTCAACAGTCGCAACCCCTTCCCCACCCCTCCAGAACCCGCACACCATCCTTAAAACGGAACTGTCTCCCGATCCCATCACCCTTAACCCTCTACCTTCCAGATATCCCTACCTCTTCCCCATTCAGCCCTGTCGGGAAGCCACTAGCATATCACGGTCAAGTCCCGACGCCTTTCCCCCATCCCTAAGCTAGCCGCCACAAACACGAGTAAATCGAGGTATGAAAGTTGTATTTTCTCATTGAATATTTTGGCGTTGAACTCTTGCTACGGGATTTGATTATTATATGTATTTGTTTCCGTTATTCGTGATTTAACTTGCGGAGCATATTCGACGCTCTTGAATGAAATTGCGCCTCATTTCGCCGGTTGATTGTAATTACTCTCTACATGTCAATGCTTGTTAAACAATTGTGCTATTGGTATTCAGGTGTCCTATCAATTTTAATTACTCGTTGGATGATCTTAATTGGTAACGGTTGTCTCATATTTACACGTGCACTATATTTAGATCGCATTTTCATTTGCGGAGTTAAGGCTTTTGTGGTCGCCCGCCATCTGTAGACTCGTGCTGCATCACATATACTCAGTTTGTATCATGCTCAACCAAAGACCCTTCTTTTCTAAAGTGTCTCGCTAAGATTCAAGTTTTATGTTCATGCGTATCATTGACCAATACAATATCATTCGCAAATAATAAACACCAAGGTATTCCTTATTATATATGTCTGGTGAGCTCATTTAAAATAAGGGTAAAGAGATAAAGGCTTAAAACTAAACCTTAATGCAAGCCAACAATGATAGAGAATTTTTATGTTAATCCTCCAGATGTCCTCAACCTCGTCACTAACCTCGTCACTGAATTTGAATACATATCTTTGATCATGTCAATGTATGATACATTTACACATTCCCTTACTATGACTCTATAAGATCTCTCTTGGAACCCTATCATAAGCTGATGCAGTATGAGCGTCACACCTGTCTGCCACCATGGAGTCCCACCAGGGGACCCACCTTGGCGTCGCACCAAGGCAGCTTTATCAGGCCTGCGGGCCGTATACCCCAACCCGTCTCTGGTCCCACCACAGGAAGCCGAAAGGTTGTTGAGGCCGAGATTTGATCTCGAGACCTCCTTGATAAAGAGCTCTCATGCGTGCTCTCATCACCAACTGATCCACGACTCAGTTGGTGATGAGAGCTCTTTATCAAGGAGGTCTCGAGATCGAATCTCGGCCTCAACAACCTTTCGGCTTCCTGTGATGAAACCAGAGACGGGTTGGGGTGTACCGTGTACGGCCCGCAGGCCTGATAAATCTGTCTTGGTGCGACGCCAAGGTGGACCCCTTGGTTGGACTCCAGGGTAGCAGATAGATGTTATGTGGATCAGTTAGTGATGAGAGCTTGCCTGAGAGCTCTTTATCAAAGAGGTATCGAGATCGAATCTCGGCCTCAATAATCTTTCGGTTTCTTGTGGTGGGACCGTAGATGGGTTGGGGTTGTACGACTCGCGGGCCTGATAAAGCTGCCTTGGAGCTACGTCAAGGTGGGACTCCAGCATGACAGGTATGTATGACGCCTGTCTTGTATCATAAGCCTTCTCAAGATCGATAAATAACATATGCAAATTTTGTTTTCTTTCTCGATAATTGTCACTGAGTTTTCTTAAGAGATATATAACTTCCATGGTCGACCGCCCTGACATGAATCCAAATTGATTCTCTGAGATATTAGTCTCTCATCTTACTTTTTTTTTATTACCCGTTCTCATAGTTTCATGGTATGACTTATTAATTTAATTCCTCTATAATTAACATAATTTTGTATATCTACTTTGTTCTTATAAAAAAAAT
Organism: Platanthera zijinensis; assembly: GCA_039513925.1. NCBI lineage: Eukaryota > Viridiplantae > Streptophyta > Magnoliopsida > Asparagales > Orchidaceae > Platanthera > Platanthera zijinensis. The sequence goes on from CM077093.1 coordinate 174,357,002, forward strand.
ACCAAGATACATTCTCTCCATTGGCCCGAGATCCTCTTTAACTTCAGTGTCTTATTGAAGAAACATGTAAGCCATAAAATTTCTTCTTTCTCTAGGCATTTTCATACTTCGAGAGGTATATCGTCTGGCCACACCGTCTTTCCATTTTCTATTTTACTTAGAACATCATTTACCTCCAATACTTGAATTTTAAAATGTCATGTTCTTATACTACTCTTATTTACTTAACTCTTTCAAGTTCAATTCATTGTCATTTGTTCATTATATAGTTGAGAAAAATATCTTTTTCACTGCTCATTAATAGCCACATCATCCATCAATCAATTTCATCTTTTATGCATTTAACTTGGGTTAAATCTCTTGTCTTATTCTTTTTAGTTCGAGCAATTTTATATATGTCACACTCTCCATCTTTTGTGTCTAATCGCTTATAAAATTCTTCATAAGTTTGACTTCCTGTTTTTTTTACTACATGTTTAGTTCCTTTTTTGGCGATTTTATACATTGCCAAGTTACTATGTTTCCTACAAACGTACAATGTTTTATAATTGACATTTTTGCCCTCACTTTGTCTCGCTCTTTCTCTTTTCATCACTAAAATTCTTTAGTTGGGAGCGCACGATCTTTTGATTCTCCAAGTACGTTCTTTCCTCTTATCTTTAAATGTGAAGACATTACTTCACATGAGAAACTAGGATCAACATAAGGGTCATCAACTATTTGTTCCATAACTGTTGTCTTGAAAGCAACCTGTTTTTCATCTTCAAATTCCACCACCGAATTTTTAGTAAAACTTTTGCCATTGTATTTAATTTATTATAATAAATTTGTACGTTCAACACCACAAACCTATGTTGTGTTGTCAAACTTTCTCCTGCTATGATTTTGCAATCTTTACAAACCATTTTTCATTTTGCGAGTCATAAAATAATCAATTTGTGACTTATTTGATCCGCTTTTAAACATAATTAAATGTTCTTCACTTTTTATGAAAAACGTATTTGACACAATTAGCTCATGCACTATGACAAAGTTTAAAATGATCCTCCTGTTGAAACCGAGAATCGGTCTCTTGTGGAGTTCACTCTTGGGGAAGGGGTGGTCGCGCACCTACTTCGCTCCTGCAAGAAAATAACAAGGAAAAGAGAGCAAAGGACTAGACCAAGGGCCCGGCGCGGAGGTCCCATCACACACCCGGAAGATCACTGAGCGCTTCCCCTCCTTAGCCAAATGCCGGGCTAAGGTACCTCAGAAAGCGCTAGGTGACTAGAAGACCAGTAAGCATGCCCTCTGAGATACCCCCTTGGGTCCTATTTATAGGATCCTGAAGGTGATCTGCAAATAACTGACATCTGCTGTCCTGAAATTGCTGAAAACTCCTCGGGCTGGCCTGCCAACAGCCAAACTCCGCTGTTCCGAACAGCTATGTGCAGCCCACCTGGGTCTGCCAACAGCAGGACTCCGCTGTTTTGACTGGCTAAGGGCAGGCCAGCGGGGCAAAATGGTAAGGAATCCCTCCCACTGGGGACTGGGCGAGTAGCCCCTCAATGCCTCTACTCGGCGGGAGGCGCGGGCCGGGGCTGGCTCGCCTAGGGGGACGCGGGTTAGAGACGACCCGCCTAGGAGAGGCGGGCAGGGTTGACCCGCCGAATAGGCGCGGGTCGGAGGCTGACCCGCCTGGGAGGGCGCGGGCCAGGCTGGCCCGCTTGGGCGACCCTTGGAGGCGCGGGCCCGAGTCGACCCGCCTGCTTGCCTAAGTCCTTTCGGCGGACACGGTGTTGTACACCTCCTTCATTTCATTCTCAATTTCTAAATCCTTCATGAACGGCTATATAATCTTTATTTTTCTTCCCTATATGTATATGTCCACTTAAGGCTCCGTTTTGGAGGATTTATTTTCACCGGTCAAGCGTTTACGGCCGTATGAACCGGACCACAATTTGCTCACGTACTATGACAGTTTTAAATGATCCGCCCTTCATTTCATTCTCAATTTCTAAATCCTTCATGAACGGCTATATAATCTTTATTTTCCCTCTCTATATGTCCACTTAAAGCTCCGTTTGGGAGCACTTATTTACACCGGTCAAGCGGTTACGACCGCATGACCGAAGTCTAAGTCTACTCATATGAAAATCGTTTCTCTTTGTGAAATTTCTCTTACTAAATCATCTAAGTCTTTTCAAAATTGTACTTTAATAACTCCACTTAATCTTACTTACGTATAAGCGCTGATCACATTAATAATTTCTTTTTCTTTGACTAATTTAAAAACTAAGATTCTATCACCTTTTCTTTGATTTTCGCACAAATTAAAATATGGTTATGCTATTTGAATCTCTTTGGTTAGCCTCAACTAATCATGTTGGTATACATGCAAGGGTTAAAGAATGGTGTGTTATACTACTTATTATTAAGAATTAGATTAATTATTAAGAATTACACTGTATTTCAAAGTATGAAACTTGTATTGATATACCGGTAAATCTCGATTGTTTGTCGTCACGGAAAATTGTCTCTTTTTGCCGGTCAGGATGCGGCTAATATAAACAACTGGAGATTTTCCAAGTTGAGGGAGCACATCAATGGAGATACTGAAGCAGAAAGTGAAGCTTTTGAGAGATATCTGCAAAATGCCAGCTTACTGGAGGAGGCATTTTCTACCACTGGGGAGTCAATGAAATTAAAACTAAAACATAATCCAAAAAGAGCGGATGCCATTAAGAAGAGAACGAGGAGAATTGTGAATGAAAATTTGAAGACATTGCAGGAAAGGGAAGTTTCAGCTTCAGTTAACAGCGATGAATTAGATGCTTATAGGGATCTGAAGAGGCCGATGAAACTGGACGAGAATCTAACGGAGAAGACCTTCGAAACCGATGCTCTGATCGATAAATTGAACAAGGCTCGAAACAAAGATGATCTTGCAGCGTGCATGGAGATGAAGAGTCATTTGCTCTGGCATTCTGGGAGTGCGGGCAATGCGGATCAGCCTGTGAGTGAGGATGCATTTGACAGAGCTTCAGATCTATCTTTTGCTATGCCTAAGTTGTGCAAAGTTGTTCACATTGATCAGGAGGTAATCTCTGAGATCGATGGTCAGATTTCTTCGGCGATTCAGTTGTTCGAACTGTAATACAAAGTTTTTTACCTTTACATTTCTCCCAGATCAATGTTGTTGTTATAAAGTTCATAGTGTAGGTTTTGCAACTTGATATCATTGATAATACTCTATATGTATTGTTCTGGAAGAGAAGTTTGTTATTTTATGATAGCTGGGGGATTGTGTTTGGTCTACTGTTTTTTTTCCTTTTCTGCCACACATGGAGGAAAATTGCTGATCTTGACATTCATGAAACTGTATGTGCCCTTTTGTTTTAGTTATGTTAATAAGAATGAACTTTTTTGTTTGAAATTAGAAAAAAAACATTTTTTAAAATCATAAGAGAAAAGTCAAATTTTTATCAAATCGACCAATATTTTGTTAAAATCCCTCACTGAGCTTCTCTACAGTTTACTAAGTTTGAAATTGCCGATAATCGCTCTAAATTTCAGCACTCTTCTCATTTTCCCCAGTTCTTCACGTTTCGAGATCAGCCGGTTCTTCACCTTTGGAGATCAGCCTAATTGCTTGTAATCTCTCTATTTGAGTGATCTTGAGGTCACGAGTTTGAATCCCGGAAGTAGTCTTTTGCAAAATCGCAGGGTGATATTTGCCTACATTTCACTCATATGGTGGGACGCTTCCTCTGATGCTCGCATGAGGTCACTCTTAGGTTACCACTTTTGCAAGAGCATCCCAGGGTCTTTAGTAGCCCACTCAGTGTCCATTGAGACCACATAGGGCTCACTAGGGCATCAAGAGGTGCCCCCCTAAACATCCATGATGCCTAAAAATGCAGTGAGTGTTACATAATCATATCTGGGGAGCCTATATTTTTAGTCCATCATGCATTCATGCTTATGTATGATCATTTATTTTGTGTGACCATTCATTTTAGCCAACATGCATTTAATGCTTACTATTGCTTCATTTATTTGAGCAATGCATACAATTTTTTGTGCATTCTTTTTTCTCGATCATCTGAATTTGTTATTATCAAAAACATGTTTCGACGCTCTCCTTATATGAGAATAACAAACACTAATGCTGAACTACAAATCTTCATATCTAGTGGTAGCGATCGGCGATCTGCGATTTTCAGTCAAAAATCGACGATCGAGTGGCACGATCAGTAATCGGAGGTCTACAATCAATGTTCATTCTCCTGTTTAGCGATTGACGTTCGTTCTCTCGGTCGAAGTTTGGCTTTTACACGTCATGCGGTCTCGATTTGGCTACTGTCAACGATGGTGCTACTGCATATCGGTGGTAGATCGGAAAAGCGGTCTGGAGCAGTTCATGGAAGGTTTCGGGTCGACCTGCACCAAAATTATAATTCTGCTACTCTTTCTGTTTTGAAGGAGTTTCTCCAATTTTTGTTTTCATTTCTAGTCCTATATTTCTCTCATGTGTTAATTCTATTGAATATTGTAGTCATGTGAATTCACCTCGAGCGCGATGAGTATGCCGAGGGAGATAAAAAGGGGGACACAATAAGTGTTTAATATTTTTATTTATGCTTTGCATTTGTAAGTGTTAAAGAGAATTCATGTTTTGAAATCCAACACACTAAATATTCTCTTGAAATGTGATATGTGAGAATCTATGGGGGACACAATAATACCTACCATAAGTTCATGTAGAAAATATCATATCAGGCCTATTTGCTGTAAGATAATTTTAATTATATAAATAATTTTAAAATGCTAATTACAATTTAAGACAAGAGTAGCACCAATTGCAGAGAAGATGCGAGAAGCTCGTCTAAGATGGTTTGGACACATACAAAGGAGACCATTAGAGGCACCTGTTAGGCGTTGTGAGAGTGTAGTCACTAGGCATGTTAAATGAGGGAGGGGTAGACCAATAAAGACTTGCAATGAAACTGTACGAAAAGACATGATGTACTTAGGCACTAGTGAGATTATGACAGACAAAGGATCCATATAGCCGACCCCACTATAGTGAGAATTACAATTTATTTATAAACTTTAATTACAATTTATTTATATTCTTCTATAATAGTTACCATGGTAAGCAATTTCAAAATATCCTTAGAAATGAATTTTGGGTTTTTTTTTCTTTCAATTTTTAAATATTTGGTATAAAAAGCACATCTATATGTGCAAATAGTTACATGTTACTATTTGCATGCTCGGTTCGCCACCTCTTAAGGTAGTCCCGTCTATACCAAAAAAAAAACATATTGTAACAAATCAGTTGTCTTCATTCTTTTATTTTGAATGAGATTCTTCGTTGGTGGATGTGCTTATGTTGCTGGTCGTGCCGAGCTTAATTCGGCATGCGACGCGACCACGGTGTTTTGCGCGTAATTAATTTTGATGGTGACGCACATACATTGATGCATGACCATGTTTCTGTAGAGCTTGGCGCATATGCGACGAATTTCATCTTCTTTTAGGTTCAAAACTAGTTTTCTTTTTTTCTTGCGACGGTTATGACGGTTGTCATGTCAAACATATATTCTATGGTGATGCGTGTATTTGTCCAAACTCATCGGAACAAAAAGTCACGCCAAACGAAACCTAATTGATTTATTAGGAGTAGTTATATGTGCAAACTGAGTTTGGCTATGTGCAAACCAAAAAAAATTTAAGTGCAGACCAATTTGTTAGGTGCAAATCAACTTGAAGAAATGAAAAATAGCCCATTGGGAGTCGCCGGATTATTACATCGTCTTACTCCGCTTCTCCCAAAATTTAACATTCCACTTTTACCGTGAGGTTTCTACTTTATTTGTTATTTCATCAACTGCGAAACCGCCTGGTGCCTTCGTTGGCTCCCACACCATGTGGTTAAGCTCGACTGCAGTACTCCAATGTTTTTCCCGCTGGATGTATTTCTGCTATCAACTTTGAATTAATTACAAATTCCTATTTGAGCTCGACTATTTTCCTCCGTTCATTGCACGATTTTGTAATTTCCAACTTTTTCTTTCTCAACCTCCCGTGGCAGCTTCCGGCCACCCCGGGCTGCCTCCACCAGCAGCACCGGCAATGGCAGCAGATTGATCACGAGGTCCGGTAGGGTTTTACGGGCAATTTTGAGGACGATCGGCTGCACCTAAAGATTTTAGGGATACAAAAATACGTTTTGATTTTCTATTTGCGGTTTGCACATAGCGAATTTTGGTTTGCACATAAACATCGCTAATTATTAACTATGATGAAAAAGATAAGGCGGGTTATACAGTTTGTTCCAATGATTAAGACTCCGTTTGGGGGGACTTATTTTCACCGGTCAAGCGGTTACTATTGCATGAGCCGGACCGGTTCATGCGGTCGTAACCGCTTGACCGGTGAAAATAAGTCCCCCCACACGGAGCCTGAGAGTATTATTAAGCATGATGAACAAAATAACCAGGATTATCAATAGTTTAAGACTCTTAAGACATTATGAAGAGAAAAGAAATATAAATTGCATATAAAATTTGAAATTTTCACAGCCAAACTGTACTGACCACAGTCATCTAAAATAATTTTGCCTGTCTGTTTGTGAGAAGCCGACAGTCATCTAAAATAACACGAGCATCTCTGTCTCTCTTTGTCACTCTCACTTCTCTCTGTTTAACATGCATAGAAAACTCCTAAAACAACACAAAACAAAAACAAAGACCCCCCACCCCACAACATATTGACCCAAAAATAGGGAAGCAATTTTCTCAAAAACCCTATAACCCCAAAAAGATTCAGACCATAAACCCAAAGTTATTTAGTGTCCGTAATAATCGAGGGAGAATGCCTTCGAAAAGTAGCTAAGGTTTACCTCAAGACCCACTGCTTCAAAGAGTCATAACTCGAACAGACCGTCAGTGTGCTCCGTTCTGGAGAGTTGGGAGGACTTGGCACAAAACTCAACGGCCATCATAATTGTGATAGAGACTCGTGCATGCGCAGAACTTAAACACAATGCAAGATAGACACATGAGTACTAAGCATATTAACAATTTTCAAACATGAAATATATCAACAATTTTCAAACTCCACATGTGGATCTGAACTTGCAGAGAAAACCCCTAAAACAACACAAAACAAAATCAGAGAACCCCCCAAAAAATATTGACCCTAAACCCTAAGGAAGCAACATGCTTTTGAATATTTAGTGTCTGTTTGGGGCTCCTTAATGAGTATCTCTTGGTCTACTGGACTTGAGGGCTGAGCCAAACAGTCCCAAAATACATAGGAGGATTGAGATGATCCATGTTCTTATATTATCAATAGCATAAACATGTTGTACATAGAAATTTGCAAAAATGTTTTGACAGAGTAATTAATGATAGTGGATTAGAACCAAATAACATGCGATTGAGGAGAGCATTTCCTCATTCACCTTCTTAATTTGTTCACATTTTCATCTTCTTAATTGCTCTAGCATGAAGAGGAAAAAACAGGCCCAAAGCTCAGGGGTAATCTCTCCAACAAACAAGCATTTTTACGCAGCGGCGCAGTATGTAGAAGCGGGATCTTTGTTCCTTGACGACGTTGGTGCACCGGCTGGTGAAGGAAGGCTGCTGGCCGTCGTCGGACCCGGCGACCGTCCTCGTCCTCGCAGCAGGCAGGCTGGAAGACCTCTTCAGAAAGCTCCCGCCTTGGCTGGACTCTTCTTCTTGTCTGCTGATCCTGCTGTTTCTGCTGCTGCTCTTGTTCTTGGACAACTTCCACTTCTCATCCATCTAATTAAAGCTCCATGTAAAGTGCAGCAAATGAGTGAATTAGTAGTTGGGAAAGGGGAAAGGGGAAGGCATTGGGGAGGAGAGCTTGAGGATGAAGAGGAAGAAGAAGAAAAAGGATTAGTGGTGTGAAGTGGGGGCATCAGCTGGCTTCTTCTGTGCAGAGACTGTCCCCTATGCATCTATTCTTATTTTACCATTTGTACATAGTCTCAATTAAAGATCATAATGCAGAGAGTAGGTGGTGATCAAGAATTACACCTACTGGTTCTTTAATAATAATATGGTTTCATCCATATTAGATGCATACAATTTAGGGGGCAAGCATCACCACACTTTAATAATTACCAGCTTTAAAAATGCATGGGTGGGTAGGAAGGATAAATGTGAAAGAAAGGACTTCACTACCTTCATGTGTTTTAATTTGAATTATTGATCGCGGTATCTATGCTAATATATAAAGATATCCTCTTATGGCGTAGTCTGGGAGCGGCCGAAAATTCTGTGCCGTTCAATTTTTCATAGGAGGATTTCAGCCGTTGAATCAAGGAGAAGGATGGTCTGCTGATAGCGTCGATCAGAAGTTCACCCAAAATGAAACCGGGTACTCTCCGGAACCTCTCACGGTTTTGGTCGTTGAAATTGTTGAAGTGGGAGTGGGAGTGGAGCTGGGCGGTTAGACTTGTCAAACCGCACAGACCGCTGAGTCTGTCGGGGCCGGGCGGACTGCATTGACGGATATCCGTTGGAAGGTTGCCGGTAGTTCTTGCGGTCTGGGTCAGCAGACATCCTTGGTATACCGGGCGATTAAGGGCTGGCTAACCGTGGTCGGGGCGGACTCGTCTGTAGTTCGCCGAGTCCGACATTGATTTTGTGGCGGACTCTTCTGGAGCTCGCCGATGTCCGGCATGGTTCTGTGCTTGCGGTCTGGATGTTAGATCGTGGAGGTCGGCACAGGTGCGCGGATTGGTTTACCTGGAGGTCGCTCGGTCTGATGGAGCAGTCCGCAAGGTGACAGACTGGTGTTGTTCAGTGGGCGCGATCTTGGTATCAGGTGGAGCGGTTACTTGGAGACCGCGGAGCTTGGGGTGAACTTGGTCTTGTGGGACTAAGTCCAGCTGGTTGCCTAGCTCGTCGACTTTGCCTGTTGCGGACTGCTTCTGGTATTTGCCGAGTTCGGCAGATCGACTGGGCACAAATTTTGTTCTAGTCGCGGGCTGCAGTTTTGCGCGGACTGGAAGCAGTGTCTGTAGGGTTGTGCGGTCTAGTAGCGGTGTTCGGAAGTCCTCCTATGCTGTGTTCGCCATCAGTGGTTCAAAGTTAGTCATGGCATACTGGTCATTCTATCCGACTTGTTGACAATTGCGACCTTGGCAAACAGGTGTTGCTATCCGCACTGTGCGGATACATGGTGTTAGCCGACATGTTTGACGAGCGGTTATCCTATCGCTATGGGTGATGACGACACTCCTCCTCACACCTATAAATAGGATTCATCGGCTCGTCATAAATAGCAGTGAACAGTGAGAGCTGGCTCGCGCTTGATTTTTGCGGTTACGGTTTTCTAACCGCTGCGACTAAGGAAGTTGATTCTGTACAGGCTGTGCGACTAACATCAGGCGGCTAAACAACCAGTGGAAGCTTGGTGTGGATCGGTTCCCGGATAACAGCCAGCAGATAGAAGCTAGTCGCGGTCTCTGCGACTAGATCTCTTCCTCGGAGTTGCGGATAAGCAGAGCAGTTCGCCCGGTCTATCAGCGGGATCTGTTCGTGTTCCTTCTGCATTTCAATAACAGCAGTTCGCGCGGTTAGCCGCAGATAGTCGGCTTCGGCGGTCTCGGCGGGCACATCTGGCGGTTAGGCGACTTGTGCGGTTAAAATTTGCCGTCCACGCGGTTAACTTCTAGTGGCAGATTTTTGTTCAATTAGTTGCATTGTAATCATATCTTGTAATGTATAACTCGCTCTGTAAAAGAAGTTAATTTCAATTGGAAACTCTTGTGCTGCTGTTGCTATTGTTTTTTACTTGACTTCGGTTGTGGTTGAGTGTTCCTGTGACCTCATTTTCAGTTTTCCATAAATTTTTACATGGTATCAGAGGGGGATTGAGGAGTTAGCAGTTCACCAATCTAAGGTTGCTATACCTTTGTGAAGATCAAATGACTCAGTTGATTGCAATAGAAGCCGGTTTTGCAAGAGGGATTGGAGTTGAACTCTTGACGCAGACCAAATTCAAGAGATGGAGGTCGTGCATGGAGATTTATCTTCTTGGCGAGGATCTCTGGGAATTTGTCGGTGGTGACAACTAAGAAGAAGTGGTCGATGCCGGGAGAAATGCTTAAGCGGTGAAAACATGGAAGCAAACCGATGCAAAGGTTGCATTCGCTCTGAAGCGTCCAGTTTCACCAGAGTTGTTTGACCACATCATCGAATGTCGGTTAGCAGCTGAAATCTGGATGGTCTTGGATGACATGCTGAGCAAGAATAACGTAGCTCGGTTACAGTTCTTGGAAAATGAGTTGGTGAAGGCCACTCAAGGTGAGATGTCTGTTTCTTCTTTCTTATTGAAGATGAAGAACATCTTCTCTGAGATTACTGCATTGGACCCGGAAGAGCCGATCTCAAAGTCGAAGCTGAAGAGACACATCATCTGTGGCTTGCGGAAGGAGTATGTTGCCTTTGTGACGTCTGTGTAAGGCTGGGCCAATCAGCTATCACTACTCGAGCTAGAGAATCTGTTGGCTTCACATGAAAGTTTGACGAAGCAGATGCCTGGAGTCTCAATCTCAGGGGGAGATGGTGAGGCACTCTTCTCTGGTAAGAAGAAGAAGCGGGACAAGAAGAAGAAGGCCCTCAGGAAGAATGAGATTTGGGATCTTGTGCCGAAATTCGAAGGCATTACTCCTGTGACGTGCAAGTGGGTTTATAAGCTGAAGAAGAAGGCTGGCCGAAGCATGGATCGGTACAAGGCTCGCCTTGTAGCTTGGGGGTTCTCACAATAGTATGGGGAGGATTACGAGGAGACGTTTAGCCCAGTGGCCAAGATAACTTCAATTCGGATGGTGGTTGCCTTGGAGGCTTGCTAAGGGTGGAAGATTTGGCAACTCGACGTGAAGAATGATTTCCTTTACGGTGAGATTAACAAGAACATCTTCATGGTGCAACCCCCGGGTTATGTTTCTGAACATCCATGACACGTCTGCAAGCTGAAGAAGGCCCTCTATGGTCTAAAGCAGGCGCCTCGGGCGCGGTATATGAAGATCGTAGAATATCTCCAGTTCTGCGGTTACTTTGCTTTAGACTCAGATTCCAGTTTGTTCGTTAAGAAGCAGGGAGAGATTCAGGTCCTCATCCTGTTGCACGTTGACGATATGAATGTCATGGGGAACTCGAAGGAGGAAATAGCTAGGCTCATGACTGAGCTAGCTATTCAGTTCGAGATAAAGGATCTGGGTGAGCTCCACCATTTCTTTGGGCTCGAGGTAGAGAGGCAGAAGAACGGCGTGCTCGTTTCCCAGAAGGGCTGTGTGGAGAGAATTATCAAGCGGTTCGTCATGCGGGAAGGGAAGAACAGTTCTACTCCTTTGGAGGTCTGGTTGAAACTTTGACGTGATGAGGGAAGGGTTCTTATAGACTCTTTGGTGTTCTGGGATCTCGTGGGGAGTCTCATATATCTGACTATTACTAGGCCGGATATTGCTTATGCGGTGGGCCGGGTTAGTCGATGTATGACGGAGCCACGGAAATCTCATTTGATGGTGGCTAAAGGAATTCTGAAGTATGTAAGGTCTACCTCAGAGATGGGTCTCTTATAAGAAGGACATGAGCTTCAGTCTGCACAGTTATATGAATGCTGATTATGGAGGAGATATAGATGATCTGAAGTCGACGTATGGTTACGCCTTCTTTACGGGATCAACAGCTATTTCTTGGTGTAGTAAGAAACAGGATTCGGTGTCCGTCTCAACTATAAAAGCGCAATACAAGGCTTCATCCTTGGCAGCTCAGGAAGTCTTTTGGCTTAGTAGGTTAGTGGATGACATCCATGAGGAGTTCGATGTCCTACTCAGCTTCTCGGTGACAATGAGAGTGTTCCCAACTGGTCAACAATCCAGTTTGTCACATGCGGACGAAGCACATCAAGATCGAGCATGACCTCATTCGGGTGAAGGTGTTGAAGGGGTCAATGATGGTTGACCATGTGCGGAGAGAGGACAACGTCACAGACATCTTCATGAAACCACTGTCGAAGGGATCGTTTATTTGGTTGCGAGGATTGCTCGGGCTGGCTTCCACTTTCCACTTCAAGGGGGAGTGTTGAAATTGTTGAAGTGAGAGTGAAAGTGGAGCTGGGCGGTTAGACTTGTCAAACCGTACAGTCCGCCGCGTCCTGGCAGACAGCATTGGCGGATATCCTTTGGCGGGTTACCGGTAGTTCTTGCGGTCTAGGTCAGCAAGCATCTTTGGTATATCGGGCGGTTAAGGGTTGGCTAACCGTGGTCGGGGCGGACTCGTCTGGAATTTGCCGAGTCCAATATTGATTTTGTGGCAGACTCTTCTGGAGCTCGCCAATGTACGACATGGTTTTGTGCTTGCAGTCTGGATGTTAGATCGTGGAGGTCAGCACAGGTGCGCGGAGTGGTTTATATAGAGGTCGCGCGGTCTGATGGAGCAGTCCGCAAGGTGGCGGACTGGTGTTGTTGTAAGACCCCCCTCCCGAAACACAGAACACATCACGAGGTTAGTCTTATGCCCAAAACAACCGCCTTGCAGTAGCGCTAGCACTCGGGCTAACCTGTACCACATGACCCCTATCATGCCGGCTCTAATCAATATCAACCAATGTCAACCCAACCGAGAATATAAAACAGAAGTCAATCCACGCATAAGTAATAATAGTCAAAGAGTACGGTTAAAACTTGCCCAAAGTGCTACATCATGAGTTTCTCAAACTCACATCAGTCACTGACGGTAGCGAGGGCACCGTCCCTTCAGGCCCTGTCGTCTTGGCCTTGCTGTCCTGCTACAAAATCTACGGCTGCTCTGACTGCGGGGTTTCCTCCTAAAAAAGGGAGACGTAGCAACCGTTAGTCATAAAGAGTAAGTGGCTATCGCATCTGCTCCCCCGTCGACTCCTCGACACCGGACGGAGAAAGAAACAAGGGTACAATTTATTTATATAAGCAGTAGTACAAACAGGTGGTATAAAGTGAGCAATATCAAGTATATCAGCAGTATAATGAACGAGTAAACATTCTACTCTAGCAGTTCTACCATCTACAACAGTATATGAAAAATGTAAAGCTACGACAGAAAGTAACTCAACTTATATGAATGCTCATATAGACATATAAGTTTAGGATCAGCTCAATAGTAAAGTAACTCATCGTATAAGAGTGCCCATACAAACTTATACGATGAGGATCTTGTGTATGCAATGTCATGAATGCTATGCAACGACTCACCCATGATCACGCACATGCAATTGCTATGTCGACACAGACTTGTAGTTCCCACTTTTCGAGCAGGTTGCTAACCTCTCAGGCATCATCCGTCGTGGCCAGACGGTGATAGTAGAGTGGGCTTCTCCACTACTAGGCGGGTATCCACACTACCAAACATAGGCCTCTGTACGCCTCAACGCTAAGAACACAACAACGGAGCTCACTTGCGTACTACGGCTCAACAGGAGTCTCGCGTAGATGTGCACCGAGAACCAAGCCCTGAACTGGCCTATGTTGTGACCCGGAAGGAGCCTCGGAAAAAGCACGAGGACCAAGCCCAACCGTCCACTTGGCACGGAAGGAGCCTCGGTAATGAACACCGAGGACCAAACCCAACCGCCCAAAGTCTATCTGTCAACTCCCGTCGGTGTGACGACTAGCGAGCCCGTAGACCTGCCACAGTATCCTTAACCCGTGATTACGACACCGCGTGTCGACTCATACCGCATGTAATTTCACATCATCGTGGTACGGAAGGAGCCTCGGTAATGAACACCGAGGACCAGTCCCAACCGTCCACTTACGTCTCTTCTCAATATTACCCAACCAGTGCGGTCAAACCCCGCACTTACACCCTTTCATAATCTAGTGTCACAGACACTTAAGGGTTCATCGTCGACATAAAGGTACCTCACATATTCATTAACCATACAACCATTTGTTCATAATAGTCGTTACCAATTATGTACAATATCTTCAAGCCAAACTCATCGTTATTCAACGCATTACCCTTGCCAAGTACATCCTTATTGATTCACCTATTTAAACCATTCCTACCATCCCAACTCGTCAATCCATTCGTTCTCCAACCTTCACCAAATCACGTTGATCAAGTACATTTTACCACATTATTTGTTCATTAAGGGTCTATACAATTAATGTCATAAACATGTTTTATCGCAAATGCTTATAGGCTCCATTCAACAAAACATTAATATTAATGTATTACAATCTCTCTACCAGCCTAAAGACGATACAAAACAAATACGAGATCTGTAACACCCCCATCCGTCGTATGGCATATAACAGAAGGTTCAGCTGGAACCCGATGCCATATACCACGAACAGTTGAAAGGGTTACAGAATAATACAAAAAACTCAACTACTCGTCCTAACACAGAGCATTCTAGCGGAAGCTTTTAAACAGTTTAAGAGAACCCAAAATTTGCACAACACTGACATGAATGTGCACTATACATCACAGGAATGAAATACATCAAATATATAAAAGAGTACATGGCTTTAAGGCCTTACAAATGTTCACTTGACAATATAATGTTTTACATACATCGACTCATAGGCCGTGCACACATGATAAAAGTAAAACAGCAGATCGCTTGGCCTTCGAGGGCCAGCTCAGCAACTTGGGCTTCAGCCCGCTACTTGGTGCTTGGTTCCGCGGCACCTGCAAGCAACATTCCACCGCACGGTGGCAAACAAAGCAACGGTCAGCTAAAGCTGACCAAATTATAACGACCCCGCCCCTTACTCGGGACGGCGGTGCTCCTTCCCTGCATATCATTAGCCCAGCTAAATAGTAAAGTGCAAATATATATTTCGCCACAGGTGTAGGCTCGCTCGGCCAAACACCCCGTGCACTCAGGGCGCATTCTCGGTGAATCCGGTCCATTCCGTGGCTTCACCACCACCCTCAGGATGGGAAACATTATGAGCATTTTTGAGTCTTTCCGATCGCAGTCCAAGACTCCCGACTATGCCAACGACTAGTTCCACTTTAGGGCCTCTAGCACCGAACCGCAAAGCCCAGGTCCATTTCCACCCGCCCGTTGCTCACGCCGCCCAGTCACTTTAATACGTACGCGCGGGCCAAGCTTCACCCGAATCCTAAAACATTTCAAAACATCACATAACCCAGTAATGTTCAAGGCTGGCTCCCCGACCGCCAAGTTAGCAGAACTACGATTCCGCCCAGTTTTTCGGGTGTGCCTTGGAGTTAATCCCCAAGGATCCCTACTGCAATCTACCGCGTAGAAACTCGAAAACAATGCCGGAGTCTTCTCCGGCTATTCATGCAATGCAACATCACCGATCCAGACAAACACGTCCGGGTAGGCTTCATATACAATGCCTATGCCCGCACTTCGATTCCGGACTCTAAACAAGGGGGACTTCACATATCTACCCTAAGGAACACCGCAAACTCACCGCACACTCGCGGGAGAGGGTTTTCCTATGCAAAGGAAGAAGAGCTTCATATGCTCAAGTTGAGAATCGTTACCCTTGAAGTCTGCTTAGGCGCCATGAAAAACTAGCAGGATGAAAGGCTTCACAAGGGAATTCTCTCCGCGGATCTGGTCTCGGTTCTCAATTTCGTGCTCCGATGCTCCGCCGGCGGCCGGATTCCTCCCCCTTCCCTCTTCCTTGCTCTCTCCTCTCTCTAACTTCTTAAAAAGAGAGAGTTTAGGATGAAATGCGGAATTAACCCTCAATTCCCGAACTTAACTCAGCAGGAACTCACCGGGGCCGTCGGATCGTATTTAAAGAAAACGAACGGCTCAGATTTTCCTAAAATCTCCAAACCTTGGGCCGAACACGGCTTTGCACACGGCCGTGTCTCAGGCCGTGTGCCTCGATCCAGACACAATTGTCGAGGACAAAAAAGGATAGAGGTTGGGACACGCCCGTGTCCCAACCTGACACGCCCGTGTCGGGTCATCGACACGCCCGTGACCTGTGTCGTGTCACGAACAACCGCCATGCCAACCATCACGTCCCTTGGTGGACACGGGTGACCACACGCCTGTGCCGAAACTGACATGCCCGTATCATACAGTACACGCCCGTGTTTCGGGCTGTGTCCCTCAGTCGACACATGACCAAACTTCTAGAGCAGTACACGGCCATGTGACATGCCCGTGTCATATGCCGTGTGCCTGACACGCCCTGGGACACGCCCGTGTCCCAGGCCGTGTTCGAGCACTCAACGCTCGTCGACCTCGACTCGACTACCCGAGCACGACATGCCCTATGACACGCCCGTGTCACAAGCCGTGTTCACCCTACCAAGACCCGAACTTAGTTCGAACACCGCCCGTTTCATTTTTAAGTTTTGGGGCGTTACAAATATCCCCCCTTAAAGAATTTTGTTCACGAAATTATGTAAAGGTACACAAAACAACTTAAAGATTACCTGCGTGGAATAATTCGGTGTATGCTTCCACCATAGTCTGCTCTCGCTCCCAAGAAAGCTCCTCTCGTCCGCAGTTATCCCAACAGACTTTAACCATTCGGATTTCCTTATTGCGGAGCCGTTTGACTTCAAAGTCTTCAATGCGAACTGGCTTGACCTTGGTCGTCAACCCATTATCAATCGGCACTTGATCGACCGCAACAACCTGAGAAGGCTCTTGTACCACCTTCCACAATACCGAAACTTAGAATATATCTTGTAGCCCACTCAACTCCACCGACACATTCAATCGTTACGCTGCTTCACCAATTCGCTCCAGGATCTCAAACGGTCCAAGGTATATCAGACTCAGCTTCTTTAAGCGTCGAATCCGCGAGACACCCTTAAATGGATTGATTTTCAAGTACACCAAATCGCCAACACTGAATTCCACATTCCTATGCTTGACATTATAGTATTTTGCCTGCCTGTCCTGAGCGATCTTTAGTCGTTCCTTAATCGTACGTACCATTGAAGTGACGTCTTCCACTGCCTGACGTTTATATAACTTTGACTCGCCTGTCTCCAACCAAGACAACGGCGTGCGACACTTTCTCCGATACAGGGCCTCGAACGGTGTCATTCCAATACTCGCTTGAAAACTGTTATTGTAAGAAAACTCTACCATGTACATGTGATCTTCCCACTGTCTTCCGAAATCCAAGACGCACATGCGAAGCATGTCCTCCATCGTCCTGTTGACCCTTTCAGTCTGACCATCCGTCTGCGGATGAAAGGCTATGCTGAAACTCAGCTTAGTTCCCAACAACTTATGCACCAGCCTCCGGTCATTTGACTTGAAGCGTACGTCTCGGTCACTAACAATACTGCGTGACACACCATGCAACCGTACAATATTATCCACATAGAGCTTGACTAACTTTTCCACCGGATCTTCCTTCCTATTCGAGATGAAGTGCGGCACCTTTGTCAATCTATCTACGACCACCCAGATGACGTAATTTCCCCTTTGCGACCTTGACAAACCATGCACAAAATCCATGGAAATGTCGTCGAACTTCCATTCCGGGATAGGCAAGGACTTCAAGAAACCTCCGGGCTTCTGGCATTCCGCCTTCACCAAGGCACAAGTTTGGCATTTCGCCACATAAAGTGCTATATCCTTCTTCATCCCTTGCCACCAAAACAACTTCTTCATGTCCCTATACATCTTCGTGCTCCCCAGGTGGATTGAGTACTTGGTATGATGGGCCTCGTACATCAACTCCTCTCGAAGGTTATCTGCACTTGGGATGCATAGGCGACCGCCCTTCCTTAGCAGTCCATCTTCAACCGCAAATTGGGAATTTGACCCATCCAACGATTCATCCAAGATTTGCTTCATACTGCTATCCTGAATCAAAGCCTGCCGAATCCTATCAGTTAGGTCATACTGCACCTCCATCCAACACAATATTGCCTCGGCACTAGCCTGCTTGTCAACGCAGGAGATCTCCAATGCCTACAAATCACGGACCAAACTCTCATCATGCACCGCCAGCCAGTTGGCTTGCGCCAGTGCCCTACGACTCAACGCATCTGCCACTGCATTTCCTTTCCCGAGCACATAATGTATTTTGAAAGTGTAGTCCCCCAGGAACTCCATCCACCTCCGCTGCCTCATGTTCAGGTTCTTCTGATCTAGCAAATACTTCAGGCTTTTATGATCGGTGTAGATATCGACCTTCACATCGTAAAGATAGTGCCTCCACAGCTTTAGAGCAAATATCACTGCCGCTAGCTCCAAGTCATGGACCGGATAATTTTTCTCATGAACCTTAAACTGTCGTGATCCATAGGCTATTACGCTCCCATGCTGTAGCATAACACAGTCCAAACCACTGCCCGAAGCATCACTGTAAATTTCAAACCCTTCGGACCCACTCGATGAATGCAAAATAGGTGTCGTGACCAACCGCCTCTTCAATTCTTCAAAAGCATGTGCGCACTCCAGCGTCCATACAAACTTTTGATCCTTCCTTGTCAGCGTCGTAAGTGGTAGCGCTATCCGCGAGAAGTTATCTACGAAGCTCCTATAGTAGCCGGCAAGCCCCAGAAAGCTCCGGACTTCCGCCACCGTAGTCAACTCTGGCCACTCCTGAATCGCCGCTATCTTCGCCGGATCCACCGTTATGCCTTCACCATTAACAATATGACCAAGGAACGCGATTGAGGATAACCAGAACTCACACTTGGAGAACTTAGCATACAACTGATTCTTCCTCAATGTCTCCAATACCATATGCAGATGTTTGTAGTGATCATCCTCACACCGCGAGTACATCTAGATGTCGTCGATAAATACTATCACGAAATGGTCCAGGTACTCTCTAAACGTCCTGTTCATCAAATCAATAAACACGGATGGCGCATTGGTCAACCTGGCCAAACGGCATGACCGTAAACTCGTAATGCCCAAACCGCGTGCTGAACGCTGTCTTTGGGATGTCACTTTCCCTTATCCTTAGCTGGTAGTATCCGGATTTCAAATCTAGCTTCGAATATACCGTTGAACCAACCAACTGATCAAATAGATCGTCAATCCTTGAGATCAAATACTTATTCTTTTCCGTAAGCTTGTTCAACTCCTGATAGTCAATACAGAGTCGCAAGCTCCCATCTTTCTTCTTAACGAAGAGGACCGGTGCGCTTCAAAGCGATGAACTTGGACGCACATACCCTTGCTCTAACAATTCTTGCAGTTGTATTTTCAACTCCGCCATCTACTTAGGCGCTATCCGATATGGAGAGCGTGACACCGGTTTGGCACCCGGCACCAGCTCAATTGTAAAATCAATCTCTCATTGAGGAGGGGCTCCCGGGAGATCGTCTGGGAATACATCTGGATACTCGGACACAACTGCAATAGTGTCAAGACTAGGTTTAGGCATTGAAGCCTGCATTGATGCGACAAACAGTTCTGCCCCAAACCGAACTTCCTTAATCACCTGAAGTGCCGACATCAAAATCTTGCTCGACCCTTTCATGCCTGCAAATGTAGTCTCCCGATCGGTATTCAGTCCCAACTTAACCTCCTTTCGGTTACAATTAATGCATGCTCGCTGCTCCGAGAGCCAGTCCATTCCAAAGATTACATCGAACTCCACTAACGGCAGCACTGACGCTTGCAAATCAAACTCTTGATCCCCGATCCGCAACTTTACCACACAGACTCTATCAGCACGCATTGAGCACCCATTGGGCAACAACACATCTAACTTGTCTTTTGCCATCGAGGAAGGAACTCCGATGCGCGATACGAATCTTTCGTACAAGAAGGAATGCGAAGCTCCCGTAACAAACAAGGCTCTCGCCGGACTATCGAAAACTAACACAAAGCCTAACACCAAGATTTATAAGCTAACATGTAAAAAGGTAATGACTACAAAAGCTAAACAGTAAATATTTAACTCATACCTGTCACCACGTCAGCTTGCTTAATAGCCTCTTGCAGACTAAGGTTGTAAACTCTAGGCTGGGCTGGAGCTTGGTGGGATGCGGTTGATTCCGCAGCCTTCCCTTTTTCTTTATAAGTTGCTCCATGTTTCTTCTCGGACTTTGCACGTCCGCTCCAACAATCACGTGCAAAATGCCCCACCTTTCCACAGTTATAGCACGCTCCTATGACTCGACTTGAGTTTGCCCCCGTCACACCAGACGAAGGGGCTGAACTTGAAGCCTTCTGCTTCTTGTTCCATCTGCGGAAACCAGACTTTGAACTCGGCATTTTGAACTCTGACCTCTTTTCCCCTGACTCCTTCTCTTGAACTTTCTTCGCGACCCTTTCCAAAGATCGAGCCACATTAACCAAGGCTAGAAAGCCCTGTGCCTTAGGCCCAGCGAGGAGTAGCTGCAGGTCGCCCCGTAGGCCCTCATAAAATCGGTTGGTCTTCCGCTCTTCTTCAGTAAACATAACACCAGCATAACGACCTAACCGATTAAACTCATGGAGATACTCATCCACGCTACTCGCTCCCTGAGTCAAACCAAGGTACTTATTCTCCATCTCAAGTTTCTGGGCAGAAGGTAGGTATCTGGCCAAGAACAACCTTGAGAATTCCTCCATCGGTACTTCGGCAAGTTACCTTCCCACTAAGAGATGAACCTCCAACTCGTCCCACCACATCCTTGCCTCACCAGCCAATAGGAAGGTTTCTATTGTGGTCTTCTGCCACTCCGCAGTTTCTGTGGCGGTCATGACCCTCTTCATCGTAGAGAGCCAATCCTCAGCTTGAGTTGGCATTCCCATCCCGTCGATTACCGGAGGATTAAAGCTCATCACATGCTTGAGCTGTTTCTTCGTAGCTCTCCTTAGAATTACCGGATCAACTGCCCCACGCTCTACCACTCCCAACTCTGCCACTCTAATCGGTTCTTGCTCATTAGCAGGTGGTGCGGGCTGCACTTGTTGGGCATTGATCATAGCAAAGACTACTTCAGCCACCAATCTGATGGTTTCTGCTGAAGGAGGTGTTGTAGGCACGTCACTCGGTGCACTGCTTTCCGCCGATTGCAGACGTTCCGATTGCCCAACACCGCTCCTAGGAACCTATAATAGCATAAACCCTTGATTATGCGACACACAAATTGCTAAAAGCAATCACTGGAACACTCAGGTTCTTCAAAACAAGTGTATTTTTTTTCATTCCTAAGTGGACATTCATGGGTTCTTTTATGTTATAACGATGACGCACATACATGTGTTCACCACCCCTTAAAATAATTCGCCCACGAATTCAAATACAGTTGACCGACACCCTAGTCTGATACCAAATTGTAACACCCCTATCCGTCGTATGACATATAACAGAAGGTCTAGCTGGAACCCGACGTCATATACCACGGACAGTCGGAAGGATTACAGAATAATACCAAAAACTCAACTACTCGTCCTAACACAGAGCATTCTAGCGGAAGCTTTTAAATAGTTTAAGAGAACCCAAAATTTGCACAACACTGGCATGAATGTCCACTATACATCACATGAATGAAATACATCAAATACACAAAAGAGTACATGGCCTTAAGGCCTTACAAATGTTCACTTGACAATATAATATTTTACATACATCGGCTCACAGGCCGACCACACATGACAAAAGTAAAACAACAGTTCGCTTGGCCTTCGAGGGCCAGCTCAGCAACTTAGGCTTCAGCCCGCTACTTGGCGCTTGGTTCTGCAGCACCTGCAAGCAACATTCCACCGCACGGTGGCAAACAAAGCAAAGGTCAGCTAAAGTTGACCAAATTATAACGACCCCGCCCCTTACTCGGGACGACGGTGATCCTTCCATGCATATCGTTAGCCCAGCTAAATAGTAAAGTGCAAATATATATTTCGCCACAGGTGTAGGCTCGCTCGGCCAAACACCCCGTGCACTCAGGGCACATTCTTGGTGAATCCGGTCAATTCCATGGCTTCACCACCACCCTCAGGATGGCAAACATTGTGAGCATTTTTGAGTCTTTCCAACCACAGTCCAAGACTCCCGATTATGCCAACGACCAGTTCCACTTTAGGGCCTCTAACACCGAACCACAAAGCCCAGGTCCGTTTCCACCCGCCCGTTGCTCACGCCGCCTAGTCACTTTAAGACGTACGCGTAGTCCAAGCTTCACCCGGATCCTAAACATTTCAAAACATCACATAACCCAGTTTTGTTCAAGGCTGGCTCCCCGACCGCCAAGTTAGCAGAACTTCGATTCCGCCCAGTTTTCCGGGTTCGCCTTGGAGTTAATCCCCAAGGATCCCTGCTGCAATCTATCGCATAGAAACCCGAAAACAACGCACAGAGTCTTCTCCGGCTATTCATGCAATGCAACATCACCGATCCAGAAAAAAACGTCCGGGTAGGCTTCATACACAATATCTATGCCCGTACTTCGATTCTGGACTCTAAACAAGGGGGACTTCACATATCTACCCCAAGGAACACCGCAAACTCACCGCACACTCGCGGGAGAGGGTTTTCCTATGCTAAGGAAGAAGAGCTTCACATGCTCAAGTTGAGAATCGTTACCCTTGAAGTCTGCTTAGGCGCCATGAAAAACTAGCCGGATGAAAGGCTTCGCAAGGGAATTCTCTCCGCGGATCTGGTCTCGGTTCTTAATTTCGTGCTCCGATGCTCCGCCGGCGGCCGGATTCCTCCCCCTTCCCTCTTCCTTGTTCTCTCCTTTCTCTAACTTCTTAGAAAGAGAGAGTTTAGGATGAAATGAGTAATTAACCCTCAATTCCCGAACTTAACTCAGCATGAACTCACCGGGGCCGTCAGATCGTATTTAAAGAAAACGAACGGCTCAGATTTGCCTAAAATCTCAGAACCCTAGGCCGAACACGGCTTTGCACACGGCCGTGTCCCAGGCCGTGTGCCTCGATCGAGACACGATTGTCGAGGATAGAAAAGGACACGGGTTGGTACAAGCCCATGTCCCAACCTGACACGCCCGTGTCGGGTCATCGACACGCCCGTGACCTGTGTCGTGTCACGAACAACCGCCACGCCAACCGTCACGTCCCTTGGTGGACACGGGTGACCACACGCCCGTGCCGAAACTGACACGCCCGTGCCATACAGTACACGCCCGTGTTCTGGGCCGTGTCCCTCAGTCGACACAGGACCAAACTTCTAGAGGAGTACACGGCCATGTGACAAGCCCGTGTCATATGTCGTGTGCCTGACACGCCCTGGGACATGCCCGTGTCCCAGGTCGTGTTCGAGCACTCAACGCTCGTCGACCTCGACTCGACTACCCGAGCATGACACACCCTGTGACACGCCCGTGTCACAGGCCGTGTTCGTCCTACCAAGACCCGAACTTGGTTCGAACACCGCCCGTTTCATTTTTAACTTTCGGGGTGTTACAAGATCTACATGTGCAGGAATGATTACTGTACAACAACTTCAAACAGGGATTCCTGAGGCTATAGGAATCCAGTGAAGATGTTTTACCCCTTGTTGGAAAGGCATTTTCAAAAGCTGCGACTTTCGTGTTTAGTCAAAAGCCCTGATATGGCCGCATCGAGCCCGAAAACGGCCTCGAAGACTGCTGCATGCAGAAAATAGATTTCTGCACGCAGCTTAAGGCAAGATGAACGACATCGGCTCATCTTCTTCATCAAGCCATATGTTCAATCCATGTCCAGAAATTCCTCCACCCTTATTCACCCTCATGAGTCCATTTCCTCTTCATGAACCAAGTACACCATCTACTCAAGGAGAGAGGAAATGTTAAAGACATCAATATC
Source organism: Platanthera zijinensis (assembly GCA_039513925.1). Lineage (NCBI taxonomy): Eukaryota > Viridiplantae > Streptophyta > Magnoliopsida > Asparagales > Orchidaceae > Platanthera > Platanthera zijinensis. The sequence continues at coordinate 174,380,735 of CM077093.1, forward strand.
CTTAGGGCACAAGCCCTAGAATTGTCTTTTCCTAGGAAATCTTCATCTTGCAAGTCAAAACTCTCTTGAGTCGACATCTCTCCTAGAAATAACTATAGATCTAGCACCAAGGGAGAGGGTAGGAAGCTCACCTCATTTCCGATGTTTCCACCATTTCCTGCCCTGGATCTTGTCACCCTTCTTGGCGGCATCTTCTTCTCCTCGGTCTGTGTTAGTTTTTCACAGGAAGAAGATCGGCTCCAACACCTTCTTCCTCTCCAGCAGTTTCTTACAGCAATGGCTTGGAAGAAAAATTAGAAACGGCTAGGGTTTTCTCCCCTTTTCATGTGGAAAGTTTGGTAACTGCATAGCCACGTGTCGGCCTGTCATTGGACCGCCAATCAACTCAGTAAATGAGTCCCTTCGAAACGACGCGGTCGGAAAATTTTCCAAAACCCAAAATTGAACTACACGGGTAGGGACACACCCATTTCACTACCCGTGTCTTGCTCGGGAGGAACGTGGTCGACGATTCGTCGAGCTCCGGTCGACGAACGTCGAACTGCTACTTGGACACACACGGGTAGGGACACGCCCGTGTCACTACCCATGTCCTGCTCGGGAAACACGATCGACGTTGTTTGTCGAGCTCTGCTCGATGAATACACACACACGGGTAGGGACACGCCCGTGTCACTACCCGTGTCCTGCTCGGGAAACGCAACAAGGGATCTGTAATATTGCCAGAGAGCCACACGGGTATGGGCACGCCCGTGTCACTACCCGTGTCCTTCTCTGTAAATTCCACAAAGCAGACGCAAAGACACCAGAGTACCACACGGGTATGGACACACTCGTGTCACTACCCGTGTCCTACTCTGGACCAACTTCTCCTCCCTTACACAAGTGTAAGCCTAGCTGCCAGCACTCCCTGAGCCCAAGTCAGCTCTCCTGACTTAAAAGTGCGCACGAGGGGCCTAGCGTGAATTGAGATGTTACAGTTATTCAGTGGGCGCGATCTTGGTTTCAGGTAAAAAGGTTACTTGGAGACCGCAGAGCTTGGGGTGGACTTTGTCTTGTGGAACTAAGTCCAGATGGTTGTCTAGCTCTCCGAGTTTGCCTGTTACGGACTACTTCTGGTATTCGCCGAGTTCGGCAGATCGACTAGGCATGGATTTTATTCTAGCCGTGGGCTGCAGTTTTGCGCGGACTGGAAGTAGTGTCTGCAGGGTTGTGTAGTCTAGTAACGGTGTTCGGCAGTCCGCTTATGTTGTGTTCTCCATCAGTGGTTCGAAGTTAGGCATGGCGGACTATTCGTTCTATCCGACTTGTTGACAGTTGCGACCTTGGCGAACAGGTATTGGTATCAGTACTGTGCGGATACATGGTGTTAGCCGTCAGGTTTGACGAGCGGTTATCCTATCGCTATGGGTGGTGACGACACTCCTCCTCACACCTATAATTAGGAGTCTTCGACTCGTCATAAATAGCAGTGAACAGTAAGAGTTAGCTCGCGCTTGGTTTTTGCGGTTACGGTTTTCTAAACGGCGCAACTAAGGAAGTTGATTCTGTGCAGGCTGTGTGGTTAACATCAGGTGGCTAGACAACTAGTGGAAGCTTGGTGTGGAACAGTTCACTGATAGCAGTCAGCGGATTTCAGCTAGTCGCGGTCTCTGCGACTAGATCTCTTCCACGGAGTTGCGGATAAGCAGAGCAGTTTGCCCGGTCTATCAGCGGATTTCAGCTAGTCGCGGTCTCTGCGACTGGATCTCTTCCACGGAGTTGCGGATAAGCAGAACAGTTCGCCTGGTCTATCAGCGGGTTCTGTTCGCGTTCCTTCAGCATTTCAATAACAGCAGTCCGCGGGGTTAACCGCGAATAGGCGGCTTCGGCGGTCTCGACGGACACAGCTGTCGGTTAGGCGACTTGTGCGGCTACAACTTGTTGTCCGCGTGGTAAACTTCTTGTGGCTGATTTATGTTCCCTTGGTTACATTGTAATCATTTCTTGTAATGTATATCTCGCTCTGTAAAAGAAGTTAATTTTAATTGAAAAACTCTTGTGCTGTTGTTGCTACTGTTTTTTACTTGACTTCGGTTTTGCTTGAGTGTTCCTGCGATCTCGTTTTCAGCTTTCCATATATTTTTACATTGGTGACCACCAGCGGATTGCCCAACACCCACCAGCAGCCTCGCAGGCCCTCGACGAACCTGTCGAGAGTAGTCTGACGAAGCTTCAGCAGGTCCACCACCGGAGGTGGCCCTGACCGTGAGCTGTACCCTATATAACATAAAGAACAATAAACATAAATATAACATAAATTTCCCGCCCCGCCCCGTAGGGGGCGGGCGGAGACCGCCGAGGGCGAGCAGGTACTGCCGCATGAGAGGCCCTCTGTGCACTGTCACTCATTATTACAACACCTCCACCCGCATTTAATAATGCAATAAAATCAATAGAATAAATGTAATTGGTAACTCAAATCGTCAGTCACTTTTTTTTTAATTTAATATTACAATGTAACATTCTCCAATTCTCTAGAACACTCCTCTAATTTTGACATGTGGAGTCTTTATAAATCTGAGAGTTGTAGACTTTCGAAACATGGTGGCGCCGCCAGCGGGTCTTCTCCTCCTCTACCAACAGTGGCGCCGGCAGCGGCTCCTCCAGTCCTGCTTTGCTTGACTCTTCTCGTCCACCGGCAGCTGCGCCGATAACGGCTCCTTTAGTCCTGCTTTGCTCGGCTCTTCTCCTCCTCCGCCGGAAGTGGCTTCTCCAGTGCTGCTTTGCTTGGCTCTTCCCCTCCTCCTCCCCTTTCCCGATCGATCATCCATGGCGGCGCCGACAGCCGTGCTGACAATATCGCCGGAATAGCAGTTCGAACGGCCCCATCACCCGCCAACTCTGAAACATTCTCGGAGTGTTGCTCGAAGCATCCAGATGGAGATCTAGGTGGAATCTCCTATCCGTTGCCCCTAGGTGGGTATAAGTAGGCAACCCTAGGAGTTACTACGGGTAGCGGATATCCGTGTACCCGAACCGACCCGTTAAGCCTCCGAACCCGTTATTTTGTCCAAATATACACTAACACATTCCTCCTCCGTTCTCCTGATTAGTCCTCCATAGGCCTGTTTAAAAGCCCGACTGGACAGGTCCGGGACAGGGCCGTCCGATCCTGGATTTTTTACCGCTCGTGCCCAACGTGAGCCTGGTTCGGGCTGGGCTTGAGCCCCCTCTCAAAGAGGGAGCATACTAAGGCCCTCAAGGTCGGCCCGGTTAATTATTCTTGCCTCCTAAAATCTCGCCTATTTAAGGCAGGATTAATTAAAATCACGCATAATAGGCAGGATTTTAATTAAAATCCTGCATTTATTAGGCGGGATTGTTCTGCCTAGGTGTCGGGCCTAGGTCAAGCCCGGCGCCCAGGATTATCTAGGCCTTGCCTGGGCCGGGCTATGAGGCGATATGGGGGCCCTGTAAGGCCCCCATGCCCAGCCTAGGGCCGGGCCTGGCTTTTCCTGGGTCGGGCCTAGCCGGGCTTTTTTCGGGCCAGGACTGATCCTTCCCCAGACCTGATCTTTTTGAACACGACTAGTCCTCCATGACGGCACCGTCAATGTCGTTCCTTCAAGATGGACTCTCTTCTCATAGAGTTAACAACAAATTAACAGAGCCAGCAAAATGCATACTAGAAATATATGAAAATCCTTCAAATAAAACAAGTATTAAAATATTAGACCTAAAAACAACCCATTTCTACTCCCAAAACTCATCAAAGTTACATAACTAGAAAAATTACATAACAACAAAGAAAAAATCCAAGTTATAGAACATCCCCAACTTTCACTGTGAAAACAGAACTAGAAAAATTACATACAACAAGGAGAATCAGGCATGAGATTTCCACTTTGTTGCAGAAACTGAAAAAAAAAAATACTGCATAGTAGCTCTTAGACATCCACCTGTTGGCATGAGATTATCCTTTGAATGGTTGATTAAACAAAGAGAATCATAAAAACTGAAATAGCACACCACTATCATGTGTCTCTTATAAGACTGTCTTTTGTTTTCTCTGGGTCAATTTCTCTTGTCATTGTTTCATTATTTTCGTGACTTTTACTTTCACTTCTCTTTTCTTAAAATCCCTGGCACAAGCAAAGTTTGAATTAGTGTCAATATGTCCACCTCCAAATTTCATGACTTTTTCTATAACATTGTCTTCGGCGGAACCATTCGATCATACAATTTTTTCAATATCTTGACATAATTGTGGTAAATAATGAGATATATGTTTAAACAAATTTTCATGCTCAAGTGTCATAGCCGGCCATCATTTTTACTATTACATGATACCATGTCTCATATCTAGCTACGACCAACCACTTTGGATCTTCCTCGTATGTGTTAGTTTTAATAGAATTTGATGAACATGCCTTTGCATTCTTGCTCCACCGTCCCAAAATATATTTAGAAGGTACATCTGTTATGTCCATTCTATCGAGAACCTTAAGGTCATGCCTACATAAAATCCCGAAACTTTCAAATTTCTTGCAATTGCAGCATATAAGTCAATCTCCTCGATTACAAATAATATGATATGTTTTTGTCTTCTCGGTCACCTCAAATCTAACTCCAACATCAACCTCCTTGCACTATTTAACTTTATAAGAAATTAATGCTAGCAATTCTTGTTAAAATATTTTAAATACTGAATAAATGTAATATCTCAAAATTGTCAACATGTCACAACAGGGAATCATTAGAGCCGTGATTTTATCACTTAAGATAAATAATAATTTCATTTCATTGTATCTTGCATTCTCCAAAACTCAATCAATGTGAGTGAAATTTTTTGACAATTTATGATCCTTATTGAGGTATCGCTGTATCATCTCATTAAAACTTTCACTTAACTGGGTGTTTCACATTCCTTTCGAGAAATGTCATTTCATATGTACATGTGCATACTTCTCTCGTAAGTTCTATGTTTTTTTTGAATCTATGCATTAAATTCCAATTTGTATTGAATACGTTTTTTACATCATGTTTCATTTAGTTCATACCCTGTCTCATATAAATAAAAGCAAACACTCAAATCACGGATGAATGGTGATCTCTTCTTGCACATATATCCTAAATGGTTTAGGGCATTTTGAGAAATATGTCAAGTACAAAGGCCGTGGAATGTGTCTGTTGATGCGCGAAATGTGACACTGCCCAGTTAACGGGTTGTTCGGTCTCATAAGCTAGGTGAATAAGAGGGTTGTAGGAATAGAGGAGAGGTTTAAGAGACTGCCGGACAGCTGGTTACTCTGAGTCGCGCATGAAGATAGAGAGAAAAGCAGAAGAGAGGGCCGCTAGCAGCGACAACAGCAGACTTCGCCCGTCGCGGCCTGAATGCCTCTCTTGCGACAGACTTTCCTTTGATTATAATGGAAGTTATAGCTTGAGGTTGCACCTTTACATGGAAAGTAGAATAAAGGGTACAAGGGGGGAAGCTGGCGGCTAAGGAGAGGAGAATGCCAGAGGCCGCACGGACTGACCAGGGAGGTCGGCAGACTGCGCGGTTAGCTGATCAAGGAGCTCGCCGGACTTAGCCGGGCGGACTGCTTGATCAAGATGGGAGAAGAAGCTGGAGGGCAGGCCGTGCGGACTGGGAAAGCGAGTCCACAGGAATTGATGCCAAGATCTGGACGCCTCTGCCGCGTCGTCCCCCCCCCCTTGAATGAGAGGTATGAGGGCATATTTATAGGCCCGAGGAGGTAACGGTCTTGGTAACGTCAACACCGGTGAGGCGGTAAGCTGAGCGAGTACAGTGCTGAGTCCGCAGAGTCCGCTCCAGGCCGCGCGGTTAGGGACTTTGAGCTGGAGATGGCTGTTGGCGGACTGGTACGAGTCCGCCCCTACTACTGAGCGAGCTCGCGCCGGGCTGTGCGAGCTGAGGAGGAGTTCGCCCGCTGCTGGGCAGAAGCGGACACCGGGAAACTAGAGGGCTAGCTGGCGGACTGCAGAACGAGTCCGTCTAGCCCGCAACGGAGAGGAGGCAGATCGCCAGCTTCCGAGCTGGGGCTCATCTGGCGGACTGCGCAACGAGCCCGCCTAACTCATGGCGGACAGGTTGAGCAGGTTGCCTGATGGTGGCTTGTCGCCATTGCTCGGTGACAAGGGCTGCCGACCTGGCGGACTGAAGAGTCCAGGTCGCGCCTATTGGCGAGAGCCACTGTTGACTGGTGGCATCCTTTGCTTGGGGACGAGGGTTGGCGACCTGGCGGACTGACCAGAGAGGTCGGCAGACCGCGCGGTTAGCTGATATCGAGTCCTCCTACAGCTGGCGGACAGGAGGGCTGGTCGCCACCTCTGGTTGAGCATTTAGCGTGCGGTGTTGACGGATAGGAAATTGAGTCCGCCACTCAGTTGAGTAGTTCGCACCTGAGAGGAAGAATGAAGGACCACACGGTTAACCGAACTAACCTCGCGGCCTGCAGGGGCGGACTGAGGAAGCAGTCTGCAGCCCCTGCAGAACGAGCGACTACTGCGCGACCTGGGCGGTCAGACCGGGGAGACCGCCCTAGCCGTGCGGACTGAGCGGATTGAGAGGTCAGCCCGCCCACCCTTAGAAGAGAAGGCTGACATGCCGCGACCTTCTGGGGAAGGCCGCAACTTGCGATCTGGCTACCTTGGGAGGGATCACCGATTTCTTGGTTAACATAATCCCCGCACTTTTTCAATTTTCGAAAAGAACTTCGAAAAAGTAGGAGACCCACGAAAATCACGATCCTTCCCTCGAGAAAAGGAAGGGGTAAGGAGAGATGGAACCTGATGTCTCTTCTCAAAAAAAATATGTTAATGCCTGTCTTTTTCCTGCGAAGGAAAGAATTAACATAGGTAGTAATAGGTACATCTTATGCGTACCTGGGTTGCTTTTGCAAAACGAAGAAGACCTGAATGTCTCCTAGTGGGGTCTGCAAAACAGCGATTAGAGGAAAGTATAGAAGAATGATAACTTACAAGTACCTGAAGGAGGCTTGCAAGCACCTGTTAACTTCTGCAAAAAGAAGAGTAAACCACAAGTATGATATAAAACTAAGTTGCAAGTACCTGGATGGAACTTACAAATATCGGCTAATCATTGCAAAAGGAAGAGTGAGCAGTAGATATGAAATGAAAATAAAATGCAAGTACTGGAAGGAACTTGCTAATACCTGCTAATCTCTGCAAAAGAATAGTAAGCCGCAGATATGATAGAAAAGTAAGCTGCAAGTACCTGAATTGAACTTGCTAATATCTGCTAACCTCTGCAAAAGAAGAGTGAGTAACAGATATGAAAGAAAAGTAAGCTGCAAGTACCTAAAGGGAACTTGCTAATATCTACAAATCTCTGCAAAAGAAGAGTAAGCCGCAAATATGAAATGAAAAGTAAGCTGCAAGTACCTGAAGAGAACTTGCTAATCTCTGCTAATCTCTGTAAAAGAAGAGTGAGTAGCAGATATGAAATGAAAAGTAAGCTGCAAGTACCTGGAGGGAACTTGCTAATATCTACTAATCTCTGCAAAAGAAGAGTAAGCCGCAGATATGAAATAAAAAGTAAGCTGCAAGTACCTGAAAGGAACGTGCTAATATCTGTTAATCTCTGCAAAAGAAGAGTAAGTAGCAGATATGAAATGAAAAGTAAGCTGCAAGTACCTGAAGGGAACTTACTAATATCTGCTAATCTCTGCAAAAGAAGAGTGAGTAGCAGATATGAAATGAAAAGTAAGCTGCAAGTACCTGAAGGGAACTTGCTAATATCTGTTAATCTCTGCAAAAGAAGAGTAAGCCGCAGATATGAAATGAAAAGTAAGCTGCAAGTACCTGAAGGGAACTTGCTAATATCTGCTAATCCCTACAAAAGAAGAGTAAGCCGCAGATATGAAATGAAAAATAAGATGCAAGTACCTGAAGGGAACTTGCTAATATCTGCTAATCTCTGCAAAAGAAGAGTAAGTCGCAGATATGAAATGAAAAGTAAGGTGCAAGTACCTGGAGGGAACTTGCTAATATCTGTTAATCTCTGCAAAAGAAGAGTAAGCCGCAGATATGAAATGAAATTAAAATGCAAGTACCTGGATGAAACTTGCAAATATCTGCTAATCTCTGCAAAAGAGGAGTGAGTAGCAGATACAGAAGAAAGAAAACTAAGTCGCAAGTATCTGGATGGAACTTGTGAATGTTGACTGTTGATGTGATAAGATATAATTGGATAGCAGAAGAGATACCTAGCAAACTCTGTTATCAAACTGAATAAAGATCAAGCCGCGATAATGATTGTCTCGCGTGATCAAGTATGATGTTTTATACACGAAATCTAGATCAGCAAGATGAAACCATCTTAATTTAGACTTATAACAACATGACTTGCCAATCAAGGAGAACCAGATACTCTGATTAAATGACTCGTGTCGCTAGCATCTGATAAAAGTAATAGAGGAATTGTAAATCATCATCTGCGAGACGAGAATGAGCTACAGACTTAGGTGACCAAGCGGGCAGGTGCGCGCATGGCCCATTGCTTTCCTCACAAGTTCACAAAAGCTGTACGCTCAGACCACTCTCAAAAAGGAGAAGAAAACACCTCTGCTAGAGTAGAAAGGCCATTCAACAATGGATCTAGAGCTGAAATTGATAAAGAACTTGAGCAACTATGAGGTATGCTCAACCATATAAAAAATCACAAGCGGCCACGCGAACTGGAAGTTATTAGCATAAGAAGCTCTTGGGCTACCATTAAGAAGTGAATATGACTGCTCTATGAAATGCTATCATGAGGGATAAACCTGATGCCGGATTGGAAATAGGGCTACCACATAAAGTGGGTTTAATTGCCACACATTTCCCTAAATAATTGAAAAGCAGACTTGGTTGCCACTTTGGAAAATGGGCGACCACTTGAAAAGTGGGTTTTATTGCCGCTAAGAACTTTTAAGCTACCACGCGAAGTGGGTTTATTGCTGTAAAAAGTTCTTTTTTCCAAATCAACCACCAGAAAGCGGGCTTGATTGCCTTTTTGGAAATATGGCTACCACATGAAGTGGGTTTGATTGTCGAACGTTTCCAAAATAGGTTCAATCAAGCGAGACAATGATGCAATAAATGCTTTGGTAAAACAAATCTTACCACTAATAATTTGAGAGTAAGCACTAGACGCCGCAAGAGAGGGCTTTACAATGATACTTTCAAGCGATATACTTTTGCAACTTGCCTTTTTTCAGCAATTTCTCAACGAGCTGATTAAGAGCTCGACATTTCTCTGTATTGTGACCCACACACATGTGGTATTGATAGAATAAATCCTTATGACATCTCCGACCAGGTCGCAGGAGAGGTCATGTGAAACCCGGCTCTTGCTAAATAATTTGAAGATCTTGTTTTGTAGAGATAATTAATCTTGTATATTTTCTCTTAGGTTCAGCTTGCTTATATTGGCGAGAAGCATGAGGCTCATTATCATAAATTTGAATTGATGTACCAGAGGTATCAAGAATTGATTCTGAATGCTTTGATTGAGATGTAGATGAATTTCCACGATCATAACATATATGTCGAGATACCGGGAGGTTAGGATCTTGATCATATTGCAATAGGTTGCTATTATGATTAAGAGGTAAATAATTGCGAAGAGGTCCATCGTCCAACTGACGAGGTGTGAATTTCTCTAGTGCTTGAGCCATTTGATTCAGACGAGATATATAGCCAGAATTCATGGCTTCAGCTCCAACAAACCGATTTGCATAACCAATAAGATACCCATAGGTGTCAGGCATTTTGGTAGTGACTTCGAATTTAATAGGACCTTGCCGAAGTCCGCTTATGAAAGCAACTTTATAGAAGTCTTGATCAACATTAACAATGTCAAGAGTTTCCTTCTGGAATCGATCGATGAAGTGAGCATAAGACTCGTCGTCTCTTTGATTTATCTGAAAAAGAGCTCCTACGTCTTTATTTCTCTTCCTAAAGGTTCCAAACCTTGAGAGGAATTCTCTCTGAAGATCGTTGAAGCAAGTTATTGACTGAGGCAGTAGGTGGTAGAACCAGTCCAACACTTGAGCAAAAAAAGATATGATGAAGAGCTTGCATTTGATGCCATCTGAAAGAGCTTTCAATGAAACAATTGATTCAAAGGTTTGCAAGTGAGAAACTGGATCGCTCGTCCCAGAATAGACTGGCAGACGAGGCTCTTCGAAATCCTATAGAACAACTTCTCTTCGGATATGAGGTGTGAAGGGAGAGGAAACTTGTTATTCTCCTGCAAAAGATGTTAGTCCATTTGGTATATGGGGATAAGCATTCATGCTTACCTTACGAGGCTTGCGATGAGAGATGTAAACTTCCTGAATAGTAGGAGATTGTAGTCGCTACTTGAGATGGACACTTCTGAATGATTAGAGGTGTGCTCGATATCTTTTTGATGGAAAATCCTTGTTCACCGGGGGGCAGATCTCCATGAGCCGGTTCCAACAAGCTTTGAATTTCTAAAATCGGACACTCGTATCAAAAGTTATGGCTATTTGAAGTTAAGGTACGCTCTGAGCTTAATCTCATGTCTTCACTGCAACTGTTGTTCATCAACTGCTCAGGATCTGAAGATCGCGTGTTAATTGTTGATGCACGAAATGCGACACCGCCCAGTTAATGGGTTGTTCGGTCTCACAAGCTAGGTGAATAAGAGGGTTGCGAGAATAGAGGAGAGGTTTGAGAGACTGTCGTGCAGCTGGTTACTCTGAGTCGCGCATGAAGATAGAGAGAAAAGCAGAAGAGAGGGCCGCTAGCAGCGACAACAGCAGACTTCGCCCGTCGCGGCTTGAATGCCTCTCTTGCGACGGGCTTTCCTTTGATTATAATGGAAGTTACAGCTTGAAGTTGCACCTTTACATGGAAAATAGAATAAATAGTACAAGGGGGAAAGCTGACGACTAAGGAGAGGAGAATGCCAGAGGCCGCACGGACTGACCAGGGAGGTCGACAGACCGCGCGGTTAGATGATCAAGGAGCTCGCCGGACTTAGCCATGCGGACTGCTTGATCAAGCTGGGAGAAGAAGCTGGAGGGCAGGCCGCGCGGACTAGTAAAGCGAGTCCGCAGGAATTGATGCTGAGATCTAGACGCCTCTGCCGTGTCGCCCCCCCCCCCTTGAATGAGAGGTATGGGAGCCTATTTATAGGCCCGAGGAGGTAACAGTCTTGGTAACGTCACCACCGGTGAGGCGGTGAGCTGAGCGAGTATAATGCTGAGTCCGCGCTAGGTCGCGCGGTTAGGGACTTTGAGCTGGAGATGGCTATTGGCGGACTAGGACGAGTCCGCCCCAGCTGCTGAGCGAGCTCGCACCGGGCTGTGCGAGCTGAGGAGGAGTTCGCCCGCTGTTGGGTAGAAGCGGACACTAGGAAACTGGAGGGCTAGCTGGCGGACTGCAAAACGAGTCTGCCCAGCTCGCAGCGGAGAGGAGGCAGATCTCCAGCTTCCGAGCTGGGGCTCATCTGGCGGACTGCGTAATGAGCCCGCCTTACTCGTGGCAGACAGTTTGAGCAGGCTGCCTGCTGGTGGATTGCCGTCATTGCTCGGCGACAAGGGCTGCCGACCTGGCAGACTGAAGAGTCCAGGTCGCGCCTATTGGAGAGAGCCGTTGTTGACTGGTGGCATCCTTTGCTTGGGGACGAGGGTTGGCGACCTGGCTGACTTACCAGGGAGGTCGGCAGACCACGCGGTTAGCTGATATCGAGTCCGCCTACAGCTGGCGGACAGGAGGGCTGGTCGCCGCCTCTGGTTGAGCATTTAGCGTGCGGTCTTGACGGATAGGAAATCGATTCTGCCACTCAGTTGAGTAGTTCGCACCTGAGAGGAAGAATGAACGACTACACGGTTAACCGAACTAACCGCGCGGCCTGCAGGGGCGGACTGAGGAAGCAATCCGCAGCCCCTGCAGAACGAGCGACTACTGCGCGACCTGAGCGGTCAGACCGGGAGACCGCCCTAGCCGTGCTGACTGAGTGGACTGAGAGGTCAGTCCGCCCACCCTTAGAAGAGAAGGCTGATAGGCCACGACCTCCTTGGGCAGGCCGCGACTTGCGAGTTGGCTACCTTGGGAGGGATCGCCGATTTCTGGGTAAACAGTGTCTAACAAGATATTTTTAAGAGCGCTTGTCATTTCTTGGTCTTGATCTGTGAAAATTGGCAAAGATTTCTTCCCTAACATTGCATGTACAAAAGTCTTAAATACTCACTCAAATGATGGAATGGTTTCATCGCGCATAAGAGCATCTTGAAAAATAATCGTTTGTCTGAAGTGGTTTAATCCCACAGAGCAATCGAACAATCTTGATTCCTTATTTGTCTTAAAGGTAATATAAAAAAACACAACATCACCGAAGTCCGCATAATCGCTAATCATTCTACCAACGGTCCACAATATACTAGTGATGTACTCGGTACATCCCATTTGAACTGCATAGTAAAAAGAATGGTCTTCTCCCATCTTTCCTGCAAATATTTCATCAACCCGCCTAAACCCTTGTACTTCATGTCTCATTGCCTTCTAGTACATAAGTATAATTTTAAATCTTCATTTGTTAAGCCTAAGTTCTCTTTATCTCCAAATTGAGCGCTCATTGGGTCTAAAGATGCCTTCAAAAATAAACTTGAATCTGCAGTAATAGAAACATTGCTTTTTTGTACTAGAGTTAATCGCCGCTTTGATAACACCATGTGAGCCACTTCTGGTATGTGTAATTCGCGGTTATAACTTCAGAAAATGCCGTCACAAATCATTTATTTGTTTCTCGACTCAAGCAGACACCCGGACATGCTCTACATTTAGTTCTTGTCAGTTATTACTCACTACTTACTTATTTCTTAACTTTGTCATTTCTCTCTCTTTTGAACAAACGAATCTCCTGTTATTCATGATGTCATTCTTTTTGTTTTGTGTTCGATAATGTTTCTTGGTACTAAAACCAGTATGTCTCCCGTACTTATTGTAGAACTGATATGCAAGTTCATCAGAATCAAACTTCATTCCGAGACAAGAAATAATTTGTTGGTCGACATACAACAACACTCAACAACACTCAAGCCTTTATTCCACTATAGTGGGGTCGACTATATGGATCCTTTGTTGTCATTGTGCCCTATCTTGTGTTATAATCTCACTAATGCTTAAGTACATCATGTATTTCCTTATAGTTTCATTCCAAGTCTTTATTGGTTCACACCTCTCTTGTTTAACATCCCTAGTGACAAGACTCTCACAATGCCTAACAGGTGCCTCCAATGGTCTCCTTTGTACGTGTCCAAACCATCTTAGTCAAGCTTCTTGCATACGATTTGCAATTGGTGCAACTCCTACCTTATTATTGATACATTCATTCCAAATTCTATCCAGTTTTGTGTGTCCACACTGTTGGTGTAACACCTCCGTCCGTCACATGAAATATAACAGAGGGTCCAGCCGGGGCCCCACGCCATATTACGCAGACAGTCGGTGACGTTACTTATTAATATCAAAAACCAGTACCCGCATATTAACTCAAGGCATTCTAGCGGAAGTTTTAGGGGTTATTATTGAACTCATCACACATGAATGTCCATTATATATAAACAACCACATTTATATATCATAGGAATGTATACAGAAATACACAAAAGAGTTTGGCCTTAAGGCCTTACAGTTAAACTTCACAGGTGTGGATTACATACATCGGCATGTAGGCCGACCACACATGAAAACAGTAAAACTTTTCCACTCGGCCTTCAAGAACCAACATAGCAGAAAGGGCTTCAGCCCGTTATTTCTCGCTAGGTCCAGCACCTGCACAACATAGCCCACCAAAACGTGGCAGCTAACCAATTTTATAACGACCCCACCCCTTACTCGGGGCGGTGATTCTCCTTCCCTGCAAGCAATGCAATATCAACAGATATATCATAAGAAAGTGCACGACCACACATTTCAATATATCACAAACGTTGGTCGAATGACCCGATGCTCCGAGCACTCAGGGCACATTATCGGTGTACCGGAAAACCAAGGTCCCACATTGAGCATTCATGCTTGACGGTCTACGACCAGAGACTTTAGTCTTGATAGCGTACAACCCAAGACTCTCATTATGTGATCCTAATGAACGCAAATATCTCAGGCACTTGAGTTAAACAACCATAACGCGGAGACAGTTTAGCTTTTACCTGCTGCTCAAATTGCAGATTCAATGTCTAGACCGACGTGGGTCAGCTTTCCCTTATCCGTTCGGCACGACGACCTTTAAGAGCTCACAGTTCACAATAGTCACACTGTCCACCAAGGACTGGCTTCACAATCAAAAAGGGAGTTAGTGCCAGCGTTCGTCACGATCGCTTGGCGGGACCAACAGAAGCTCTCTTTCTGCGCCCAAACTCAACCCAAACCCTGCAGCAACCTGCAGTGCCAGAAAACTGGTCTTTCACACCACAAATAGCTCTCTGGGAGCTATCTCCGTCGGCGATACCCACTATCGCCTGACGACATCGATAGTTTCTCCAAAACTGTGATTTTACCTGGGTATTTTCCTGGGGATCCTCTCCAGTACTACATGTTACTCCAATTCACAGGCATAACCTATAGACTCCATAAAATACTCGTTTATACGCGGAGTCTTCTCCAGTTCGCAAAAGAAAGCATCACCAATCCAGACCAACCCGTCCTGATGGGCTTCACACAACATGCATATTCTGTACTTTACATTTCCGGATCTAATGCAATATTAAATGGGGATCATACCGATCGACACAAAGGAATCCACCTTTTTTCCACCTTTTTAGTGAGAGGTTCCATGCAGGTATGCGTATTGAGGGCTTCACTTGTTTAGGAGAAAGTCATTACCCTTGTAGTTCGTTTTGGAGCCATGACGAAGCTTTTCTACGCTGATGGAAGTGAGCGCCTCACTTTCCCCTTTGCGGATCTAGCCTCAGATCTGGCTTTCGACCACAAGATCTCCTTCAACACCTTAACAAAGATCAGCACAAACCCTTAACTCCAGCCTTTAGTTCTTTTCTCAAGAACTTGGATGAAATGAAAAAAGAGAGTGAGAAGAAAATAATGATCTGCTCATCCCACACCCTTCTGAATAAGTGGCCTCGGGATTAATCCAAGTCACACGATCAATCCATCAAAACGAAGCAAAGGCCAAGATTTGGGTTGACTAGTCAACTTTGGCGCTATCGCCTGATGACATCGATTGTTGTCATTTGGCGACATCGATTTAACCGCTTTGACCGCTTTGACCATGGTCAACCACCGCTTATTGGCCGCTTAACAGCCAATCCGACACATGTCTCACGCCATATGACACTATCGCCCGGCGACACCCAATGTCGCCCGCGATATCAAGCCACTCAACACTTTCAGGCGTTGAGTGCGTCGAGTGCCGACTCAACGCTTACCGCTATTGACATCCGGCGATACCCACTATCGCTACTCGGCGATATCATTTTGACGATTCGTCGAACGCGTTGAATGCATCGAGTGCAGCTCGACGAACACTGTCAAATTTGAGTGCAGTGTTGAATGTTATCGCCATAAGGCGATACCTAGTATCGCCCGACGATAGTGACAACATTTCTGCTGTCAAATTTGGGGTGTTATAACCCTCCCCTCCTTACAGAAATTTCGTCCCGATATTTGCATACAACTATAAGGAAGACAGTAACTTAAAAGTTACAATAACTTTTTATTCATGCAAACAATGTTATAACAACTTACACAAACAACTCGGGATATTCATCACGCATGGTATGCTCATGCTCCCATGTTAGCTCTTCACGAACACAATCGTCCGACTGGACTTTGACCATCCCGATTATCTTATTCCGCAGCTGCTTAACCGTCTTATCCTCGATCCGAATGAGCCTAACTTTCGTCGTTATCCCAGATTCGACCGGTATTCGATCATCCACAATCACTTGAGCTGACTCTTTCACGGTTTTTCGAAGCATTGATATGTGGAACACATCATGCAAGC
The DNA here is from genome assembly GCA_039513925.1 of Platanthera zijinensis. Taxonomy (NCBI): domain Eukaryota; kingdom Viridiplantae; phylum Streptophyta; class Magnoliopsida; order Asparagales; family Orchidaceae; genus Platanthera; species Platanthera zijinensis. Next base: position 174,396,738 of record CM077093.1, read on the forward strand.
CACTCAGTTCTGCCGAAAGAGCTAGCCGATAGGAAGCTTCTCCAACTCGCTCCACTACTTCAAACGGACCAAGATATCTTGGACTCAGCTTTTTCAAGTGTCGAATCCTGGATATGCCTTTGAATGGCTTGATCTTTAAGTATACCCAATTGACCATCGCAAATTCCACATTTCGGTGTTTGACGTTGTAGTATTTCGCCTGCCTATCTTGGGCTATTAGTAGCCGCTCTCGAATAGTACGTATGGTCGAATTTGCATCTTCGACCTCTTTACGTTTATAGAGCTTTGACTCGCCTGTTTCCTCCCAAGCTAACGGTGTACACCACTTTCTACCGTATAAATCTTCAAAGGGCACCATTTGAATACTAGCTTGATAGCTATTATTGTAGGCGAATTCAATCATATAGAGGTGATCTTCCCACCTCTTCCCGAAATCCAGGGCGCACATCCGGATCATATTCTCTATAGTTCTATTGGTCCTCTCAGTCTGACCATTCGTTTGCGGATGAAAGGTTGTACTGAACTTTAGTTTTGTCCCCAACAACTAATGGATTAGCCTCCAATCATTCGAAGTGAAGTGCTCGTCTCGGTCACTTACGATGCTACGGGGTACACTGTGCAATTGTACTATTTGCTCGACATAAAGCTTAGCCAAAATTTCCACTGAATTGTCCCTCTTGTTCGGAATGAAGTGAGCCACTTTAGTCAACTGGTCCACGATCACCCAAATAGAATCGTTCCCGCGTTGCGATCTCGGCAAACCATGCACAAAATCCATCGAAATGTCATCAAACTTCCATTCCGGAATAGGTAGGGACTTCAGAAAACCTCCAGGATTCTGACATTCTTCTTTCACTAAGGCACACGTTTGATATTTTGCCACATAAAAAGCTGTCTTTCTTCATGCCCGGCCACCAGAACATCTTATTCATGTACTTGTACATCTTTGTGCTCCCTAGATGAATTGAATACTTCGTTAAGTGAGTTTCATACATCAATTCTTCTCTTATCTTACCCATATTCGGGACGCACAAACAACCGTCTTTCCGCAAAAGGCCGTCATCCAAGGAAAACTAGTAATCTAACCCATCCGCTGCATAACGTTTTAGACTCTCATCCTGTTCCGTTGCTCGCTGAACCCTGTCCGCAAGGTCATACTGTACCTCCGTCCAGTTCAGGCATGCATTTGCAATGGAATTCTTATCAACACAAGAAATATCTAAAGCTTCCAGCTCCTGGATTAGATGCTCATCATGCATCTGCAACCAATTTGCCCTTGCTGGAGTCCTACGACTCAAGGAATTTGCGGCCACGTTTCCCTTCCTGCGAGTATAGTGTATTTGGAAGGTGTAGTCTCCGTGGAATTCCATCCACCTCCGCTATCGCATATTGAGATCCTTCTGATCCACAAGATACTTCAGGCTCTTATGCTCCGCGAATATATCCACTTTCACGCCATATAAATAGTGATGCCACAGTTTAAGTACAAAAATCACCGCCGCCAACTTCAAGTCATGGATGGGGGTAGTTTCGCTCATGCACTTTTCAACTAGCGTGAGTCATAAGCTATCACTTTACCAAACTGAAAAAGTACGCAGCCTAAGTCACTCCCTGATGCATCGTTATACACTTCAAAGCCGTCCGTACCACATGACAAACTCGGAATGGGCGCCGTGGTCAAACGACTCTTCAGCTCTTCAAAACCTCACGCGCACTCCGGCGTCTAGATGAACTTCTGCTCTTTCCTCGTCAGTGTGGTGAGAGGCAAGGCTATCCGCGAAAAGTTCTCTACGAAGCGCCTGTAGTAGCCCGCCAGTCCAAGGAAACTCCTGACTTTGGCTTCAGAAGACAACATCGGCCACTCCCGTATCACAACTATCTTCGCAGGATCAACCGCAATGCCCTCTCCACTAACCACATGGCCAAGAAAGGCCACTGACGACAACCAGAACTCGCACTTCGAGAACTTGGCATAGAGCTTGTTCCTCTTCAGGGTGTGCAACACCATCCGTAAATGGTTCGCATGGTCTTCTTCAGACCGAGAGTACACTAATATGTCGTCAATAAAGACGATCACAAATAAGTCTAAGTACTCTCAGAACGTTTGGTGCATTAGATCCATAAACACCGATGATGAATTACATAGCCCAAAAGACATCACAGTGAACTCATAATGACCGTTGCGTGTTCCAAACGCTGTCTTGGGAATGTCACATTCTGAAATCCTCAACTAGTAGTAGCCAAACTTCAAATCAGGCTTCGAGTACACTATTGATCCCACCAGTTGGTCGAACAAGTCATCTATCCGTAGAATCAGATACTTACTCTTCTCCGTTAACTTGTTCAATTCTCGATAGTCGATGCACAACCGCAAGCTACTGTCCTTCTTTTTCACAAAAAGAATCGGTGTGATCCAAGGTGACATACTTGGGCATATATATCCTTGCTCTAGCAGCTCTTGCAATTGAACCTTAAGTTCCGCCATTTCCTTTGGCGCTACTCGGTACGGCGAGTGGGCCACAGGTTTCGTACCTAGCACCAACTCAATATCGAAGTCTATTCCCGTTGGGGAGGTAACCCCGAAAGATCCTTCGGAAACACATCTACGTACTCCGATATAATTGGAACGTCACTCAAACTTGTCTTTGGCTCAACGGCCTCTAAGAGCGTGAAGAAAAACTCTGTGCCCTTCCGAACAACCTTGACTACTTGGAGAGCAGACATCAATATCTTGCTCGATCCTCTCATACCAGTGAATTTAGTCTCTAGCTCAGTATTCTGACATAGTGTGACTTCCTTTGTGTTGCAATCAATACATACACGCTGCTCCGAAAGCTAGTCCATTTCAAAGATCACATTGAACTTAGATATCAACAGCAAGGATGCTTCCAACCCAAAATCCTGACTTCCTATCCATACCTCCACAAAGCAAGATCTATCTGTACTCATCACACATCTGTTAGGTAATAACACCTTCATGTTATCTGTCGTCATACGAGTAGGCACTCTGATCCGAGACACGAAGTCCTCAGATAGAAATGAATGTGAAGCACCTGTATCGAACAGTGCTCTCGCCGGACAGTCCCAAATAAGGACAGAGACTATAATACTCAAGTTATGCACACTCAAATCACAAGATATACAGTATATAAAGCATCAAATCTATATACTATTCATACCTGTGACCACATCATCATGTTTGATGGCCTCTTGTTGTCCAAGGTTGTACACCCTTGGTTGGGCTGGAGCATACTGGGATGCAGTGGACTCCACCACTATTTTCTCCTTTTCATCATACGATGCTCCTGCCTTCTTGTCAACCTTTGGCGGACCAACCCGACATTCACGAGAAAAATGCCCTGGCTTGCCACACTTATAGCATGTACGAGGCCCTTGCCTAGAAGTTGCTCTAGACGCAACTGTAGAAGGAGCCTATCAAGAAAACTTGGACCTCTTACCCCATCTCTTATGGTAGCCCGAATTTTCAGGACGCGATGCTTTGAACTCCGGCTTTGTCACCCCCAAGCCCCTCTTGTCATGTGCCCTCTTCATATCTTTCTCCAATGCACGAGCTGTATCCACCAATGCTTGAAACCCTTGGTTCACCGAACTCGAGAGCAGAAATCTCTGCTCATCCCGCAGTCCTTCGTAGAACCTATTGGTTTTACGCTCTTCTTCCGCAAAAATAGACCCCGCATAGCGTCCCAATCTTGTAAACTCATGTAAGTATGTATCAACGCTACTTTCTCCCTGAGTTAGACGCTGGAACTCATTTTCCATGGCTATGCACTGCGGTGACAGCAGATGCTTCGCCAAGAACAGTCTCGAAAACTCCCCTATCGAGACATCCGTTTGTTGTCTGCCTGCTAAGTGGTACAACTCCATTTCGTACCACCAAAACCGAGTCTCTCCTTCCAACAGGAAAGTGGCCAAGGTGACTTTTTGTTCCTCCTCCGTTCGTATCGCAGTCAATATCCTCTTGACTCACGTAAGCCAGTCCTCTGCCTGCATTGGGGATCCTACACCCGTAAACGTAGGAGGACTGAAACTCATGAACTGCTTCAGTTGTCGTTCCACTGCTCGTAAATCTACCACCGCTGCCACAGGTTTTGGCCTCACACCAACCTGTTCTGGCACTATTGCAGGTTGCGCCTGCCCAGTAGTCTGTGCGTGGATCATTGCAAACAACGCCTCAACAACTAAACACACTGTCTCCACAGAAGAAGGAGGTGTGGGCACCTCAACTGGTGCCGCAATTTCAATAGAACGTTGGGGCTCAGACTGCCCCGCACCACTTTGAGTCACCTATAAGTGTAAAATACACAATTTAGCGACCTTGCAAAAACAACAACGACGAATAGAAACGAGTATGTTCCTCAAACAAGTGTATTTTCATTCCTATATAGACATTCTTGAGTTCATTTATGTTATCACGGTGAGCACAGACACGTGCTCGCCATCCCTCAAAAGAATTCGACCACGAATTCGCAGGAGGAAGACCAAGACAAGCTGATACCAAATTGTAACACCTCAGTCCGTCACATGAAATATAACAGAGGGTCCTGCCGAGGCCCCACTCCATATTCCGCAGACAGTCGATGACGTTACTTATTAATATCAAAAACCAGTACTCGCATTCTAACTCAGAGCATTATAGCGGAAGCTCTAGGGGTTATTATTGAACTCATCACACGTGAATGTCCATTATATATAAACAACCATATTTATATATCATATGAATGTATACATAAATACACAAAAGAGTTTGGCCTTAAGGCCTTACAGTTAAACTTCATAGGTGTGGATTACATACATCAGCACGCAGGCCGGCCACACATGAAAACAGTAAAACATTTCCACTCGGCCTTCAAGGACCAGCATAGCAACAAGAGCTTTAGCCCGTTATTTTCCACTCGGTCCAGCACCTGCACAACATAGCCCACCAAAACGTGGCAAACAAAGCAACGGTCAGCTTTAGCTGACCAATTTTATAACGACCCCACCCCTTATTCAGGGCGGTGATTATCCTTCCCTGCAAGCAATGCAATATCAACAGATATATCATAAGAAAGTGCATGACCACACATTTCAATATATCATAAATGTCGGCTGCACGACCCGACGCTCCGTGTACTCAGGGCACATTATCGGTGTACCAGAAAACCAGGGTCCCACCAATCATTGAGCATTCATGCTTGACGGCCTATGACTGGAGACTTTAGTCTTGATGGCGTACAACCCAAGACTCTTATTATGTGATCCTAACGAACGCCAATATCCTAGGCACTCGAGTTAGACAACCATAACGCGGAGACAGTTCAGCTTTTACCCGTTTGCTTAAATCGATGATTCAATGTCTAGACCGATGTAGGTCAGCTTCCCCTTATCCGTTCGGCACGGCGCCCTTTAAGAGCTCGTAGCTCATAATAGCCACACTATCCACCAAGGACTGGCTTCACAATCAAAAAGGGAGTTAGTGTCAGCATTCGTCACGATTGCTTGGCGGGACCAACAGAAGCTCTCTTTCTGTGTCCAAACTCAGCCCAAACCCTACAGCAACCTGCAGTACTAGAAAACTGGTCTTTCACACCACAAATAGTTCTCTGGGAGCTATCGCCGTCGGCGACACTCACTGTCGCCCGGCGACATCGACAATTTCTCCAAAACTGTGATTTTACCTGGGTATTTTCCTGGAGATCCTCTCCAGTACTACCTGTTACTTCAATTCGCAGGCATAACCCACAAAATCCGTAAAATACTCGTTTATACGCGGAGTCTTCTCCGATTCTACAAAGAAAGCATCACCAATTCATACCAACCCATCCGGATGGGCTTCACACAACATGCATATTCCGTACTTTACATTTTCGGGTCTAATGAAATATTAAATGGGAATCATACTGATCGACCCAAAGGAATCCACCCTTTTTCCACCTTTTTGGTGAGGGGTTCTATGCATGTATGCGTATTGAGGACTTCACTTGTCCAGGAGAAAATCTTTACCCTTGTATTTCATTTTCGAGCCATGGCGAAGCTTTTCTACGCGGATGGAAGTGAGCGCCTCACTTTCCCCTTTGCCGATCTAGCCTCAGATCTGGCTTCCGACCACAAGATCTCCTTCAGCACCTTCACAAAGATCAGCCCAAACCCTTAGCTCAAACCTTTAGTTCTTTTTTCAAGAACTTGAATGAAATGAAGAAAGAGAGTGAGAAGGAAATAATGATCTCCTTATTCCACACCCTTCTGGATAAGTGGCCTCGGGATTAACCTCAGTCACACGATCAATCCATCAAAATGAAGCAAAGGCCAAGATTTGGGTTGACTAGTCAACTTTGGCGCTATCGCCTGGCGACATCGACTGTCGCCACTTGGCGGCATCGATTTAACCGCTTTGACCCGGGTCAACCACCGCTTATTGGCTGCTTAACAACCAATCCAACACATGTCTCACGCCACGTGGCACTATCGCCCGACGACACCCACTATCGCCTGCAATATCAAGCCACTCAACGCTTTCAGGCATTGAGTGCGTCGAGTGCCGACTCAACGCTTACCGCTATCGCCATCCGGCGATACCCACTATTGCCACTCGGCGATATAATTTCGACGATTCGTCGAACGCGTTGAATGCGTCAAGTGCAGCTCGCTGAACGCTGCATCGCTATCGCCATCAGGCGATACCCAGTATCGCCCAACGATAGTGACAAAATTTCTGCTGTCAAATTTAAGGTGTTACAGTTGGAGCATGCGTTCCACACTACTTGGTTTGAGAATAACAAATCCTGAATGTATTTGATTATATTTTGTTTATGGTGTGCATATAAAATGGGTTTAATTTTTCATATGGATGTGTGCTGATGATTAAAGGTTGAATTTTGAAGAGCACGGTATCGCATGCGATAACTTGCTATCGCCAGAGATAGCCCAGATGACGTCAGCCATGATCCAACCAATTAAGCAACGACGCACACTATTTTGAGGTATCGCTAGGCGATAGCGACTATCGTCGGTGATAGCTCCATGACCTAGTCATGTTTGCTTTCCAACCGGCATGAACAACTAGGCGTGGGACAGGTGACAGCATGAGGAGATATTCTCAGCGATAGCTACTTATCGCCGAAGATAACATAAAAAACTATAAAAAGGCTTGGACTTCATGCATACAATGTTACACACCTCCTATAGCCAGAATTATCGAGTACTCTCAGCTTTACATATCCGTTTTCAGAAAAACTCCCAACTACCTTCAAGTTTCGAGAGAAAAGAGGAGACCACCGATCATGTACTTCAACTCCGATGATCTTCACGACATTTCAACATCTTCTACACAGCTCTTCATTTTAGGGAGTTTTTAGATTCAATTTTCATTTCTTGTACTTTTTCATTTTGATTGTAAACGGTAGAAAATTCTTCGAATTGCGTGTGATGACTAGGTCCATGTGCGATTTAGGGAGAATTCGCTATCTTGTTTGCAACGAATAAGTCATGGTTTGATCTAGGGAAGGCTAGATGTTGTATCTAGGGAGAGATATGCTATAATCGGCCAGTCCTTGGGAGGACCGGTAAACTCATCAAGAAACTTTTTCATATATATAGCTTTAATTTCAAGTTTTATTGAAATCATCATTTGTATGCATTTATCTTGAGAAATAAAATCATCCTTTTCCATATTAAACTTTCTAAGTGTTAATTTCTGAATTGTGTTTATCTTAAGTTTTATAAAAATTTAAGAAGGCCCTTATTCATCCCCCTCTAAGGGCGCCAAAAGATCCAATACTTGGTATCAGAGCTCGGTTCTTTCAAAATGGTTTCACTGTCGGGAAGAATGGCGCACCATGATCACACATTTTTTGAGGGGCAAGGAATTAGTAGACCTTCATTATTCACTGGCACATACTATAACTATTGGAAAGCGTGAATGCCATGTTTTCTAATTGCATTAGATGTCAATGTATGGAACATGATAGAACAATGTTACACTCCTATATTTGTAGTTGGAAAAAATTTCATGGAAAAACCTAAAGACAAATGAGATGATCTAGATAAGTTAAGATACAAAAATAATGCTATAACTATGAATGATTTATTTTGTGTATTAGATAGAACTGAATTTAATCGAACTTGCGCTTGTGAAATTGCTTATGATATTTGAAACTTACTTGAAATTACTCACGAAGGTACTTCACAGGTGAAAGATTTGCAGCTGGTTTAACTAAAATCTAGATTTGAAAAGTTTAGAATGAAGTTGATGAAGATGTAGATTCAATGTATACAAGATTCACAAAAAATTTCAACGACTCCAAAGTATTAGAAAAGAACTTCTCCTACGGTGACTTGGTGAGGAAGATACTTAGATCGCTCTCCCCAAAGTTCAATCCAAAAGTGACTATCATTTGTGAGTCACACAATCTAAAGACACTTTAAATTGAGAGTCTCAATGGAAATCTCAAAACTCATGAGGTGAAACTAAGGATTCAACAATAAGAGTATAATATGGAGCCGAAGAAAAATGCATTGGCGTTGAAGCCGAAGAGGGATGAAGAGAGTTATACTACTGAAGATGATGTGGAAGACGAGGAGAGTCTGTTTGTGAAAAAGTTTAGAAAGTTTATGAGAAATCTGGAGAGAAGAAATTCCTTTAAGAAATACTTTAATAAGGAGTTGACATTTAAGAAAGAGAAAGGAAAGGTCGATGATGATGTTGATAAGGAACGTCCTCCATAGAAATGTTATCATTGTAGAAAGGTTGGACATATCCGAGATAAGTGCCCAAAGTATCTGAAAGAACAGAAGAAAATGAGGTATATGAAGAAGGAAAAGAAGAAGGCGTTAAAGGCAGAGACATGATATGATTCTTCATCTGAGGACTTAAGCGGATCAAAACTAGCAATGACAAGGATCCCAACATGTTCTTGATTGGAAAGAGTAACTCATCATCTGATGATGAATGCAGTGTCCAAAGCGACATTGAGGTAACTCCTTCATATGAAGAATTGTATTCTAAATTTTTACAAACTTGCAATTTTTTGATAAAAGTTTAAAGGAAGTTGATTTGTTAAAATTTGAAAATAAACACTTAAAAATAAAAAATTATCCAGTGACATCAAAATGTTGGGGAAGAGAAGATGACTTGCCAAGAATACGATCACTTTTTGGCAAGGATAAAAGAATTAGAAGAAGCTATTTCTAAGTCTTATTCCAACATTGAAAATCTTACCAAGGGAAGGGGGACTTGGATTTTCCTTGGTAAGATCTCTTAAACCTTCTCGTTCTCAAGTTGAATAATGTTGCGGACTAACTCGATGCCCCGGTCGGACCGGATTAACTTGAACCATCTTAGCTCACGGAGCGGTCGAGCGCGCACACAGTCAATGAAGATGAACAGTAGACACAAGTCTTGATGACGTGGAAAAACCTCTTAAGTGGGTAAAAAACCACGTGACCGGGTCTGTGCCGGTCAAATTCCACTAGCTCTTGGTGTTTACAGTATACTGAGTGAATCGGGGCGACATGCCACTCCCGTTACAACTTGAGGGGAGAGAGAAAGACTGTAGCTTCCTGCGGGCAATAGGCTGCTCCGCGGAAGTGACTTATACGAGGGAATGTGCGGGATGCTTCTGGCGCGTGTGCTCGGGGCGGCGCGCGCTTGCTGGCTTCGACTGTCTTCTTCGTTCGGCTTCCTCGCAGTCTTGGGCGTCCCTTTACTGACAGCGCGCTGGTGGGGTGCTTATAGCCGCCGGTAGCTTCTGGTGGCTGCTGGTGGCCGCCGGTGGCTGCTGGTGGCTGGCGGTGGTTCACGGCGAGCGGAGGCCGACTTGGTGGAGGAGGCGGGAGAGCTCTCGCCTGAGGAAGAAGAAGAAGAACCGGAGAAGAGAAAATGTGAGAAATGAGGAACCCCTGGGGGTCCTTTTATAGCCTCCAGGGGAGGATCATGGCGGGCCCCACCACTAAAGTGGTGGGTTAGTGGGTGGTTACCCACAGATCGGATGGCTACGGAGGCCCCATCACAATCGGGCGGTGGAGGCACGAGCGGCGTGCCACCGGCCGGTGGTAGTCGGCGGGAGGCGGCCGACGACGAACGGCGGCGGCGGGCGGGCGGGCGGTGGCGGCGGACGGCCGGCGGGCGTCGGCGGGCGGCCGGCCGGCGGTGGCCGGCGGTGGTTCCCTCCTTTTGTGATGGGAGAGGGATTAGTGGAGAGATAAAAGGGGAAGTGGGCCCTCCCACTTTCTTCTTACCATGATGGGGATCATGGGGGAGTGGGTTGACCAGTCAACCCCATGATCCCCTCATTTGGAACGGCTATGTGCACCCCTAATGCTTAAAAAATGAGTTAATCCCCATCAAAGAAGAAAAGAAAACCTTTGCAAACCTGTATATCATGCTAGTTTCTGATAACACCATCTTGAATGTCTGAATCCTTGATTTAAATGTAGCTATAAAGAAATTTGAAATTGGCCAAAAATTAATGGATATGATCTTAGTCAATCAGTGTCTTGGATTTGCAAAGTTTGGGCTAGGGTACGTTTCTGGAGGCTATCGTCCGACGATAACCACTATCGTCGGCGATATCAAAACTTTCAAAAAATCAAATTTATTGATAAAAAGACTAATTTTGTTTATTACCACATCTTCCAGTAAGAGTCCTTAGAAAACACTAAAAATGCTTCTTCTCTCTTTATTATATGTGTCAAGTGTAATAGATTTGGTCACACTACGGACTCTTGTAGGAAGAAAGGTCAAAGTATTTTTAAACAAGTCTAGGTGCCTAAGGTTTTTCACCTATTCTATGAGAGGAACTACTTGGGTAGCCAGATCGTTACTCTCATCTCCTTTCTAGGTGTGCTGACAGGCTAAGGATAAAGAAGACGTTTGGTACTTGGACTCAGAATGTTCAAAACACATGACAGACAATAAATCAAAGTTTTTTAGCCTAGAGATGAAGAAAGGAGGGATATGACCTTTAGCGACATTGAAAAAGAAGAATCATGGGCATCAACGTAGTGGGTAACGAATTTTTTACTATTTCAAATGTTTATATGTTGATGGTTTGAAACATAATTTAATTTCTATAGGTCAATTATGTGATAAATGTCTAAATATTTTATTTGAATCATCTACAAATCTGTGCAAAATTATTGATTCAAAAACAAATGATATTATTAAATTTCACAATGTTTATATGATAGCATTTCATGATCTTTCTCATTCATCGTTAAAATGTTTTATTCCCAAAAATGAAGAATTAGAATTATAGTACTGATGTTTTGGTCATTCTAGTGTTAAACTAATTTTAAAACTTTCAAAAGATAAAGTAATAAAATTTTTACCTTTATTAAATGTAAATTTATCTTCTTTATGTACGGCTTGCCAAAAAAAATTCAAAATCTTCATTTGAAAACAAAAATGTTATTTCTACTACTAGATCACTTCAGTTGATTCACATGAATTTATTTGGACCGATTACCACTTCAAGTCTAGGAGGTAGAAAATATTCTTTTATTTTAATAGATAATTTTTCAAGGTTTTGTTAGACTATTTTTTTAACTTCAAAAAGAATGGAACTTATATATCGTCAAAAAAATGGAACATAGAGCCTTGTTCCAAGACAAAATCAGAAAACAATAATTGGCTTAAAGTTAGTGTACAAGCTAAAGTGCAATGAAGTAGGATACATAATCAAGCACAATGTCAGTATTGTTGCCAAGGGGTACAACCAACACTTTAGAAGGGATTTCGAAGAAACGTTTGCCCCTACTGCGCACATAGAAACAATCTGGTTGTTATTGGTCGTTGTTGCAAACAACCAATATCCTATATACCATATGGATGTAAAATTAGCTTTCTTGAATGGAATTCTGAATGAAGAAATTTATGTTGAGCAACGTGAGGGGTTTAAGAAGAAAGGAAGAGAAGAGCATGTGTACCGCCTGCACAAAGTCCTGTATGGGCGCAAATAGGCCCCAAGAGCCTGACAGTCAAATATCTCAACTTTCTTCCACCAAGAAGGCTTCAACTCCAGTAAAAATGAATCATCTTTGTTCATCAAAAGAAAGTCACACAAGATTGATCTCATCATTTGCCTCTACGTTGACGATCTACTTATAACAGGAGGCTCAGAAGATTCAATTAATGAATTTAAAAACAAAATTAAATCAAGGTATAAGATGGCTGATTTAGGGTCTTTAAAGTTTTTTCTTGGATTGTAAGTAAGACAAGAATCTGTGCATCTATTTCTGTTGCAGGAGCATTATGTTGAATTTTCTCAAGATGATCAACGAGAAAGTCTGACGTCAAATTAATATTCTCAGAGCTATCAAGATCACAACTTGATCAAGCGAAAACTGGGAAAGCAAGCTCAAACACCAGATGCAATCAGAAGAGACAAACAGATCAAATTTTTATTATCTTCTTTACATGGTGAGGTATACGTGGCGAGACATGATTTCGCCAGTACACAATGGAAAACAGAAAAATAACAAGAATCAATCCGAGCAGACAAAATCGGAGGCCGTCGAGACCGCCCAGTCCGTCGAAGCTGTCGAGACCGCTTGAACTGCTGCAAGATGATGAAAAGAACACGGAGTCCGCCGAGACCGCGAGGTCGCGCGGACACGCCGTTATTCGCTGACTGCTGCAAGCTGCCGCCGAACTGAAGAACAGACCGCCTAACCACAGAGTCCGGCAGACAGGTTATTGAACTTGGAAAAGTTGAAGCAGAGAAAACTTGCAAGCCGTAGAAGCGACATATTGATACCGCCGATTGCAAACCGCAAGCTTCACTGAACCTGACCGAAGTCAGAACCAAACTCCTGGCTCCACAGTGCTAGCCGCGCCACCTTCAAACAACAATCAGTTAAACCTGCTCAACCCGTGCGGATAGGAAAAACCAAGTTCACAACAATTAATCCGAGCTCAACTTACTGTTCACTCCGTTACAAATGAGGTGCCAGAAGTCCTATTTATAGGAACGGGTTGGAGTGTGATCATCGCCCTATGAGATAAGCTAACCGCCCCTTGATCGCAGCTAACAAGACAGTCCGCCGAGTCCGTATTGTCCGCACCAATAATGTCGGACTCGCGACCAACCCGCCAACCATCAAGAGCAAGACAACGCAAGATCGCCGCCACAGCAGACCTGCTATCCAGATTGTCAGTCTGCCCAGTCCGCAAGGACAAGGTTGGACATCAGCCAAAACGCCAGGCACCAAGGCAAGAAGCCAGTCCGCACTGACTGGCGGATACCGCACCAGTCCGCAAGCACAAGTCCACGACCAACATGCACAGATCGCCCGTTCAACAAGCGGACTCTTCGAACACCCTGGACTTGTCACAGTGACCAAGTACAGCAACCCACCAAACATATGGCGCGAGCTCGGCGGACACGAAACCAGACCGCCATCTCCAACGACAGACCACCACCAAAGGCTCCAACTCTCAGCAGCCAACTGACGGACTCGCACTCAGTCCGCGCAGACCGCGGATAAGCTCCAAACCCGTAAAACAACTGGCGACAAGCCAGGTCGCAGAAACAGGCGGACTCCAAACCAAGTCCGCACGGCAATCTCCAGAACACACTACAGGCTGCCAACACCAGACCACCAGCCTGCTCCATCAGTCCGCATGGACAGTCCGCCCAGGCCGCTCGGTCTGCCCGATCACCCTCCACTTTCACTTCACAATTTTCAACACATTATGCCACAAAATTGTTGAAAAAGTTCAAAATGGAGGAGTGTAGTCCCTGTCTAAACTCCCATGCCCACTGGTGAGAAGCTGTGTAAGGCGCAAGAAGTGGATAAAATTGTAGATGAAGACTACTACAAAAACTTAGTAGGGTCTCTAATCTATCTCACTCATACTAGGCCTGACATCGAACATGCAATGAATATGGTCTCCAGATTTGTTAGCAAGCCAAATAAATCCCATCTGAATGCGGCAAAAAGAATTCTTCGATATATACAAGGGACCAAGCACCCGAGCCTTCATTTCAACCAGGATCTCAACCCAGGTCTCACCGACTACATTGATTCTGACTGGGGAGGCTCGCTGGATGATAGGAAAAGCACATGAGGTTTCATTTTCTTTCTCGGATTGAATCCAATAACATGGAGCTCAAGGAAGCAGCAAATGGTGGCACTATCAACTACTGAAGCTAAATACATGACGATAAACTCTGCTACCTGCAAAGGAACTTGGCAAAGAAGGATGATAGAAGAGCTAACAGATGAAAGGAAGGAACCAACACTCTTGAAATGTGATAACATTTTCGCGATTGCTCTGCCCAAAAATCTGGTGTTCCATAACAAGAGTAAGCACGTTGAAATCAAACACCATTTCATTAGAGAAAGATAGAAGGGAGAAATTCTGCTTGAGCATTGCTCCACTGAAGGCCAACTTGCAGACATTTTTACTAAGTCACTGAGCAAAGGATGATTCAAGGATCTTCGTGATAACCTAGGTATAGGTCTGCCTCCGGTTCAAGAAGGGGTGATGGAAAATGTATCAAACTACCTGCATTAAATCTATGAAGTTATTGTATGACAGAAGACTATAAGTCATATATTGGAAATCCTAATATCTGCTATTTCCCAGTTATTTTTGCACTTATGAATTTGCATTTATGAAGTCATTTTGTATTCTTGTACCCATGCCCTATAAAAGGCTAAGCACTGTGTTATTCAAGCATGGAAATCTGATTGAAATCTTGTGTTCTTCTTCCTTTTTCACGTCGTTCTTTCTACCTGCAATGAATCTAGTTAGAATGTAAGTTTAGTCTCAATTTTCTATCACCTTCGACCTAGCTAGTGTTCCGTCTGATTGGGAGAACGGAGGAGGAAGATTTCAGAGGCGGCGGGTGAGGATCCTGTTCGAGATGGTATTCCGACGACTTTGCCAGCGCTGTCATGGAGGGCTGATTGGGAGAACAAAAGAGGTAGATTTCGGAGGCGATGGATGATGGAGCTCATTTGAGATGGTATTCCGACGACTTAATTGGTGACGCCATGGAAATTGGACAACTCTCTAGCGGATTAGGTTCCCGAGGTTCGCGCGTTGGATAGTCTCCTTTTGCTAAAATGCGACGATTGCTCGGGAGAATGGAGGAGAAGAGCTAAGTGAAGTCCCACTGCAGGCGAAGCAACTAGGCGGGAACTCTACCGCCATTATTTCCTTTTTTTTTCCGGTTTGCATAGAAAGAAATAATCTTGGCCATTAGATTTAAAGACGCGCCACATGTCAAAAATCTGAGAGTTGCACATATTACGGTACAATACAAAGGCGCACTTTACCCCATATGTACTCTTTCTGAATTAATTACAACCCTTCCTCAATTCCGCTCACTTTTTAAGTAAGAGAATTGTTAAAAGCACCACATTTTTGGCTAGTCGTGCCGTTTTTTAAAAAGAACTGCACATTTTCACATATTGTTAAAGACACCGCACAATGTTAATCACACCGCAATTGAGATAAAGACACCTCACTTAAAATTTGAATAAAAAGAGCTTTTCATTGAATTACAACATGAATATCAATCAAATAGGCAAAATACTTGATACAAAAAGCCATTAAAAATGTTGTCCAACTCTTTGTTGTCTCCATAAAAATACTTTATATAAAAAGGCATGAAATTTGTTCCTCAAATAATTGTGATCTTCATATTCCTATAAAAAAAGTAAATGATTGAAAACGAGTACAACCGGTTGTGAAAATGAATCAAATAGTGGTAGAAAACATTCAAGTGCTCATCCATTCTACAATAGAGGCGATTTTTTTCGACACAATAATCTTCAACAAAGAAGAGCAATTCGCTCATTCTTTCGCAACGATCACCGCTCTCTGCTCGCCGGCAGTAGTGAAACTCATTCCGTTGGAGATGATAGATACCGAAGAAGCGGAAGGCTCCGCCGGAGTTGGTGTCTTTAGAAGCCCAACATCATTAATTAGGAGAAATTGCGGTGCGAGTTAGTGCGGTGTGACTTGTATTTTTTGAAGAATAAATTTAATGTAAAATAAGAAGAAATTGCGGAACGATTAGCTAAAACTGCGTTGCTTTAAATAACTCCCTTAAGTAAAGACCCCCAATTTATCTGCATCTTCATATGGTTTTTCAAGGAAGGGGAGTTAAATAGTTAATTACAATTTATTTTTAAACTTTAATTACATTTCAAACAAATTTAAGTACACTTTGTTTATAAGTAATTATTTCAGAAGATAAAAAAATATCCATAAAAATACATTTTGGGCTTTCTCATTTCAAAAAAAAATAAATATTTGATATAAAAAAGCACATGTGCCATGTAAATAGTTAAATGTCCCACCCTTGTTGTCTCTTTTCCTTTAATTTTAATCCAGATGGGATTCTTTGTTGGTGGATTGCACAGCTAGTAGCATGCTCATGTCGCACTTGGTGCTGAGATTTCTGATAGGTCTTGCTGCACATAATGTGCCACACTGTTGAAAGTTAGGTCAAATCACTCTTCTACAATATGGCAAGCCCATTGTAGGTGTCACTCATGAGTAGGAGCCAAACGTATGACCCGACAGTTGAACTGCAGTTCGTGCACTCCAATCATTTATCCTCCCCAAATATTGGGAGGTAGGGTGTTGAGGCCAAGACTTTGAACCGTCGACCTCCTTTATGAGGATGTTAATATCACTCTCTCATACCCAATCAAGGTCAAAGGAGGTTGGCAGTTCAAAGTCTTGGCCTCAACACACTACCTCCCAATATCTGAAGAGGATAAATTGTTAGTGTATATTTGGACGAATAACGTGTTCGGAGGCTTAACGGGTCGTGTCGGGTATACGGTTTACCCATACCCGTAGTAACTCCTAAGGGTTTTGCCTATTTATACTCACCTAGGGGCAACGGGTAGGAGATTCAACCTAGATCCCCATCCGGATGCTTCGAGCAACAATCACAATCTCGAAGTTGCCCCACGCTTGAACATCCCGTAACCGACTCTCTCCTCTGTCGTGGTTTTCGTTCTTGATTTCACGCCGCCGTCGTTCCCTATACCATTCCCGGTTTTTGTTTCTCGCTGGTGCTCCTGTCATTGCAAAGGGAAAAGGGAAAGTTTTCCGCTGCTTGCAAAAATCGGGAGGAAGGAAGGGATAGCCGCTGCCTGAAAAAAAAAGACTCGCCATCGATACTCGGGTGTTGCCGGCATGAAACGCCAACGCCGCCGCCTGTAAAAGGTTTGCGGTTTTTAGTAACTGTTCATCATCGCTTTTGTGAAATTGCTGTCTTCCTCCGTTCAGTTTTGGAGATGTGTAGATCTGTATTTTTTGCACTGTACCAAAACAATACCACTGGAAATCTTCATTGTTTTTGAAATCTTCATCACCTGGCAAGGGAGGCGGCGATCCAGTTAAGTTTTGAAAAAAAAAACACAGCTATCTTGCAGGCTTCATCTTGGATCTCCACTACCGGGGACATCAGTTTTGAGATTTTGGTGAACTTTGGCATTAACATTAGCCAAGCCGGAGTAGTGAAATCCAGATCTTCAGTGCTTTGGACCTCTTAAGGAAGATCAGAAGCAGAGGCACAATGATGAAGGGGACCAATTTCTCCTCCCCAGTTCCGATGATAAAGCTGGAAAAATTCACGGCGATCGAGTTCAACGACTGGAAGTTGAACACCAAATTCGGAATGAAGTACCTGAACGTGTTCTACACAGTTCAGTCTGATCGTGCTGCCGTTATGGGGACTGAAGAGGAGGCCCAGTGGATTGCTGATGAGGATTTCTGCCGCGACTACCAGCTGAACTGCCTGTCCTCCAGTCTGGCGAAAACGTATATCAAGCTGAAGACCGCCAAGGAAATCTGGGAAGCACTGGAGGAGCACTTCAGGCAAGAGGAGGATATGTCCAAGGCGCACCTGGTGGACAAATTCCATTCCTTCATGTTCGACGAGGAGAAGACGATTCTCCCTCAAGTATCGGATTTTGAAGTGTTAGTAGATTCTTTACATAGTGAGAACATTACCCTGCCAGACAGCTTTGTTGCTGACACGATTATTTTTAAGCTGCCCTCTACGTGTTACAATTTCAAAACTGAAATGTACCGCAAGAAGACGCAGGTCAGTCTTAATGACCTCAAGCGATTTATTCGCATTGAGGATGAAAATAGGATTCGACACGCTTTAGAAACTGTTAGCAAGCAGAAGGCTGCGGTTAACATGGTTCTTAGTTCTAAACGCGTGCCTAACCCTAAGAGAACCAGACCCTCCCATGGTAGCTCCCAGGTTGCAGGCCCTAACAAACGCGCCAAAAAGTTCAAGGGCAAGTGTTTTAACTACAACAAGTGGGGACACAGCGCGTCTGATTGCAGACTCCCTAAAAGGGAAAGAACCAAAACACCACAGGATGGCAACCAAGCCAATATGGTTAGCCTGGCTGAGTCTTCCGATTTTGTTGCGATGGTCGGAAACGCTAAAGCCAGCACGGAGTGGTTCTTGGATTCGGGGGCGACGTGTCACGTTTGCAACAATGCTGATCTTATGACAGGGCTCACTGCTGTAAAAGAGTCTGTTACAGTTGCAAATGGCGAGACAGCTGATGTCTTGAAGGTGGAGAATGCAACGCTGCTGCTATCCTCAGGTAAGACTCTAACTTTAAAAAATGTTAAGTTTATTCCTTCTCTAGCTGCTAACTTATTGTCTATAAGTTTATTATGTGATGCTGGTATGTCATTTACTTTTTGTAGCGGTAGAGTAATATTGTCAGTTAACTCACACTATTTTGGATGTGCATACGTTCAAAATAGGATGTACCGACTAAGTCTAGCAAACGAGTTAGTTCAACAAGTTCAATCAAACTTAGTTAGCCCTAAAACTATACATGAGAGACTAGGACACGTGAACTATAGGAAAATGTTCCAAATAGCTAGAACTCACCAGATCACATTAGACGCTAAGTCACCGCCTGAGAAATATGACGTGTGTGCTTAGACTAAGATCACTAGGAAACCTTTTAGTGCGGTTACTAGGAGCACAACACCCCTAGAGCTTATACATTCCAATATATGTGACTTTAAAAGTTTTGTCACCAGAGGAGGAAGGAAGTATATGATCACATTTATAGATGATTACTCTAGGTTCTGTCACATATAGCTTCTTAAAACTAAAGATGAAGCGTTTGAATAGTTTTGTCTTTTCAAAACCAGGGTAGAGAACCAACTAGACATGAGAATTAAGAGGTTTAGAAGTGATAGAGGAGAAAAATACATGTCCAGTGAGTTCCGAGATTTCCTTGCCTCTCAAGGGATCATAGCAGAAACCACTGCTCCTTACTCACCCCAATCGAATAGTATAGACGAGAGAAATAATAGAATGTTAACAGAGATGTTGAATTCTATGCTCCTCACTGCTGGCATGCCCACTGCCTATTGGGGAGAAGCAGTTTTAACTTCAAATAATATTCTAAACAAAGTTCCTCATGCTAAGTTAGACGTCACACCCTACGAGCTTTGCTTTAAGAGACCACCGTCTTTAACTAGACTTAAGACCTGGGGCTGCATAGCCTATGTCTGGGTCTTTGACCCTAGACGGTCTAAACATGGACCTAGGACCAATACGTGTGTCTACTTAGGTTGTGCTGAAGATAGTGCTGCAGATAGATTCTTAGACATGTCTAATAATATAATTATTGAATCAAGGGATGCAGTGTTCTTTGAGGATAAGTTTCTTAAGGATAAAAACTTGACAATCCCAGGTATGCAAGCAACTATTACTGAGGAAGACCATGAATCAGTACCGAGCACCTCCTATTCAGTCCCGGTAGATAGTAGTGTCCTAGAGTCTAGAAGGACTTCGGTGAGAGAGCGAACTCCCAGAACCTTTGGTAGTGACTTTGTCACTTATCACGTTGAGGCCGATCCATCCACCTATAAGGATGCGATGAGATCAAGGGATTCACTACTCTGGAAAGAAGCCATTGATGGAGAGATGAATTCTCTACTTCAGAACAACACCTGGACATTGGTTGATAAGCCAAGAGGGGCTAAAACTATAGAGTGTAAATGGGTTCTGGAAAAGAAACTAAATCCTGATGATAGCGTAGCTAAGTATAAAGCACGCCTGGTGGCTAAAGGTTTCACACAAGTTAGTGGGTGGATTACTTTGATGTATATTCACCAGTGTGTCACTTAGCAACCATTAGGATACTTCTAGCTATTGCGTCTATTGAGAACTTTATTGTTCATCAAATGGATGTTAAGACTGCGTTTTTAAACGGATATCTGACCGAAGAAATATACATGAGCCAACCTGAAGGTTTCATAGTAGACGGACACGAAAATAAGGTCTGTAAGTTGATCAAGTCTCTATACGGACTAAAACAAGCTCCAAAATTATGGCATGAGAAGTTTTACTACAGTGTAAAGAACATGAGATTCATGTAGAGTCTCTCGGACAAATGTCTTTACATACGTCATAGATCGAACAAAGTCGCTATAATATGCTTGTATGTGGATGATATGTTGATACTTGGTTCTGATCAATCTGTAGTGGATGACGTTAAGACAGAACTAATGAAAGAGTTTAACATTAAAGACCTAGGTGTAGCTGAGACTATTCTAGGCATGCAAGTGAGCTTTGGGAAAAATGACATTTCCCTAAGTCAAAGCCACTACATAAAGTCCATGTTGGACACGTGGGGATACAGTGAACGTAAAGCAGTGGAGACACCTTACGATTATAATAATCGCTTGAAGCCCAATGATGGAGCTGCGATTCGACAGTCAGATTATGCTAAACTTATTGGTAGCCTCATGTATGCTATGGTCTGCACAAGACCAGACATAGCCTTTACGGTCGGCATGTTGAGCAGGTTCACTAGTAATCCTAGCCAAGACCATTGGGATGCCCTCGATAGGCTGATGCGATACCTAAAGCACACCCAAATGCATGCTTTATGTTATCATGGTCATCCTCCAGTGTTGGAAGAATATTCTGATGTATCATGGTGATCAGAATTAAATAACAGCAAGTCCACTAGTGGATTTATATTCACACTAGGAGGAGCAGCTGTAGCCTGGAAGTCCAAGAGGCAATCATGTATTGCACTATCTTCTATGGAATCCGAACTCTACACTCTAGCTTCAGTGGGAGAAGAAGCAGAGTGGATAAGAGATTTGGTGATGGACATTCCATTGTCGAGCCTGAAGTTGCATTCTGTTGCAGTTTACTGCGATAATCAGGCTACTAAAATGATTGCTACGAACACTTTGTTCAATAGCAAAAGAAGGCAACTACGGATGAAACAAGCCTGGTTGACCTCCCTTACGAGTCAAGGGATTGTAAATCTCGTTGATGTGAGGTCAAAAGATAATGTTGCAGACGCCTTGACAAAGGGCTTAAATAGAGTTCTCACAATTAAAACATCGGGAGAGATGAGATTAAAGTTCATAGAAATATGAAACTTCCTCCAATATTTATGTTTTATGGTAAGAACCTATAGTCGCAACATTCAAGCATCTAATAACAGACTGAAAACCACAAATAATTTCTTGATGAAAGCCCAAGATGGTTAGATGCTAGTCATTCCACACCTGATGACTTAACATCTTTCTCATTGTAAGTTGATTTGATAATTATTCAACTAGGAATAGAAAGTCATTGTACGAGTTAATCTAACATTGGTGATCATAGCACATTATTCCACACTTGATAATGTTGCAAATGACGGTGTGCCAAGTCATATGATGAGGTACATAGTGGTCACTAATGAGTAAGATAACAACGTTTGATTTATCAAATCAAAACTTGATTGGTCCTAGCTAGACTGGATAGAGATGCTGACAGTGTTACTTCACTACTGCTACAAGTACTAAGCTCATTTAGGTAGAGCTAGTTTACGTTGATACGTCACTGCATATGTTTATGAATTCATAGAGTCTGACTCATGAAATTCCTTGCAGGCACTGGTGTATATGGAGGAGAGAAAGTGGATTTTGACATGGATGATGATCTGCTCTCTGAGAAGAATTGTTACACGTTTATCTGTAGTCATTTATTGTTTTTCCAGACTTATTTATTGTTGAGTAGCACATTTTCCTTTGGATGTATTATGTTTTTGTTTTTAAAGTTCATGTTTATGTTTTCTTTAAAAACTGTGCTAACTCTTATGAAAATATGTAAAGTCTGAAACTTGTTTTTGATATTCTGCACTCCGAAACATATATGTTATTTGTCACAAATATATGAGGAGATTGTTAGTGTATATTTGGACGAATAACGTGTTCGGAGGCTTAACGGGTCGTGTCGGGTACACGGTTTACCCATACCCGTAGTAACTCCTAAGGGTTTTGCCTATTTATACCCACCTAGGGGCAACGGGTAGGGGATTCCACCCAGATCCCCATCCGGATGCTTCGAGCAACAATCACATAAATGGTTGGGGTGCATTGATTATAGTCCGGTTGTTGAGCCGCCTGTTTGGCTCTTACTCATGAGTGGCACCTATAGTGCGCTTGTCATACTTGAGAAGAATGACTTGTACCAACTTTCAACTGACACGCCCATGTTGTCAACCATGTATTTATCAGTTTTGATGGTGAGCCACGTACATGGCCATGTTTGTGTACAACTTGTCGTATATGTGAGGACTACACGTCATATGGCATGGCCATATTATAAGCAGTGTCATCACTACTTCTCGACAACCGACGTTTCTTCTTATTCCATTTTTGTTGTTAACCACTATTTAATAATCATGTTTACTCCTATTTTTGGCTATTTTCATATTTCAGACCTCAACTATGTGAAAATTTAAAAGTAAGTCAAGAACGGTCGCAAGAACACTCAATCAAAGCAAAGTCAAGTAAAAATCAGCAACAATAGAAGCACAAGAGTCTCAATTTGAAATTAACTTCTTCTTTATAGGGCGAGGTATACATTGCGAGACATCATTCACAATGTAGCTGATGGAAA
This sequence comes from Platanthera zijinensis, assembly GCA_039513925.1. Classification (NCBI taxonomy): domain Eukaryota; kingdom Viridiplantae; phylum Streptophyta; class Magnoliopsida; order Asparagales; family Orchidaceae; genus Platanthera; species Platanthera zijinensis. The sequence goes on from CM077093.1 coordinate 174,419,666, forward strand.
CAAAAACAATTACAGGCAGAGAAGAAACCGCGTGGTTAGAGAACTGAAGCCGCACAAGCCGCTAACCGTCTGCCTTGTCTGCTGAAACCGCGAAGTCATCAAATTGCAACCAAGCAACGCGGACTGCCTGTTATTGAATGCTGATAAACTGAAAAATAGAACCCGTTTATAGACCGGTCGACTCCTTGAACTAGCCGCAACCCGGAGGAAGTGACTTCAAGTCCCCTAGTCGCGACCTGTTGTATACCACTGATTGTAAACCGCTAATTGTTACACACTGGGCCTTCCAACTAGTTGCCTAGTTGCCCGATGCTAGCCGCACAGCCTGCACAGTACAAGACAACTTCACTTAGTCGCGGCAGTTAGAAAAAACTAACCGCAAGTTCTAAATGCAAGTTGAGTTCTCACTGTTCTTGTTATGATATGACAAGTCGGGGACCGCTATTTATAGGCAACATGAGGAGTGTGATCACCGCTCATAGCGATAGGATAAATGTTAGTACCATGCAGCTAGCACCACCTATCCGCACAAGAATGTGGACCAAAGTCAGACCGCGCACAACAACAACAACCTAACCGCATAAGCGGTAAGATCCACCAGTCTGCATAATCAGGAGGGCAGCCACCTCAGTCTGCATGGACTTAGCAATCCAGTCACACGTCCTGAGCCAACAACGAACAAATGACGAACTATCGTTCTCCGCACTCAGACCGCGCAGAACAACGATCTCCGTAAACTTTAGAAGCAGACCACACAACCATGTAGTATCTGCTACTAGACAATCGAACCAAACTTGTCACAGCACCGTAACCAAGTCCACAAACCCAGCGAACTCTGGTTTCTAACCGCGCAAGAAGAACACAGCGAACTGTGCGGTTAGCCTCTACTATTCGGTCTAACCGTATGGATCAACGCAAGCCAGAGAACCATCCAGCTCCAAGCGATCTCCGCAGTCTCGCCGTCATACCGTAACAACTGCGGTTAGCCCACTGCTAACCGCCCGGTTATCTCTTAGGGTGCTTACTGGTCTAAACCATAACAAAGAAGAACAGAAGCCGGAAACTGGCAATCCGCCAATGTCTAGCAGCCTAACCAACTGCAGTCTGAGCGGTCTGTCCAATTAGAACGCCCACTTCCACTCCAACAATTTCAACAAACTTCACATGGTGAAATATGATAGGTGATAAGGCATCCTAAAAATTCAAAATAGAAATTGGGGAGAGGACAACTCACCCTCGTGATGTAAAACTCCACCGCCGAATAGGGGCGGTTTAGCCAGCCGCACGACATAGGGTCATACAACACTGAGTCGTGCAGAGACGGCATATGGAATTCGACCGAGTGGCCCCGGCCATACGGCCGCACTCCCCATTTGGTGGGGAGCACGTTCTCCACTCTCATAAAAATAAGGAGTGTAGTGCCCAGTACTCCCTGAAGGAGGAGGGCCGCACAGGCACTCCCCAAGCGGGGAGTGCCACACATCTGTAATGTCATGTGTCATGGGACCTCCACCCTCCGACAGCCAATCGCCCGCCACTTCCTGACTGCCCGCCACCCTCTGTCTTCCGCCCTCCATTCGTCGGCCGCCTGCCTCCAATCGGCCTCTCATCGACCGTCATCCAATCTATTTAAAACCCCCGAAAGTCCCTGGGGTAGGCCCTCCATTTTCAAAAAATGGTGATCGTGTGCCCTGAATCAAAAGTCGTCATTTGCAGGTCAAAGGTCAACATGGGCGCAATTACTAAAGCGCCCTTGCCAAAAGCTATAAAAGGGGCCTTAGGCACTAATTTTTTGAAGATCTGGTTTCATAGTCACGAGAGAGCTCACGAATAATTCTTCGAAGATCTTTCTATGCGCTTAAAGGAATCCTCGAAGGCTTTTAAAGATCTGTCAAAAATCTCCCAGATGCATTCGAAGACCCCTTGGGGATTTCACCGCGCACATTTCTCCCCGTGCACATTGTGCCCCGTGCACATTGTGCATCATGCTCTAATCACCCAGTGCACATTTCCCCTCTTACACTGCGCCTCGTGCACATTGTGCCCTGTGCACAGTGCGCCTTGTGCACATTGCGCCTCGTGTACATTACACCCTCGCAAACATTGCACTATGTGTAGATTGCACTATGCGCCCAATGCATAACGCACACTACGCTATGCACATTTCCACAAGCACATCACTCTAGACTACTTCGCTCACAACCGCGGAGACAAGCCGCAGACTCCAGATTGCACCGAACACACTGCTCCAACTTCCGAGCTTCAACAGAAAACTCCATAGCACAATGAGCACAACGCTTCAGACTCCTCCGCCCGCAACTGGAGATAAGCTACATACACCACATCGTGCTGAGGGCACTGCTTGCCGCTCTCTCCACCACCGCTTACCGTTAGCGCCTAAGGTCATGGCACATCCAATCCCGCACAGTTTCAAGCTCCCCAACATAGAGACATTCAACGAAATGGACGATATGTTGGAGCACATCAACTATTTAGTCACCATCATGAGGATCTACAATGCCCCCGATCAACAGTTATGCCAAGTATTCCCGTCAATAATGAAAGAGCAAGCACAGACTTGGTTCCATTCTTTAAAAGAAAGAGTTATAAAGAACTTTGCAGATTCCCTTTGCATGCCCGAGCCGCTCGCACCAAAAAGGCGAAATCAGTCACATCAATGCAAATTCCATCGTGCTCATTTATGCTTTGGTTATCTATAATACTACAACTTCTTTTAACTTCATTAAAAAATACAAAACTTTTGAAGCAAAACTCTGGCTATTAAAGCCACGGACCCAGTTTCCAACACAAGTAGTAGGTTCTCATTGGTCGTCATCCGTTCTATTTATAAGACTTGAAATTCTCATGGGTAGGCTTGTTATTTTAGCAAAACGGTGATCTGTGTGCCCTTGATCAAAAGCCATCATTCGCAGGGCAAAGGTCAACATGGGCATAATTACTAAATCACCCCAAGCCAAAAGCTATAAAAAGGGGGCTCGAGCACTCATTTTAAGTGATCTAATTTCTTATGCACGAGAGATCTCCAAAGAATCCTTCGAAGATCTTCATGTGTGCTTAAAGGAATCCTAAAAGTCCTTCAAAAATCCCTTGAAGATCTTAGAGATGCATTTGAAGACACCTTGAGGATTTCACCATGCACATTGCACACGTGTACATTTCACCCAGTGCACCTTGCTTCTCACGTACATTTCGCCCTGTGCATATTGCATCCTAGACACATTGCACCCTCACACACTTTGTGCCTCGCGCAGTTCATGCCCCGTGCACATTGCACCCTCACACACATTGCACCCCATGCACATTGCCCCCCCATATGCATTGCACCCTGTGCATATTACACCACCGTATACATTGCACTCCGTGTACATTGCACTTTGCGCACCTTATGTAGTGAACACCATGTCCTGCATATTGTCACAAGCACATCACTCCAGACTCCTTCGCTCGCAGATAGAGACAAGCCATAGACTCTAGATTTTTTCGAGCACACTGCCCCAGCTTCTAAGCTTCAATAGAAGACTTCATAGCGTAATGAGCACGTCGCTTATGACTTCTTTGCTCGCAACCATAAACAAGCCACATACTCCAAATCATGTCGAGCACAGTGCTCTCCAGCTTCCGAGCATCAATGGAAGACTCGAAAGTGTTGAATTTTCTCAAGTTGATCAGTAAGGTAGCCCAAACACCAAATCAATATCTTCGGCACTACCCAGATCACAACTTGAACCGCGGAAAGCAGGAAGCAACTCAGATAACCAAAAACATAGACATAAGCAAGCAGATCAAAATTTCATTAATCTTCTCTACAGGGCGAGACATACATGGCGAGACATGATTTCGCCAGTACATGAAAAAGCAGAAACACAAAACAAGCCGGGCGGATAGACCTGTGAGACCGCCGAGTCCGCCAAGATTTCCGAGCTCGCCGAGACCGCACAGATCGCCAAGCTGCTGAAGCCGAACACAACACGGAGTCCGCGAAGACCGCGAGGTCGCGCGGACAACCCGTTATTCGCTGAACTGCTGCTGAACAGAGGAGCAAACCGCCTAACCGCCGAACCACCAAGGTCACGCGGACAGGTTATTGAACTTGGAAAGTTGATGCAGAGAGAACTGGTAAACCGCTGATACTGCAGTCCGCAAACTCACTGAGCCTGGTTGAAGGTTAAAACAAAACACCTGGTTTCACAGCACTAGCCGCGCCACATGCACACAGCAAACTGATTAACTCTTATCAAACCGCGCGGATACAAAAGTCGAGTCCGCAGCACTTGATCCAAGCCAACTTACTGTTCACTCTTATTATGAATGGCATGCTGGGGGGTCCTATTTATAGGCCAGATGAGGAGTGTGGTCACCACCCTATGAGATAGAGACACCGCCCCTTGGTCGCAGCTAACAATGTCAAACCCCACAGTCTGCCCGCACGAGGCAAACCAAAACGCCAAGTCCAGGCGAGATGGCGAGCAGCTCAGGGCAGACCGCCCAGTCCGCAGAAACACTGCAGGACTAGCCGAGACGCACGACAACACAGCTGTCCGCAAGCACCAGTCCGCGACCACAGGCAACCCGCCTGGTCACAGCGGACTCTGCGGAAACCAACTCAGCTCGCAATGTCCACGACCACAGGCACACCGCCCGGTCACAGCGGACACTGCGGAAAACAACTCCACCTCGCGCAGTCCGCGACCATAGGCACAAAGGCCCGGTCACAGCGGACACTGCGTAAACCCTGAACTCCACAGAAGAGCAAGTCCAGAAAGGATAGCGCGAGCTCGACGGATACCAAACCAGTCCGCCAGCTCCAAGCCTAGACCGCGGCTTACCGCAACTTCAAAGAAGAAGTGCGGACTCCAAGCCCAGTCCGCACAGGCCGCTCGCACCACCTTGCAGAGCACAACTCACTGCCGGACAAAACCAGTCCGCGCAGTCCGCAAAGCCAGAATGTAGCACACTACGCAGGTCGCCAACCACCAACCCGCCGGACTGGGAACCAGCCCGCGCGGTCAGTCCGCCTAAGCCGCCCGGACTGCCCGACCACCCACTCTCACTTCACCAATTTCAACACTCCCCCTTGAAGTGAGAAGTGGTGATCAGGCCGAGTAGACCTCGTAGCCGCTGAAAAGGCCCTTTCGACAGCGACTTGGTGAAGATGTCAGCAAGGTTATCTTCACTCCGAGCATGACCGACCACAAGAGATCCTTCCAGCACCTTCTCCCTTATGAAGTGGTGATCGATCTCAATATGCTTGGTCCTGGCATGACAAAGTGGATTGGTTACCAGCTTGAGAGCACTTTCATTATCCCCTCGGAGCAAGGTAGGACCTCGCACTTCCTCATGGACGTCCTCTACTAGCCTCCTTAGCCAAATGGCTTCCCGAGCAGCCAAGGCCGAAGCCTTGTACTCTGCTTCTGTAGTAGAGACGGATACCGAGTCCTGCTTCTTGCTGCACCATGAAATGCCCGCTGATCCACAAGTGAACACATAACCAAAAGTTGACCTTCGGTCATCCGAGTCACCACTATAATCAGCATCCGTGTACCCTAGCAAAGAGAACCTCGCATCCCTTCTGTAAAGAAGTCCCATGTCAGAAGTAGCCTTGACATACTTCAGAATGTTCTTTGCCGCTACAAGATGAGACTTCCTTGGCTCTGCCATAAACTGACTTACTCGACCAACAACATAAGCTATATCAGGTCTAGTAATCGTCAGGTAGATCAAGCTCCCAACAAGAGCTCTAAACACCAAGGGATCAGGAAGAATCCTTCCTTCATCTCGACGAAGCTTTAGGCCTTGATCCAGAGGAGTAGAGCAAGTCTTTCCTTCAGTCAAACCAAACCAGTTCACTATGCGTTCAGCATATCCCTTCTGGCAGATGAGTAACCCACTCTCCTTCCTCTCCACTTCGAGACCAAGAAAGTGATGAAGCTCTCCCAGGTCTTTCATCTCGAAGTGAATTGCTAGCTCAGCTCTGAGCCTAGCTACCTCCTCCTCAGAATTCCCCATGATGATCATATCATCAACATACAGCAGGACCAAGACTCGAAGCTCCCCCTTCTTCTTGATAAACAAGCTAGAGTCCGAGTTTGAAGCCAGGTATCCGCAGAATTGCAGATATTCTGCTATCTTCCCATACCAAGCTCTAGGAGCTTGCTTCAACCCGTAGAGAGCCTTCCTGAGCTTGCAAACATAATCCGGATGAACTTTAGAAATGAAACCAAGAGGCTGATCCATGAAGATGTCCTTGTCAATCTCTCCGTAAAGAAAGGCATTCTTTACATCAAGCTGCCACATCCTCCATCCTTGGCAAGCAGCCAATGCAATCACCATCCGAACTGAAGTCATCTTTGCAACTGGACTAAACGTCTCCTCATAGTCTTCTCCATACTGTTGAGAAAATCCCTGAGCCACCAGGCGAGCCTTGTATCTCTCAATGCTCCCATCAACCTTCTTCTTCAACTTAAACACCCACTTGCAAGTCACCGGAGTAATGCCATCAACTCTGGGCACAAGATCCCAAGTTTCATTCTTCTTGAGAGCATCCATCTCCTCTCTCATGGCATCTTCCCACTCCTTGACTCCAGTGGCCTCATTGAAGCTAGCAGGATCCCGCTCATCAAGAGGTCCTGCAAAGAAACATGAGACATAGCTCACGGTGTTTCCTTCGCAGTAGCGAGCTGGAGGCTTGATAACCCTCTTTGATCTCCGAAGAGGTTGATCCTTGCTCACCACCTCTGCTGCTTCTTCTGGTTCACCTCTGCTCTCCGGCAAGCTTGGAGCAATGCTCCCCCTACTTTCTGACCCAGAAGCTTCTCCCCCAAAACCTGAAGCAACAGGAGCTGCTGGTGACACAGCCAGCTCCTCTTGATCAACAATCGCAGTCAACTCCTGACCTTCATCAACCTTACTTTCTGGTAGCTCAACCGAGCTTCCTCCATATGACGTTAGTTCGTCAAAGACAACATCTCTTGACACCACGAACTTCTTCGTCACCGGATCCATGCATCTCCATCCTTTCTTCCGCTCATCATAGCCAACAAAGACAAGCTTCCTTGCCTTAGCATCAAGCTTAGTCCTCAGAGCATCAGGAATATGCACATAGCAAGTTGATCCAAACACCCGAAGGTGTTCAACACTTGGCTTCTCCTTCAACAACATCTCGAAGGGAGACTTCATGTTGATCGGACTTAGAGGCATTCGATTGATGACATAGGCTGCACAAGACATTCCCTCCGCCCAGAAGGACCTTGGGATACTCTTGGCATGAAGCCAACATTTGCAAGTCTCCGTCAGATGACGGATCTTCCTTTCTGCAACTCCATTTTGTTGTGGAGTATGAGCATAAGTAAGCTCTCTCTGGATCCCGTGCTTCCTGCAAAAACCAGAAAACTCGGAGGAGACAAACTCTCCGTCGTTATCAGTTCTAAATTTTTTGATTCGCAGGTTAAGCCGGCCCTCCACCAGCTACTTGAACTCCACAAATAACCGGAAGGCTTCAAACTTCTCCTTCAAGAAATACACCCAAGTGTATCTTTAGTAGTCATCAATCAAGACTAGCATGTACCTGCTCTCGCCGAGGCTAGCAGTCGCGGTTGGTCCCATCAGATCACCATGGATAACCTCCAGTGGTGCTTTGCTTCTCGTTTGCGACTTATCAAATGGAAGACGGTGAGACTTCCCATACTGACATCCAGCACAAACGTGACCATCACCGAAGGATGATAGCTTATGCAAGCCTCTCACCAGGCTCCTATTTGACATAGCCTTCAGCTTATCCATCCCTACATGCCCCAACCTCTCATGCCACATAGCAGCGCTATCATTGGCCCTCATGCGATTAACATATGAGCTTGTTGATAAAACAAACAAGTCTTTCACTCTCCTTCCAATGTGAGCAACATCAGCCTTAACCGCTGATATGTTGCGAAGGAACTTCACTTCTGTTGGCCCAAACAGAACGTGATAGCCGACGTCGACAGTATTGGTCACAGAGAAGAGGTTCTTCATCATGTCCGGTATGTGATAAACACTCCTTAACGTGAGTGGCTCCTTATCACTACCCAAAGTAACTATACCCTCCTTCTCTACTGCATGAACAGTATTATCAGTAGTTATAATAGCCTCGTTACCTGAGTATGCATGCAGCTTGGAGAACTTTGACATATCTCCAGTGAGGTGATGACCACACCCGGAGTCAACGATCCAATCGTCCTCCATGTCAACGGTGGACAAAGCTCGGACACAAGTGCCCGTCATGAATGCTCCACCCCAGCCAGCTTCATCCTTGCTAGAGGAAGCTTCCTCCTTGCCTGCAACATGCCCAGGCTGCAACTTGACCTTGCAGTCTCGCTTGAAGTGACCTGGTTGATGACATCTGTAGCACTTCAGATTCTTCTTCCAGTCCTTCTTAGGAGCAAAGCTCCCCTCCTGTTATTTAGAAGATGAAGGTTCATCTCCAGCCGCAGTCTGCTTCTTCTTCCCTTCCCATCTCTTCTTCTTCTTCTTCTCAGTGAAAAGAGCTTCACTAGCTCCTTCAGAAACGGTCACCCCAGCCATCTGCCTTGCCAGGCTCTCCTGCGAGGCAAGCAGATTTTCCAGCTCTAAAAGAGAGGGCTGAGTAGCCCAGCATTGAACAGAAGTAACAAAGGCCACATACTCCTTCTGCAGACCGCGGATTATGTGCCTCTTTAGCTTGGCCTAGGAGATCAGCTCATCATGATCAAGAGCAGAAAGCTCAACACACAAGCTCTTTATCTTCAAGAAGAATTTGGAGATAGAAAGATCTCCCTGAGTTGCCTTAGCCAACTTATTTTCCAAGAACTGTAGCCTTGCTACATTCTTCCTATTGAACAACCCATCAAGGGAAGTCCATATCTCAGCAGCAGACTCACATCCTAAGATGTGATCAAAGAGCTCAGGTGACACCGCCCGCTTGAGAGCAAACTCAGCCTTGGCATTTGTCTTCCTCCACACTCTCACCTGCTCGGCTGTTCCAAACTCAGCAGTGATTTCTACTTGATCATCGCCACCGACGACCTCCCATAGCTCTTCGCCCAGAAGATAGCTCTTCATGCACGACTTCCACTTCTTGAAGTTAGTCGGCGTCAGAAGCTCAATTCCCAGACCTCTTGCAAAACCACCGTCCATGGCACTAACTTGGTTATCCTTCAGAAGCACACAGAACAACAACAAAGCTTGTTGATCACTGCTCAAGCGACTGAACCTTCCTCTGATACCATGTTGAATTTTCTCAAGTTGATCAGCAAGGTAGCCCAAACACCAAATCAATATCTTCGGCACTACCCAGATCACAACTTGAACCGCGGAAAGCAGGAAGCAACTCAGATAACCAAAAACATAGACAGAAGCAAGCAGATCAAAATTTCATTAATCTTCTCTACAGGGCGAGACATACATGGCGAGACATGATTTCGCCAGTACATGAAAAAGCAGAAACACAAAATAAGCTGGGTGGATAGAACTGTGAGACCGCCGAGTCCGCCAAGATTGCCGAGTTCGCCGAGACCGCACAGATCGCCAAGCTGCTGAAGCCGAACACAACACGGAGTCCGCGAAGACCGCGAGGTCGCGCGGACAACCAGTTATTCGCTGAATTGCTGCTGAACAGAGGAGCAAACCGCCTAACCGCCGAACCACCAAGGTCGCGCGGACAGGTTATTGAACTTGAAAAGTTGATGCAGAGAGAACTGGTAAACCGCTGATACTGCAGTCCGCAAACTCACTGAGCCTGGCTGAAGGTTAAAACCAAACACCTGGTTTCACAGCACTAGCCGCGCCACCTGCACACAGCAAACCGATTAACTCTTATCAAACCGCGCGGATACAAAAGTCGAGTCCGCAGCACTTGATCCAAGCCAACTTACTGTTCACTCTTATTATGAATGGCATGCCGGGGGACCTATTTATAGGCCAGATGAGGAGTGTGGTCACCACCCTATGAGATAGAGACACCGCCCCTTGGTCGCAGCTAACAATGTCGAACCGCACAGTCCGCCCGCACGAGGCAAACCAAAACGCCAAGTCCAGGCGAGATGGCGAGCAGCTCAGGGCAGACCGCCCAGTTCGCAGAAACATTGCAGGACTAGCCGAGACGCACGACAACACAGCTGTCCGCAAGCACCAGTCCGCGACCACAGGCAACCCGCCTGGTCACAGCGGACTCTGCGGAAACCAACTCAGCTCGCAATGTCCATGACCACAGGCACACCGCCCGGTCACAGCGGACACTGCGAAAAACAACTCCACCTCGCGCAGTCCGCGACCACAGGCACAAAGGCCCGGTCATAGCGGACACTGCGGAAACCCTGAACTCCACAGAAGAGCAAGTCCAGAAAGGATAGCGCGAGCTCGGCGGATACCAAACCAGTCCGCCAGCTCCAAGCCCAGACCGCGGCTTACCGCAACTTCAAAGAAGAAGTGCGGACTCCAAGCCCAAGCCGCACAGGCCGCGCACACCACCTTGCAGAGCACAACTCACTACCGGACAAAACCAGTCCGCGCAGTCTGCAAAGCCAGACCGCAGCACACTACGCAGGTCGCCAACCACCAACCCGCCGGACTGGGAACCAGTCCGCGCGGTCAGTCTGCCTAAGTCGCCCGGACTGCCCGACCACCCACTTTCACTTCACCAATTTCAACACAAAGCACAATGAGCAAATCGCTCCAAACTCTTCCGCTCGCAATTATAGACAAATTGCATACTCCAGATCATGTTGAGCACACTGCTTCAGCTTCCGAGCATCAATAGGAGAATCAGAGCGCAACGAGCGCATTGCTCCCCACTGTATGACTTAAAAATACTTAGCTCGCAGAGCGGTAGCCTGTCACCCTCGAAGCTTTTTCCCCTTCTCGCTTTACTACTGTAATGAGAGGCGGCCTATCGCCCTCGAGTTTGCTACAAAGCCTTGTAACGATACCCAAATATAGTAGAAGTTTTGTCGGTACAGTCCTGGTTGTTAGGATTTTCGGTCGCGAATGCGCAATCCCCAGGAACAACTAATAGGGTCACAAAAAAGTACGTATTTCGAATAATTTTATTATATAAAAAAGCTAAATTAATAGATTTAAATCCGAAAATATATTGCAAAAAAAACTCTAACTACGAAAATTCACAGGAGTAATATAAACTTGACTGTAATCCGTAAAATAGACGCACAAGATTTGTACCTGAATGAACCTTCGTCGTCGTCAGGCGACCAACCACCACCACCACCACCACCGAGAAAATATCCAAGTCAGGACTTGACCTTTCTGCAAACGTGCATCCTACCAATGTCACCACTTGTGTGCAACTACCACCCCCCTACGAGCATGTAACCATCGAGCACCGCGGGCCTTGTCGTAGCCTGCAAATATGACTCTTTGCCACTACCCGCGCGCTTTCGCTCTTCATTATCGATGTAGCCCACAATCGGATGTCGATGCCCACCGTCACTTTTGGTCGTGCACTGCCACTCTCTTCAAGACTTTATCTCTCTTTAGTTGGATTTTTGTGTGATCTTTATAGCTTGCATTCCTCTCCTTTTATAGAGTCGTTGCACATGTCTTGGCCTCTTTCCAAGAACCTTCCTCACATATGCTCATTCAAAGCACATGGTGGGCTTGTAAAAAAGTCTGCATTTGCGGCCAATAGGTTGAGATGGTGAAACATGTGGGTTTGAAAATTCAAAACCAACTCAACAATCATCACTTTGATTTGAATTTCAAAACCATATTCTGTACATAACATCATCTGCACAAAGCACTGTCTTCTCGAAGCAATGTCTGCACAAAACACCAATTTATACGAAGCAATAATTTGCATGAAGCACCAATATATACAAAGCACCACATCAAGCGAGATGCATCAGTCGACTTGTCACAAGCCGAACTTCATCTCTGCACTGGTTCACCTGTGGGGTGTCGATGCACTCTGATTGCAAAAACTAACTCGATAAATCAGAGTCATAGAAGGGAGACCCACTGCACCACCTAAACCATCCACTATGTCACCCCAAAAAATCATAGGATTATCACCTCGCACTATGGTCCCCATCAGTCGGTATAAACTATTGAACTGCACATCTTTTATGAGCATGATACACCAGTGTGTCACCGTCAGAACTCTTTTTTTGCTGCAAAACTACAACCACTCAAGTCTAAACTGCCCATCGATAACAGATTCTTATGCAGCTTGAGCACTAAATGTACCCTCTCAAACCCTCATACTACCTCATCATGCATCTGTATGTTCACTGTCCTTGTGACTATAACCTCACAACCTGAGTCAACACCTAAATAGACCGACCCAGTTGTCACCTACAGAGAATTGAACATCAACACATCCGAGCATATGTGTTGCAATGCACCAAAATCTAATATCCATCCACTATAAGAGTCGTCATGACTCTCTGTGATTGTATAAAAACCATCACTCTCCACTCCTAGATCTAGCGTCACCACACCCACATCCTAGACGTCTCTAGAACTCTACACATACTGTGGGAAATTTCTCCTGATATGATGACTCTGTCTATAGTGGTAACAAACTCTTTAACACCAACTGAGCTCATGAACCCCTCGATCCCATGTCGAATACTCTCCCTTGTCCATCTACTGCCAAAATATGCTCACCCCCAGAGTGGGGTCCTTCAACATCTGACTGGACAATAACACTGATGTAACCTGCTCCAGCCTCAATGTATCCTTCTTATATAGGAGCGTAGTCATCATGTGTTTAAAAGACCGTGGTAGGGAGGTAAGAAGTAATTGGGCATTATCTTCTTACTCCACCTTCACACCAACCACATGCAATTTGTTTAGAAGTTTGTTGAACATATTAAAGTGCTCATGCAAGTTTCCACCTTTCTTCATCTTAATCCTATACAATCCTTGTTTCAACAATAACCTTGTGGTCAATGGCTTGGCCAGAAACAATCTCTTAAGCTCCGTTTGGGGGGACTTATTTTCACCAATCAGGAGGTTACGACCGCATAAATTGGACCTCAATTAAGGTCCTATTCCAATTCATGCGGTCGTAACCGCCTGACCGGTGAAAATAAGTCCCCCCAAACAGAGCCTTAATCTTCTCCTAAAGCTTGATTATAGACTCATCGAAGCCATTATTAAAGAGCATATTGTCGTCAACACACGTCCTAATGATGCTAGTGACACGCTCATCCAAGTAAAAAATCCAATCTTCGTCCTTCACTTCAACGGTCAAATTTTCCTGTCCCTACAAAACTTGTATCTACCCCTGCCTAACTAGCATATCTTTGAGGTGAATTTGCCACAGACTAAAATTTCAGCTACCATCAAACTTTTTCATCGAGTATCGAGCCAAGTTGCATTATTCCCTGCCATAGTTTCCTTTTGGTATGACTAGGGGACCTGATTGATTCAAGGTTGGATTTGAAAGGATGGGAAGAGGACAGTTTTTCACCACCGCAGACAAAATCTTTCCTTAAATGTCCAATCAGTCAGCGATAGAATCTTCTCTCTAATACCATTTGTTGCGATTTCTGAACGCGGAAGCGCAATCCCCAGGAACAACTAAATAGAGTCACAAGAAAATACCTACTTCGAACAATTTTATTAGTATAATAAATTAATAAGTACTTAAATTAATAGATATAAATCTAAAAATATACTGTAGAAGATCTCGGACTACGAAAATCTGCATGAATAATATGAACAATCCAAGTCTTACGTTCTTGTCGGAAAACCTCAGAGCTCTCTTTAACCTCTAGATTTGCTGGTCTTCAATTGAGGGTCTGGGGGCCCTTTTATAGTTTTTTGTAGGGTCATGTTGGTAATTGCGCTTATGTGAATTTCAATGTGGTGAATGGCGTCACTTCGTTTCAATCACCTAGATTGTCAATTTCTAGGAAATGACAAAAGTGCCATTGGGCGGCTCGGGCAAGTTGCCCGATGGCCGGAGCGGGTGGAGTCGGCCGACGGCGACGACGGCAGCCGCTGGCACGTGTGCGTGCTAACGATGCACACAATGCGGGTACATGAGGCGCACGCACACGCAAAGGGTGTGTGTGATGCTACGCATACAGCCATACACGTGCTAGTGTGCACGATGGCACACGAGCACTATTGCATGCATTTGCCACTATGCGTGCTACCGTGTGTCTTGTGTGTGAGCTACGCTCGCTTCGTGTGCCGCATGTACCCACACATCGTGTGCTCGTGTTGTTGTGCATGTGTGTTGTGTGCACGTACTCAGCTTTTATCCACTTTGGTGTGCTTTTTGGTCCCTTTTAACGAGTGCGGTCTTGTACGCAACTCACTCAGTCAGGTCGCTTTGCTTGAGTATTTCGGTCGAAACCCCCAGCGGTTTGACTTCAAAAATTTAGGGAGGACCCATCAAAAGCCCCCAAATTTTTGTTTGTCATGATCCATGAACCAACAAGCCGGAGAATATCTAACTTTGACTTTTTCGCCTTGGGACTGTGTTTCTTTGAGGGGGGAGTTACTCTTCCCTTGTGGCAATTTGCCGGAGCGTTGGCATCTTGGTGTGACTCGGTAATAGCTTTGTGAGGTGGAGATCCTGTAGTTGACGTTGGGCAAGATATCTTGACATCCGCTAACTTGTGCATCATTTTACATGCTGGTGGTAGCGGCCTTATGTCGGGTCTCCCTCTAGTGCATTCAGCGGCCATGAAGATGTTCTCTTGATTTGAGCTTATCATGTTGTGGTGATCCAGAATCATCTTGTACTTTGCGCTCCCATATCCTTGTGCATTACTTTTGATGATTGTCGTCGAGCATTTGCATTGGGGGATTATCGCTTGAGGGTGATGAGTTAGGTTATCTGCCCCTTGCCTTGGTTTATGTCTTGAAGGGTAGATGAACTCGGGGTCTGCCCCCTCGAGGGAGGCAAAAGAATTTTATCTGTTTGTGACTTGGAAGGGTTTGGGCCCGTTCCATTGCAGGTGGAGGAGGCGAGGAGCTTTTGCTCGTTCGGCTTCACAAGGATCAGGGTCCGTCCAAGGGAGTTGGCGAAGAACCCTTGTTCGTCTGCGCCTCGGGAGGACCAGGGTCTGTCTTGGTGTAGATGGAGAAAAATCTTTGTTCATTCATGCCTCGAGAGGACCAAAGTTCGTCCAGGTGGAGGTGGCGAAGAACTTTTGTTCGTTCGCAACTCGGGAGGACCGAGGTCCGTTAAGGTGGAGGTGGTGAAGAATCGTTGTTTGTTTGCGCCTCAGGAGCACTGAGGTCTATCAAGATGAATATATGGAAGGACCTTTGTCCATCTCACCTAAGAGGGGCAAAAGGAATTTCATCCATCTCGCCTTAGTGGTAGGAGATTTCGGGGCATGTTCATCTTTTCGAGACCCATTTTCTATGAAATGGAAAGTAGATGCTTCGTTGCTAAAGTGAACGATACAAGTGCTCGTGAATTTATCCTCGCAGATTATTTTTGTAAAAGTAAGGAAAGAAATAGATAGTGCGGAGAGTGCTTACCCCCACCCCCACCCTAAGTCCGGCTTAAGCTCTGTTTAGTCCATTAGGGCTCAGGTCCTGTCTGGGGTGGGACTGCAATAAGTAGTAGAGTCGAGCTGCCTCCTGATCATCCCACACAAGATCTATCCCTTCAGGAGTGATGAACTTCATAGCTAGATGCGGAATTGAGGGGATCGCCTCGAAGAGCGTTTTTAGTGGCTGACCAAAGATCGTGTTATATGCCGAGCTGGAGTCGACTACCACAAACTAAAAAATCCTAGGTGACTTGCCTTAAGAACTTCCCTAGGGTAATAGGGAGAGTGATCGTCCCTCGCACTAGCACTAGGGCGTTGTCAAAGCCGTATAACAGTCCAGTTGTCAGCTCAAGGCACTCTTGGGTGATCTTTTTGCTGAGCAGCGTGGATGCAAACATCATAACCACCTTCTGCTGCCAATTAGTATCCTTCTGCCCTGAAAAAAGGATTGTTGATACCTGTGCTGATGACGAGGGGGGCTTGGTGCAGCATGCACACTCCTTTTAAGTCTTCATCTCCAAAGGTGATGGTGACATCTAATATCGGCTTCAGGTCTTTTGAATCCTTCTCTGGTTGTGTGACGGAGAGGACATGCGCAACGGGGAAGGTTGAGTCAGCGATGGTTTCGACCTCCTCGGCCATTTTCCTGCCCCTCTGCGTATCCTGGTGCTTCGGAGGCTGCTCTCGTCCAAGGTTGGTGTGGTGGAGACCAATTTGGTATTTAGTTTTACAAGTACCTACCCATATGACCATGTCGGATGAGACGTTCATTCTCCTCTTTCAGTCGGGTATAGTCCTCCATGCTGTGACCATTCCTGTGATGGAACTTGTAATATTGCTCTTGGTCTTCTGGGTTTGGTGGCATCAGCTTATGCCGGCAAAGCATACCGGAGTCCTGTATGGCCATAAGTACTTGCGTCAGAGCAGTATTCAGTGGGGTGAGTTCCTGATGTCGGCGAGATCCTTAATCCTTACCAGGATTATTGCGATGGTCGTCGTTCTTGCGATGTGTTGTGGTTGCGGGCTCTGGCCCCCTCTTTTGCTTGGAGGTCCCTTCAAATTGCTGGCAGTGGGCCTTGATGGCCTCGTCTGGCATGATCTGCACCCGACCCGGTGAACAAGGCCTGCGTAGCTCGATATTATTTCATGTATTGGTGCAGAGTAGGATCCACTTGGGTGAAGCCTTCTGAGGAAGACATCGCGAAGGAGCTCAGGGTCGACTCCCGGGAATTGTCGTGCCTTGGAAGTAAAGCAGTGGAAGAACTCCTTAAGTGAATCTCCCTTGTTTTTGGTGAATGTCTGAGTGGTGAGAGGGGTCCCTAACAATCCATCAGTTGGCTATGAATTGGTTGATGAAGAGGCATATAAGCTCCCCAAAGTTGCTGATCTCCCCCTCCCACGGGGAGTGGAACCATGTGCGCACTTGCCCCTTTAGAGTTGTGGGGAACACTTGACACAATAACTGATTTGTCACGTTGAAGAGGCTCATGATTTTCTCGAAGTTATTTGCATGCTCCAGGTGTCCTTTCTAAAACTCCAACAAGGCTACAACTACTGCTTTGGAAATTTGGGTTGCCAATTCAGCAGGTTCTGATGTTGCTGGTGTAGATGGCACATTAACTTTACTCATGGAGATTTTAAGAGCAGGGTTCTGACATGAATGTTTGCCCATTTCACTGGCTCGATGTGCCTATAAGACACAAAAAAGGAATTATCACTCTGAAAGATATAACTGTAAAATAAGTTGTGGAAGGTATTTCCATAAACCAGCATAATTAAAAGCTAGACATCTTAATAACTCTAATGTTGATGGAATGGCTTTGATGCAATCATATGGCTTTCTTGATCTGATATCAATTATAATACCTCAACCTAGTTTAATAATAAATTAGTTTCCCGATCAGGCCTGTAATAAGAAGTAAACTAAATAGCAGTATAAAAACTGGTATAAAATATGCATAATTAAAAGTGTTAAAAGAAAACTTACAATGGAAGTATAGTAAGGAAAACTAAGGGTAAAATTGTACCTCAATTTTTTAATTTACAGAGGCATCTAGAACTGAAATTACACTATAAAACTGGAATGCTGAAAATATGAAATAGTTTGGTACATCAAGGACATGAATTAAGTACAAATACATAATGTCTGTAAGTAAAATAAAATTACAATAATAGAGAGGTATAACTGAAAGAAACTGACGGCAATGAATACCGCACCACCTATCCTAAGATTCTTATATATAAAATATGTAAAATTAATTACAATTAATCTTGTCATTTGAGTTCATATTCTGAACATAAAATCGATTTACTATGTGTTTTGACTCACATTTCTTAATTCTATCGGTTGTTGATTTCTGGAGTTTCAGGAATGTTACTGTTATAAGTTCTAGCACGTTTCATTACTAACTTATTGAATCTTGTTATTAATGGTAACCATGCAAAACTGAAAACTATAATCTAAGTGACAAACCTGGTGATGTCATGAACTAAATGCCCTTCGAGAGGAACACAGACTCCTGTCTGAGGAGTTTCATATATGAAATCAAGGGTCACCGACCCTAAATCTGAAACTCGTATGATGGGTTATTGTCCATGCGAGCGCGGTAGTGTGCTTCCACCAAAAGAATGAGGGTGAAGCCCTCTCGCTATTTTTTTCCTATGGTTAACTGATCTAGTGGTTGGTGTTGAAACCGAAACTTGGTCTCGAGATGAGTTCAGACCTAAGGGGTGTAGCTCACACCTACTTCTCCTAAGTTAGAACACTTGACTGGTGGTCAAGAACTAAGGAATAGACTCATAACTGCAGCAAAGAAGTCCTGCTAGACACCCGAAAGATCGAAGAGATCTTTCCCTCCTAAGTTAATGCTACAGTTGGGCACCTTGGAGGGCATTGAAAGTCAACCAAAGATGACCAGAGGAAGAAGAAGTCAAAGAAAACGGATCCCCTCCAAAGGTGCCCTTAAGGGTCTATTTATAGTTTTTTAAGTCTGACCTGCACATAGCATAATCCCGCCTTTTAGTTCTACTATATGCGGGTCAAAGTGGTCTGCCAATAGCATAACTCTGTTGTTTGGAAAGGCTATTAGCAGACCTAGTTGGACTTCTTTTAAAGGAGAACTACTAGACAAGCTGACCTCACGCCTGAGGCAGCGAGTGCTCGAGTAGACCCGCACTCGTCGCCAAACTTGACTCTGGGGCGAGTACAGGTCAGAAAGCCCCACTCGTCCCCCCTGCTAGTCTTTAGCTGATGCCACGCGCGAACCGGGGCAAGGCCAAACCATTCGCCTAGTCAGCTCGCCTAACCCAACAAAACCTGAATGACCCCTCTAGGTCCCGACCCCTTCTGTGGGACTCACTTGCCAAATACGGGGTTGCACGTGATCCCCGCTCTTTGCAAGACTGTGATAGGCTCGGAAAAAAAAAAATCTAACCTCAGGTATTTGGCAAGTGGTGACTTGTCTCCAAAAGAATCTTTGGTGGGTCCCGTAGTATGCTATATATATAAGACGCCCCCACCCCCGGGTGAAGACACATCCCTTCTCTCTTTTTCTCGTACATCTCGCACGAAATGCCTCTTTCTCAGGATCGCCTTGACGCTGCTCGAGAGCAGAACAAAACCTACTCGCTTGGGATTCTATCATGGGCATCCAACAAGTCCTCCAGCTCCCCTTCAAAGCGAAAGAAGACGGCTAAGAAGGTGAAGCGCGACTCGGTGCCCAGCGAGCTCGCCCCGACCCTTTTGTAGCTCCCAGTGTCCGGCCTCAAGCCCTCTCACCCTGAGGTACCGTAGGTTTTCACGATCTAAGTTACTCATATCACGCATCACTATTCTGGTTATAATTAACCCCAGTGCCTGCAGGGAAATCGACCATAAGAAGTAGGCTCAGGGGACACCGTTGCGGACATTGGCTCGCATTTTCCCGCCAGCACGAGCTGTCTAAGGGCTCTAGAGACCCACCCTCCCAAGGGGCCCTGGCACACTTCAGCAGGTTCCAGGTAAGTTATTTGTCGTTGTGTCGCCGACCCCATTTACTTATTTTGCGAGTTGATTATTAGTTGTATTCTACAATTACTCCATTTAGGACCACCAGACTAGGAGGAACATCATTAAAGTCACCGACCCGTGAGTCTGTGAATGATCCTGCCTTAACTACTGTCACTCAGACCCTGGACACTCTCGCCATTCAAATCCCTTTTGTTGCCCAGATCCGTGACCAAATCTCCTTTCCTCTAGGTCATGGAAAATTGCACTTGCTCCCCTTCAATAATCCCTTCCAGGGACGACCAAGCCCATCTCGTCGCCGTCTCGATAATGAAATCGGTCCCTCTCATGGTTACTTGAAGCACTCATCCTCTCTTCATGATGGTGCTGACTTTGATATCCATTCTCACCCCTTTGTAGATAGCCAGGACATCTCAGCGGCCAAGTCCTCTAATACGGGTGCATGCTCACCGCCTCCCTCTCCCGAAGCAAGAGAGGACTTCCTTGGTGATGCGAGTGATCCTGAGGGGATGAAGAGGCGGGTGGCAGAGGTTCTCCAGAAGTATGGACACATGCTCTGCGAGATGCAAGCGTAGCAGGTAGCCAGCGAGCAGCGACTGGGCAAATTGGAGAGAGACTACGTGTTGCTGGCAGTGGAGTCGAGACAAAGAGCAAGTTACGAGGCGACTTCCCCTGGGGTGCATATCAAGCAAATCGAGAAATACCTGCACATTATGCAACTGGAACTCAATGGGGTTTGAGAGTACAACAATCCTCGTCGTCCTCCCAGGGAAGGGCGCGAGGCCTAGGAAGATGGAAATGACTCAAATTCTAAGCCTATAGGCTCTCGCCCCCACACCTGCCCTGTTTTTGCTCTTCCTCTTTATTTAACGAATGCTTGAATTTTTCAATATTAATTTCAGCATTTTCTCTTTGGATTGAACTAGCTTATTATTGAATTTCTACTTGCTTAGCGAGTGCCTGTGATTTGTGTTTTATATGGCATTGCATTGAAAACCCTTTTTGCGGGTTCTAATTGCGAGACATGGTGCTCCTTGGGCTCGGTCCAAAGCCAAGTGTGGAGTCATGGGGTTGCCATGCGGGCAAGGTCGGGGATTGGCGAGTTGGCTATTCACACTCACGCCTCCCCCTCTCTATTATCAATCATTTCAGGCGCCATCTATAAATAGGCCACCCCATCTTTTTACCGTACTCCCTAACCACCGCAATTATTGCTTCTGCGATCTCGCCCATGTCTTCTTCTATCTCTCGCTGCTACTCACTTTCCTTTCTTCTCAATCTGTTACGATGGGAGGTGACAATTAGCTGGCTGATGGCACGTCAAAATGTGCGCAACAGTTCCTGGATCATTGTTTCTTCAAAGGCAACTTGACCGAGCAGGAGTATCTCTCTTGCATTGTCGAGTATGTCCCTCCGGGGTTCACCACACGTGCACCAAACAAAGGCGAGGCGATCAATACTATCTTTGAATACGAACTCGCGATCCCTATCTCACATTTTGAGGTGGGCCTATGTCTTCCTCTATGGACTGAAGTGTGTCGGGTTATTAAGTACTTCAGTGACATCCACATGCTGCTGAACACCAATGTCATCGCAATGTTGGTGGCATTCGCTTTCTTTATGTGCGAGGAGCGGATTGAATTCCACCTCACTGTCTTTCGCAAGCTCTTCATTTACTGCACGACCAAAGACGACATTACCTTCTTTTCTACCTCGCACTTCAAGGTATGCGAGACTGCCAACAAACATCATCACTGGATCACGAAATTCATTTTCATCAAGGGGAATTTGGGGAACATCCCTTACACTCCGCTACAGTAGGACGAGACGACTTACTGCGCACCGCAGGTGGGCGGCATGGACGTGAAGTTGCACCAATTCTTCCTTCTGAAGAACTTCGAGGTCACCTACTTAAGGAGAAATGTCAACTCGCTTCTTCCTATGCTTCCTGGTGAACGTACAATCTAACTTACATTTTTCCAACCATTGTGTATCTCGCGGCTTCCTCTCCTTTCTAGTGATAACTAACCTCCTGTGATGCAAGTGAGCGGTTTATCCCCATGAACCCCCAATACGTGAGTTCCTGAGCCCTTACCGATGAGCCTGCGCGAGCCGAGAAGTTCGCATTGGCCTACCACGAGATACCGGGTTCCTCTACTCCTTCCAACAACAAGAAAAGGACAGCAACCTCCGGTCATAACTCCTCCCCTCCAGCGGTCTCGCCCAAGCGGTTAAAGAAAACCTAAGTGACCAAAGATAAGGGGGGCGAGAAAGACCCCAAAAGAAAACTGACAGGAGGCGAGTCTACCTAAACCCCCGTCGAGTCAGTACTGCCAGAACTGAAAGAAGGGCAGCCCGACTAGCACCCCAACTTCAGGTTGGGGCAGAAGGTCAAGGACAGCTCTGGCGAGTCGATGGTCCTTTGGGATGGGAAGTCTGAACTGGCCTCTATCTCATTACTCTTCCCCTCCTGGTCGGATCGGAGCCCCCCCCCCCCCAGCATTCATGCCTATGCCATTTGCTTTGGGCTTTATGGGCGGCGGGATGCAGCAAAGTATGCTGACATGTCTGTCCAAAATCTAGCCTGCAAGAGTGCGAGAGCTCAGCTACGAGCACTCGAGCTCGCTCATATGATCACGACCCGCAACCTACACCTCCAAAGGGACTAGTACCAGGTTGAGGCTGTGAGGGAAGCCGCGCCTGAGGAGACGAAGGGTCTCGCGCTATAGTCGGCGACCACCGAGAATCTCCTAACGGCGAGTACTGGCAGGGTGGTAAGTCTTCAACTCTTTTTGGGCGCTTGTACTGTCACTCTCTTTCGTTATTCTAAGCATCCTCCACTCGTCATTTCGCAGGATGCTGCCACTACAAACCGATTGCACGCCTGTATCCCCCGCCTGGAAGAGGAGAACGAGGGCCGGAATGCTGAGGTTGCTCGATTCGTCGCCAGTATTCTCCCTCTGGAGAGCGGTGAGTCAACCCACCAGGGTGCACGGGAGAAGAAGTTTTCCGAGCGGGAGGTGGATAAGATGATGAGGACCACTGCCATAAAGGACGTCGAGTATATGCTTTGCTTGATGCAGACACTCGGTATGCTACAGGGCGATTGCAAGAAGATACTGTGAAAGACCTGGTCCCCGAGCTATACCTCCCAGCCGGCTCGTCAGAGGAAGAGTTCGACTAACTCATATCATGATTGTAGTCGGAATACATAGGGTTAATGAAGAACGAGTTCATTCTCCCAAATACGGGTTGCGAGTGGAATGAAGACGGTATAAGTCAATGTTAAGAGATTGAAACAAAATTTTGAGTCTCATTAGTGATGTAATAAAGGGGTTGGCAAACGTCTCTCTGTCTCTATCTCTCCTTAGTACTGGCGTGTGTGTGACACTCGCGTATGCGGGGGTATCACGATTGTAGGAAAGCAATGAATTCGTGATCTGAATCGTCCTAATCCTAAGTAAGCACGAGTGAGAGGCTATCGGTCTAAGCGCGACAAAGTATCGGCTCGTGAGGAGGATCGACGCGCTCACGCAATCCACATTGACATTCCATAACCAAACAAACCTAAGCTCACAAAGCGAGTCGCGAGTGAGAAGGAAAACTAACATGTGTAAAGAGAATAACAAGTAAAAAAACAGTTAATTTATATAATATAACAGCTCCTTTAGAAAAAGTATCACCGCTCGCGAGCGCAGGAAAGTAAGAAGAGAAAAAGGAAAGTAATATAACAAAAAGAAAAAAGACGCAAAAGGCAAAATTGACTTTAAGTCCAAGTCTTCAGGACTTGTCTCCATCGCCACTGCCGTCACCACTGTCGCCGTCTTCATCATCCTCATCACCAACGTTTCTAGGGCTAAATCAATCTTGCCCACCAGTCGCCCGCAACTACTCGTGACTTTGCGAGGTCTTGCGCGGATCATTTTTTTCTCCATGTGTGGGCATATACCAGCTCGCGCGAATAGAGTTAGTAAAGCTTGACTCACATCCAACCCTTTAGACAGGCGAGTGGGCGGGATCTTGGCAGGTGAGTGAGTCATGGCTGACTCCACTCAGGCCCCTCATTTATTTCCTATACATATATATTTTAATATATTACTTACCCATGAGCGTCGTCCAGCCATACCAACTAGGGAGAGTCTGGTCAGCGGGATCTCCTCAGGGTTATCATTTCGACGATACCTTTCTTTTCAACCCGCCACTGAGTGAGCCTTCGGTCCTGCCAGCTAGTTAGAGCATGATCAGCGGGTCTGCTCGGGCCTATATTCAAATATCTCTTTCTCTTCACAACCCGCCACTGGGTGAGTCTTCGGTCCTGCCAGCTAGTTGGAGCATGGTCAGCGGGTCTGCTCGGGGCCTATATTCCAACATCTCTTTCTTTTCTCAACCTGTCACCGAGTGAGCCTTCAGACTTACCTGCTATTGAGAGCCTGGTCAGCGGGTCTGCTCGGGGCCTATATTCCAACATCTCTTTCTTTTCAAAACCTGCCACCAAGTGAGCCTTCGGACCTACCAGCTAGTGAGAGTCTGGTTAGCGGGTCTGTTCGGACCATATATTCCAACATCTCTTTCTTTTCACCACCACATTTAATAGCGAATCAGGCTGACCCCTCCCGAGCCCCCTTAGCACAGGTGGAACCTCTTCCCCTTCCCCTTCCTCATCTTTCCAACGTGTTGCATGCGCCTCCCGGTGTCCGGAGCGTCGTCGGCGCCACCCGAGCCAAGCTCTAGGTTGGGTGGTGGCCGCGGGTGATAAGTTGTGCCTAACGCCGGTTGTGGCGCTGGGGGAGTGCTACAACACCGGGGATGTTCATCCACGATGGTGGAGGTTCGTGGTGCCGTCGGAAATCGCTGCTCCAGCGGCACCCGAAAAGAGCTAATGCTCTGTTTTTATTTCTGCGGCGGCGATCGGCGGCGGCCGGCGGCGCCAGGCTACGGGGCTACCGTCAGAGAGGAGCCGGAACCCCAGCGCATCGGTCGGGGGTAGTGTCATGGTCAGGCAGCTACCGGAGAGGCGGGGTGGCGCGGTATCTCCGAGAATAAAGCATCGCGCCACCACCGCTCTCGAGATAAGTATTCCGGTGGTGGTCGACGTTGATATGCCGCTGGACCTCCACCCAGGAGATCGTCGGCCCCTAGTGAGTCGATCGGGGGCGGCACCGATGACTGGAAGCTGTCGGCTGGTGGTTATGGAGGCCGCTACTCTCAGTACCACCGGAAAATAACAGCTACCGTCAGATCTCCACGATGAGATCGGACGACACAGATTTCCTGGATTCCCGCCCCTAGCTCAGCATCAACGCCCCCCCCTTCCCCCATAGTGGATCTGTGCCCGATCCGCTGTAGAGGCAAAAAGATATTTCCACCCATTCAACTCGATCTCAGCTGTAAAATTGATTTTGATCTGGCTATTTGCAGACCAAAATAATACTAAAAACTTGGGGATTTTTCTGGGAAAAATATAGGCTCCTAGGGAAAAATATTTGTACATGAAAATTGTTTACATTGATGAGGGCTTCCTTCACACAAAATTTGAAATTTTTGGAGATGATTTGATATTTTTAAAAATAAAAATAATATTTATTTGATCAAATTAAAGACCCAAAATTATTCGGAAAATTTTGAAAAAATTATCAGGCTCATTTTAAGTCCTCCTAAAGGTTGTATTAAAATTTGGCAACTTTGGGATAAAAATTGAAGTTTTTCCCGATTCCTTGGAACCTAGGATCGCGCTCGAAAATTGATACGCTCAATTTCTTCGAAAACAAAAATTAGAGCGCATGTTCCCCTTTTAAATTGAATGTTAAAGTTCAATTGATTAATCGACGAGAGTTATTGAGGCAATTTTTCAAGCTATGAGTATTTCGAGTTTTCGTGAAACCACCGAGCACCTTGTCTTTTTAAAATAACTCTATGGTATATTGGGCAGACTCGGAAGATGAGAGTAAGAGCACATTAGTTGTCATTTATTCTCGATAAATAATAAAGATGTAACTCATAATAAGACTCATGATCCGATTAAGTCGCGATTAAAAAGGCGCAACTGAATTATTATCGGATCTTAATAACGAGTGAAACTCAAAGAAGCCTTCTAAAAACGAAGATAAAATTGAACTAGCCTCCCTAGAACGAAGATGAAATTGAACTTGTCTCATATAAATGGAGAAACTGAAGCCTCCTGAATGGAGTGATTGGATTACTAACCATTTTTTAATGATTTATTCCAATCTAGTACTGATCCAATTCCTTTATTTATTTTATTTCAGTACTTTCATTTCAGTACTCCAGTCACTGCAATTGCTTGTTTGTGATTGTGTATGCCCCCAGCAGTTACAATGCAATCTCCGGCCGATGTCTCATCAGTGCTTTCTACTACGTCCCCTCATCCTTCCATCAATGCCTCAAATTCAACGATGGGGGGTGCAGGTCCGGATTCGTGGAGATCCAAAGGTGGCTAGGAAATGCTACGTCACCGCCGTCAATACTATTTTGTGGATGGCAGAGGCCGAGGAGATGGAGAAGATGATGGAGGAGGCAACAGTATAGTCAAAAGAGGAGCGGGCCCTCGCCTAGGGGGAAGCGTAGAAGGAGATCCAGAGAGAAGGGAGGATATGATGGTGCTGGATGAAGCAGCGGAAGAGGAGATCCTAACCCAAAGAGAGAGAGTAGTTAAATAATGGGAGGAGCAGCCCCAGCTATAGTCGGTAGAAGTGGTGGTGGAAATGGAGGTTCTCACCCAAGCAAGAAGGGCAGAAAGGGTGCGGTTCAGTGGAGGCTTGGGCCCGGAAGATCAAGAGAGGATGCTCGTGTGCATCCAGCGGAATGTGGACATCTTCGCTTGGAGTGTGAAGGATATGCTCGACATCGATGCAGACGTGGCTTGCCACCAGCTGAACCTCGACCTGAAAGTTATCACCAAATCAGGATGCACCCTCCGGATGTGAAGGATGTGCCTTCATCACGAGCCGCAGATGCTACAACTATAACATGATGCCCTTCAGGCTAAGGATTGCAAGGGCAACCTACCAGAGGATGATGGATAGGGTCTTTCGAGAGCAAAAGGGGAGGAACCTGGAAGTGTATGTGGACGATCTACTGGTGAAGAGCAGGGATGTGAGCTCTCACCTTCTGGACTTAGAGGAAACCTTCTCCACCCTGCAAAGTTCAAGATGAGGCTAAATCACCAGAAGTGTGTTTTCGGGGCAAGCCCGGGGAATTTCTTGGGACACCCCCTAACTCCGGCTGGAGTAGAACCCAACTCAGACAAGGTAAAACCAATCATGGAGTTAGGATCTCCGAGGAACACGAAGGAAGTACAATGTCTGACTAGAAAGCTTGCGGGACTGAGCAGGTTCCTTTCCCAGGCAGGGGAGAAGTGGTCGCCTTTCTTCAGGATATTAGGGGGGAATCAAAAGATAGAATGGACTAAGGAGTGTGAGGAGGCCTTCCAGTCTCTGAAGGATCAACTCACCAAGGCCCCTCTACTCCAAGGACCAAAAGAATGTGAAGACCTGTCCTTGTACCTCGGGGTTGGGGTGGAGGTTGTGAGCTCTATACTGGTCCGCGAGGAGGGGAAGAAGCAGTTGTCGATCTACTATGTGAGCCGGGTCTTTAAGAAGGCGGAGCTCAAGTATCCAGTCTGGAGAAGCTGGACTTTGCTTTGGTCCTCTCAGCCCAAAAACTCTGACCCTACTTCCAAGCCCACTCGATCTGTATGGTGACCGACCATCCCCTCTGCAATGCCTTCGAGGGGATAGTGTATTCGAGAAGGTTGACAAAATTGCCGGTGGAATTGAGTGAGTTCGACATCTCTTTCATCCCACACTTGTCCACTAAAGCTCAGGCGGTGGCCGACTTCTTGGCGGACTGTGTGGTTGGGTAATAAGAGGTCGAACCCGTCCACCTAATGGCTTGGAAGATGCTGGTAGATGGGACTTTAGGAAAGCATTCCTTAGGGGCGGGGTGGTTTTAGAGAGCCCCCGAGGAACAAAGATTAAGCGGTCCATAGTAATACACTTCCTGTCACCAACAACCAGGCGGAGTATGAAGCGGTCATCGCAAGGATGCGGCTCGCCAAGGAATTGGGGGTGCAAGATGTAGAGGTGTCGATAGATTCGATGGTAGTAGCCTCATAGGTTCAGGGGGAGTTCGAGGCCAGGTAGTCAACCCTACAACAATACTTGGCCAAGGTGAGGGGTCTAATCGGGGGGTTCCGAACATTTTCCATCTGACACGTGCCAAGGGGGGAGAGTGTCACAGTGGATCAGCTAGTCAAGCTCGGTCCAAGGACAGGAGGAATCTTGACAGACTTTTTCTGACCATCCATAAAGGAGGAAGAGTTGATGGAGATAGATCAACGACCCTCATGGAAGGATCCATTCATTACTTTCCTAACCACCGGAGAATTCCCGGGGGAAGTCCCGGACAAAAAGGGCTTTAGATATAAGTCGACAAACTATCTATTGCGTGATGGGGAGCTGTTCTGGAAAACCCTGGGACTTCTGGCCAGGTGTATGGCTGAGAAGGAAGTTACAAAATCTCAGAGGAGGTTCATTCAGGACAGTGTGGGAGCCACTCTGAGAGCAGGACCCTGGAAGGCAGGATCATCCGGCAAGGGTACTTCTGGCCAACCCTAAGTGGAGACATGAAAGAACTTGTAAGGAAATGCCAAAAATGCCAGCCGTTCGCACCACTCTAACTCCAGCTTGCCCAAAGACTCAGGAGTATCACGGCCCCATGGCCATTTGCAATTTGGGGGTTGGACCTGGTAGGAACCTTTTGTAACGATCCTGGCCCATTTAGACCAGGCGCCGCCCAGCCCACCACGGCCCTTTAGACCAGGTGGTACAGCCGGAATCTACAAGGCCTGCATGCCGTACACCCCAAAGCATCTCGCGCCTGTTTATCGGCCGCCCGCATTGTTGCCAAGGGGTTTCGAACCCAAGACCTTGATAAGGAGCCTTTAATACCGCTCCTCATCACCAACTGAGCGGGGGTTCGAAACCCCTTGGCAATAATGCAGGTGGCCAATAAACAGGTGCGAGATGCTTTGGGGTGTACGACCTGCAGGCCTTGTAGATTCTGGCTGTACTACCCTGTCTAAAGGGCCGTGGTGGGCCGGGTGGCGCCTGGTCTAAATGGGCCAGGGTCGTTACACCTTTCCCCAGGCCAGCGGGCAGAGAAGGTTACTTCTGGTCATGATCGACTATTTCTCAAAATGGCTGGAAGTCAAGGCTTTAGTCAAGGTATTCTCTCAAGATATTCGTAACTTTATATAGGGGGAGATCATCTGTCGGCCCGGGTTGCCTCAAGCCATAGTCACCGACAATGGTCGTAATTTGCCAGTGATGAATTTATCAGCTTCTGCAGCCAACTCGGGATTGACCTCATGTTTGTATCGGTCCACCACCCCAGGAGTAACGAACAAGTGGAGGCGGCAAACAAGATCATCGTGAACTTTTTGAAGAAGAAGGTTGAAAACTTAAAATGAATATGGGTGGAGCAGCTTCTGTTGGTCCTATGGGCTATAAGGATCACGCCCAACACTGTTACGAGGGAAACCCCATTCAAGCTTCTGCATGGCTGCGAGGTCGTGATCCTTGTGGAGTTCGAGGTCAATACACCGCAGGTGGTCATCGTAGGAGAAGGGAATGAAGACTGGAGGGTCAAGAATGTGGGCGAGATGTGGCTCTCATTGGACCTAGTGGAAGAGCTCCGAGACCTAGCCGTCATCAGGCAAGAGGAGGTCAAACGCCAGATGTCCAGGTACTTTTACAAACATGTACGCATCAAGCAATTTGTAAAAGGGGACCTAGTTTTGAAGAAGGTAGATATGACCGGTAGGTCAGCGTCAGTAGGGAAACTTAATACCAATTGGGAGGGTCTATACATCATCGAGGAAGCCCTCAAATCGGGGGGTTACCGCCTCCAAAATGTAGAAGGGATAATCGTCAGTCACACCTGGAGTGATGATGACTTGAAACACTTTTACCCCTGAGTACGAACAAAGAAGGTGTTGATTTTCTCTAACTCTTTTCTCTCTTAGCATGCTCTTCTCCCCCTTATTCCTTCCCTCATCAGGTGTCTTGAAAGAAAGCAGAAACTAAGTCTCGAGGTGATCCTGCTGTCAGGTTCTCACCTAGCTGGCAAGTCTAGAAGGCCCTCAGTGGACATTGTGGAATATTTTGGACCTAAGTCCCGAGGTGATCCCGCTGTAAGGCTCTCACCTAGCTGGCAGGTCTGTAAGGCCCTCGGTTGATGTTGTTGGGTTCGACGTTCCTTCACTTGACCCGTGACGCTCTGCTACTTATTTAAGAAATTAAGTAGCGCCCTTTCCAACAGTCCGGGCTTTTGGAATAGTTGGGTATGCGCTTGATCCTATATTTGGTATCAGAGGAGGTCACGGGTTCAAGACCGGGGGGCTCTATTAAATCTTGATTTTTCCCTTCTACCTGTGTGGGTCCGGTGGGTCAGGCAACCGTGGACATGTGGTAACCCCACCTCTGAGCCATGTGGTCCATGTGGTAACCCCACCTATGAGTCGACGGGTTGTGCTGGATGTTGGGGGGATTGTTGGGTCCGGCGTTCCTTCACTTGACTCGTGGAGCTCAGCTACTTATTTAAGAAATTAAGTAGCGCCCTTTCCAACAGTCCGGGCTTTTGGAACAGTTGGGTATGCGCTTGATCCTACAGACATTGCAGAATATTTTGGAGCTATGTACCGAGGTGATCTCGTTGGCAGACTCTCACCTAGCTGGCAGGTCTAGAAGTCCTTCGGTGGACGTTATGGAATATTTTGGAGCTAAGTCCCGAGTTGATCCCGTTGTCAGGCTCTCACCTAGCTGACATGTCTGGAAGGCCATCAACGGACATTATGGAATATTTTAGAGCTAAGTCCCAAGGTGATCCCGCTATCAGTCTCTCACCTAGCTGGCAGGTCTAAAAGGCCCTCGGTGGATGTGGTGGAATATTTTGAAACTAAGTCTTGAGGTGATCCCACTGTCAGGATCTCACCTAGCCGGTAGGTATGGAAGGCCCTTGATGGACGTCATGGAATATTTTGGAACTAAGTCCCGAGGTGATCCCATTTTTAGGTTCTCACCTAGCTGGCAGGTCTGGAAGGCCCTCGGTGGACGTCGTGGAATATTTTAGAACTAAGTCCCGATATGATCCTGCTGTCAGGCTCTCTACTAGCTGACAGGTCTAGAAGGCCCTCGGTGGACGTAGTGAAGCACTTTGGAAGGGGATGGTCCAAGGAGAATGGCGCTTATTCAGAGTATGGCAGGCGGTACCTAGATGTGCGAGCAGGGTCTGTATAACATGAAGACCCATTTGGAAGTACCCACTCGGCAGGCCCTCTCGACAGACTAGCCTCTCTATTTAAGAAATTGAGGTTGTATCTCGCCAAACTCAGTTCACGAGCACGAGGCCATCGTGATCACCGTCTAAGAGCCTAAGGCAGGTGTGAATGGTCATAGTTGAGGGCAAGTCTTCGCTAAAAACACCCTTTGGGCGAGAGAGATTCGATCGCATCCTAGGAACTAAGGGTCGACGACGAGCGAATGCGTGAGAGTATTTGCGAATGGTAAGAAGCGAGAAACAGAAGATTAATAATAATAGTCATTTCAGCAGAGACATAAAAAACTTAGAAAATTTACATTCGTATCCCAAAAAGAAGTATTCTTATAATTAGGGGCCTTGCCTCTGGCATGAATGACCAAGAAAAACAAAATACAAAATCAAATAAGAAAAGAGGAGTCTTCAGGAGGAGGAGTCTGGCTTCTCACTTGAGGATCCATTGCTCCCTCGAAGGGGTAAGTCGGCGTCATTCTCGCGCTGAAGATCGTTCTCGTCCCCGGGCGTGTCGATGAGATTGAACAACCATGGGAGAACTCTACGCGTCGTGAGATTCTTGCCGCCTTCATTCAGAAGTCCGACCTCTCACAGCACCTCGATCACGTGCTTTGCCACCCCTTGGGCATTCTCCTGCATCATTACCTCGATCTCATAGTTGGTTTAATGATGTCGTTTTCCCTTCTCGTTAGGAGGTGGAGGGACGTGAGATTCTGGTAGGCGTTTGTTCTCAGTTTCTAACCCCATGACCTCGCACTCGAGGCTAGCCACCTGCATGCACAGCAGTTCGGCGTTCGCGAGGTCCTACAGAAAGGGCATCAAAAAGAGTTAGTAAAAATTGAAACGAGAGTGTGGGAGACTAAGGAAGCTTCACTCACCCCTTGCGTTGCACGACTTGTGAGAAGCGCCTCGGAGGCCTCCAGCTGACACTTCAGAGAAGCAACCTCGGCCGAGGAGAGATTCCACGACCTCTAAACATCGCTCAGGTTTCACTCAAGATTGAGGCTGCGGCACAACAACATGTGCGTGAGTTCAAGTACGTGCAGCTGGGCCTACGCGGTCTCATGCCCGAGGGTCCGAGTCGACTTCTCGTCGAAGATGTTGCCATCCTCCCGGCTATACAGTCCGAAGTAGAATGCCAAGACATCGCCACTAGTGGAATCCTGCTTTATCCATGACGGGAGGAGAGTTGAGATGGAGGCCCAGTTGGCCTTGTGGTCCCATTGAAGCTAGGGTTGGCCTGCCTCGTCCATATACTTCTTGTCGAGGCCGAAATTCTGGTGCCCTCTCGGCACAGGTCCTACAGGAGCCTTTTCTATCCCAGCCGCAATCTTGGTGACAACACCGACGGCAGCTCCCATCGTACCCATCATGGTTGGGGTCTTAGCGGGGGCTTCGATGACGGTTTTGCCCTTGGCAAGCGCTGATGTCTTTACTTTTTTGAAGGATGTCGGGGGAGGAGCGTCCAACTTTCGCTCCAGGGCACTCGGCTGAGATTAGGTACCCGGATCCTCCCTAGTCACTACAGGTCGCGATCGTGGATTGTGTGAGAGACGAACATTGGGCGAGAGCCTTGGTTTCCTCAAAAATTTGGTGGAGGGAAGCCTCTCGCTCACCTGTGTGGGTAATAGGGCTAAGCTTTACCAGTCTAAGGCACGGGTTTAAAAGTAAAGAGGATAGAACAGTACCTTCTCCGGCGAGAACTGGTAGGAGGGAGTCAAGGTTCTGCCGCAGGTACCTGATGTTGAAGTTCTTTGTGCCAGAGAATGTGTACAGGGCAGTCTCGTGGCCCCCGAGTGCGGGAGGCCTATAAGTCGCCTTGCCGTTTTGGAGAGGCGAGAGGGGGACGTTGCCGAAGTTCCCCGACACAAAGATAAACTTCTGAGGCCAGTAGTGATTTTTGTTGGCGAGACCGCTGGTCTTGATCGTCTGGCCTGAGAAAAACACGATCCTGCTCTTGGCCCGAAAGTTGAACAGTTTTTTGAACACTAAGAGGTTGAACTCAATCTCTTAGTATGGCTACTAGTATGGCGACCTTGTTAGGGTTGAGCTAGGCGAGAATGACTCTGAAATATCGGAGGGTCTGGCACACCTCCGGCCACAGGGGGAGGAAGAATCCCATCTCGAAGTGCTCCAGGGGAATGACGAGTTCCCCCTTTGACAAGAAGTTGATCTTATCGGATCTATCTAGATGGCGCGCAATGAACCCCGACGACACGTAGTTGGCGACAGTGGAGAGATACTCTTCCTCGGTCAACTTGTAGGGGGGAAGTAATGGTCAACAAAGCTTTGCGCGCGCCGAGTCCGGTCATTAGTCTCTCCCAGTATCTCGTGAATGTGTGGGGGAAGATGGGGTTGTACAGTCGCATGGCTTCGAAATCGCGAGTGCATGAGGAAGCTAAACGAAGACTCGGAGTCAAAATGATAGTAAAAGTGGTAGGTAAGGGGCCTATTTATAGAAAATTTTGGCAGTTATGTGGTTCCCTAGACACCGGGGGTGCGGATAGCAATTCCAGCATCTTGATGCCTCGTATTCCGTCTGACCCCGTCGTCTCTCCTCTTACTTGTGAATGGTGAATGCCTCAAGTAAAGACTCTAGGTAAGTAGAAAGCACAACGAGACAGGTATAAAGAAAAAGGTAGGTATAACGCGGGAGTTCAGCATTCGGTAAGACATTAAACATTGCGGAAAGCGAAAGCGATATTTAAAATATGAAAGGGTCACTCGCCAGGCGAGAGCAAACCTAGAATGTCTCTATATTACAAAGAAGAATGGAAAGATGTACATTTTGGAAACAAACAAGCAGGTGGAAGACTAGGGTGAGAGGAGGCGAGTGTCGACGGGCTCAGTACTAGACCCACTACCAATAGCCTCGGCCTCGCCTCCCTGACCTCGGGGCACTCGTGGGTAATAGTAGGCGCTCACGACAGTCAGCTCCTGGTGGACCAAGCGCATATGGTCTCTAGCTCACACAATAAGCCTCCCAAGAGAGGTCTCCTCACACCTGCCTCCTTGATGCTCCACTCCCCGATGAGGTGCGAGTAGTCCCTCTCTAGAACATCCAATCGTTGCTCAGTAGCTGCTTGGTGTTCGCTCGCTTGATCGGAGGCCTCCCGCTATGCTCAGATGAGCTTTCCCAAGACTTCCACCATCTTCTCCTCCATTGACTCGGCATCACAAGGGTCACCGAGAAAGTCCGCAAGCTCGCTAGGAGATGGGGGTGGCAATAGCTCTTCATCAGCATTAAGGTCGGTCGCTGAGACCCCCCGATAACCTGGCAAGGAAATTCAGCCATTAATAGGATGGACTTCGAGCAAAAAGGGAATGGGTCCTTATTTACCTGACGAAGGGACGGTGCCTTCACCTTGTTGTTGGTGAGAAGGACTGGCACGATTTCCCAAGTCCCGGGCGGAGCAGCATTTGCCCCAAGGGATGGATCTCGTCTAGTTGCGTAGTGTCGGTCGCCTTTTCGGTCGAAGGTCGAGAAATCAACGCGAGATTGTGAGGGTTCTCGACGGCCATGGTATTGGGCGTTGCACTGACTAGACCAGTAGTCCCGAAGAGAGTAGCTGCAAGGAATAATGTGAGTCGAAGAATGTAAACTAAGAAGTGTGAGAAGGTAACAAGTCGATTACCAGTGGTGAGTTGGGGTTCGGTCTCGGCAACGCGAGGGGAGGTCTTCTGGACAAGCTGTCCATTCCCATCGGATGGCCGGCACGCCTCAACATTCGCCAGGGGGACCCCAACGCCGCTTCCCATCAATGGTTCCTGCGAATGGTCCAACGGCTCAGTGTAACATGCTTTTTTGGTTTATCGACAAGGTGGTGAGTAAAATACCTCGGATAGGATGACGAGGTTCTCGTGGTGAGGGGTTAGAGTCGGACAGGCAGACTCGCCCGCCGTAAGGTCTCGTCGAATCATCTTGGCCCTTCTCGGCCGGTAGGGCGAATCTGCAGGCCTCTTGTGTAAGACCCCCCTCCCGGAACACAAGACACGACATGAGAGGGGTCTTATGCCCAGAACAGCCGCCTTGCGGTAGCACCATCACTCGAGCTAGCCTGTACCACAAGACGCCTATTCTGCCGGCTACAACCAATATCAACATATAACTGCTAACCCAACCATAATAATATGAAAGTCAAATCAACACCAAGCATATGTCCATAATATCATAAATAAAGAAGCTACAACAAGCTTCTAATATCAGAGTACGAGAACAGAATTGCCCCGAAGGGCTACAACAAAATCTCTCTCTCACTCATATCTGTAACCGACGGTAGCGACGGTACCGTCCCTTCAGGCCCTGTCACCCTGGCCTGGCTGTCCGTCTGCATAGCCTGCTGCTCCACCTGCGGGGTTTCCTCCTAAAAAGGAAGACGTAGCAACCGTTAGTCAAAAAGACTAAGTGGTTTCACATCCGCTCCCCCGGCGACTCCTCGGCACCGGGCGGAGAAAGGAACAGGTACAATATATAAATAACAGTAGTACAACAGGTGAAGTGACTATACATATTATAAGCAGCAACATCAGTAGTGTATAATAAACAAGCTCTTATTTTCAAATCTACAAACTACAGCAGCAAGAGAGTATATAACTAGAACAGTAAGTAACTCAACTTATATGGATGTCCATACAAGCATATAAGTTGAGGGTCATTCAGCAGAAAGTAACTCATCGTATAGGAGTGTCCATACAAACTTATACGGTGAGGGTCTTGTGTATGTAATGAAGTGCAATGCTATGTATGCAATGCAATGACACACCCATGCTCAAGCACATGCAATCGCTATGTCGACACAGACTTATAGTTCCCACTATTCGAGCAGGTAGCTAACCTCTCAGGCATCAACCGTCGTGGCCAAACGGTGATAGTAGAGCGGGCATCTCCACTACTAGGCTGGTCTCCACACTACCTAGCCTAGGCCTCCGTACGCCTCAACGCTAGGAACACAATCCGCTCACATGCATACTACGACTCAGCGGGTTCTCTCGGGTAAATATGCACCAAGATCCTAGCCCCTGACTGGCCTATGGTATGAAACGGAAGGAGCCTCGGAAATGAGCACGAGGACCAAGCTCAACCGTTCACTTGGCACGGAAGGAGCCTTGGGACGTGAACACCGAGGACCAAGCCCAACTGCCCAAGGTCTAACTGTCAACTCCCATCGGTGTGACGATTGGCGAGCCCGTAGACCTGCCACACTATCCTTAACCCGGGATTACGACACCGCGTGTCGACTCACACCACATGCAATTCCACAATTCCGTGGCATGGAAGGAGCCTCAGAGAAAGCACGAGGACCAAGCCCAACCATCCATCAAATACGGAAGGAGCCTCAGGACATGAACACCGAGGACCAAGCCCAACCGTTCACGTGGCACGTAAGGAGCCTTGGGACGTGAACACCGAGGACCAAGCCCAACCGTCCAATTTTATCCAACTCAACCTCATTCCCATTAGTGACGGTCAACACCGCACTTGTTAACTTCCACAACGCTACCCGTGGGGAGACGACACTCTAAGCATTGGGCTATCCATTCCCTTCCATCAATCCATTATACATCCTGACCATAGTTTTAATCATTTACAAATCCTTCCAAATGAATTCAACATACTATAGATAATGCGCATAATGGTGATCTACCAAATATAACAAAGCCTTTCATTCACTTAGGCTTGATTCAAATCTCAGCTTAGGAATTCAAGTCCTCAAACATCAATCTTCACATTACCTCGGTGATTAACACAAAAGAATTCACCCAACCTCGAGATGAATTGCAACATCTATTCCATCGAATCCAAGTTCATATTATAATCACCTAGAATTGTATGTAATCTGGTCAGCAACTTTGACGGAGGATCCCCGTGGCTACAGGTATCGCCTGAAAACGTGCTACCACTTGTTGGAAAGGTAATTTTAAGGGCTACGACTTTCGTGTTTAGTCGAAAGCCCAGATCTGGTCACATCATACCAGAAATGCAACTCGAAGTCTGCTGCGTACAGGATACAAAATTCCTGGGCATTAACTCCCAACTATAGCGGATTCAAACGGACTTTCCTGTGGCTACAGGTATCGCATGGAAACGTGCAACCACTCGTTGGAAAGGTAATTTCAAGGGCTACAACTTTCGTGTTTAGTCGAAAGCCCAGATCCTCCCCCTCCTTGCTTAAAAATAGCCAAGAAGGTCGCTGCGTGCAGAATACAGATTCTGCACGCATCTTGATGCGAAGTGAACGACATCCGTTCATCTTCCTCCTCAAGCGATTTTCCCCCAATAGCAACCAGAAGTTCCTCCACCCTTATTCTCCCTCTTGAGGCCATTTCCTCTTCACGAGACCACCCCTATCATCACTTTGAAGCGAGGAGAGGTTGAAGATGACTAAGCTTTAGAACACAAGTTCTAGCATGGCCTTCCTAGAAAGCTTCATCTTACACATCAAGACTCTTTTGAGTCGATGTCTTGCCTAAGAATAGCTATAGATCTAGCACCAAGGGAGAGGGAAGGAAACTCACTTCATTTCCGGCATTTCCTCCGTTGCCGGCCATGGATCGCGTTACTCTTCGTTGCGGCATCCTTGGTGCAGTTGTTCTTCACGGCAAAGGAAGGAGAGAGAGAAGTCCGCCTCCAAAGCTCGCACCAGCAAGCTCTCCTCCGGCGATCTGCGATATTCTCCTCTACCCTTCGCTCCCGACGGTTTGCACGGTGACGGCTCGGCAAGAAGGATCGGATGCGATGGTTAGGGTTTGATTTACTCCCTTTTTATATTACATATTAGGCTAAGTCCCTTCCTCCACGTGTCACTCTCTAATTGGACTGCCCAAATTAGGTTTCATTTGAAGTGACCGGTCCAAAGATCATTCAGCACGAATCCCGAGGTCCAGTTCAGTTCGCCTGTACAAGCCGGTGAATCGGCCTGGACGCAGAAAACGCACAAGTCAAATTCGGCGGGAATCAGCCAGTGATTCCCGTCGATCGGCGAGTATTGGCGGGTCATTCTCGACGAATTCGTCGAGTATCAACAATGATACTCGACAATTTTCCCTTAGCCGTTTTATCGGACATCCTGTCGCTGTGTGCGTTGAGTATCAGTCAGTGATACTCGACGATCGGTGGGTATCACCGGGTATTCTCGGCGATCGGTAAGAATCGTCAGGCATTCTCGACGATTTTCCCTTAGCCTACTGCAGTTCTGAGTCCGGCGGGTATCGACCACTGATACCCGTCGAATCGGCGAGAATCAACCTCCATTCTCGACGATCGACGAGCATCAACCTCCATTCTCGACGATCGACGAGCATCAACCTCCATTCTCGTTGATTTTTACTTAGTCGAGTTCCCTCATCTCGGCTACTGGTTGGGGTATCCTTGAACCCAACCCTACACTTATTCAATGCACCTGACACCTCGCGTCAGTGCACCCCGAGCCCGAGTTGAGTCTCTTGACTCAGAACACGTGCGAGGGGCCTAGCGCGAATTGGGACGTTACAAATCCTATAAAAAAAATAAAAAGATTTTGTCCCCGAAATCAGGCTGAGGTCGTGGGGAGTAAAACATACAGAAAACAAAATATGCTTTTAAATAAAATTACCTGAAGCAAACAACTCCGGGTAGCGTCTTTGAATCAAATCCATTGGCTCCCATGTGAATTCCTGGAATGCCGCTTCACACTGGGGTGTCCACTCAAATGGCACTCCTTTCTTTGTCAAGGAAGTAAGCGGGAGGGCAATCTTGGAGAATCCTTTTACGAACTTGCGGTAGTATCCGGCAAGTCCAAGAAAACTCCTCACATCGGCCGCCGACTTCAAGGGCGACCACTCCTTCACGGCGCGCACCTTGGCCAGATCCACAGTTAGTCCTGCCCCACTGATTACATGGCCCAAGAAAGCAACTTCCTTAAGCCAGAATTCACACTTGCTAAACTTGGCGAATAGGGCGTGCTCTTTTAGCTTCTCCAGAACTAAGGCCAAATGTCCGGCATGTTCTTCCTCCGTCTTCAAGTAGACTAGGATGTCGTCAATGAACACAATGACGAAGACATCTAGATAGGCCTCAAACACCTTATTCATCAAGCTCATGTAAGCCGATGGGGCATTGGTGAGTCCAAACGGCATCACTGTGAACTCATATAAGCCGTACCTTGAGCTGAAAGCCGTTTTCTGTATATCATCCTCCTGTATTCTCAATTGGTAGTACCCCGAGCGCAAGTCTATCTTGGAGAACCAATGCGCTCCCACCAGTTGGTCGAACAACTCATCGATCTGAGGTAACGGGTAGGTGTTCCGTACTGTCAGTCGGTTGAGCTCCCGATAGTCTATACATAAACGCAGGATTCCATCTTTCTTCTTGACAAATAGAACAGGGGCTACCCAAGGCGACGAGCTGGGGCGAACAAACCCTGATTCTACCAACTCCTGCAATTGCACTCTAAACTCCGCAAGTTCTTTTGGGGCCATCCGATAAGGGGTCCTGGAGACAGGCTTAGCTCCTGGTACAAGCTTAATCTGAAAATCCACTTCTCTATGAGGGGGTAACCCTAGCAGTTTCTCGGGAAATACCTCAGGGAAATCCCGTGCTACCCGGACATCCTTGACATCTAACTTCATCTCTTTTAGTTCGAATCG
Organism: Platanthera zijinensis; assembly: GCA_039513925.1. Taxonomy (NCBI): domain Eukaryota; kingdom Viridiplantae; phylum Streptophyta; class Magnoliopsida; order Asparagales; family Orchidaceae; genus Platanthera; species Platanthera zijinensis. The sequence continues at coordinate 174,459,158 of CM077093.1, forward strand.
TATCATGTAGACTTCATCCCCTCTCATATGAGCTTTCAAGGTCTGGATTGAGGATAACAAGATTCGTGGTGCGTAATTTATACCTTGGAAGACTACATCAGTATCCCCATATCTCAAATAGATACGCTTCTCCGCATAGTCGATTCTCGCATGGTGCCAATCCAGGCACGCCATACCCAGGATGAGGTCGAACTCTGGTATTCTCAAAATTGCGGCAGGGGTATCAAAGGTCTTTCCCCCAATGGTTATCTCTAACTCACACTTCGCGGTTGTCGTCATCTCAGACCCGTTTGGGAGGCATACTCTTCGAGCAATACCAGTGAAATATTGCACTCTGTGTATATCTTTGATGAAGTCTTCAGACACGAATGAATGTGAGGCACCGGTATCAAATAACGTATGAGCCGGTTTCCCGCCGACCATCACGGTGCCTAAGTGTCATTAATAATACTCAAGCTAGATGTCTAGTATATCTCAAGCAACTAGAGGATATTAATGAAAGCAAAATGACTAATTCGAATCGTACCTGCAATCATCTCTTGAGGGTTCCGCTCTTGAGTCATGTCCAGGGCATACATCTGATCTCGAGCGGGTCCGGGGTTTCTTCCTCGTGGTCCTCGTCCTCGACCACGCACATATCCCCGCCCCCGAGGGGCTGCTGGAGGGAAAACAAGAGGCGCATCACCAAACAGTTGTGGGCAGTAGCGTCGAATGTGGCCCGGTTGGTTGCATTCAAAGCACACCCGTTCCTGCCTTCCGCCGTGTTGCTGAAACTGTGGAGGTGGAGGTAATGCTGGCGGTTGTGGGACCGGGCGCTCCTCTCTAAAGTTCTGGGGAAAACGCCCGCCACCCCTCCGATATCCTCTTCCTCTTTTATTGTCAAACCTCCTTCTGTTGCTGGGGCCAGCTTCCATCACGCCCTCTGCTGGCCTCTTACCACTTCCCAAGTGGTCCGCTTCTAATCTCTTCACCATATCAATAATCTCCGCCAGACTAGAGTCCGCTATAAACAAAAGGGCTTGCCTTAGGGGGTCTCGCAAGCCTTTGTAGAATCTTTTGGCGTACCCTCTATCATCCAGCTCATAGGAGTCAGCGAATCTAGCCAGGTGCTGAAACTCCTGTTGGTACTCCGTCACCGACATGGACCCTTGCTTAAGTTGCAAAAATCTCTCTTCCAGACCATCCCGAGCGGCCGAGGGGATGAAATGCTCTAAGAAGGCTTCGGAGAATTCGCTCCAACTAATGTCCGTGTACACTCTTCCACGAAAAGTGGAGCCCATGAGGGACTTCCACCACCTTTTGGCGTGCAGCTCTAAGAGTGTCACCACAAGGGTCACCGCCATGTTGTTTGGACATCTTATTCCTGCCAACAACTCTTGTATAGTGTCGAGCCACTCTTTCGTACGCACTGTCGAACTCTGTCCCAATATAAGCGGGAGGGGAGAGAGCTCGGAAAACGCTTAACCAACTAGATCCCGGACCCTGTTGTTGTACAGGTGTCTGCTGAGATTGGGACCTAAAGGCGTCCAGAATAGCTGTGAGCGTCTGCCCCAGCTCTGATTGTTGGAATTGTATAGGTACGGACGGGGCGGGGGTGCCCCTTACTGGTTCAACATGTGCTGGGATCTACACATAAGGTACAAACCTAGGGTTAGGTTGGCTAATCTAAGGTTAAAGATGGACAACTTAGTGTGAATTACATATGGGCACACCACTGCTTCCGCTAAGTCAGCTTGTCCCCAAACTGACCAAACAAACGGGGGTAGTACCATTGTTAAGTGACTTTTGCCTTGGAGGATCGTAGCAAGCTGATACCATTTGTAAGACCCCCCTCCCGGAACACAAGACACGGCACGAGAGGGGTCTTATGCCCAGAATAGCTGCCTTGCGGTAGCACCAGCACTTGAGCTAGCCTGTACCACAAGACGCCTATTCTGCCGGCTACAACCAATATCAACATATAACTGCCAACCCAACCATAATAATATGAAAGTCAAATCCACACCAAGCATATGTCCATAATATCATAAATAAAGAAGGTATAGCAAGCTTCTAATATCAGAGTACGAGAACAGAATTGCCCCGAAGGGCTACAACAAAATCTCTCTCTCACTCACATCTGTAACCGACGGTAGTGACGGTACCGTCCCTTCAGGCCCTGTCACCCTGGCCTGGCTGTCCGTCTGCATAGCCTACTGCTCCACCTGCGGGGTTTCCTCCTAAAAAGGAAGACGTAGCAACCGTTAGTCAAAAAGACTAAGTGGTTTCACATCCGCTCCCCCGGCGACTCCTCGGCACCGGGCGGAGAAAGGAACAGGTACAATATATAAATAACAGTAGTACAACAGGTGAAGTGAGTATACATATTATAAGCAGCAACATCAATAGTGTATAATAAATAAGCTCTTATTTTCAAATCTACAAACTACAGCAGCAAGAGAGTATATAACTAGAACAGTAAGTAACTCAACTTATATGGATGTCCATACAAGCATATAAGTTGAGGGTCGTTCAGCAGAAAGTAACTCATCGTATAGGAGTGCCCATACAAACTTATACGATGAGGGTCTTGTGTATGTAATGAAGTGCAATGCTATGTATGCAATGCAATGACACACCCATGCTCAAGCACATGCAATCGCTATATCGACACAGACTTATAGTTCCCACTATTCGAGCAGGTAGCTAACCTCTCAGGCATCAACCGTCGTGGCCAAACGGTGACAGTAGAGCGGGCATCTCCACTACTAGGCTGGTCTCCACACTACCTGGCCTAGGCCTCCGTACGCCTCAATGCTAGGAACACAACAGCGGAGCTCACATGCGTACTACGGCTCAGCGGGTTCTCTCAGGTAAATATGCACCAAGATCCTAGCCCCTAACTGGCCTATGGTATGACACGGAAGGAGCCTCGGAAATGAGCACAAGGACCAAGCCCAACCGTTCACTTGGCACGGAAGGAGCCTCGGGACGTGAACACCGAGGACCAAGCCCAACCGCCCAAGGTCTAACTGTCAACTCCCATTGGTGTGACGATTGGCGAGCCCGTAGACCTGCCACACTATCCTTAACCCGGGATTACGACACCGCGTGTCGACTCACACCACATGCAATTCCACAATTCCGTGGCATGGAAGGAGCCTCGGAGAAAGCACGAGGACCAAGCCCAACCATCCATCAAATACGGAAGGAGCCTCAGGACGTGAACACCGAGGACCAAGCCCAACCGTTCACGTGGCACGGAAGGAGCCTCGGGACGTGAACACCGAGGACCAAGCCCAACCGTCCAATTTTATCCAACTCAACCTCATTCCCATTAGTGACGGTCAACACCGCACTTGTTAACTTCCACAACGCTACCTGTGGGGAGACGACACTCTAAGCATTGGGCTATCCATTCCCTTCCATCAATCCATTATACATCCTGACCATAGTTTTAATCATTAACAAATCCTTCCAAATGAATTCAACATACTATAGATAATGCGCATAATGGTGATCTACCAAATATAACAAAGTCTTTCATTCACTTAGGCTTGATTCACATCTCGGCTTAGGAATTCAAGTCCTCAAACATCAATCTTCACATTACCTCGGTGATTAACACAAAAGAATTCACCCAACCTCGAGATGAATTGCAACATCTATTCCATCGAATCCAAGTTCATATTATAATCACCTAGAATTGTATGTAATCTGATTAGCAACTTTGATGGAGGATTCCTGTGGCTACAGGTATCGCCGGAAAACATGCCACCACTCGTTGGAAAGGTAATTTTAAGGGATACGACTTTCGTGTTTAGTCGAAAGCCCAGATCTGGTCACATCATACCAGAAATGCAACTCGAAGTCTGCTGCGTACAGGATACAGAATTCCTGGGCATTAACTCCCAACCGCAGCGGATTCAAACGGACTTTCCTGTTGCTACAGGTATCGCATGGAAACGTGCAACCACTCGTTGGAAAGGTAATTTCAAGGGCTACAACTTTCGTGTTTAGTTGAAAGCCCAGATCCGCCCCCTTATTGCTTAAAAATAGCCAAGAAGGTCGCTGCGTGCAGAATACAGATTCTGCACACATCTTGAAGCGAAGTGAGCGGCATCCGTTCATCTTCCTCCTCAAGCGATTTTCCCCAAATCGCAACCAGAAGTTCCTCCACCCTTATTCTCCCTCTTGAGGCCATTTCCTCTTCACGATACCACCCCTATCATCACTTTGAAGCGAGGAGAGGTTGAAGATGACTAAGCTTTAGAACACAAGTTCTAGCATGACCTTCCTAGAAAGCTTCATCTCACACATCAAGACTCTTTTAAGTCGATGTCTCGCCTAAAAATAGCTACAGATCTAGCACCAAGGGAGAGGGGAGGAAACTCACTTCATTTCCGGCGTTTCCTCCGTTGCCGGCCATGGATCGCGTTACTCTTCGTTGCGGCATCCTTGGTGCAGTTGTTCTTCACGGCAAAGGAAGGAGAGAGAGAAGTCCGCCTCCAAAGCTCACACCAGCAAGCTCTCCTCCGGCGATCTGCGATATTCTCCTCTACCCTTCGCTCCCGACGGTTTGCACGGTGACGGCTCGGCAAGAAGGATCGGATGCGATGGTTAGGGTTTGGTTTACTCCCTTTTTATATTACATATTAGGCTAAGTCCCTTCCGTCACGTGTCACTCTCTAATTGGACCGCCCAAATTAGGTTTCATTTGAAGTGACCGGTCCAAAGATCATTCAGCACGAATCCCGAGGTCCAGTTCGGTTCGCCTGTACAAGCCGGTGAATCGGCCTGGGCGCAGAAAACGCACAAGTCAAATTTGGCGGGAATCAGCCAGTGATTCCCGTCGATCGGCGAGTATTGGCGGGTCATTCTCGACGAATTCGTCGAGTATCAACAATGATACTCGACGATTTTCCCTTAGCCGTTTTATCGGACATTCTGTCGCTGTGTGCGTTGAGTATCAGTCAGTGATACTCGACGATCGGTGGGTATCACCGGGTATTCTCGGCGATCGGTGAGAATCGTCAGGCATTCTCGACGATTTTCCCTTAGCCTACTGCAGTTCTGAGTCCGGCGGGTATCGACCACCGATACCCGTCGAATCGGCGAGAATCAACCTCCATTCTCGACGATCGACGAGCATCAACCTCCATTCTCGACGATCGACGAGCATCAACCTCCATTCTCGTTGATTTTTACTTAGCCGAGTTCCCTCATCTCGGCTACTGGTTGGGGTATCCTTGAACCCAACCCTACACTTATTCAATGCACCTGACACCTCGCGTCAGTGCACCCCGAGCCCGAGTTGAGTCTCTTGACTCAGAACACGTGCGAGGGGCCTAGCGCGAATTGGGACGTTACAAATCCTATAAACAAAATAAAAAGATTTCGTCCCCGAAATCAGGCTGAGGTCGTGGGGAGTAAAGCATACAGAAAACAAAATATGCTTTTAAATAAAATTACCTGAAGCAAACAACTCCGGGTAGCATCTTTGCATCAAATCCATTGGCTCCCATGTGAATTCCTGGAATGCCGCTTCACACTGGGGTGTCCACTCAAATGGCACTCCTTTCTTTGTCAAGGAAGTAAGCAGGAGGGAAATCTTGAAGAATCCTTTTACGAACTTGCGGTAGTTTCCGACAAGTCCAAGAAAACTCCTCACATCGGCCGCCGACTTCAAGGGCGACCACTCCTTCACGGCGCGCACCTTGGCCGGATCCACAGCTAGTCCTGCCCCACTGATTACATGGCCCAAGAAAGCAACTTCCTTAAGCCAGAATTCACACTTGCTAAACTTGGCGAACAGGGCGTGCTCTTTTAGCTTCTCCAGAACTAAGGCCAAATGTCCGGCATGTTCTTCCTCCGTCTTCGAGTAGACTAGGATGTCGTCAATGAACACAATGACGAAGACATCTAGATAGGCCTCAAACACCTTATTCATCAAGCTTATGAAAGCCGATGGGGCATTGGTGAGTCCAAACGGCATCACTGTGAACTCATATAAGCCGTACCTTGAGCTGAAAGCTGTTTTCTGTATATCATCCTCCTGTATTCTCAATTGGTAGTACCCCGAGCGCAAGTCTAGCTTGGAGAACCAATGCGCTCCCACCAGTTGGTCGAACAACTCATCGATCCGAGGTAACGGGTAGGTGTTCCGTACTGTCAGTCGGTTGAGCTCCCGATAGTCTATACATAAACGCAGGGTTCCATCTTTCTTCTTGACGAATAGAACAGGGGCTCCCCAAGGCGACGAGCTGGGGCGAACAAACCCTGATTCTACCAACTCCTGCAATTGCACTCTAAACTCCGCAAGTTCTTTTGCGACCATCCGATAAGGGGTCCTGGAGACAGGCTTAGCTCCTGGTACAAGCTTAATCTGAAAATCCACTTCTCTATGCGGGGGTAACCTTGGCAGTTTCTCGGGAAATACCTCAGGGAAATTCCGTGCTACCCGCACATCCTTTACATCTAACTTCATCTCTTTTAGTTCGAATCGTATCATGTAGACTTCATCCCCTCTCATATGAGCTTTCAAGGTCTGGATTGAGGATAACAAGATTCGTGGTGCGAAATTTATACCTTGGAAGACTACATCAGTATCCCCATGTCTCAAATAGATACGCTTCTCCGCACAGTCGATTCTCGCATGGTGCCAATCCAGCCACGCCATACCCAGGATGAGGTCGAACTCTGGTATTCTCAAAATTATGGCAGGGGTATCAAAGGTCTTTCCCCCAATGGTTATCTCTAACTCACACTTCGCGGTTGCCGTCATCTCAGACCCGTCTGGGAGGCGTACTCTTCGAGCAATACCAGTGAAATATTGCACTCCGTGTATATCTTTGATGAAGTCTTCAGACACGAATGAATGTGAGGCACCGGTATCAAATAACGTATGAGCCGGTTTCCCGCCGACCATCACGGTGCCTAAGTGTCATTAATAATACTCAAGCTAGATGTCTAGTATATCTCAAGCAACTAGAGGATATTAATGAAAGCAAAATGACTAATTCGAATCGTACCTGCAATCATCTCTTGAGGGTTCCGCTCTTGAGTCATGTCCAGGGCATACATCTGATCTCGAGCGGGTCCGGGGTTTCTTCCTCGTGGTCCTCGTCCTCGACCACGCACATATCCCCGCCCCCGAGGGGCTGTTGGAGGGAAAGCAAGAGGCGCATCACCAAACAGTTGTGGGCAGTAGCGTCGAATGTGGCCCGGTTGGTTGCATTCAAAGCACACCCGTTCCTGCCTTCCGCCGTGTTGCTGAAACTGTGGAGGTGGAGGTAATGCTGGCGGTTGTGGGACCGGGCGCTCCTCTCTAAAGTTCTGGGGAAAACGCCCGCCACCCCTCCGATATCCTCTTCCTCTTTTATTGTCAAACCTCCTTCTGTTGCTGGGGCCAGCTTCCATCACGCCCTCTGCTGGCCCCTTACCACTTCACAAGTGGTCCGCTTCTAATCTCTTCGCCATATCAATAATCTCCGCCAGACTAGAGTCCGCTATAAACAAAAGGGCTTGCCTTAGGGGGTCTCGCAAGCCTTTGTAGAATCTTTTGGCGTACCCTCTATCATCCAGCTCATAGGAGTCAGCGAATCTAGCCATGTGCTGAAACTCCTGTTGGTACTCCGTCACCGACATGGACCCTTGCTTAAGTTGCAAAAATCTCTCTTCCAGACCATCCCGAGCGGCCGAGGGGATGAAATGCTCTAAGAAGGCTTCGGAGAATTCTCTCTAACTAATGTCCGTGTACACTCTTCCACGAAAAGTGGAGCCCATGAGGGACTTCCACCACCTTTTGGCGTGCAGCTCTAAGAGTGTCACCACAAGGGTCATCGCCATGTTGTTTGGACATCTTATTCCTGCCAACAACTCTTGTATAATGTCGAGCCACTCTTCCGTACGCACTGCCGACTCTGTCCCAATATAAGCGGGAGGGGAGAGAGCTCGGAAAACGCTTAACCAACTAGATCCCGGACCCTGTTGTTGTACAGGTGTCTGCTGAGATTGGGACCTAAAGGCGTCCAGAATAGCTGTGAGCGTCTGCCCCAGCTCTGATTGTTGGAATTGTGTAGGTATGGACGGGGCGGGGGTGCCCCTTACTGGTTCAACATGTGCTGGGATCTACACATAAGGTACAAACCTAGGGTTAGGTTGGCTAATCTAAGGTTAAAGATGGACAACTTAGTGTGAATTACATATGGGCACACCACTGCTTCCGCTAAGTCAGCTTGTCCCCAAACTGACCAAACAAACGGGGGTGGCACCATTGTTAAGTGACTTTTGCCTTGGAGGATCGTAGCAAGCTGATACCATTTGTAAGACCCCCCTCCCGGAACACAAGACACGATACGAGAGGGGTCTTATGCCCAGAACAGCCGCCTTGCGGTAGCACCAGCACTTGAGCTAGCCTATACCACAAGACACCTATTCTGCTGGCTACAACCTGTAACACCCCAAATTGTTGTAGGAGCGACGAGGATCGATTTTGGCCAAGTCAGGTTTTTGGTGCGGTGACACGGGCCCCGACACGGGCGTGTCGGAGGCCGTGTCGGGCGTGTCGAGCTCGGGCCGTGTCGTCGACCAATTCAGGTCGACGATGGTCGTGTGGTGGAACACGGCCTAGGACACGGGCGTGTCTAGTTTGACACGGGCATGTCCAATGCCGTGTCACCAAGCCGTATACCCCTCTGACTGCAAAGTGTTGATTTATTGCACACGGGGGGCAAGACACGGGTCCCGACACGGGCGTGTCGCAGGCGACACGGGCGTGTCGGAGGTCGTGTCACATGCCGTGTGCTGGTTTTCAATTTGGGTCGAGACGGCGAATGAGCTACACGGCCAGGCACACGGCCGTGTGCCAACCCGTGTTCGGCCCAGATTTTATGATTTTGGATTTAATCCGGGCCGTTCGTTTCCTTGGCTTTGGATCCGACGGTGGGGGGCTGCTCCTGGGTGGTTATGGCCGGGAAATAGGGTTTAGAAACCCATTTTTCATTGGCCCATCACTCTCTAAAAGTTAGAGAGAAGGGAGAGCAAGGAGGAAGGTGGAGTCCAAGATCCGGCCGCCGGAAGAGCTTCGGAGCTCCGAATCGCGATCCGAGTCCAGATCCGCGGAGGCGACGCCATTGCGGTGCTTTCCAACCGTATAGTTTTCGATGGCGCCGCGAAAGAATGCAAGGGTAACGATTTCTCATCCTTGGGCATGTGAAGCCCTCTTTTCCTTTGCATAGGAAGCCCTCTCTCGCGAGTGAGCGAAGAGTTGGATCGGTCTTTTTGGGTAGATATGTGAAGTCCCCCTTGTGTAGAGTCCGTATGCGTAAACGGACATAGGCATTGTGTGTGAAGCCTATTCGGACATGTTGGTCCGGATCGGTGATGTTGCATTGCATATGAACCGGGGAAGACTCCGGGTGTTTGGGTGTTTTAGGGTTTTCTACGTGGTAGATTGCATCAGGGAGCCTTGGAGATTAACTCCAAGGTGCACCCGGAAAACTGGGCAAAAGCGGGTTTTGCCAACACGGTGGCCGGGGAGCCAACGTGAACATAACCGGGTTATGTGATTGTTGTGGCGGAAACGGGACTCGGTGAGTCTTGACCTGCGCATATGGCTTAAATTGTCGTTGCGATATGAGCACGGGTCAGGCGGAACCGTACCCGGTCTATGTCGTTCGGTAGGACCGTTGGCATGGATGAGGGTCTTCGGCGGTCTATGGCTTAAATTGCCGTGACCAAGGCCAGGAAGGCAAAATGCTCATATGGTTGACCGTCCAAGAGGCGGTGGTGGATTGGAAACGTCTATGGCTTGAATTGACGTGACGTTGGCCGGTTCGCCGAGAATGTGCCCTGAGTGCACGGGGTGTGTGGCCGTGCGAGCCTACGTCTGTGTTGATGTGTGATCACATTAATATATATTGCCTATACTAATAAAGTGCAGGGAAAGAGCATCGCCGCCCCGATTTTGGGGGCGGGATCGTTATAATTTGGTCAGCATAGCTGACCGTTGCTTTTGTTTGCCACCGGGCGGTGGTTTGTGCTTGCAGGTGCTGCGGAGCCGAGCGGAAAATAGCGGGCTAAAGCCCATGTTGCAGTGCTGGCCCTTGAAGGCCTAACCCTTTTTATGCTTTCCGTTTATTTCATGTATGGACGGCCTGCGAGCCGAAGTATGTAAGACATGTTTTGTTAAGCAAACCTTGTAAGGCCTTAAGGCCGGTACTTTGGTAGTTTCATTTCTATTGTTACTGCTGTAGTGGACATTCCTGCTTGGCAGGGTTCTTGAATTTGTGCAACTTAATAATTTGCTTCCGCTAGGTGTTGTGTAGGACGACATGATTGGTTGAATGGTTTCAACGCGTAACCAACCGGTCTATCCGTAGTATATGGCGTCGGGCCCCGGCCGGACCTACTGTTATATGCTATGCGACGGATAGGGGTGTTACAAATTGGTATTAGACTTCTGGTTTCGGTCAAGCTTAAATGAATTTGTAGATGAATTCACTCTAAGGGGTGGTGAGCACATGTGTGCGTCATCGTTATAACATGAAAAGAACCCATGAATGTCCACTTAGGAATGAAAATATACATGTTTGAGGAACCTGCGTGTTCCTATAATTGCTGTTTGCAGTAATTTTTGGGTCGCTTATCGGTGTTTTGCACGATTATAGGTGACCAGGAGTGGTGCTGGGCCGTCTGAACGGCCAGGTTCTGAGGCGAGCAGTGCGCCAAGCGATGCGCCTGCAACACCTCCGTCTGCCGAGACCATTAGGTTGGTGGCAGAAGCGGTCATGGCAATGATCAATGCGCAGCCTGCAAGGCAGGTGCAGCAGCCTGCTCCTGCTATGGAGCAAGTACCGCTTCAGACGGCAGAGCAAAGGAGAGTTGAGCAAGTAGTGTTGGAGCCAGAGTTGCCTCGGAGAGCAACAGAAAGACAACTGAAGCACGTGATGGGCTTTCACCCACCGGTATTCATGGGGGCAGAAACCCCGACCCAAGCAGAGGATTGGCTCTCAAGGGTCAACAGGGTGATGACTGCGACGGAAACGGAAGAGTGGCAGAAGACCACTATAGCGACATTTCTTTTGGATGGGGACGCAAGGTTATGGTGGGAAGGCCTAGAGCTACATCAGTTGCGGGGAAGGCCGTTTGCTGAAATTTCGATGGAGGAGTTTGCGAGACTATTCATGGCTCGATACCTCCCCTCGGCGCAGAGAATTGCGCTAGAAAGCGAATTTCAGAAGTTGGTGCAAGGTGATTGCACCGTCGATGAGTACCTCCACGAGTTTACTCGGTTGGGGAGATATGTCGGCGCTACCTTCGCAGACGAGGAGCGCAAGACGAGCCGCTTCTATGAAGGGCTAAGAGATGATTTAAGGTTGCTGCTGTCGGGGCCCAAGGCGCAGGGTTTCATGACCCTGGTCAATTCGGCCCGGTCCTTGGAGAAGGACATGAAGAATGTCCAAGCAAAGAAGGAATCCGGTAGTAAGAAAACGGAGTTCAAGGCACCGACTACGTCGAAGTCGGGCTACCGCAGATTCTATAAGAAAGCTAAGACGTCGGGTCCAGCTGCTTCAGGTGCCTCGGGGGCAACTACCAATCGAACCCCGGGCGCTTGTTTCACGTGTGGAAAGACGGGGCACTTTGCCCGTGATTGCTGGAGTGGACGCTCAAAGTCCGAAAGGAAACAAGGAGCTACCTACGAGGAGAAGGGCAAAGCGGTGGAGTAGACTGCGTCCCACTATGCTCCGACTCAGCCTAGAGTCTATAACTTGGGCCAGCAGGAGGCCATCAAGCAAGCGGATGTGGTGACAGGTATGAGTTAATTTATAGCAAGTTAGCTTTAATACCGTTATCTATTACTTGTTAGCCTAATATTGTTTGTATATGCTTTGTTGTGATTAGTGATAGTCCGGCACGGGCACTGTTCGATACGGGAGCTTCACACTCCTTCTTGTCCGAAAGCTTTATATCACGCATCGGAGTCCCTTCTTTGATGGCGAAGGACAAGTTGGATGTGCTGCTACCGAATGGGTGCTCGATGCGTGCGGACAGAGTGTGCACCGTAAAGGTTCACATTGGGAGCCAAGAGTTCGACTTGCTAGCGTCATTGCTGCCGCTAGTAGAGTTCGACGTGATCTTTGGAATGGATTGGCTGTCAGAGCAGAAAGCTTGGATTGACTGTGATCGGAAGGAGGTCAAGCTGGGTGTAGGGCGGGAGACTACATTCGAGGGGTTAAAGGGGTCGAGCAGGACACTGATGTCTGCTCTTCAGGTGGTGAAGGCAGTTCGTGCTGGTGCAGAGCTGTTCTTCGCAATAGTGGGGGCTGTGGAGCCAAAGTCTCCGTTGGATAGCATCCCCATGGTTTGCGAATACCCCGATGTGTTCCCGGATAGTCTTCCCGGAGCTCCACCGCAGCGGGAGATTGATTTCACCATCGAGCTCGTACCGGGGGCCAAACCGGTGTCACGTGCTCCGTATAGGTTGGCGCCTAAGGAGATGGCAGAGTTGAAAGTTCAGCTAGAGGAGCTGATGGAGCAAGGGTATGTACGTCCAAGCTCGTCGCCTTGGAGCGCACCGGTCCTCTTCGTTAAGAAGAAGGACGGGAGTATGCAGCTGTGTATCGACTACAGAGAGTTGAACAAGCTAACGGAGAAGAATAAGTACCCGATCCCGAGGATTGATGATCTCTTTGATCAGTTAGTCGGATCATCGGTATACTCCAAGTTGGACTTGAAGTCGGGGTACTATCAGCTGAGGATCAGGGAGTGTGATATCCCAAAGACGGCGTTCAGTACGAGGTATGGGCATTTTGAGTTCACGGTCATGCCATTTGGACTGATGAATGCGCCATCGGTATTTATGGATCTGATGAACAGGACGTTCAGAGATTTCCTGGATCGCTTTGTGATCGTCTTTATTGACGATATTTTGGTGTACTCGCAGTGCGAAGAAGATCACTTCAAGCATTTGCATCTGGTGTTGGAGACTTTGAGGAGGAATGAGCTTTACGCAAAGTTCTCCAAGTGCGAGTTCTGGCTACCCTCAGTAGCGTTCCTTGGTCATGTAGTGAGTGGGGAAGGTATAGCAGTCGATCCGGCGAAGATTGTTGCGATACGGGAGTGGCCTGCGTTATCTTCTATCGCGGAAGTCCGTAGTTTTCTCGGGCTTGCCGGATATTACAGGCGCTTCGTAGAGAACTTCTCGCGGTTAGCATTACCTCTCACGAAGTTGACACGGAAGGATCAGAAATTCTTGTGGACGCAAGAGTGCGTGCAAGCTTTTGAGGAGCTGAAGAGACGGTTGACCACGGCGCCGGTGCTTAGTTCGCCGAGTGGGACCGAGGGCTTCGAGGTGTATAGCGACGCTTCGGGTAGTGGCTTGGGCTGCGTGTTGTTGCAGCATGGGAGCGTGATAGCGTATGGATCGCGTCAGTTGAAGGTGCATGAAAGAAATTATCCGGTGCACGACTTGGAGTTGGCGGCCGTGATATTTGCACTCAAGTTGTGGAGGCACTACCTTTACGGCGTAAGGGTCGATATATACACCGATCACAAGAGCCTAAAATATTTGTTGGATCAAAAGGACCTTAATATGAGGCAGAAGAGGTGGATGGAGTTCCTAGGGAACTACACCTTCAAAATACATTATGTACCCGGGAAGGGCAACGCAGTTGCGGATGCGCTGAGCCGCAGGGCTCCCGCCCAATCCAACTGGTTGTCGGTGCATGATGAGCGGCTAGTACGGGAGTTGGAGGAGCTTGAGATCTGTTGCGTTGACAGGGAGACGAGCGCCAAAGCAATGTTAAACTGGACGGAAGTGCAGTATGACCTGGCTGACCGGGTTCGGCAGGCATTGGAGTTAGATGACTCCATGAAGGAGCTTATGGAGGCCGCTCTGGATGGGTCAAATTCCCAGTTCTCGGTGGAAGATGGTTTGTTAAGGAAGGATCATCGGTTGTGCGTCCCGAGTGGGGGTAACCTCCGGGCGGAGTTGATGTACGAGGCTCATCATATCAAGTACTCAATCCACCCAGGGAGCACGAAGATGTATCGTGATCTCAAGAAGCTGTTTTGGTGGCCGGGGCTCAAGAAAGATGTGGCGTTGTACGTGGCTAAGTGCCAAACGTGCGCCTTGGTGAAGGCGGAGTGCCAAAAGCCGGGAGGATTTCTGAAGTCCTTGCCTATACCGGAGTGGAAATTCGACGATATATCTATGGACTTTGTGCACGGGTTGCCAAGGTCGCAGAAGGGGAACGACACCATCTGGGTGATCATAGATCGGCTAACCAAGGTGTCGCATTTCATTCCGCATAGGAAGGATGATCCAGTGGAGAAATTGGCAAAGTTGTATGTTGACAATATTATTAGGCTGCATGGTGTGCTCCGTAGCATTGTGAGTGATCGCGATGGGCGGTTCATGTCAAATGATTGGAGGTTGGTGCAGCAGATGCTGGGGACAAAGTTAAAGTTCAGCACAGCTTTCCATCCGCAGACGGATGGGCGGACCGAGAGGGTCAATAGAACGATGGAGGACATGCTACGCATGTGTGTTCTGGATTTCGGTAAGCATTGGGAAGACCACATGTATTTGGTGGAGTTCGCGTACAACAACAGCTACCAAGCGAGTATACAAATGGCGCCCTTCGAGGCCCTATATGGTAGGAAGTGTCGCACGCCATTATCGTGGCTTGAAGCGGGTGAGGCAAGGTTGTACAAGAAGCAGGAGGTGGAGAGTGCTACCTCGTTAGTGCGGATCATTCGGGAGCGCTTGTTGATCGCTCAGGACCGGCAGGCGAAGTATTACAATGCCAAGCACCGGAACGTGGAGTTCGAGGTAGGCGATTGGGTATATCTGAAAGTGAAGCCGTTCAAAGGGGTTTTGCGGGTGAGACGCTTGAAGAAGCTGAGCCCAAGATACCTTGGACCTTTTGAGGTTCTGGAGCGAGTCGGCGAAGCGGCATACCGTTTGAGGCTATCGGAGGAATTGAGTGGATTACATGATGTGTTCCACATTTCTGTGTTGCGGAAGGCGGTGCAAGAGCCTTCGCAGGTGATCGCGGTTGACCAAGTGCCGGTGGACGAAGGGTTGACGACTAGGGTCAAGCCCATTCGCATCGAAGATGTTGAGGTCAAGAGGCTTCGTAACAAGGAGATCCGGATGGTTAAGGTCCGGTGGGATAACTGCGGGCGTGAGGAGCTCTCTTGAGAACGGGAGCAGACTATGCTCGAGGAGTACCCGGAATTATTCCGTTCAGGTACTGTTTTACGTTAAGTCCTGTTTTTCCGTTATTAATTTCATGGACGAAATTCTTTAAGGGGGGTAGAATTGTAACACCCCAAATTGTTGTAGGAGCGACGGGGATCGATTTTGGCCAAGTCAGGTTTTTGGTGCGGTGACACGGGCCCCGACACGGGCATGTCGGAGGCCGTGTCGGGCGTGTCGAGCTCGGGCCGTGTCGTCGACCAGTTCAGGTCGACGATGGTCGTGTGGTGGAACACGGCCTAGGACACGGGCGTGTCTAGTTTGACACGGGCGTGTCCAATGCCGTGTCACCAAGCCGTGTACCCCTCTGAATGCAAAGTGGTGATTTATTGCACACGGGGGCGTGACACGGGTCCCGACACGGGCGTGTCGCAGGCGACACGGGCGTGTCGGAGGCCGTGTCACATGCCGTGTGCTGGTTTTCAATTTGGGTCGAGACGGCGAATGAGCTACACGGCCAGGCACACGGCCGTGTGCCATCCCGTGTTCGGCCCAGATTTTATGATTTTGGATTTAATCCGGGCCGTTCGTTTCCTTGGCTTTGGATCCGACGGTGGGGGGCTGCTCCTGGGTGGTTATGGCCGGGAAATAGGGTTTAGAAACCCATTTTTCATTGGCCCATCTCTCTCTAAAAGTTAGAGAGAAGGGAGAGCAAGGAGGAAGGTGGAGTTCAAGATCCGGCCGCCGGAAGAGCTTCGGAGCTCCGAATCGCGATCCGAGTCCAGATCCGCGGAGGCGATGCCGTTGCGGTGCTTTCCAACCGTATAGTTTTCGATGGCGCCGCGGAAGAATGCAAGGGTAACGATTTCTCATCCTTGGGCATGTGAAGCCCTCTTTTCCTTTGCATAGGAAGCCCTCTCTCGCGAGTGAGCGAAGAGTTGGAGCGTTCCTTGGGGTAGATATGTGAAGTCCCCCTTGTGTAGAGTCCGTATGCGTAAACGGACATAGGCATTGTGTGTGAAGCCTATTCGGACATGTTGGTCCAGATCGGTGATGTTGCATTGCATATGAACCGGGGAAGACTCCGGGTGTTTGGGTGTTTTAGGGTTTTCTACGTGGTAGATTGCATCAGGGAGGAGATTAACTCCAAGGTGCACCCGGAAAACTGGGCAAAAGCGGGTTTTGCCAACACGGTGGCCGGGGAGCCAACGTAAACATAACCGGGTTATGTGATTGTTGTGGCGGAAACGGGACTCGGTGAGTCTTGACCTGCGCATATGGCTTAAATTGCCGTTGCGATATGAGCACGGGTCAGGCGGAACCGTACCCGGTCTATGTCGTTCGGTAGGACCGTTGGCATGGATGAGGGTCTTCGGCGGTCTATGGCTTAAATTGCCGTGACCAAGGCCAGGAAGGAAAAATGCTCATATGGTTGACCGTCCAAGAGGCGGTGGTGGATTGGGAACGTCTATGGCTTGAATTGACGTGACGTTGGCCGGTTCACTAAGAATGTGCCCTGAGTGCACGGGGTGTGTGGCCGTGCGAGCCTACGCCTTTGTTGATGTGTGATCACATTAATATATATTGCCTATACTAATAAAGTGCAGGGAAAGAGCATCGCCGCCCCGATTTTGGGGGCGGGATCGTTATAATTTGGTCAGCATAGCTGACCGTTGCTTTTGTTTGCCACCGGGCGGTGGTTTGTGCTTGCAGGTGCTGCGGAGCCGAGCGGAAAATAGCAGGCTAAAGCCCATGTTGCGGTGCTGGCCCTCGAAGGCCTAACCCTTTTTATGCTTTCCGTTTATTTCATGTATGGCCGGCCTGCGAGCCGAAGTATATAAGACATGTTTTGTTAAGCAAACCTTGTAAGGCCTTAAGGCCGATACTTTGGTAGTTTCATTCCTATTATTACTGCTGTAGTGGACATTCCTGCTTGGCAGGGTTCTTGAATTTGTGCAACTTAATAATTTACTTCCGCTAGGTGTTGTGTAGGACGACATGATTGGTTGAATGGTTTCAACGCGTAACCAACTGGTCTGTCCGTAGTATATGGCGTCGGGCCCCGGCCGGACCTACTGCTATATGCTATGCGACGGATAGGGGTGTTACACAACCAATATCAACATATAACTGCCAATCCAACCATAATAATATGAAAGTCAAATCCACACCAAGCATATGTCCATAATATCATAAATAAAGAAGCTACAGCAAGCTTCTAATATCAGAGTACGAGAACAGAATTGCCCCGAAGGGCTACAACAAAATCTCTCTCTCACTCACATCTGTAACCGACGGTAGCGACGGTACCGTCCCTTCAGGCCCTGTCACCCTGGCCTGGCTGTCCATCTGCATAGCCTGCTGCTCCATCTGCGGGGTTTCCTCCTAAAAAGGAAGACGTAGCAACCGTTAGTCAAAAAGACTAAGTGGTTTCACATCCGCTCCCCCAGCGACTCCTCGGCACCGGGCGGAGAAAGGAACAAGTACAATATATAAATAACAGTAGTACAACAGGTGAAGTGAGTATACATATTATAAGCAGCAACATCAGTAGTGTATAATAAACAAGCTCTTATTTTCAAATCTACAAACTACAGCAGCAAGAGAGTATATAATTAGAACAGTAAGTAACTCAACTTATATGGATGTCCATACAAGCATATAAGTTGAGGGTCGTTCAGCAGAAAGTAACTCATCGTATAGGAGTACCCATACAAACTTATACGATGAGGGTCTTGTGTATGTAATGAAGTGCAATGCTATGTATGCAATGCAATGACACACCCATGCTCAAGCACATGCAATCGCTATGTCGACACAGACTTATAGTTCCCACTATTCGAGCAGGTAGCTAACCTCTCAGGCATCAACCGTCGTGGCCAAACGGTGACAGTAGAGCGGGCATATCCACTACTAGGCTGGTCTCCACACTACCTGGCCTAGGCCTCCGTACGCCTCAATGCTAGGAACACAACAGCGGAGCTCACATGCGTACTACGGCTCAACGGGTTCTCTCGGGTAAATATGCACCAAGATCCTAGCCCCTGACTAGCCTATGGTATGACACGGAAGGAGCCTCGTAAATGAGCACAAGGACCAAGCCCAACCGTTCACTTGGCATGGAAGGAGCCTCGGGACGTGAACACCGAGGACCAAGCCCAACCGCCCAAGGTCTAACTGTCAACTCCCATCGGTGTGACGATTGGCGAGCCCGTAGACCTGCCACACTATCCTTAACCCGGGATTACGATACCGCGTGTCGACTCACACCACATGCAATTCCACAATTCCGTGGCATGGAAGGAGCCTCGGAGAAAGCACGAGGACCAAGCCCAACCATCCATCAAATACGGAAGGAGCCTCAGGACGTGAACACCGAGGACCAAGCCCAACCGTTCACATGGCACGGAAGGAGCCTCGGGACGTGAACACCGAGGACCAAGCCCAACCGTCCAATTTTATCCAACTCAACCGCATTCCCATTAGTGACGGTCAAAACCGCACTTGTTAACTTCCACAACGCTACCCGTGGGGAGACGACACTCTAAGCATTGGGCTATCCATTCCCTTCCATCAATCCATTATACATCCTGACCATAGTTTTAATCATTTACAAATCCTTCCAAATGAATTCAACATACTATAGATAATGCGCATAATGGTGATCTACCAAATATAACAAAGCCTTTCATTCACTTAGGCTTGATTCACATCTCGGCTTAGGAATTCAAGTCCTCAAACATCAATCTTCACATTACCTCGGTGATTAACACAAAAGAATTCACCCAACCTCGAGATGAATTGCAACATCTATTCCATCGAATCCAAGTTCATATTATAATCACCTAGAATTGTATGTAATCTGGTCAGCAACTTTGACGGAGGATTCCCGTGGCTACAGGTATCGCCTGAAAACGTGACACCACTCGTTGGAAAGGTAATTTTAAGGGCTACGACTTTCGTGTTTAGTCGAAAGCCCGGATCTGGTCACATCATACTAGAAATGCAACTCGAAGTCTGCTGCGTACAGGATACAGAATTCCTGGGCATTAACTCTCAACCGCAGCGGATTCAAACGGACTTTCCCGTGGCTACAGGTATCGCATGGAAACGTGCAACCACTCGTTGGAAAGGTAATTTCAAGGGCTACAACTTTCGTGTTTAGTCGAAAGCCCAGATCCGCCCCCTTCTTGCTTAAAAATAGCCAAGAAGGCCGCTGCGTGCAGAATACAGATTCTGCACGCATCTTGAAGCGAAGTGAACGGCATCCGTTCATCTTCCTCCTCAAGCGAGTTTCCCCAAATCTCAACCAGAAGTTCCTCCACCCTTATTCTCCCTCTTGAGGCCATTTCCTCTTCACGAGACCACCCCTATCATCACTTTGAAGCGAGGAGAGGTTGAAGATGACTAAGCTTTAGAACACAAGTTCTAACATGGCCTTCCTAGAAAGCTTCATCTCACACATCAAGACTCTTTTGTGTTGATGTCTCGCCTAAGAATAGCTACAGATCTAGCACCAAGGGAGAGGGGAGGAAACTCACTTCATTTCCGGCGTTTCCTCCGTTGCCGGCCATGGATTGCGTTACTCTTCGTTGCGGCATCCTTGGTGCAGTTGTTCTTCACGGCAAAGGAAGGAGAGAGAGAAGTCCGCCTCCAAAGCTCGCACCAGCAAGCTCTCCTCCAGCGATCTACGATATTCTCCTCTACCCTTCGCTCTTGACGGTTTGCACGGTGATGGCTCGGCAAGAAGGATCGAATGCGATGGTTAGGGTTTGGTTTACTCCCTTTTTATATTACATATTAGGCTAAGTCCCTTCCGCCACGTATCACTCTCTAATTGGACCGCCCAAATTAGGTTTCATTTGAAGTGACCGGTCCAAAGATCATTCAGCATGAATCCCGAGTTCCAGTTCGGTTCGCTTGTACAAGCCGGTGAATCGGCCTGGGCGCAGAAAACACACAAGTCAAATTCGGCGGGAATCAGCCAGTGATTCCCGTCGATCGGCGAGTATTGGCGGGTCATTCTCGACGAATTCGTCGAGTATCAACAATGATACTCGACGATTTTCCCTTAGCCGTTTTATCGGACATCCTGTCGCTGTGTGCGTTGAGTATCAGTCAGTGATACTCGACGATCGGTGGGTATCACCGGGTATTCTCGGCGATCAGTGAGAATCGTCAGGCATTCTCGACGATTTTCCCTTAGCCTACTGTAGTTCTGAGTCCGGCGGGTATCGACCACCGATACATGTCGAATCGGCGAGAATCAACCTCCATTCTCGACGATCGACGAGCATCAACCTCCATTCTCGACGATCGACGAGCATCAACCTCCATTCTCGTTGATTTTTACTTAACCGAGTTCCCTCATCTCGGCTACTGGTTGGGGTATCCTTGAACCCAACCCTACACTTATTCAATGCACCTGACACCTCGCGTCAGTGCACCCCGAGCCCGAGTTGAGTCTCTTGACTCAGAACACGTGCGAGGGGCCTAGCGCGAATTGGGACGTTACATCTTGGACGAGAGCCATGGATCGTAACATGAATTTTTGGATCCGGTCGTCTCTTGCGCGGCAACAAGGCGATCTATCAGCTCTTACAAGAGCGGCTGATAGTTTTACTTTCAAGACTGCCTAAACACCTAGAGGGGGGGTGAATAGGTTCTAATGCTTGTTTTCAATTTATGCAGAATATAACTACTGAATATATACACACAGCACAGCAATCACAGAAATTCACACATCACAGATTGCACACAGTTTTATAGTGGTTCCCCAAGATCTGGGTACATCCACTTTCCCCCTTCACCTATCTAGCAGTGTGCTAGATTCGGCCAAACTCTCTTCCTTAACTCAGATCCTCAGATCCTACAGCTCAGAATCCAAAATGGATTCCTACAACTCAGAGTGATACCACACTCCTACAACTCAGGCAATCCAGCCCTACCTCAGTCTTTATCCAAGACCTACCACTCAGAGATTATCTCTCATACACTCAGCCTTTATAACATAGGCTTACAACTCAGATCTATATTAATAGATCCTACAGAATTTAGAAAAGAGTTTTATAGAATCTTGCCCTTGTTGAGAGAGAAAGGACAAGACAGCACCTGATCAGCTGATGGATGAAACCAACTGAAACTTAGCTTTCTTCAAAGCTTCTTGAATCTGAACTAGCTGAGCTGATTTCCAAACAGCTTCTTGAGAAACCTGTAACAGCTTCCTTCTTGATCTTCAAACGGCTGGATCACTCTCTATCCAATTCCTTTGGAAATTCTTCAGAATTCAAGGACGAATTCTCCTTAGACTGATCCTGAGAGTTTGAACCCTTCAGAATGTCTTCTTAGATCTTCTGATGAAGATCTTATTCAGCGCCTTGCACTTTCTTGATTTGATTCCTTAATCAGATTTCTTTAAGTGTTGCTTCTCAATCACAAAAATAAATCATCATGTATTCTACTTCTGAATCTGTCTATTTATAGACCTTCTTTTTGGTGACCGGCTGGTCCGGTTTCTAATTGTTTTCTGACAAGTCTGACAGCTTCAGTTAATCTGTTGTAACCCACAGCTATCAAGTCTTCAAACCGATCATGTGCCTTTGTCTTGGACAGCAAAGTGTCGAGACTGTCTGTCAGAAAGTGTCGAGACCATCTGTCTATATGTGTCGACATAAGTAACTTTGGTGTCGACACTACCTCTGGAGAAGTCGACAAGTTTGCCTTTAAGTCGACTCAGCTTCTGCATACTACAACTTGAGAGTGAGTCGACACTGAGTATTTGTGTTGACTCAAACACTTCATCATTCTTCAGCAAATGACTTGGTCTAGACTTGGCAGTGCGTCGACACAAGTCCTGTGTGTCGACACAGTTGATGTAGATTCAGAACATAGTATGTGTTGACACTGCCTTCTGGTGTCGACACAGCTTTTGTCGACTCTGCCTGTATGTGTCGACTCAGTCTTCTGGTGTCGACACAAATATTGTTGACTTTGCCTCTGTGTGTCGACACAGCCTCCTGGTGTCGATACAGTTGATGTCAACTATAATCTTGTGTGTGTCGACACTGCCTCCCAGTGTCGACACAGTTGATGTCGACTCATTTTCTCTGTGTCGACACAGCCTTCTTCAAGTGTCGACACAATCTTCCTGAAGTGTCGACACATCTTCTTCTGGTGTCGACACATGAACTTAGAAATTTTTCCATACTTTTAACCTGCACATATTCAACTTAAATAACATCAAATACACCTTGATGTATATCATTATACTAAGTTAGGCTTCTTCAAATCAGGTACACATTTTCCAATGTACCCAACAATCTCCCCCTATTTGGAGAAGTCATAACCCATATTAGCTAATGATATACACCACTTATGATAATAATAAACAAAATGATGACGATGTATATAAGCTTAATATTACAGGAAATATTAACAATCAAAACACTTGCACAGATTCATCACAGAGATAAAAGTATATACACAAAAAAAAAATTAATTAAAGACTTAAAGAGCAGGATTTGTGTATTATATCAAAATGATTGTTTACAAAATATTTAACACTGAATGTTTCACATTACACATCTTTTAAATTAAAACAAAGACATCTAAGACTAAGACTGGTCAGGCTCTTTAATAACAATCCCTTTTCCTGGTTGTACTTGAGCCTGCACAGAAGGTTCAGTTTCTTCCATGGGCTTTTTGCCTTTAAGATCAGCCTTCTCCTGAGCCTCAGCCTTCAGTCTTTTTCTCTCAAAATAGTGATATGGCTTGGGAAAGTATTTGCTAGGCTCCACAGCATCAGGAGGTAGCTTTCCCATCTTAGCTTTCCTTCTATACTGAACAATAGCCTCATGTCTGGCTTCATGCTTCTGCCATTCTTGTTCATTGTACCACTTTCCCCTTTCTTGGACTTGATCTTTGACAGCTTTCCAGGCAGTTAGAATGATGTTTCTAGAGGTAGGGCTCCACTGTTCAAAATCAGGTTTTAGTTCAGCTTGCTCCCTAAACCTCTTCTTAGACAGTTGAGCCTCTTGCTGAGCCTTGATTGCAGCTTCAGACATGTCTACTTTTCCAAGTATAATATTTGAAACCTCCTCTGGAGGACTATACATAGTTTGCACCATCTGATGAATGCCCTCAAAATCTGCAGGGGGGTATATTACTTGAGCAACCTCTGGTTGGTTACCTTCAAGTAGACCTTGAGGCTGTACTTCTGACTCTGCCATATTATCATCATCACAAAGGGGTGGATATCCCAATGTGGCTCTGATACTGTTAGTTACCCACCTGGCATGTTCTGAGCCAGCAGAAATAAGTACCCTCTCCCCCTTTAGGACTTCTCTTTCTACATGATCTCTGAGATCATCCTTCTGAAATCGGATCTGACCATCTAGATAATTAATGTCATCTTTGAAGAAGGGTTTCAACTTGTTAAGTTTTGCAGTAATTTCCTGCTGGGAAGTGGTTATTGCTGACTGTACTAAGTCTAAAGCATTTTTGAATTTGATATCATATGCTAGCATATCAGCTGCCCTAGCTTCAGCCAATTTAGTCATTGTTGTTTGAAAGTGAGCAAGAATATCTGTGTTGGCTGTTGTCAGATTATCATTTAGCCTTGTCTGATTTTCAAGAATGTATCCTTGATTAATAGATTGGGCAGCTATTTCTTTCTTTATTTCAGCTTGTTGCTTGGCCAGATATACAACAACATGTCCCCCTTTTGTAAAACAATCTGTTATTTCTCTTTTATGTTGATTGACTTCAAATCTTATAGACTTGATATCTTGAGCCAGATCAAACTGAATACTTTTATGACTTTCATCAACATATTTCTCCAAGTCTAATCTCTGATTATCTAGCTTCACCTGCAAATCTACCATGAACTTGTTGTAATTAAAATCAGATGGAGATTGGTGAGTTGAAGACTGTAGAGCCTGCTTGTAGCTATGGCTTCTTCTTTTGAAGACCATGAGCTTCCTTTTCTTTGCCACTCTGGCTTCTGTAGACTCTGATTCTGAAGAACTTTCAATCTGAACTCTTTCAGGAGGTGAAGGTGGAATATCTGTCTCAGTGGCATGTTGATCTTTGTCAACAATCCCTTACTCCCCCACAATTTCGAGCTCCTTCTCAATTTCTTGCTCCTCCTCAACTCTATCAGTAGCAATTTCAACATCAGGAAACAACTCATCTAGAGTGAATTCCTTTTGTGCCTGAGCAAAAGATGAGTCATCTAAGCCAGCAGTGTGCAAATCTTTTGATAAATCTATTTGTTCTTCCTCTTACACATGTTCAGAAATCTGCTCCCCCTGCACCTGTGCAGTATCTGGAATGTCCTGGGCAGGAGAATGAACTTGCTCCCCCTGCACCTGTGCTGGAAATGTTTCTTTTTGAACTAGAGTTGACCCAGACTGGGTTTCAGCAGGTTCTCTAAGTTGTTGTTCAGTTCCTTGTTCATGTCCAGGTGACATCTCAGTTATGTCTTATCTGTATACTTCAGGCAACTCTTTGGATAGAACTCTATCCCATCTTGAGAATAATTTCATGTCCATCTTTCTCATGTGATTGATCTTAGTCCCTGGTGTTGAAGCCAAAATTGAACCCAACGAATGTTCACAAACCAAAGTGCAGCCGACGCCTACTTCTCTCTTATCTCGACCCTTGACTGGCTGCTAAGGTCAAAAGACTGACCCAAAGCCTCAGCTGGGAGGTCCCACCACACACCCGGAAGATCTCTGAGAGCTTCCCCTCCAAAGCCAAATGCTGGGCTGGGAGCTCCTCAGAAGGCACTAGAGTTGGAGAATAATGAAAAGCCCTGCCTTCCAAAGAGCCCCTATGGGTCTTTTTATAGTCTTCCTTTGACCTGGAAATACTGAAATACCCCTGAGGGGTCTGCCAATAGCCAAATCCCGCTGTCATCCCAAGGATATTTGGGTAATTTTACCTCGGGATAATAATAAAATAATCTCCTCTGGACTCCGGGTCCCACCACGTGGGCCCACTTGGCGAGACCCCCGGCCTAGAAGGCTCTCGCTGGGTCCCCTCTAGGCCCGCCTTGGCGAGAACTCCTGCCAGGAAGGTTCTCGCGCTAGGTAGTCATGATGCCATTGCGAATGAAGGCTCACCTAAGGCCTTCTCGCCTGCCCTGGTCGGTCGACGATCTCTCTGCCGTGGGCTCGACTATCTGCTCTGGTTTCCCCAGCTTTCGCCTGCCCTTGGCGGGAGCTCCTTCAGGGCGGAAGCTCCTCCGGCTTTGGACCCGAAGCCTGTCGTGGCGCGAACGATATCGCCCACTGCCAGGCGGGAGCCTTTTAAGGACCGAAGCCTGTCGTGGCGCGAACGATATCGCCCACTGCCAGGCGGGAGCCTTTTAAGGACGAAAACTCCACAAGTATGCCTTAGGGTTAACCCAAGGCTAGCCTGAGGCTAGCCCAATTCCTCAGTGGTGTCTCCGGATCCCACCCAGCGAATATGGGGTTGTACACAATCCCCTCTCTTTTCGAGCTAGCCCTGCGCTCGACAAGACAAGTCCAACCCCCAAAATATTCGCTGGACACGTGCCCGCCTACCGAGGGAATATTTTGGTGGGTCCTACTGCGACTATAAATATGCACTGATAGGCGTCCATACGCCCTGCCCTTGAAGTACGGTTTTCCCACTGAGCTCTCGCCTCAGGGATTTTTGCGCGAGCTTACCATGCATCCCAAACGTGCTGTCAAACCACTTCCGCAAGACCTCCAAGACCGGTTAGCCGCCGCCCAAGAGCGGGCCTTGGCTAACTGTGCGGCGGTGGCTCCATGGTCAACCGCCGGGCCTTCCGAGCCGAAGAAGAAGGAAAAGAAGAGGGCGAAGGTGGTCCGGCGGGACCTTTCTCGCGAGAACAGGGATCCTCCTTCCCCCACTCCCAACCCTGCGGGGGATCCTTCCCCGCAGAAGGTAAGCCTTTCAACCGTGCCTACCGAGCTGATTGTGCACTAGATCTGATGGTTAAAGTAAGCTTTCGCAGGAATCCGCTCCTAACGATGACGCCGAGATCCCACCAAGCTCTTTGAACCTGCCCGCTCATTCCCCCAAGGACCAAACGCGGGTCTCGGAGAGGATTCCTCCGGCTGAGACCGGAACGATAGGTACATTTTCCCTTGTCAATATTTCAACCCGACCCTTTCTTTTCTGAACTGTCTTCTCGCAGTGCCAACTCCCGCCGACCCGGGTCTAACCACCCGGGAAGATGAAGCGAGAATCGTTGAAGTGCCTCCTGCGGTGGCCAATTCTATCCTGCAGGCGGGAGGGGCGGCTTCTGAACCTTCCGCTACTCTCAAGGATGCTGATCGTCCCTTGAGAGAAGACAACTCCCCTCATGCTTCCGGCCAGGCCGGGATCACCGTGCGCATGCCATTTCGCCCGGGGCTGGGCAAGCCTCTCCACCTCCTCTACGGAACCAACGGAGGGGCTGGGCCTTCTCGTCCAACGTCGCTTGACGGTTCTCGCCCAACCGCAGGTATGCGAGACCTTTTAAAACCGTTGATCGCCATGCTTTAACCAAAATTCTCACACGTTTCTTTCGCAGGTGATCCTGGCTTGCGGTCGGGAGTCAACGAGGAAGGAGAAGAAGAGGAAGAAGAAGAAGAGGAAGAAGAGGATGAAGAGTCCCCTCTCCCTTCTTCTGGCGAGATAGAAGAAACCTTGAACAGCGCTGGGAGCGCGAAGGGGAGAAGGAGGAAGATCTCGGTCATTTTGGCCAAGCTTATCCGGCGAGACCGTGCCCATTCTGCCGCGGCGAAAGCATTCCGCAAATTCATGGAGCAAAGGCTGGAGGCTCTGGAGCGGGATTTCTTCTTGGGCGAGATTGATTGCCCGGGAGGGCCTTCTGCCGAGTCTTCGCCAGGGAGGTGCATCTCGCAGATCCGGGATCACGCCAGGCGGATCAACCTTGGGTGTACCACCCTATCGTCTTACTTCAACCCGTTGGCGCCCCCAAGAACTAGGCGGCGAGAACGAGGACGATGGAGCTGGAAGCCCTATTAGCCTTCCCGCTTTGAATCTCAATGTATCTCTTTTATCCATGTATCTGTAATAAACATTACTGTTAATTAAGTTTATCCAGCTTGCGCTAGTGAGGATCTCGCTGTTACCCATGTCACTCTTTTCTTTTTCTTTTTATTGCTCTGCAAGGCTTTTAAATTAAGACGCTTACACCAATCTAGGGTGCTTGCGCCAATCTAGGATGCTCGTGCCAATCTAGGAGGCTTACGCCAATCTAGGAGGCTTGCGCCAATCCAGATAGTTGCGTCGAAACCAGGAACGACCGTTGACCGCTGCCATCCCGAGGGGGAAAATCGAGGCGCCGTTAGCCCGGATTCTGACAGCTGTACTCCGCTGTCACTTTCTCTCTCTGTCGGATGGATCCATGATGATTACGATTCCCTATAAATAGAGAAGTCTACCAACCACATTTACTTCTTCGATCCAGAACCTCAGCCTTCCTTCCTTGCTCTCGCTTTCTTGCTTCCGCTTCGACCTCTTTTCAGCTCTCGCTCTCACTCGCAAACCCATCATGCCTGGCGAGAACAAGGGTCGCGCCCACTGCGCGGAAGCTTTCCAAAAACACCTCTTCCCTTCCTGCAAGCTCACCCTCGACGAATATAACCTGATCGTTGACCGCTACATCCCCGCCGGCTTCTCGGCGCGGAACCCGGGAAATCACGATAAGGTGAATACTCCGGAGGCGGGAGAACTTGCCATCCCCCTCGAGCATTTCGAGGTGGGCTTCCGCCTTCCCCTTTGGCCGGAGGTTCGGCTTGCTCTTCGTTACTATGGGGTGGTTCCCGCCCAACTGAACCCGAACTCAGTCGCGATCCTTATAGCATTCATATGCTATATGCGATCCGAGAGGATCGAGTTCAGTTTGCCCATCTTCCGGAAGCTATTCAACTTCCGCGCCAAGGGAGGGGTGGTTTTCTTCTCCGGACAACTGCTCGAGGTTACCGGTCTCGCCAACAAGCACCACCACTGGGGCGAGAAATTCGTTTATGTCAGCGGGGACTTCGGCAACGTCCCGCTTCAGCCCGTTCAGTACGAGGACGCTGCCTACAAACCGCCTACTCTGGGATCGCGCGAGAGCGCAATCCTGGAATTCTTTGGGAGCAAGGAGTTCGATGTTCCCTACCTCAGGCGAGACGTCGACTCCCTCCCACTCGTTCACTCGGGCGAAGGTACGGTCTCGCTTCAGATTCCCTCTTTTATCAAAGATCTTCTTGCGCTGATGTGTTTTAACTTTGCAGGAGAGCGGGAGGTCCCTCTGCGCCAACCCTTCGCTGAAGGCCGGGGTGTCGAGGGTCTGGCCGCGAGAGGCTCCCTTGCGCTCGCGGAAGCTAGCGCCAGCGCCTGCCGAAACGATCCAGCCCCTCCTTTGCCGCCACCAGCCAAGAAGCGGAAGGTCACCCTTCCTCCTCTCCGAACGCTGAAGAGGCCCAAACCATCTGCTCTCGAGAAGGGGAAAGCCCCGGCCATCTCGCCTGTCCAACCCCTTCCCGCAGGCAGCTCCTTCGAAGCGATCCTCCAAAGGGCCAGCGAGATGGATGCCGCCGCCAAGAGCCGCGCCGAGGCTTCCAGCGGGAACCCACCGGCCGCCAGCGAGGCTGGGGGAGAAGTGCTCGCCGCCGAAACCTCCGTCCGAGCTCCGCCCCGGGAGGTGCCGAAAGGGCACAGGAACTTTGGTTTCAGCGTGAAGTACGTCGACGCGGAGGGGAAGCCTTAGATGGAATGGGACCCCGAGTCAAACTTAATCAAGGTTACGACGCTCCTTCCCAGCTGGGCGGAGGGGGAGGATGTGACTGGCGAGGCCTTCTCGCTTGGATATGGCCTTTACAGCCGAGAGGATGCCAGCGTGTTTGACCATATGTCCACCCGTCTTATAGCCTTTGATGCCATCCGAGCTCTATTGCGCGGGTTCGAGCTTGCGCATATGCGTGCGCGCCGAAGCATCACCCTCGACAAGAATTTCACCGATATGCGCAAGGCAAGGGAGGACGCGGTGGCTCGAGCGCACAACGCGGGAGAAGAACTCGCGAGAGCCCAACAGGAGCTTGCGGATGCTCGACTGGCGCTGTCTCTACGCCCCGCGACTGAGGTAAGCGAGACCCTCCTGAACCCTTGCTCTCATCTCTCAAAGTTACGACTGTGCGATGTTTCCAGACTGAACTCTTTTTTTCACAGGATTCTGCCCAAGTCAAGGAGCTTCGCGCAGAGCTGGCCAACGCGCGCTGCGAGAGCGTCCTCCTGAGGGAACAGCTTCGCGCTGAGATGGCGAAGGTCCCGCCTCCGGAGCTAGATGCGAGGCTGCGGAGTCGATACCTCTTGGAGTATGACGTTGACAAGCTGCTGCAAGCCAACGCTCAAGCAACCGTCAAGCTGACGCTCGAGACGCTGCGAGACGTCAAACTGCTTCGGGAGGACGGCGCGACTATCGACGCTCGCCAACTCCTTCCCTAGCTCTATGATCCAGTTCCCAAACCTCCAGGCGCGCCGGACTCGCCTCCCTCAGACATCCCGAGGTCTTCTACCGCCCCTGGCGAGACATCTGAAGCGAGCTCTGGCGATAATTCAAGCGAGAGCACCAGCGGGAGTTACAGCGCGTCCCCCTAAGCTTCTTTTTTCTTTTTTGTTTCTCTTGTAATGAGCGAGAGGCTCCGACTTTTGTAATTAATTTTATGTAAAGTAATGTTTCATTTTTCATTGTCAGTGTGTGCTTTAAAGTATATTATTCTGCCGAATGGCTTCCGCGCGAGCTTCCGCCGAGACCCTTAGTCTCTTTAGGGTAATCTTTCTCAGAGATCAGTTAGGCGGGAATCTCGCGTCGCCGATTAAGTTGTCCTGCCCAGGTCCGCCGGGAGCCTCCTTTTGCGAGAGCCCCCTTTGACCGAGACCTTTACTGGCCGAGACCCTTTGAGCCGAGACCCTTACTGGCCGAGACCTTTGAGCCGAGACCCTTACTGGCCGAGACCTTTGAGCCGAGACCCTTACTGGCCGAGACCTTTGAGCCGAGACCTTTAGGGCCTTGCCTCCGGTCTAGGCCAGGGCCCTGCTCACATATTTTTTCGACCAATTAAACCCCTACCCCACCGGCGAGCCGTCGGTCCTGCTAGCTTATATGAGAGCCCGCGCAGCGGGTCTACCGGGGTTCGAGCCGAGCTCGTTGTAACGTAGTAACTACCAACCAAGAACCAAGGATCAAAAAGTCAAGGACTCCACCTATCCCCCGCAGGCGAGCCTTCGGACCTGCCAGCTTGATGAGAGCCTGCGCAGCGGGTTAACCTGGGGCCGAGCCGAGCTCGGGGTGTCGTAGAAGTGGCTAAGAACAAAGTATCGCAAGAGCCAACCTTTCCCCCACAGGCGAGCCTTCGGACCTGCCAGCTTAATGAGAGCCTGCGCAGCGGGTCTACCTGGGGCCGAGCCGAGCTCGGGGTGTCGTAGAAGTGGCTAAGAACAAAGTATCACAAGAGCCAACCTTTCCCCCACAGGCGAGCCTTCGGACCTGCCAGCTTGATGAGAGCCTGCGCAGCGGGTCTACCTGGGGCCGAGCCGAGCTCGGGGTGTCGTAGAAGTGGCTAAGAACAAAGTATCGCATGAGCCAACCTTTCCCCCACAGGCGAGCCTTCGGACCTGCCAGCTTGATGAGAGCCTGCGCAGCGGGTCTACCTGGGGCCGAGCCGAGCTCGGGGTGTCGTAGAAGTGGCTAAGAACAAAGTATCACAAGAGCCAACCTTTCCCCCACAGGCGAGCCTTCGGACCTGCCAGCTTGATGAGAGCCTGCGCAGCGGGTCTACCTGGGGCCGAGCCGAGCTCGGGGTGTCGTAGAAGTGGCTAAGAACAAAGTATCGCAAGAGCCAACCTTTCCCCCACAGGCGAGCCTTCGGACCTGTCAGCTTGATGAGAGCTTGCGCAGCGGGTCTACCTGGGGCCGAGCCGAGCTCGGGGTGTCGTAGAAGTGGCTAAGAATAAAGTATCGCAAGAGCCAACCTTTCCCCCACAGGCGAGCCTTCGGACCTGCCAGCTTGATGAGAGCCTGCGCAGCGGGTCTACCTGGGGCCGAGCCGAGCTCAGGGTGTCGTAGAAGTGGCTAAGAACAAAGTATCGCAAGAGCCAACCTTTCCCCCACAGGCGAGCCTTCGGACCTGCCAGCTTGATGAGAGCCTGCGCAGCGGGTCTACCTGGGGCCGAGCCGAGCTCGGGGTGTTGATGAAGATTCCTTCAACCAGGCCTATTCCATCATTGAGATGAGGAGTCATAGCCAGTTAAAACAGAAAACATAAAGATTGCATACTCAGAGATAGTCAACATTCTGGAATAAACTTATTGAAAATGCAATGGTTGTTTACAACATTACAATCCTTCTTTCCCTCTTACGGGTAGAAGCGCTTCAGATCGTCACCATTCCAGGTGTGACTCAAGTTCCTTCCCTCCGCATCCTGGAGATAGTAACCTCCGTTAACCAGAGCCTTCTCTACTATATAAGGCCCTTCCCAGCTAGGGTTGAGCTTACCAACCGCGGCCGACCTTCCTGCAGCGTCGACCTTTTTCAGTACTAGATCCCCCTCGGCGAATTGCTTGACTCTGATGTGCTTATCGAAGTACCGAGCCATTCGCCGTTTTACTTCTTCTTGCCTGATGGCGGCAACATCCCGCAGCTCTTCCACCATATCTAATGAGAGGCACAACCCTTCCTCGTTCTCCAACCTCCAAGCTTCGCTTCCCTCAGCCGCGGCCGCGACCCTCGGGGATCGAACCTCGAACTCCACCGGGAGGACAGCCTCACACCCATGAGAGAGCTTGAAGGGGGTCTCCCCTGTGGCCGTGTTCGAAGTCGTTCGCAAGGCCCACAGAACGGAAGGGAGCTGTTCCACCCAGTTACCCTTCAGGTTCTCCACCTTCTTTTTGATCAAGCTGATAATGATCTTGTTGGCTGCCTCCACCTGGCCATTGCTCCGAGGATGATGGACAGAGGCGAACCTGAGGTCAATCCCCAATTGAGTGCAGAAACTGATGAATTCTTCACTGGCAAACTGAGGACCGTTGTCTGTCACTATCGCTTGGGGCAATCCGTGCCTGCAAACGATTTCCCCCCAAACGAAGTTCCTGACGACCTGGGAGGTTACCTTGGCTAACAGCTTGATCTCCAACCACTTGGAGAAGTAGTCGATCATAACTAGGAGGAATCTCCTCTGCCCGCTAGCTGGAGGAAAGGGTCCCACCAGGTCCATTCCCCAAATGGCGAAGGGCCATGGCGCCGTGATGCTTCAAAGCCTTTGGGCGGGCAAGAGCTGGAGGGGAGCATATACTTGGCACTTCCGACACCTCCTTGCGAACTCAGCTGTATCCTTCCTCAAAGTCCGCCAGAAATATCCTTGCCTTATCACCCTTGCTTCCAATGTCCTTCCCCCTGAATGACTGCCGCATTCTCCAGAATGCACCTCTTCCAGGATCCCTGGGACTTCCTCCTCGGTCACGCATCTCGCGAGGAGTCCTGACAACATCTTCCGATGCAAGCTCCCTTCCAGCATCAGGTAATGAGCCGCCTTATACCTGAAGCTCTTGGCATCCTTGACTTCTTCCGACAGTTCTCCTGTGGTCAAGAAGGTCACCAACGGATCTACCCATGAGGGCCGCCGATTCACCTCCATCACCTCCCCCTCTTCAATGGCTGGCCGAAATAGTTCGGTTAGGGTACCTCCACCCCGAGGCCCGAACTTTGCTAATCGGTCAGCTGCCATGCTTTCCTCCCTGGGAACATGTTGAATAGAAAAAGAACGGAAACCTCCAATGATAGTTCTTACCTTTGATAGATATCTCGCGAGGGTAGGCTCCCGGGCCTCGAACTCCCCTCGGATCTGCGACGCCACCACCATTGAGTCTGTGAAGGCCTCCACATCCTGAATTTCCAACTCCTTTGCCAGTCGGAGACCGGCTATCACGGCTTCGTACTCCGCCTGATTATTGGTTACAGGGAAGTGGAAGGCCACTGCTTGTTCTATGGTAACCCCTTGGGGACTTACCAGTACCATACCTCCTCCCAGGGAGTGCCTTCCTGAGGCTCCATCGACCATCATCTTCCATGCCTCCGACGGCCTCGGCTCTTCTTCCTCGGCCTCAGTGACATAATCTGCCAAAAAGTCTGTCACGGCTTGGGCTTTGATGGAGAGCCTTGGGACGAAAGAAATGTCAAACTCGCTTAGCTCGATGGACCACTTTGCCAACCTTCCTGAATGCTCCACCCCCTCAAAGACCTTGCGAAGAGGATGGTCGGTTACCACCCTAATCGAGTGCGCCTGAAAGGAAGGGCGAAGCTTCCTAGCTGAGATAACCAAAGCATACGCTAGCTTCTCCAGGATGGGGTATCGGATCTCCGCCTTTTTTAAGATTCGGCTTACATAATAGACGGGCAACTGTTTCTTCCCCTCCTCCCTAACCAAGACGGAGCTCACTGCCTCTAACCCCACTCCGAGATACAAGGCTAGGTCCTCCCCTTCCTTCGGGCTTTGAAGTAACGGAGCTTGGGAGAGTTGCCTCTTCAGCCCCTGGAATGCCTCTTCACATTCGGCCGTCCATTCGAACACTTGGTTACCACGAAGTACTTTAAAGAAAGAGGAACACCTATCCCCTGACCGAGAGAGGAACCTGCTTAGCCCGGCCAACTTCCCGGTCAAGCGCTGGACTTCTTTGGCACTGCGAGGTGATTCCAGGTCTAGAATAGCCTTAACCTTATCGGGGTTAGGTTCTACCCCCGCGGGAGTCAAGAGGTGTCCGAGGAATTTCCCGCGACTAGCCCCGAAGACGCACTTCAAGGGATTCAGCCTCATCTTGAACCTTCGCAGGGTGGCAAACGTTTCCTCCAAGTCCCGCAAGTGGGAATCAACACACTTGCTCTTGACCATGAGGTCGTCCACGTAGACCTCCAGGTTCCTTCCCCTTTAATCTCGAAAGATTCGATCCATCATGCGTTGGTACGTTGCCCCTGCGTTCTTCAACCCGAAGGGCATCATCTTATAGCTGAAGCATCCCTCTCTTGTGATGAAGGAAACATCCTTGACATCAGGAGGGTGCATCCGGATCTGATGGTAACCTGAAAATGCATCTAAAAAACTCATAAGAGAAAAACCGACGGCTGAGTCAACCAGCGCGTCGATTCGAGGCAAGGGGTAGCAATCCTTGGGACATGATTTATTTAATAAAGAAAAATCAATACACATGTGCCATTTTCCTCCTCCCTTCTTTACCATTACCACGTTGGAGATCCAGCCTGGATACTGGATCTCTGAGATGAAGCCTGCGTCTAGGAGCTTTTTGACCTCCTCTCGGATGGGGGCTTCTAGCTTGGTGGCGATGGCCCTCATCTTTTGGCGTATGGGGCGGGCTCTGGGATCCAGGCTCAAGCGATGACAGGCCACGTCCGCGTCGATGCCCGGCATGTCTGCCGCGCTCCAAGCGAAGATGTCAACGTTGCTTTGGATGCAGGCTCGCATCCGCTCCTGATCCTCGAGGCTCAAGCCTCCGCTGATCCGAATCCTTTGCACCTCCCCCGCTCTTGTAAGCACCTCCATCTCCACCACTTCTTCGGCCGGCTCCAGCCCCGACCGCTCCCAACTTACCCTTGCCTCTTCCTGCTCAAACTCGAGCTCCTCTCCCCCAACCTCATCAACTTCCATCGCCTCCTCCAGGCTCTCCTCCTGCCTCTGCTCTTCTTCATCCATCACTACTTTCGCCTCTTCTAGGCTGATCTCCTCCACCTCTGCCATCTCCTCAACAACCTCCATCGCCTCTCCCAGGCTTATCTCCCCTTTCTCAACCCCTTCCTGCTCAGCCATCTCCTTCTCCAACTCCTCTGCCTCCGTCATCCACGACACGGTGTTAACCGCCGTCACATAGCATTGCCTTGCCATCTTCGGATCCCCCCTGATCCTAACCTGCACCCCTCCATTGTTGAACTTGAGGCATTGGTGGTATGAGGAGGGTACGCAACGAAAGGCGCTGATGAGGGGACGTCCAAAGATGGCATTGTAACTACTCGGGGCGTCCACGATCACGAACCGACAGTTCCGTGAGACACCCCCAAGCCTCACATGCAGGCCCACTCCCCCTTCCACTTCTTTCCTTTCTCCGGAGAAGCCAAAAAGCGGTCCATCAGAAGCCAGGACCCTTTTTCCTTCCACCCTCATCTCATCGAAGGCCTTCTTGAAGATCACATTCACCGAGCTCCCATTGTCCACCAGTATCCGGGAGACGGTGTAGTTTTCTATCGCTGTCTGGATCACAAGCGCGTCGCAGAACGGATCCTCGTAGTCTGGCATATCCGCGGATGAGAACGTGATCTTCTCCTCTGGATGGGGAGCCAGGGAGGTCGAGGCGACCCCTCGGCGGAACATGGTTTGAAGGCTCCCCTTGCGGGTTGCCTCGATCCCCACTCCCCCATGGATCACTCCGATCCCTCCTCGGGTCCCCACATCAACCCTGTCTTCACACCTGTCCTCAGCCTCTTCTCGCTGCACTTCAACGATCCTTACCGGCGGATCCTGCCTTCCGGCCCCTCTGGCCCCTCTCATCTCCAGAAACTCTGGGCAGGTGGTTGTTGCGTGACCTTACTCCTGATGGAAGTCACAATAGGGCAACGCCACCCTGCCCCCTCTTCCTTCTCCTCCTCCCCTTCTTCCGGCTCCCCGAATTCTTCCTCCTCTTCCTCTTCCCACCTCCATGGCTTCCTGCGGTGGTGGGAAATGACCCCTTGGTCCTTGTCGCCATCCTCCCTGCTCCAGCCTTCTTTGCTCCCGGAAGTTATCTCTTCCCTGAAGTCCTCCTTGGCCCTGGGGGCGGCCCTCCTGAGGCCTCCAACCCAGTCAGTTGTTTGGCTCCCTGGCCCCCCATGCTGCTGTCCCTGCCCTCGGGGCTCTTCTCTTCTCCTATCTTCCCTCGGCTCCCTCTGCTCCCTCTACTCCCTCTGCTCTCTCTGCCTTCCTACTACCGGCTCCTTCACATCATCCTCGGCCAACCTGGCCAGCTTCCTTGCAAACGCAGGGTTTGCCCTCTCAAAGTCTATCTCCTTCGCCGCCCTCTCCATGAGCTCCTCAAAAGAGAGAGGGGGCACCCTCTTCAGCTCCATGCTGAAAAACCCTGGTCTCAGCCCTAGGGTGAAGGCAAGCATCAGCGCATACCCTGGGACCTCCTGGACCAAGAGAACCTCCTCTTGGAAACGGTCCACATAGTGACCCAGCGTCTCCTCCGGCTTCTGCCTCACTGCGAATAGGCACTCAGCCTCCTTCTTCCTTTTTTTCGAAGTTGAGAACCTCAACAGAAAACCCCTGCGCAGATCCTCAAAGCTGTAGATGGAACTCGCCGGCAACTGGTGGAACCAGTCCCTGGCCTTCTCTTTCAGAGTGATGGCAAAAAGCCTACACTTGAAGGCATCCGACATTTGTCTGATGGACACCACGTCCTCAAACCATTGCACGTGCTGAACCGGGTCATCCTTCCCGGTGTAGTAGGTCATGTCCGGCTCCCGGAACCCCTCCGGCACTGGAGCCGAGACAATGAGCTCACTAAAGGGGGTCTCGCCTCCCGCCTGGCGAGACGGCACATCTCGCGACCTCGGTTGGCTAGACCGATCCGCGAGACCATGCCCGGGGAAGAGTTCCCGCACTGTCGCCTCCTTCTCGCCCAGATCCGCCGGAAGCTCCTCTCGGGACGCTGGCCTGGGAAAAGCTCCCGCGCGGCTACGTCCCTCTCGCCTGCCTCCACCGGGACTTCCTTCCCGGGGCGCTGCCCTGGAGCGTTCTCGCCTAACAGCGGAACCACCTCCACCGGAACCTGCGGCGTCTCCCACTCATTCCTTGCCGAGAAGGCCAAGCTGATCGTCTGCATGACTTCTCGCCTGAAGTCCTCAAACATCTTCTTCGTCGCATCATCCACCCGGGTGGGGGATCCTCCTGCGCCTGATACTTCACCTTTGCCTCCTGCCATGGGACTTAACTCGAGATTTTCTTACACCGACTGCTTCCACGCTCACCGCACCAGAACTATTGAAGCCAAAATTGACCCCAACGAATGTTCACAAACCAAAGTGTAGCCGACGCCTACTTCTCTCTTATCTCGACCCTTGACTGGCTGCTAAGGTCAAAAGACTGACCCAAAGCCTCAGCTGGGAGGTCCCACCACACACCCGGAAGATCTCTGAGAGCTTCCCCTCCAAAGCCAAATGCTGGGCTGGGAGCTCCTCAGAAGGCACTAGAGTTGGAGAATAATGAAAAGCCCTGCCATCCAAAGAGCCCCTATGGGTCTTTTTATAGTCTTCCTTTGACCTGGAAATACTGAAATACCCCTGAGGGGTCTGCCAATAGCCAAATCCCGCTGTCATCCCAAGGGCATTTGGGTAATTTTACCTCGGGATAATAATAAAATAATCTCCTCTGGACTCCGGGTCCCACCACGTGGGCCCACTTGGCGAGACCCCCGGCCTAGAAGGCTCTCGCTGGGTCCCCTCTAGGCCCGCCTTGGCGAGAACTCCTGCCAGGAAGGTTCTCGCGCTAGGTAGTCATGATGCCATTGCGAATGAAGGCTCACCTAAGGCCTTCTCGTCTGCCCTGGTCGGTCGACGATCTCTCTGCCGTGGGCTCGACTATCTGCTCTGGTTTCCCCAGCTTTCGCCTGCCCTTGGCGGGAGCTCCTTCAGGGCGGAAGCTCCTCCGGCTTTGGACCCGAAGCCTGTCGTGGCGCGAACGATATCGCCCACTGTTAGGCGGGAGCCTTTTAAGGACCGAAGCCTGTCGTGGCGCGAACGATATCGCCCACTGCCAGGCGGGAGCCTTTTAAGGACGAAAACTCCACAAGTATGCCTTAGGGTTAACCCAAGGCTAGCCTGAGGCTAGCCCAATTCCTCAGTGGTGTCTCCGGGTCCCACCCAGCGAATATGGGGTTGTACACCTGGTATCTGTTGCATGACTTCTGGAATCACTCCAACCAGGTATAAACTCAAAATCCTAGCCAGATTTGCCTTCTTAATTCCTTCCTTGATCTTATCAAATACAACTGTTGACCAGTCAGTTGGAATTTGAAAAACAATTCTTGTCATGAGGCAGAACATATAGGCTGAGACCCTATCATGTCCACCAGGTTTGCACAAAATCACCTTTTCAACAACTTCAGACAGAAATTTGCCTTGTTGATTCATCCCTTTCCGGTTGATAGCTGCTCCAATCTTGATGGTTGGATCCAATCCACACCATTGGAGGGCCTCCCTTGTCTTAGAGGCTGGGACCTCTTCTTCATCTTGTATGCTAGGTAGTTGAAGATTCTTTCGTAAACTTCTTGGTGTAAGTTTCACCTTCGTCCCATGAACAGTGGATTTGATCTTGAGACCAGAAGAATCCACTGATGCAGAGGTATAGAATTCAATCACCTCCTTCTTCCAGATCTTTGACGGTTCTGAGATAAGGAATTCCAGTCCATTGTCTGTAAGAAGAATAATTACTTGTTTGATTTCTGGTGCGCCATTGACGAATGCATCCCGTACCAGCTCATAACCTCATTGACGTTATCCTCAACCTTTGCCGCCATTGGAAAGATTAGAAAACTGGAGAGAAGAGAAGAGAGAGAATGTCGACACAGGGTTTTAGTCTTGAAAACCTTGTGAGCGTGTCGACAGAATACGTTCTTGACCTATTTATACCCTCTATTGAAAGAAGGTCAAAAGGCGAGCAAAAACAGACTAAATGTGTCGACACAGATGAAATGTGTCGACACAAACTTTTTCTGTCTCGACAACAATTCTGATTACTAAGTGTCGACACCAATTGGAGATATGTCGACACCTGAGATACTTAGTAGAGCATCAGAAATTCTGTGTCGACTCTTAGTTCAAGTGTCGACACAAAATCTGTAAGTGTCGACACCATTATTCTGGTGAAGTCGACACTACATTTCTGGATGAGCCGACTATTTGACCCTTAAGTGTCAACACAAATTCTCTGTGTCGACACAAATACTCTGACTAGTCGACATGACTTCACTGAGTCGACACATTATCACTGAATGTGTCGACACCATTTTACTTAGCCAATTTCTGTTTTACAATACCACTTGAAAGTTTGTTGATAAACTAATCAATGGTCAGCATTCCTAATTCAATTTTAAATTTATTGAATTTTGTTTCATCCAGTGGCTTAGTAAAAACATCTGCAATTTGATAATCTATTTTAACAAATTCCAATGAGATATCTTCTCTTTCTACATGCTCTCTAAGAAAATGTTATTTTATTTCTATATGCTTAGTTCTACTATGAGAAACAGGGTTGTTAGCAATAGAAATAGCACTCTTAGAATCACACAATAAAGGTGTTCTACTTACTTGAATACCATAGTCCTTTAACTGATGCTGAATCCACAATAGCTATGCACAGCAACTTCCAGCAGCAACATATTCAGACTCAGCTGTGGATATTGCCACAATGGTCTGCTTCTTACTGCTCCATGATATCAGTCTTCCTCCAAAGAATTGGCAAGTACCTGTAGTACTCTTTCTATCCTCTCTACAGCCTACAAAATCTGCATCTGAATAACATATTAGTTGAAAATCTCCATTCCTAGGATACCAAAGTCCTAGATTTGGTGTGCCCTTTAAATATCTCAAAATTCTTTTAACAGCAGTGTAATGAGATTCTTTAGGGCATGCCTGGTACCTAGCACATACATATGTAGCATACATAATATCTGGTCTACTAGCTGTGAGGTATAATAGAGAGCCAACTATTCCTCTATACAAAGACTCATCTACAGGCTTACCTGTATCATCTTTACATATAGGCATATTTGTTCCCATAGGAGTTTTCATGGTAGAGCAAGATTCCATACCATATTTCTTTATCAACTCTTTGGTGAACTTAGACTGGGATATGGACAAGCCATCATCAGTCTGTCTTACTTGGAGTCCCAAGAAGAACTTAAGTTCCCCCATACTACTCATTTCAAACTTCCCTTGCATAAGTTTGGCAAACTTCTTGCAAAGGTTGTTCTCTGTAGACCCAAAAATTATGTCATCCACATAGATTTAGACTATGATTATCTTACCTTTAGATTCCCTAAGGAATAGAGTCTTGTCTATTTTCCCTCTTGAGAATTTGTTCTCAATAAGGAAAGTAGACATGGTGTCATACCAAGCCCTTGGGGCTTGCTTTAACCCATATAATGCTTTCTTAAGTCTAAAAACATAATCAGGTTTAAGAGAATCTACAAAACCTGATGGATGTTCCACATAGACTTCTTCTTTTAGATCTCCATTCAGAAATGCTGATTTCA
The DNA here is from genome assembly GCA_039513925.1 of Platanthera zijinensis. Taxonomy (NCBI): domain Eukaryota; kingdom Viridiplantae; phylum Streptophyta; class Magnoliopsida; order Asparagales; family Orchidaceae; genus Platanthera; species Platanthera zijinensis. Next base: position 174,499,677 of record CM077093.1, read on the forward strand.
CATCCATTTGGTATATCTTGAATCCTTGGTATGCAGCATAGGCAAGAAACATCCTAATTGCCTCCAGTCTTGCTACTGGGGCAAATGTCTGATCAAAATCTATTCCCTCTTCCTGCCTATATCCTTTAGCAACCAGTCTTGCTTTGTTCTTTACTATTACTCCACTCTCATCCAACTCATTCCTAAATATCCACTTTGTTCCAATGATGTTGTGGTCTTTTGGTTTAGGAACAAGCACCCAGACTTTGCACCTTCTGAATTGATTAAGCTCCTCTTGCATAGCATTAATCCAACGTTGGTCTTGGATGGCTTCTTCAAATTTCTTAGGTTCCAATTGAGATAGGAAACTTGAGTGCAGGACTGTGCTCAGATTTCTGCTTCTAGTCTGCACTCCTTGACTTGGATCACCTATTATTTGATTAGTTGGACGATCTTTTAGATGTCTTATGGCTGGAGGAAGATTTCCTTCAGGTTGGACATCTCCAGCTCCTTCATCATGCTGTACTTCTTGGTTGTCATCAGCTTCTATAGAGTTTTGTACTCCCCTGGACTGTAGCCTTCATTTTCCACTGCTTCATCTGCATTTGATGCTTCTTCAATGGAAAGCTTGTCCATCCTTTTGCTTATACCTGTTGGACTGTATGAACTACAAGGCAACTCACAATTGATTAATCTTGATTCATCAAACACAACATGTACAGATTCTTCTACAACTTGAGTAGTCAAGTTGAAGACTCTATAGGCCTTACTATTTATGTTGTACCCAACAAATATCCCATCTTGGGATTTGGCAGCAAACTTAGTTAGGTATGACTTGCCATTGTTAAGTATATAGCACTTGCAACCAAAGATCCTAAAGTAGGATAGATTTGGTTTTCTACCTTTCATAATTTCATAGGGAGTCTTTTTGTGGCACTTGGTGATAGAAACCCTATTGATCACATGACATGCTGTGTTTACAACCTCAGCCTAGAAATATTCTGGAAGAGAGGTGTCACTCAATAGAGTTCTACCAGCTTCAATCAATGTCCTATTCTTTCTTTCAGCAATACCATTTTGCTGTGGTATTCTAGGTGAGGAGAATTCCTGGAAAATCCCAAAGTCTTCACATAATTTTGTCATACTTTCAGATTGAAATTCAGTGTCATGGTCACTTCTGATTTTGACCACTGTACTGTTTAGTTCATTCTGAATTTGTTTCACAAAATTAAGTAAGACACTTGGGGTTTCTGATTTTTGTCTCAGAAAGAACACCCATGTATATCTAGAATAGTCATCTACAACCACAAGAGTGTAGACCTTCCTACCTAGACTATGAACTGGCATAGGACCAAAAAGATCCATATGTAAGAGGTATAAGCACCTCACAGAATCCTTGTTTTCAAGACTATGAAATGAGGATTTTGTCTGCTTTCCCTTTTGACAAGCTGAACATATCCCTACCTTTATACACTTAACTTGAGGACTATTCCTCACTAACTCTTTGCTGAAGAGTTGGCCAATTGTCTTGTAGTTAAGATGAGCCAACCTCTTGTGCCACTTGACATAATGAGATGCATTATCATCAGCCACAAGACAGATGGGAGAAGCCTTGTTCTCACATACAAAATTAAGAAAATAAGCATTTCTCTTTCTATACCCAGTCAATATGATCTTTTGATCACTTGACCTTTTGATATGACATCCATCCTTAACAAATGAAATGTCATATCCAAGATCACTCAGTTGACTTATGCTAATCAGATTATGCTTCAAATCTTTTACATAAGCCACTTGGGTGATGGTAATTTGGTTTGAAGAAATGTTACCAAACCCTTTGATGATTCCTCTTTCAGATCCACCAAAGATTACTTTAGGTCCATCTTTGACAGATGTGTACTCCTTCAGCAGCCCCTTTGTTCCAGTCATGTGTTTGGAACATCCACTGTCTAAGTACCATATAGGGGCATGACAACTTGGACTTTCCTGCAATACATAATTACTTTCCCTTAGAGCCCAAGAATGTCTTGGGTCCTTGGTTCAAGTTAGCTCCATTCATATCAAATCTTTTAGCAATTCCTCTAACAGGTAGATTGGTGTTCTTCCTAACACTTGTGTTATGCCAACAGTCCAAGGCAAAATGCCCTATTTTGCCACAGCACCAGCAATCATATTTGTTGTACCTAGTTCTAGGTACAATCTTAGCAGTTTTGTAGTCTGGAAAATTCCTGACATGTGCTGGTGCTGCTGCAACCATACCCATTGGTTTCCTTGGAAGATGGGATTTATTGTCATGGACTGACTTATTGGCTTTAACGGCTTTGTCACTTAGAACCTCAATCTTCTTATGACCATGAATGTGTTCATGATCATATTTGTTAGAAGGCAAGTGCACCTTTCTAAACATAACAGGGACTGAAAGGTTTAGAGGTTGAACAGGAGCTTTGCCTTTTCTTTTGAATTGGGCAGCCCTGGGGTTACCTTTGAAGCCTAATCCAGCCTTACCTTTTTGAGCCACAAACTCATCTATTAAAGGTAAGATAGATTTTGGCTTAGAGTAACTAGCCACTAATTCTTTCTCTATTCTTAGTCTGGCCTCCAGACTCTTAATTTGATCATTGTTATATTTGATTGTGCCCATCTGAATATAGGTTATATTTTTCAGTTTGGCAATCTCATTTAACTTTTGATCCATTACTTTTTCAAACTCAGTTGCAGCCTTCTTAAGATCAGCAATTTCCTGAGCCTGAGTTTTGACTAAGTTCTTGCTTTTCTTAAAAGCCTGCAACAGGTCCCTATATTCATCCATCAACTGATGAATATCACCTTCTAATTCAGATCCATTCACATCACTTGATGTAGATGAATCTGACTCTGAACCAGTACTAAAATCAGAAGAACTAGAAACCTTTTGTACCTTACTAGGACCAGACTGATTCTGGCATTGATTATCTTCTAACTCAGCCATCAGACCCATACATTCCTTGTCTTCTTGATCATGAATGGAATCCATCAGTTGTAGAAATTCTTCTTCTTCATTGACTGCATACAATCCTATGTATGCTTCTGCTTCAGATTCTGACTCTAATGAGGACTGATCTGTAAGGCTCTTTTCCTTCTTTGCAACAAAGGATTTCTCCTTCTTGCCCTTTTGATGAGTCTTCTTTTTGTCAGATGACTCCTTCCTCTTATCTGGACAATCAGCCACCACATATCCAGGCCTATTGCAACAATAGCATACAATCTTTGATGTAATGGCTTTGCTGGGCTTAGTTCTGCTCCCCTCCTTCCTTGATGATTTTCTCTTCTGATAATAATCATCAGCTTACTGTGATGTGGAGGGCCTTGACTTCCACTACTTCTTCTTTAAGAACCTCTGAAACTGTCTTGTAAAAGCAGCAAAATCTGTATCTGAATCACTACTTTCTGAAACCTGATTGTCTGAATTTTCAGAATTAACTTCTGCAACTTCCTTAGGAGGAGATGGAGATATCCTCCTATACTTTCTAATGACTTCTGCCTTGAAGGCCACTGACTTGTCTCTATGCTCTCCTTTTGAATTCTTTTCTTCCTCCTTCCTAACCATTAGTTGCATTTCATAAGATAGCAACTTTCCAAACAAGGTTGGAGGAGAAATCTCTGCCAGTTTAGCCACTTCTCTTATGGCACAAATCTTGGTGTCCCAGTCCTTTGTTAAGGACCTTAGGAACTTGTCATTCAGTTCATAGGTACTGAATATCCTTCCATAGGACATCAATTCATTTACTATTCTGTAGAGTTTCTTATAGCATTCAGTTATGCTATCAGACTTCCCTTGTCTGAAACTCTCATACTCTTGGTTGAGCATAGACTTCCTATCCTGTCTAACTTCTTCTGAACCCTCCATGTAGACAATCAAGGTGTCCCACATTTCCTTGGAGGTTTTACAGTGAATCAGATTTTGGAATGTAGAATCATCTATGGCACTTACTATTATATTCTGAGCTCTCTTATCCATAGTTGCCAATATGATTTCATCCTTTGTCATTTCTGAAAAATCCTTAGGAATTTGCTGATTTTCATCTAATACAGAAATCTTCATTGTAATGTATGGACCTTCTTTCACTGTGATATAGATTCTTGAGTCTGAGGCCTCCATAAACAACCTAACCCTTTCCTTCCAGATTCCAAAGATTTCTTTTCTGCAGATGGGTAGCTTCATAGATCCCAACTCCTTGTGATTCTCACCTGAACCCATTTTCTTGATTCTTGATTCTGCCTTTAGATCTAACTCAGACTGTTAAGTCTTACTTTGAGTAACCTCCCTCTGATACCACTTGATAGTTTTACTTTCAAGACTGCCTAAACACCTAGAGGGGGGGGTGAATAGGTTCTAATGCTTGTTTTCAATTTAGGCAGAATATAACTACTGAATATATACACACAACACAGCAATCATAGAAATTCACACATCACAGATTGCACACAGTTTTATAGTGGTTCCCCAAGATCTGGGTACATCCACTTTCCCCCTTCACCTATCTAGCAGTGTGCTAGATTCGGCCAAACTCTCTTCCTTAACTCAGATCCTCGGATCCTACAGCTCAGAATCCAAAATGGATTCCTACAACTCAGAGTGATACCACACTCCTACAACTCAGGCAATCCAGCCCTACCTCAGTCTTTATCCAAGACCTACCACTCAGAGATTATCTCTCATACACTCAGCTTTTATAACATAGGCTTACAACTCAGATCTATATTAATAGATCCTATAGAATTTAGAAAAGAGTTTTATAGAATCTTGCCCTTGTTGAGAGAGAAAGGACAAGACAGCACCTGATCAGCTGATGGATGAAACCAACTGAAACTTAGCTTTCTTCAAAGCTTCTTGAATCTGAACTAGCTGAGTTGATTTCCAAACAGCTTCTTGAGAAACCTGTAACAGCTTCCTTCTTGATCTTCAAACGGCTGGATCCCTCTCTATCCAATTCCTTTGGAAATTCTTCAGAATTCTAGGATGAATTCTCCTTAGACTGATCCTGAGAGGTTGAACCCTTCAGAATGTCTTCTTAGATCTTCTGATGAAGATCTTCTTCAGTGCCTTGCACTTTCTTGATTTGATTCCTTAATCAGATTTCTTTAAGTGTTGCTTCTCAATCACAAAAATAAATCATCATGTATTCTACTTCTGAATCTGTCTATTTATAGACCTTCTTTTTGGTGACCGGCTGGTCCAGTTTCTATCTGTTTTCTGACAAGTCTGACAGCTTCAGTTAATCTGTTGTAACCCACAGCTGTCAAGTCTTCAAACAGATCATGTGCCTTTGTCTTGGACAGCAAAGTGTCGAGACTGTCTGTCAGAAAGTGTCGAGACCATCTGTCTATATGTGTCGACACAAGTAACTTTGGTGTCGACACTGCCTCTGGAGAAGTCGACAAGTTTGCCTTTAAGTCGACTCAGCTTCTGCATACTACAACTTGAGAGTAAGTCGACACTGAGTATTTATGTCGACTCAAACACTTCATCATTCTTCAGCAAATGACTTGGTCTAGACTTGGCAGTGTGTAACACCCCAAAATGTTGTAGGAGCGACGGGGATCGATTTTGGCCAAGACGAGGTTTTGGTGCAGGTGACACGGGCCCCGACACGGGCGTGTCGGAGGCCGTGTCGGGCGTGTCGAGCTCGGGCCGTGTAGTCGACCAGTTCAGGTCGACGATGGTCGTGTGGTGGAACACGGCCTAGGACACGGGCGTGTCCCAGGCCGTGTCACACCTGGGCTATACGGTGGGATACACGGGCAGTGATACGGGCACGAACACGGGCGTGTCTAGTTTGACACAGGCGTGTCTGATGCCGTGTCACCAAGCCGTGTACCTCTCTGACTGCGAATTGTTGGCCGATTGCACACGGGGGGCGTGACACGGGTCCCGACACGGGCGTGTCGCCGGTGACACGGGCGTGTCGGAGGCCGTGTCACATGCCGTGTTACTGGTTTTCAATTTTGGTCGAGATGGCGAATGAGCTACACGGCCAGGCACACAGCCGTGTGTGAACCCGTGTTCGGCCCAGATTTTATGATTTCAGATGTAATCTTGACCGTTCGTTTCCTTGGCTTTGGATCCGACGGTGGGGGGCTGTTCCTGAGAGGTTTTAGCTGGGTTTTAGGGTTAGAATCCCTCATTCCATCCAAGTAAATCTCTCTCTAAGTTTTAGAGAGAGGGGAGATCAAGTTTGGAGGAGGAGACCAAGATCCGGCCGCCGGAGGAGCGTCGGAGCTCCGAATCGCGATCCGAGTCCAGATCCGCGGAGGTGACGCCGTTGCGGTGCTTTTCAACCGCATAGTTTTCGATGGCGCCGCGGAAGAACACAAGGGTAACGATTTCTCATCCTTGGGCATGTGAAGCCCTCTTTTCCTTTGCATAGGAAGCCCTCTCTCGCGAGTGAGCGAAGAGTTGGAGCGTTCCTTGGGGTAGATATGTGAAGTCCCCCTTGTGTAGAGTCCGTATGCGTGAATGGACTTAGGCATTGTGTGTGAAGCCTATTCGGACATGTTGGTCCGGATCGGTGATGTTGCATTGCATTTGAACCGGGCAAGAATCCGGATGTTTGGGTGTTTTCAGGTTTTCTACGTGGTAGATTGCATCAGGGAGCCTTGGAGATTAACTCCAAGGTGCACCCGGAAATTCCGGCAAAAGCGGGTTTTGCCAACACGATGGTCGGGGAGCCAACGTGAACATAACCGGGTTATGTGATTATTGTGGTGGAAACGGGACTCGGTGAGCCTTGGCCTGCGCATATGGCTTAAATTGTCGTTGCGGTGTGAGCACGGGTCAGGCGGAACCGTACCCGGTCTATGTCGTTCGGTAGGACCGTTGGCATGGATGAGGGTCTTCGGCGGTCTATGGCTTAAATTACCGTGACCAAGGCCAGGAAGGCAAAATGCTCATATGGATGACCGCCCAAGAGGCGGTGGTGGATTGGGAACGTCTATGGCTTGAATTGACGTGACGTTGGCCGGTTCGCCGAGAATGTGCCCTGAGTGCACGGGGTGTGTGGCCGTGCGAGCCTACGCCTGTGGTGAAGTGCAAATACTTTATATAATTGCCTATGCTAATAAAGTGCAGGGAAAGAGCATTGCCGCCCCGAATGTGGGGGCGGGATCGTTATAATTTGGTCAGCATTGCTGGCCGTTGCTATTGTTTGCCACCGGGCGGTGGTTTGTGGCTTGCAGGTGCTGCGGAGCAGAGCGGGAAATAGCGGGCTAAAGCCCTTGTTGCTGTGCCGGCCCTCGAAGGCCTAATTGCTTATGTTTCTTTCCCGTTTTTCATGTATGGCAGGCCTGCGTGCCGAAGTTTGGAAAACACTCCTTTTGTTAAGTGAACAGTGTAAGGCCTTAAGGTCATTTCTCTTTTCGTGTATGTATACATTCCTGAGTTTGTAGTGGACATTCATGCTGTTGTGGCTGGGTTCTTATTTCTTTTGCAACCTAATAAATTGCTTCCGCTAGGTGTTGTGTAGGACGACATGATTGGTTGAATGGTTTCAACGCGTAACCAACCGGTCTGTCCATAGTATATGGCGTCGGGCCTCGGCCGGACCTACTGCTATATGCTATGCGACGGATAGGGGTGTTACAAATTGGTATCAGACTTCTGGTTTCGGTCAAGCTTAAATGAATTCGTGGACGAATTCACTTTAAGGGGTGGTGAGCACATGTGTGCGTCATCGTTATAACATGAAAAGAACCCATGAATGTCCACTTAGGAATGAAAATACACATGTTTGAGGAACCTGCGCGTTCTTATAATTGCTGTTTGCAGTAATTTTTGGTCGCTTATCGGTGTTTTGCACGATTATAGGTGACCAGAAGTGGTGCTGGGCCGTCTGAACGGCCAAGTTCTGAGGCGAGCAGTGCGCCAAGTGAAGCGCCTGCAACACCTCCGTCTGCCGAGACCATTAGGCTGGTGGCAGAAGCGGTCATGGCAATGATTAATGCGCAGCCTGCAAGGCAGGTGCAGCAGCCTGCTCCTGCTGTGGAGCAAGCACCGCTTCAGACGACAGAGCAAAGGAGGGTTGAGCAAGTAGTTTTGGAGCCAGAGTTGCCTCGGAGAGCAACTGAAAGACAACTGAAGCACGTGATGGGCTTTCATCCACCGGTATTCACGGGGGCAGAAACCCCGACCCAAGCAGAGGATTGGCTCTCAAGGGTCAACAGGGTGATGACTGCGACGGAAACGGAAGAGTGGCAGAAGACCACAATAGCGACGTTCATGTTGGATGGGGACGCAAGACTATGGTGGGAAGGCCTAGAGCTACATCATTTGCGGGGAAGGCCGTTGGCCGAAGTTTCGATGGAGGAGTTTGCGAGACTATTCATGGCTCGATACCTCCCCTCGGCGCAGAGAATTGTGCTAGAAAGCGAATTTCAGAAGTTGGTGCAAGGGGATTACACTGTTGATGAGTACCTCCATGAGTTTACTCGGTTGGGGAGATATGTCGGCGCTACCTTCGCAGACGAGGAGCGCAAGACGAGCCGCTTCTATGAAGGGCTAAGAGACGATTTAAGGTTGCTACTGTCAGGGCCCAAGGCGCAGGGTTTCATGACCCTGGTCAATTCGGCCCGGTCCTTGGAGAAGGACATGAAGAATGTCCAAGCGAAAAAGGAATCCAGTGCTAAGAAATCGGAGTTCAAGGCACCGACTACGTCGAAGTCGGGCTACCGCAGATTCTATAAGAAAGCTAAGACGTCGGGTCCAGCTTCTGCGGGTGCCTCGGGGGCAACTACTAATCGAACCCCGGGCGCTTGTTTCACGTGTGGAAAGACGGGGCACTTTGCCCGTGATTGCTGGAGTGGACGCTCAAAGTCCGAAAGGAAACAAGGAGCTACCTACGAGGAGAAGGGCAAAGCAGTGGAGTCGACCGCGTCCCACTATGCTCCGACTCAGCCTAGAGTCTATAACTTGGGCCAGCAGGAGGTCATCAAGCAAGCGGATGTGGTGACAGGTATGAGTTAATTTATAGCAAGTTAGCTTTAATACCGTTATCTATTGCTTGTTAGCCTAATATTGTTTGTATAGGCTTTGTTGTGATTAGTGATAGTCCGGCACGGGCACTGTTCGACACGGGAGCTTCACATTCCTTCTTGTCCGAAAGTTTCATATCGCGCATCGGAGTCCCTTCTTCGATGGCGAAGGACAAGTTGGAAGTGCTGCTACCAAATGGGTGCTCGATGCGTGCGGACAGGGTGTGCGCTGTAAAGGTTCACATTGGGAGCCAAGAGTTCGACTTGCTAGCGTCATTGCTGTCGCTAGTAGAGTTCGACGTGATCTTTGGAATGGATTGGCTGTCAGAGCAGAAAGCTTGGATTGACTGTGATCGGAAGGAGGTCAAGCTGGGTGTAGGGCGGGAGACTACATTCGAGGGGCTGAAGGGGTCGAGCAAGACACTGATGTCTGCTCTTCAGGTGGTGAAGGCGGTTCGTGCTGGTGCAGAGCTGTTCTTCGCAATAGTGGGGGCTGTGGAGCCAAAGTCCACGTTGGATACCATTCCCGTGGTTTGCGAATACCCCGATGTGTTCCCGGATAGTCTTCCCGGAGCCCCACCGCAGCAGGAGATTGATTTCACCATCGAGCTCGTGCCGGGGGCCAAACCGGTGTCACGTGCTCCATATAAGTTGGCGCCTAAGGAGATGGCAGAGTTGAAAGTTCAGCTAGAGGAGCTGATGGAGCAAGGTTATGTGCGTCCAAGCTCGTCGCCTTGGAGCGCACCGGTCCTCTTCGTTAAGAAGAAGGATGGTAGTATGCGGTTGTGTATCGACTACAGAGAGTTGAACAAGCTGATGGAGAAGAATAAGTACCCGATCCCGAGGATTGATGATCTCTTTGATCAGTTAGTCGGATCGTCGGTATATTCTAAGTTGGACTTGAAGTCGGGATACTATCAGCTGAGGATCAGGGAGTGTGATATCCCGAAGACGGCGTTCAGCACAAGGTATGGGCATTTCGAGTTCACGGTCATGCCGTTCGAACTGACGAATGCGCCATCGGTATTTATGGACTTGATGAACAGAACGTTCAGAGATTTCCTGGATCGCTTTGTGATCGTCTTTATTGACGATGTTTTGGTGTACTCGCAGTGCGAAGAAGATCACTTCAAGCACTTGCATCTGGTGTTGGAGACTTTGAGGAGGAATGAGCTTTATGCGAAATTCTCCAAGTGCGAGTTCTGGCTACCCTCAGTAGCGTTCCTTGGGCACATTGTTAGTGGGGAAGGTATAGCGGTGGATCCGGCGAAGATCGTTGCGATACGGGAGTGGCCTGTGTTGTCTTTTTTCGCGGAAGTCCGTAGTTTTCTCGGGCTTGCCGGATATTACAGGCGCTTCGTAGAGAACTTCTCGCGGATAGCGCTACCTCTCACGAAATTGACAAGGAAGGATCAGAGATTCTTGTGGATGCAAGAGTGCGCGCAAGCTTTTGAGGAGCTGAAGAGGCGGTTGACCACGGCGCCAGTGCTTAGTTCGCCGAGTGGGACCGAGGGCTTCGAGGTGTATAGCGACGCTTCGGGTAGTGGCTTGGGCTGCGTGTTGTTGTAGCATGGGAGCGTGATAGCGTATGGATCGCGTCAGTTGAAGGTGCATGAAAGGAACTATCCGGTCCACGACTTGGAGTTGGCGGCCGTGATATTTGCACTCAAGTTGTGGAGGCACTACCTTTACGGCGTAAGGGTCGATATATACACCGATCACAAGAGCCTAAAATACTTGTTGGATCAAAAGGACCTTAATATGAGGCAGAGGAGGTGGATGGAGTTCCTAGGGGACTACACCTTCAAAATACATTATGTACCCGGGAAGGGCAACGCAGTTGCGGATGCGCTGAGCCGCAGGGCTCCGGCCCAAGCCAACTGGTTGTCGGTGCATGATGAGCGGCTAGTACGGGAGTTGGAGGAGCTTGAGATCTGTTGCGTTGACAAGCAGACGAGCGCCAAAGCATTGTTAAACTGGACAGAGGTGCAGTATGACCTGGCTGACCGGGTTCGGCAGGCATTGGAGTTAGATGACTCCATGAAGGAGCTTATGGAGGCCGCTCTGGATGGGTCAAATTCCCAGTTTTCAGTGGAAGATGGTTTATTAAGGAAGGACCATCGGTTGTGCGTCCCGAGTGGGGGTAACCTCCGGGCGGAGTTGATGTACGAGGCTCATCATACCAAGTACTCAATCCACCCCGGGAGCACGAAGATGTATCGTGATCTCAAGAAGCTGTTTTGGTGGCCGGGGCTTAAGAAAGATGTGGCGTTGTTTGTGGCTAAATGCCAAACGTGCGCCTTGGTGAAGGCGGAATGCCAAAAGCCGAGAGGATTTCTGAAGCCTTGTCTATACCGGAGTGGAAGTTTGACGACATATCTATGGACTTTGTGCATGGGTTGCCAAGGTCGCAGAAAGGGAACGACGCCATCTGGGTGATCGTTGATCGGTTAACTAAAGTGTCGCATTTCATTCCGCATAGGAAGGATGACTCAGTGGAGAAGCTGGCGAAGCCATACGTGGATAATATTGTTAGGCTGCATGGTGTGCCCCGTAGCATTGTGAGTGATCGCGATGGGCGGTTCACGTCAAATGATTGGAGGTTGGTGCAACAGATGCTGGGAACAAAGTTAAAGTTCAGTACAGCTTTCCATCCGCAGACGGATGGGCAGACCGAGAGGGTCAATAGAACGATGGAGGACATGCTACGCATGTGTGTTCTAGACTTCGAGAAGCATTGGCGCCCTTCGAGGCCCTGTATGGTAGGAAGTGTCGCACGTCGTTATAGTGGCTTGAAACGGGTGAGGCAAGGTTGTACAAGAAGCAGGAGGTGGAGAGTGCTACCTCGTTAGTGCGGATCATTCGGGAGCGCTTGTTGATCGCTCAGGACCGGCAGGCGAAGTATTACAATGCCAAGCACCGGAACGTGGAGTTCGCGGTAGGCGATTGGGTATACCTGAAAGTGAAGCCGTTCAAGGGGGTTTCGCGGGTGAGACGCTTGAAGAAGCTGAGCCCAAGATACCTTGGACCTTTTGAGGTTCTGGAGTGAGTCGGCGAAGCGGCATACCGTTTGAGGCTATCGGAGGAATTAAGTGGATTACATGATGTGTTCCACATTTCTGTGTTGCGGAAGGCGGTGCAGGAGCCTTCGCAGGTGATCGCGGTTGACCAAGTGCCGGTGGATGAGGGGTTGACGACTAGGGTCAAGCCCATTCGTATCGAAGATGTTGAGGTCAAGAGACTCCGTAACAAGGAGATCCGGATGGTTAAGGTCCAGTGGGATAATTGCGGGCGAGAGGAGCTCTCTTGGGAACGGGAGCAGACTATGCTGGAGGAGTACCCGGAATTGTTCCGCTCAGGTACTGTTTTACGTTAAGCCCTGTTTTTCCTTTATTAATTTCGTGGACGAAATTCTTTAAGGGGGGGTAGAATTGTAACACCCCAAAATATTGTAGGAGCGACGGGGATCGATTTTGGCCAAGACGAGGTTTTGGTGCAGGTGACACGGGCCCCGACACGGGCGTGTCGGAGGCCGTGTCGGGCGTGTCGAGCTCGGGCCGTGTAGTCGACCAGTTCAGGTCAACGATGGTCGTGTGGTGGAACACGGCCTAGGACACGGGCGTGTCCCAGGCCGTGTCACACCTGGGCTGTACGGTGGGATACACGGGCAGTGACACGGGCACGAACACGGGCGTGCCTAGTTTGACACGGGCGTGTATGATGCCGTGTCACCAAGCCGTGTACCTCTCTGACTGTGAATTGTTGGCCGATTGCACACGGGGGGCGTGACACGGGTCCCAACACGGGCGTGTCGCTGGTGACACGGGCGTGTCGGAGGCCGTGTCACATGCCGTGTTACTGGTTTTCAATTTTGGTCGAGACGGCGAATGAGCTACACGGCCAGGCACACGGCCGTGTGTGAACCCGTGTTCGGCCCAGATTTTATGATTTCAGATCTAATCTTGACCGTTCGTTTCCTTGGCTTTGGATCCGACGGTGGGGGGTTGTTCCTGAGAGGTTTTAGCTGGGTTTTAGGGTTAGAATCCCTCATTCCATCCAAGTAAATCTCTCTCTAAGTTTTAGAGAGAGGGGAGAGAAAGTTTGGAGGAGGAGACCAAGATCCGGCCGCCGGAGGAGCGTCGGAGCTCCGAATCGCGATCCGAGTCCAGATCCGCGGAGGTGACGCCGTTGCGGTGCTTTTCAACCGCATAGTTTTCGATGGCGCTGCGGAAAAACGCAAGGGTAACGATTTCTCATCCTTGGGCATGTGAAGCCCTCTTTTCCTTTGCATAGGAAGCCCTCTCTCGCGAGTGAGCGAAGAGTTGGAGCGTTCCTTGGGGTAGATATGTGAAGTCCCCCTTGTGTAGAGTCCGTATGCGTGAACGGACTTAGGCATTGTGTGTGAAGCCTATTCAGACATGTTGGTCCGGATCGGTGATGTTGCATTGCATTTGAACCGGGCAAGAATCTGGTTGTTTGGGTGTTTTCGGGTTTTCTACGTGGTAGATTGCTTCAGGGAGCCTTGGAGATTAACTCCAAGGTGCACCCGGAAATCTGGGCAAAAACGGGTTTTGCCAACATGATGGCCGGGGAGCCAACGTGAACATAACCGGGTTATGTGATTATTGTGGTGGAAACGGGACTCGGTGAGTCTTGGCTTGCGCATATGGCTTAAATTGTCATTGCGGTGTGAGCACGTGTCAGGCGGAACCGTACCCGGTCTATGTCGTTCGGTAGGACCGTTGGCATGGATGAGGGTCTTCGGCGGTCTATGGCTTAAATTGCCGTGACCAAGGCCAGGAAGGCAAAATGCTCATATGGATGACCGCCCAAGAGGCGGTGGTGGATTGGGAACGTCTATGGCTTGAATTGACGTGACGTTGGCCGGTTCGCCGAGAATGTGCCCTGAGTGCACTGGGTGTGTGGCCGTGCGAGCCTACGCCTGTGGTGAAGTGCAAATACTTTATATAATTGCCTATGCTAATAAAGTGCAGGGAAAGAGCATTGTCGCCCCGAATGTGGGGGCAGGATCGTTATAATTTGGTCAGCATTGCTGACCGTTGCTATTGTTTGCCGCCGGGCGGTGGTTTGTGGCTTGCAGGTGCTGCGGAGCAGAGCGGGAAATAGCGGGCTAAAGCCCTTGTTGTTGTGTCGGCCCTCGAAGGCCTAATTGCTTATGTTTCTTTCCCGTTTTTCATGTATGGCCGGCCTGCGTGCCGAAGTTTGGAAAACACTCCTTTTGTTAAGTGAACAGTGTAAGGCCTTAAGGTCATTTCTCTTTTGGTGTATGTATACATTCCTGAGTTTGTAGTGGACATCCATGCTGTTGTGGCTGGGTTCTTATTTCTTTTGCAACCTAATAAATTGCTTCTGCTAGGTGTTGTGTAGGACGACATGATTGGTTGAATGGTTTCAACGCGTAACCAACCGGTCTGTCCGTAGTATATGGCGTCGGGCCCCGGCCGGACCTACTGCTATATGCTATGCGACGGATAGGGGTGTTACACAGTGTGTCGACACAAGTCCTGTGTGTCGACACAGTTGATGTAGATTCAGAACATAGTATGTGTCGACACTGCCTTCAGGTGTCGACACAGCTTTTGTCGACTCTGCCTATATGTGTCGACTCAGTCTTCTGGTGTCGACACAAATATTATCGACTTTGCCTCTGTATGTCGACACAGCCTCCTGGTGTCGACACAGTTGATGTCAACTATAATCTTGTGTGTGTCGACACTGCCTCCCAGTGTCGACACGGTTGATGTCGACTCATTTTCTCTGTGTCGACACAGCCTTCTTCAAGTGTCGACACAATCTTCCTGAAGTGTCGACACATCTTCTTCTGGTGTCGACACATGAACTTAGAAATTTTTCCATACTTTTAACCTGCACATATTCAACTTAAACAACATCAAATACACCTTGATGTATATCATTATGCTAAGTTAGGCTTCTTCAAATCAGGTACACATTTTCCAATGTACCCAACAGCGGCTTCAAGGTCAGTTTGGCAAACATCGCCGGAACAACGAGAAATCAGGAGATGGGCAGTTGAAAGTATCTAACGTCTACCTAAATCACTTAGAGGGGGTGAATAAGTGATGTCTCTGTCTTTTCGCGGAATAAAAAATACTTGAAAAATTAAGCACACAAAACAACGAGATCTATAGTGGTTTCCCGAGTTGGGTATGTCCACTTTCCGGCCTCGCCTATCTACTACGAAGGGCTAGATTCGGCTACTTCACCTTTCTAAGATTTCAACAAATCTTACACCTCGGAGCTGCAACTCCTACAACTCGGAGACAAAACTCCAACCACTCGGAGAACAACCTCTCATACAACTCAATCGACAAACGGATCTACAACTCGATCCACAAACGGATCTACAACTCGGAGATAAATCTCCTATAAATATAATAGAAAAATTACACAATCTTTACATGATCTGGAGTCTTCTATCGATCGTTCTTCGAAAAGATGATCTTGAATAGTCTTGGAGAACACGACAACTCAAAAACTTGGAAGACTTTGAAGACTTGGATCTTGAACCTTGAATCGACTAGATCTGTAGGAATAAAGATCTTCGGAACACTTGGATCTAGTCGAATCGGAAAACTGAAGATGGAATCTTGCTCTCTTGCGATTGTCGACCGATCGAATTTTGCGTACGGTACAGGAAGCCGACGAAATGTGATTTTGGAAACGTTCTTGATTTGAAAATTAGAACAATTTGCAAGATTAGAGTTGAATAAAAATCCACCATAAGTATTTATAGACAACATCAAAGCAACGGCTAAAAAAGAATTTCCAAAAGAAAAGCTTTCGAAAACTACTGTGCATGGCCGCCGCAACCCGAGCCTGATTTTGAAAAATTGTCGGAAAAATGACCTAAGTCATATTCGTCGAGTATCGCTAGTATACTCGCCGAATAGTTATTGATATATGATGAATTTGACTTAAAGAAATTTAGCTCAAGCTAACTAGCCACTCAACGCCAAAGCTAAAATCATACTCGACGAATTCGTCGAGTTTCAGCTAGTATACTCGACAAATTCGTCGAGTATATGCTAGAAGACTCAATGCTCTCGACGCTAAGATGCACTTGACGCCATCGACGCACTCGACGCCATCGATCCAGCGATATTTGACGAACTTACCTTAAGAAAATCCAGAGAAGTAGCGTCGAGATGATTCAACAAATTCAGCGTGTATTGTCATGTATATTCGACGAATTCGGCAAGTATCGTTAGATACATTCGACGAATTCAACGAGTATACTTGATGATACTCGACGAATTTTACTTAACTGTTTTTCCATCTTATCAGAAATTCTACCACAAGTATATATGATGAATTCGACGAGTGCTAGTAAGTATATACGACAAATTCGACGAGTATCAATGAGTATACTCGATGAATTCGACAAATATCCCTTACAATACTCGATGAATTTTACGTGGGTAAAATTTTTGTTTTCCTAAATTCAAGTTCTTCTTCTTTCTTGATCCTTCTCATGCACTTGGTATAGAAGTACACCCCAATAGAGAGATTACACGTGAGTCAACACATTGGTCTACATAATGAAGGATTACATTGTATAGTCCTGTGTTTACTGACTCACTATAACCTGACATTGGTGTGTACTTAGCAATAAAGACATGCAAGTACATAACTGAAAATGCAATATCAAATACAATCATAATTCATCTTAGCTTAACTGGACCCTTCTTCAAATCAGGGTTATTGTGGATACAATACCCAACAATCTCCCCCTATTTGAAGAAGTTAGAATCCTATAAGCTAATGTGAATTTCATAATAATAAAGCATAATATGACAAGATATATAAATTAAAGAAAAAAACATAGTGTACATTCCAATTAAATAAATTTAAAACATATA
Organism: Platanthera zijinensis; assembly: GCA_039513925.1. NCBI lineage: Eukaryota > Viridiplantae > Streptophyta > Magnoliopsida > Asparagales > Orchidaceae > Platanthera > Platanthera zijinensis. Next base: position 174,516,563 of record CM077093.1, read on the forward strand.
TATATATATCAATAAGAGTTTTTAGTTTGGAGGGGGGCAACTACAACCACACTCATAATAATCCAAAACAAAACAAGACAACCCCCAACCCTGTCTTTTCTGGCTCTTCTGACGCTGTCTGACAAAATAAGCCTTGTGCTTTGGATAATATCTTGGGGGGGGGTGCTGGAGGTGTTGTAGGATCATCATGCCTGAACTTTCTGAAGTGGATCCTTCTCTTTGCGTATACCACTTCATACTTATGCCACTCATCTCGATCATAGTGATCCCATCTGCTTTCCCCTCCAATATCCACCATGGTGAAGGAGTCTAAGATTATTCCTCTTAAAATAGGACTCCACACCTCAGCCATTTCTCTATCTCTGACTAGCAGTTCTCTGACAGGTTATGATCTTGTAGCAGAAGTGCCTTCACCATACTTTCTTCTCTTGTAAACTGGAGCATGGGGAATATCTTCAACAGCTTGAACTTTTGATACATCAGCAGTAGAAGCATCAATAGCAGGTCCGTCCTGAGAGAGATCATGTGTGTCAGTCCAATAATGAGAGTAATTCTCAGTAGGATGAACTTCATCATGAGCAGGCACAATAGGTACTTGAGATACTTGACCTGGCCTACCAAAAATCTCCTTATATAACCACGAAAAATTTTCATAGCTGTAATCATTTACCCCTTGAAAGTTTGCTAACATAGTTGCCTAAAGCGCATCCACCTTAACTTTCATAGCCTCCTCCCCCTTTCGGACATCTTCAATAACAGCATTAGAATAAGCATGAATAGTGTTGTCAAAGTGAGCCCTCGATCTATTGTGGGCATCAATCATTGTCTTTGTGTTCGTATCAACATTATTAAGAACTTCTGAAGTAAACTTGAGCCCTTACATGTTGAGAGTGATAGCTTTTCCACCCTCGGCAAACATCGAATCCAGCTTGGCATCAAGCTTGTCAATCTGGACTTTAACTTCTGTAAGGTCGTTGTTAAGATCGTTCTCTGTTTCCTTGACCTCATTTAGAACCTTCTGCATTGCGGCTTCAAATTTTTCTTGTTGTCTTGCCAACATAATCTCTATTGTCTTTAGAATGGAACTGTCTGCACTAGAAGTGGCAACATCTTTAGAAGGAATACTGGGGAGAGAGGGAAGATCTTCACGGATTGGAGATAGTCGAGCTTTAGAACTCAGCATCTGCTCTTAAGTAGTTAGGACAGGAGGATGCTCCTATGCATCTCCTTCCTCATCAGAAACATCTACTACCTCCTCTGGAATAATTGGAGGAGTACCTGTCGCCTTGGCAACTCTTTTTTATGATACTAATTGAAAGTGAGGGATCGATCTAACTTTACTCTAGAGGGGGGTTAATAGAGTATTTTAAAAACTTTAATTTATTTTTATAGCGGATTTAAAGTAAGTGATATAAGTATATATATATATATAAAGAGAAATCACAGCACACAAATAGAAAGAAAACAATCACAGACGACACAAGGATTTTTATAGTAGTTCCCCAATAAATTTGGGTACGTTTACTCTTCTACCACCCTGGTAGGTATCCACTACATGTTTTTGCTAAGGTACCTTACCACCACAAGATCTATTTTCTAAGGGAGATCTAACAACCCTTTGAGATTTTGACCAGGTGCCCAAAAACCAAGCTTAAGTCTTTTGATCAGGTGACTTAGAAACCAAGAGTTAACTTTTGAAGGGAGTTAAAACCCAGTACACAGTTAAGAATAAACTATGAGAAGTTGATGTTGTCTTATCTGTCAAATATCTCTGAGAAGAATTTAGTGGATGATGATGCAAAAAAGCTCCCCCTGATTTGAATAGAGATTTGAGATTAGGAGGGGAGACTTTTTTTAGGGTATAGGCCTTCTTGTATCTGACTGATTGAAGACTTTTTATTGGAAGAGCCTGAAGCAGAATATTTGTATCTCTATATATGTTGATCTATATCTATAACCCCTATAAGCAACAATCTTCTGAATATATAATGTCTGAAGAAGAAATCAAATATTTGAATTAAAACCATTCTTTGAATCGCCTGAAGAATCCATGAGATTTGTAACTGCCTTGGAGTTAATTAGAATTAAAACTCTGTGATAAATCCATATTTAATGATGTCTTAAACGACTATATTTATTTAGAATATTTAGCATTAAATATCAGAGTTGCAATTGATTGTAATTAAGCTTTTGAAATCAGTTTGCCTCTGAATATAGAAACTGTCTGATCATCGAACTGAGTAAGGAATTCATCGAACTGAGCATGGAGTTCGTCGAATTGAATTTTATCAGTCATCGAGCTGAGTTCAGAGTTCAACAAACTGAGCTTGGCTTTCGTCAAACTAAGCTTCTGAGTTGAGATCAGAGTTCGTCAAACGGAGCTCAGTGTTTGTCGAGCTAAACTCAGAGTTAGAAACCTGAGTTCGTCAAACTAAGCTCTGTGTTCGTCGAACTAAGCTCTGCGTTCGTCGAACTGAACTTCTCTGGAATTCCTTCTGTAGTAAAAACCTTGGAAATAACATATGACCCTAAATAATACAAGATGGGTCAAAATAAATATCCTAAACAAAGAATAGTAATCCTAGCCCAAATCAGTAATAGGGTGTTCCAATAGAGGAGTATCTGTCGCCTTGGCAACTCTTTTCTTAAGGTTGTGGATAAATCTTTCAACCTGAGTAGCAACCGAGATCGAGGGCTGAGTCACCTCCCCCTCAAAAGCTGAAGCAGGAGTAATCTCAGGGAGAGGGACAAGCATGTTGTCCACTAACACCTGCTTAGCACCATCATTTGCATTATCAACAGCTTTGGCCTCATTAGTGACCACCAGCACCTCATCAGTATCTATGTCATAGTCATCAGCATTCAAGTCATCCTCAGCAGCAGCAGACACATCATTCTCAGTAGCAGCAGACACATCATCCTCAGCAAGCACTAGCTCATCAACAGTAGCATGAGCAATCTTGGCAACCTCTATCAGAACATCCCCTGACTCGGGAACGTAATCTCAGCAGCTAGAACTTGAATTGGACTCTCTACAACAGAAGTAATACTCAAGAGCACTGAATTAGTTACCACTTGTGGTTCAGCTGGCTCCCCCTCATCTCCTGTACTCAATCTCTAAGGAGTTTCCCTGGGGGTTAGAGAAGGAATCCTATCCACAAGAACTTTTTCTTCCTCCTCCTCAGGCACATCTGGGGCTTCCCCTAGCCTTAAGATCCTCCTATACTACCTTGAGAAAATTGATGAGTAGATTTTCTTGAGGTGAAGTATAGGCACACCTTGTAACGCCTCCATCCATCACATGGAATATAACAGAGGGTCTGACTGGGGCCCCACGCCATATTTCACAAACAAACGACGGAATCACGTGTGAATATCAAAATACTTTCTACTCGCATCTTAACTCAGAGCATTCTAGCGGAAGTTTATAACTTGCAAAAACTCATCCAACGAATGTCCACTAAATATATAAATAACACATTTATATATAACAACAGGAATGTATACACGTACACAGACGCTCACGGCCTTAAGACCTTACATGTTTCTCTTTATAAGATATGGTTTCATACATCGGCACGCATGACGACCCATATGAAATCCAATTCTTCGCACGGTCTTCAAGGGCCTACAAGCAGCAGCAGCAAGGGCTTCAGCCCGCTCAATCCAATTCAGCCCGCATCACCTGCATATGGACGTCCACCCCAAGGGTGATAAACGAAGCAACGGTCAGCATTCAGCTGACCAATTATAACGACCCTACCCCTTACCCGGGGCAGTGGTTCCTTCCCTGCATGCATTGCAATCATAACATATATATCACAACAAGTGCACTCACGCACAACATCATCACAAATGCTGGCCTTCGTGCCAGACGCTCTGTGTACTCAGGGCACGCTTACGGTGTACCGAGTCATCCTTGGTCCCACCACCGATTCGAGGTTCTTAACTTATTGGATGTGGGCACTAGTCAACTACAACACGCATGCTGGAGACATCCTTGCCCATCCCACTCAGAGGTGTTCACCTCACGGCAACCATTAAGCACTCTAGATTGACCTACACCCATAGTGTAACAAGCCGGGAAGGTCTGCAGCCCCCCATTTGCATTGCCACTAATCGACCGCTCACAACGCAGGTACATAGTACCTCTAGATCGACCTACCACCGTAGTGTAACAAGCCAGGAAGGCCCGTAGCCACCCATTTGTAGTACTACCAATGAATCTCTCATAATAGTACTGCTTTCCGGTTCAGCACACAGCTCACGCAGAGCATACAATTCCAATGCCGCAAAGGCTCCACAACCACAAATAATGGCTCTCACGGCCACATCGCATACAGATCATGCAGAGCATACAACACAAGAAGCTCACACCAAGCTTCCGGGGTATTTTCTTGGGCATAAACCCCCAGTACTTCCTGCTACTCATAATTTACAGGCACCCTCACAAACTCCAATTACTCATTTCATACACGGAGTCTTCTCTGGTTCGCAATATAAACATCACCAATCTAGACTAACCGTCCGGATGGGCTTCACACAGCATGCCTCTTCCGTACGACACATTTCCGGATAAGATGCAGACTCAACCGGGGATATCAACTATCAACCCGCTGGAATCGCTTATGCTTTCCACCTCTTGGTGGAGGATTCCGTGCACATACATAAAGGAGGACTTCACTTGTCCAAGAAGAAGATCGTTACCCTTGACGATCGCTTTGGAGCCATGATAATCCAGCCGGATGGTAATCACCGCAATGGCTTTGCCTCCACAACTCTGAACTCGGCTCTCGATTCGGATCGCTGAAGCTCCTACGGCAGTCGGATCTCTTCTCCTTCTTCCTTCCTTGCTCTCCCCTCTCTCTATCTCTTTAGAAAGAGAATGACCAACATAGAATGAGAGATAACTCTCAATCCTTAGTCTTATAATAGCAGGAAGGAGCTTGGACCACATGATCCAATTAGAAGGACATGAACGGCCACAATCTGCCCTGAAATAACTTTTCCTTGGCTGACACGGCTTATGACACGCCCGTGTCATAGGCCGTGTACCTTAAGCGGTAAAGGAACTGACTCAAACCAGACCAGGACACGGCCATGGGACACGCCCGTGTACCAAACCGTGTGCCAGACACGGCTTCAGACATGCCCATGTCCAACCCGTGTTCAGCTGTTCTACACAGCCTAGCCACAACCCGAGAAGGACACGGCCAAGGCACACGCCCGTGTCGCAGGCTGTGTAACCGACCGACACGCCTCTCGAAGATCGTCGAATGCATTCCGTCGAGTACTCGCGACAATACAGTGAAGGACACGGCTTGGGATACGCCCGTGTCCCAGGCCGTGTTCCTCACTCGAGTCCTACTTAAGACCCACTCGAGTATACAGAGTAGGACATGCCCTGGGACACGCCCGTGTCTCAGGCCGTGTTGCCCAGCCTGAACTAAGATTTGGGGTTTGGGGTGTTACAACCCTCCCCCCTTACAGAAATTTTGTCCCTAAATTTAGCGTAACTGTAGACATCAACACAACCATTCCTTTGTTGTACCTTTAACAAAAATAATCCGGGTTTAGAGCTCAGAGGCCGCAGCTTGTCTCGCCCCACGACATCGCACAAACACAAGTTTTTACAAACATACATATAATATGTACTTTATTACATCACGACAACAATAAAGTACACTCTTTACTTTATTTCCGCTCATCCGCGTCCCTCATAATCCGCTTTACGACCTCCTGTAATTCCAGATTATACACGCGAGGCCGCTGTACTTCACGATTTGAGCTTTGCGGCTCCTGCAATTCGAGAGCGTACATTCGAGGCTGCGCCCGGGATGCAGATGACTCTGCTATTGCCTTGTCCTTTTCCTCGTAGGATGCACCGGTCTTTTTCTCACCCTTTGAAGGCCACTCCAACAATTACGGGCGACATATCCCTACCTCCCACAATTAAAACATGTACGTGTCTCCACACGTCCTTGCCTATACATTGCTCCCGAAGCAACATCCGAAGAAGTTTGTTCAGCAGGACTGAACCTCTTCTTATCTCATTTCCTCAATTCCGATTGTTCTGAATGCGGAACTTTAAACTCTGGCTTTTCTACCGCCAAGTTCTTCTTGTCCTGCACCTGTTTCAAATCCTTCTCCAGCGCACAGGCTGAATCTACTAATGCTTGGAAGCCTTGGTTCGCAGAACTCGGGAGCACCAACCTCAGCTCATCACGAAGTCCCTCGTAGAACATGTTCGTCTTCCACGCTTCTTCCGCAAAAGTAGACCCCGCATATCGCCCCAGCCTGGTAAACTCATGCAGGTAATTATCAACAGTACTCTCACCCTGCACCAGACGTTGGAACTCATTCTTCATTGCAATTTGCCGCGATACTGGCAAATACTTTACCCAAAATAATTTGGAGAATTCCTCCATCGATATCTCCCCGAGGCCTCTGCCTGCCAATTGGTGTAATTCCACTTCATCCCACCAAACCCTCGCCTCTCCTTCCAGCAGGAAAGTGGCTAACGTAACTTTCTGCCCCTCAACTGTCCTGATCGCTGTCAGGATCCTCTTCACTCATGCGAGCCAATCCTTGGCTTGCGTTGGGGAACCCGCTCCAACAAACTTAGGTGGATGAAACTCCATAAACTGCTTCAGTTGCTCATCAGTCGTTTCCTCGTCAATCAGAGCCTCAACACATTGTTGCCTCGCACCAACCCGTACTGGCTCCACTGCAGGCCTTGCCTGCCCAATAAGTTGTGCATAAAACATGACAAATAGTGCCTACGCAACTAAGCGTACGGTTTCCGCAGAAGGAGGAGGTGTGGGCATCTCAGGTAGTGTCGCACTCTCATCCAAACGCTGGGGTTCAGACTGCCCAGCTCCACTCCTTGTCACATATACGTGAACAAGACATCATTAACGTCAATTCCAAAATGACAATCATGCCTAGTATACACGTGCACACTCCGCAAACACATGTATTGCATTCTTAGTGGACATTCATGAGTTCAATTATGTTATCCCTACCAAAACCCTAAGCTCTGATACCACTTTGTAACGCCTCCATCCGTCACATGGAATATAACAGAGGATTCGGCCGGGGCCCCACACCATATTTCACAAACAAACGGCGGAATCACGTGTGAATATCAGAATACTTTCTACTCGCATCTTAACTCAGAACATTCTAGCAGAAGTTTATAACATGCAAAAACTCATCCAACGAATGTCCACTAAATATATAAATAACACATTTATATATAACACCAGGAATGTATACAAGTACACAGACGCTCACAGCCTTAAGGCCTTACATATTTCTCTTTACAAGATGTGGTTTCATGTACAACCCGTATTCGACGAGGGTAGGCCCTACCACCGCCAGGTCATCATAAGTCAAGGTCAACAAGTCAAGAAGGGGGTCAAGATCAGCGCCCCAGGCCGCAGAAGACTCGAGCGAGTATGGCGAGCGCCCCAGGCCTACTCGCCAGGTGGCGACTAAGGCGAGATACTCGCCTGTCCCGTGCGAGCTCCCCAGAAAGTTGCCCGATCGCCAGGGTGGGGGTATAAGTAAGACCCCCCACTCTTTGGATTTCCCTATAAATAGGACCCAAGGGGTACGAAGGGGAGGACGGACAAACCTCAGATAGATACTCGCGAGTTCCTCGGATTCCCTTTTCCCAGAGAACAAGCTGCGACTAGCTACCTCATTACTCACTTGCCTCCTTCGTACCTAGCTCGGCCATTTTGGTTGAGAAGGGGTTGCTTCTTCCATGCAACTGGGTACGTGGTGGGACCTTCCTGCCGCAGAATCCTGAGGTCCTGTTTCTATAACTCATTTCCGTTCCCGTCCCTGTGGACTGTCTCATTGACCGCTCGACCAGTAGCTTTAGGCCGCCTAGTCTGATTTTTGAGGTCGGGATTTTTCCTGGAATCAACATTTCATACATCGGTACGCAGGACGGCCACACATGAAATCCAATTCTTCGCACGCCCTTCAAGGGCCTACAAGCAGCAGCAGCAAGGACTTCAGCCCGCTCAATCCAATTCAGCCTGCAACACCTGCATATGGACGTCCACTCCAAGGGTGATAAACAAAGTAACGATCAACATTCAGCTGACCAATTATAACGACCCTACCCCTTTCCCAGGGCAGTTGTTCCTTCCATGCATGTATTGCAATCACAACATATATATCACAACAAGTGCACTCACACACAACATCATCACAAACGTCGGCCTTCATGCAAGACGCTCCGTGCACTCAGGGTATGCTTACGGTGTACCGAGTCATCCTTGGTCCCACCACCGATTCGAGGTTCTTAACTTGTTGGTTGTGGGTACTAGTATACTACAATACGCATTCTAGAGACATCCTCACCCATCCCACTCAGAGGTGTTCACCTCACGGCAACCATTGAGCACTCTAGATCGACCTACACCCGTAGTGTAACAAGCCAGGAAGGACCGTAGCCCCCCTTTTGGATTGCCACCAATCGACCGCTTACAATGCAGGTACATAGTACCTCTAGATCGACCTACTACCGTAGTGTAACAAGTCGGGAAGGCCCGCAGCCCCCCATTTGCAGTGCTACCAATCGATCTCTCATAATAGTGCCGCTTTCCAGTTCAGCACACAGCTCACGCAGAGCATACAATTTCAATGCCACAAAGGCTCCAGAACCACAAAGAATGGCTCTCACGGCCACATCGCATTCAACTCATGCAGAGTATACAACACAAGAAGCTCACACCAAGCTTCCGGGTATTTTCCTGGGCATAAACCCCTAATACTTCCTACTACTCACAATTCACAAGCACCCTCACAAACTCCAATTACTCGTTTCATACACGGAGTCTTCTCTGGTTCACAATATAAAAATCACCAATCCAGACTAACCGTCCGAATGAGCTTCACACATCATGCATATTCCGTACTATACATTTCCGGATCTAGATGCAGACTCAACCGGGGATATAAACTATCAACCCGCTGGAATCGCTTATGCTTTCCACCTCTTGGTGGAGGATTCCATGCACATGCATAAAGAAGGACTTCACTTGTCCAAGAAGGAGATCGTTACCCTTGACGATCGCTTTGGAGCCATGATAATCCAGCCGGATGGTAATCACCGCAACGGCTTTGCCTCCACAACTCTAAACTCGGCTCTCGATTCAGATCGCTAAAGCTCCTCCGGCGGCCGGATCTCTTCTCCTTCTTCGTTCCTTGCTCTCTCTCTCTCTATCTCTTTAGAAAGAGAATGGCCAATATAGAATGAGAGATAACTCTCAATCCTTGGTCTTATAACAGTAGGAAGGAGCTTGGACCACAGGATCCAATTAGAAGGAAATGAACGGCCACAATCTGCCCTGAAATAACTTTTCCTGGGCTGACATGGCTTGTGACACGCCCGTATCACATGCCGTGTACCTTAAGCGGCAAAGGAACCGACTCAAACCAGACCAGGACACGGCCATGGAACACGCCTGTGTCCTAGTCCGTGTGCCAGACACGCCTTCGTACACGCCCGTGTCCAACCCATGTTCAACTGTTCTACACAACCTGGCCACAACCTGAGAAGGACACAGCCAAGGAACACGCCCTTGTCGCAGACCGTGTACCCGACTGACACGCCTCTCGAAGATCGTCGACTGCATTCCGTCGAGTACTCGCGACAACATAATGAAGGACGCGTGTCGGGACACGCCCGTGTCTCAGGCCGTGTGCCTCACTCGAGACACACTCGAGGCCCACTCGAGTCCTACTCGAGACCCACTCGAGTATACAGAGTAGGACACGCCCTGGGACACGCCCGTGTCCCAGGCCGTATTGCCCAGCCTGAACTCAGATTTGGGGTTTGGGGTGTTACACACCTTTGGTCATATCAAACTTGTCTTTGTCCAGTTGGTTCAAGTACAAGCTGATAATCCTTCCAAAGTTGGGTGTACGGAGACTATCCTTGATCTTTTCAAATAACATTGCACCCCAATCCATTCTTTTTCTGCATATGATTATCACAAGTATTTTGAACATTTCCGATGAGATGTAGCCGTGTGCACCAGTCTTGCACAACAGTACTTTTCCAATAATATCTGATAGTAGCTTTCATTCATCGTTCATCCCTTTCCTTTTAACATCCTTGGTGCCCCTTATCAATCCACAGAACAACAATGCCCTTGAGAAGTCTTCCTCTTCGAGGTGATCTGCTTCTTTACAGGCTGGAAGCCTCAAGAGCCGGGTGAGATTAGAGGCCTTCACTTTAACTGAAGTCTTACGAACCTTACTTTTGATGATGGTATATTCATCCCGGAGCTTAGCATTCTTGAAGAACTCAAGAACATCCTTGTCCAAAATTTTGCAAGGGTCTTCTAGTACAAAAGAGAGGTCGGCTGTCTCCAATATCAAGATCACATTTCTGAACTCATCAAAAGTTGAAGCAAAAACCTGTATGAACTAGTTCTCCTCCTCCTATCAAACCACTTGCGCTGCGAGGGGCCATGGAGAATCAAAAATTTGCAGAAATTAGAAAAAGGGATCTGGACTGAGATTGCTGTCACAGAAGGAGTCGACGAGATAAGTCGGCGGCGAAATCAATCTTCTGGAAGAAATCGACACGAGACTCTGCTGGACTATCGAAAATGGCTTGCACAGACCTAATCGATGAAGAACGAACCCAGTTCAATGAAGAAAAACGATGAACAGTCCCGGAAAACAAATCGTCGAGAAGAGGGCTATTCGGCGATTTCGGCTTCGGGCTTCGATGAAGTAGCATGCGGTTGCCCCTAACCCTTTTTAAGATATATTTTAAAAAAAATTTAAGACATGGGAAAGGCGTGTACCTGATTAGTCGTGACTCTTCAGATCCAATTTAGGAAAGAAAATTTGACCTAAGTAGAATTAAGCGAGATTCACCGAATGTAGAGTCAGATTTGGCAAGTTTCGGCGAGTATATCCGACGAATTGTCTAAGTTCTTGTGAATATCTGACGAATTGGCGAAATCTTCTGACAATATCCGACGAATTTGCCTTGGGAAAATTTTCTTTCTTGATGAATTTCTCGAGAAACTTCTTGTCTTCTTATCCATCTTCACGAATCCTTATTCAGCATGCCCAATTCTATTTTGAATAATGAGAACTTGGTCTCCTCCAACGGCTTTGTAAAAATATCTATGACCTGCTTATCCGTCGGGACATAGCTGAGAGCTATATCCTTATTTTTCGCATGCTCCTAGATGAAGTGATATCACACTTCAATGTGGTCCGGCTATGAGTGAATGGATTATGCGTGATCGCTATTGCGCTGAATGAGTCGTAATACATTGGAATCTCTCTGAAATTTAGGTTGTAGTCTTCGAGTTGATTCCTGATCCATAGAAGCTGAGCGCAACTACTACCGACAGATATATACTCTGACTCAGCAGTTGAGGTTGCCACACAATTCTGCTTCTTACTGCTCCATAAAATAAGTCGTCTTCCGAGGAATTGGCACGTCCCGGAAGTGCTTTTCCTATCATCCTTGCTTCCTGCAAAATCTGCATCTAAAAACCCAATTAACTCGACATCATTACTTCTCGGGTACCATAAGCCAAGATTGGGTGTACCCTTGAGGTATCTTAAAATTTGATTTGCAGCGACGTAATGAGATTCCTTTGAGTTCACCTAAAATCTAGCGCAGACGCATGTTGAAAACATTATGTCGGGTCTACTGGCAGTGAGGTAGAGCAAGGATCCAATTATGTTTTTGTACTTGTAGAACTCAACGATATAGCCTTTGTCACACAGTTGACTTATGTTTTTCAGATTATGATGTAATCTTTTAACATAAGCCACGTTAGTGAAAGAAACTAGGCCATTGGAAATCATACTGTAGTCTTTCGTGATTCCCCTGTCTAACCCTCCAAAGATGACCATTGGACTGTCTTCAACTGGGGTGAATACTCGGAGTAGACTTCTTGTCTCGGTCATATGCCAAGAACATCCGCTGTCCAAATACCAGATTAGATTTTTGTTGGCCTTTAGACATACCTGCAATCATAAATCATTTTACCTCAGGAACCCAAACATATTTGGGTCCTTGGTTTTTTGTCAGTTTAACACCACTAGAAACATTAACTTTGTGAGTAGTCAGACTCGCACTGTTAACTCGTAGAGTTTTGAAATTTATAAGTTTGAACCGGCAATCTACGCCAAAATGACCCATTTTGCCGCAACACCAACAATCAAACCAAAGTACCTTCTTTTATACTCCTGCTTTGCTTTTTGAATATGAGGTCTAGCAGGGGCAACATACTTGGAGGTGGAAGCCTCCTGATTGCAACAAATACAGGGCTTCTCCGTCTTCTTTGCCTTGGGTACCACAGTCTTGGCTTTCAGTGCTTTCTTATAATTATGTCCATGAACATAAGAACCGTAGTCTTTAAGAGTAATTTCTTCATAAGGTGCTTTGAAGACACTGGCACCAAAGTCTCTAGGAAGGGTCCACCCTTGGTAGAGCTTATTTGGTTCCACCTATGTAGGCCTAGCAAGGTAGTCGTATGACGTCTCAAGGTCAAATTTATTCGTCGGGAAGATGACCTTCTTAAACGAAGTTTGACCTTGCGGTGCCTTCCCTTTTTCTTTGGCACTGGCTTTCCTAGCAGCCTTACCTCTTCCGGTAGCATGACCAAGACCACTACCCTTCTTTGGGGTAGAGAACTCATCGATGAGAGGAAGAACGGTCTTTGGCTTCGAGAAGCTTTCAACTAGCTTCCTTTCCACTGCGAGCTTTTCTTCCAGCTCATCTAGATACTTCTCCTTCTTTCTTAATGCCTCAGTCATACTTTTCAATTCCTCTTTCAAGGAGTGTACTTCATCTCTAAGAGGAAGTAATTTTGCAAGTTCCTCCTCCAGACCCGTATCCACTGCCTTGAGAGAGGCAATCTCTTTTGCTTGCCTTTTGACTACCTTTCGGTATTTTTCAAAAGCCTTCAAAAGGTTCTCATACTGAGTCATCAAGTTTGAATCTTCTTCCTCAGAAGAATAGCTTTCATGACCATTTGTTGACGTTTCCGATTTAGAGAGTATCGTGTGTGAGCTTACCTTCCCGTGATACTCGAAGTTGCCAACTTCCTCTCCTGAGCAAGCCATAAGCCCGAAGTAAGCTTCCTCATTCTCTGAACTTGACTCACTCGAGTCACTGTCGCTCAGAGTCTTGGACTTCTTGGCGACGAAGCTCTTTTCTTCTTTCCTCTTGCCCTTGAAGGATCTCTTCTCCTCTCTCTTGGATCTTTCCTTCTTCTTATAGGGACACTCCACAATCATGTGTCCTGGCTTATTACAACAGTATCAAAAAAATGTCAGAGGAAAACTATTTACTTGATTTAGATTTATACTTGTCCTCCTTATTGTAGCTTTTCTTGGAGAAATCACCATCACAATGTGATCTTCTGAAATCAGCGGAGGATGACTGATTCTTCATCTGTCTCATCTTGCTGAGCAGTTTCTTGAACTGCTTAGAGATGAGGGAGAACTCCCCATCAGATAGCTCAGAGCCTGATGTGCTTGGCTCAGAGTCTTCTGGGGTGTCTGGAGCACATGTTTTTACTGATGACACGACTTTTGACTTTTCTTCAAACCTTCAGCCTTTAGGGCAACTGACTTCTCTCTACTTGAAGCCCTGCTGCTTTGCTTCTTCTTTCTGGTGTTCATTTGAAGCTTGTAGGAGAGCAGCTTTCCAAACAGGTTCTGATGGTCAATCTCAGGCAACTTCCCAAACTCCCTAATGGCTACCACTTTAGTGTCCCAGTCCTTTGTCAAGGATTTGAGGAATTTGTCGCTCAATTCACCATTAGTGAAGGTGCGGTCATAGTTTCTGAGCCCGTTCATGATCTTGAAGAACTTCTCGAAGCTATCCGCAATAGTATCATTTGCACATTGCTTGAATGCTTCGTACTCTTGGTTCAATAATGATCTACGATCGTCTCTAACTTCTTCTGTACCTTCTATGAGAACAACCAGGAAGTCTCACATCTCCTTGGCAGATTTGCAGTAGAATAAATTATGTAACATTGAATCGTCCACTACACTGGCTACAATGTTCTTTGCCTTTTTGTCCAAGGAGTGTAAGGCAATTTCATCTTTAGTGAGATCCACCATCTTCTTGGGGATCATAATAGATGGGTTCAGAGCTGAAGCTTGTGTAGGTATATGCGATCTTTCTTCCACAATCTGAAAAATTCTCGGATCTATTGCTTCCCTGAAGAACCTAACTCGTCCTTTCCACATGGAAAAGTTCTCTTTGGTGCACACTAGTAACTTCATAAAAGACATGTCATTGTTTCTGTCCATGGCTACTAAGAGGAATCTCTTGACGCTAGATTTGGGATCTTGTTCAAGGTGTTAACCTTATATCGAACAAAACGCCCCTCTAATACTAATTAAAAGTATCTAGCGTCTACCTAAATCACCTAAAGGGGGTGAATAGGTGATGTCTGTGTAACACCCCTACCCGTTACGTGCAACATAGTAGAAGGTCCGGTCGGGGCCCCACACCATGTCTTACAAACAGGCGGAGACGTTACGAAGTAATACCAAATACGCATCCTATCACAGAGCATTCTAGCAGAAGTTTAAAGGGTTGCAAGAATGAACTCAAACATCAACACAGAAGTCCACAGCTAAACCAAACATGCCATAATAAAAACCCACAAGTACGACCTTATGGACTATTACAAGTGTTACTCTTTATACAAGAAGGTATCTTCCATACATCGGCACGCAGGCCGGCCACACATGAGTTCTTACACAAGGTACAAAAATAGCCTTCGAGGGCTAGCACTCAGCAGCAGCAGCTTAGGGTCTTCCACCCTCATCCCTGCTTGGCCCTTCTTGACCTGCACGCAAAAGATCCACCAAGCAGTGGCAAACAAAGCAACGGTTAGCATTTGGTTGACCATTTATAACGACCCTGTCCCTGGCACGGGACAGCGGAATTCCTTCCCTACATAACACTTATATACAATCAAAAGGGTATGCTTTAGCACATCACACTTGTACGCCCGTACAAGTCATCATCCATCACAAACGTCGGCACGACGGCCCGACGTTTCGTGCTCTCAGGGCACATTATCGGTGTACCGGAAAACCAGGGTCCCACCACCGTTCAGAGGTCCCAGACATGACGGCAATTTGTGAGCATTCCAATCCTCCATGGCTCAAATAGCCGGAGCGATTCTCATTCTGTGATCCTAACAGGGCCTTAAGTACCCTACGGTTAGACAACCAGAACGCCAGTACAGATCAGCCTTGCCCATAGCTCACATACGTCAGACGTCGATCAGGACTGACAAGGGTACAGCTTCACCTTGCCCGTTGGCTTTTCCACAGTTGCAGCCCCACCGGCTCAACAAGTAGCATCACAACTACAAGGGTTGAGATCACACAGCATCAACCTCCAAAAGTAGCACTCACAGCTACATGGGTTGAGATCACATAGCATCAACCCATCCACATACTATCCTGCTGCACCAAGCTGCAGGTGTCCACCAAGAACATCACATGCATCACAATAATACAGAGTCTTGCTCTGATATGCATACAATCATCATCACCAATCCGGACCAACCTGTCCAGATGGACGTCACACAGCATGCCTACCCGTACTTCTCGCTTCCGGGACTACTCCAACACGAATCAAGGGATGGAGTTCAACATCCCAAGAGAATTCAACTCTACCTTTGTAGAGGATTCATGCATATGCAAAAAGGAAGGATTTCACAAATCCAAGGAGGAAGTCGTTACCCTTGGAGGACGTTTTGGAGCCATGGCAAGCACTGCTTGGAGCTCTGCCTTCCCGAATATGGTCTCCGATCGCGAATCCGAGCTTGTACTAGCTGGATCTCCCTCTCCTTCCTCCTTCTTCTTCTTCCTTCCTTCTTCCTCTTTCCTTCTCTCACTTAAGAAGATAAAGTGAGGAAAAGCTTGCTGGTTCGGGGTCTTAAAGTGGCTGGGAAAACTGAAGACCACCAGATCTGGAAAGAGGGAAACAAACGGCCGAGATCTGCAGAAAAAGTCAATTTTGGCCTTGACACGCCCTGTGACACGCCCGTGTCACAGGCCGTGTCCCTTAAGCGGCCCTTAAGCGGCAAAGAACCGCCTCACCACACGGGTTGAACATGCCCGTGACCACCGCCTAACCTGACACGGCCTGAGACACGCCCGTGTCTCTGGCCGTGTTGCCTCTCTCGACGAATCTCGTCGATCGCCGAGATTATACCCGCCGATCGTCGACACGATCTCGCCGATCGTCGAGAAGGACACGCCCTGTGACACGCCCGTGTCACAGGCCGTGTCGCCTCTTCTCGTCAATCATCGATCACAATGCTCAACGATCGTCGAATGCGCGACCTGCAGCAACCCGAGGATGACACGCCCTGGGACACGCCCGTGTCTCAGGCCGTGTCACTCCAAAAACACCCGAAACCCAACTTTGAAACTTACTCGAGACTAGCTCGAGTATTTTCTTGACACGCCCTGGGACACGCCCGTGTCCCAGGCCGTGTCACTAGGCCTGAAAACCAAAACTGGGTTTTGGGGTATTACAGTCTGTGCCTTTTCGCGGAATAAAAAATACTTGAAAAATTAAGCAAACAAAACACCGAGATCAATAGTGGTTCCCCGAGGTGGGTACGTCCACTTTCACGCCTCGCTTATCTACCAAAAAGGGCTAGATTCGGCTACTTCACCTTTCTCAAATTTCAACAAATCTTATACCTCGGAGCCGCAACTCCTACAACTCGGAGACAAAACTCCTACCACTCGAAGAATAACCTCTCCTACAACTCGATCCACAAACGAATCTATAACTCGAAGATAAATCACCTACAAATATAACAGAAAAATTACACAATCTTTATAAAATCTGGAGTCTTCTATCCATCGTTCTTCGAAAAGATGATTTTGAATAGTCTTCGAGAACACGACAACTCAGAAACTTGGAAGAATTTGAAGACTTGGATCTTGAACCTTGAATCGACTAGATCTGTAGGAATAGAGATCTTCGGAACACTTGGATCCAGTCAAATCAAAAACTGAAGATGGAATCTTGCTCGCTTGCGGTTGTCGGCCGATCGGATTTCGCGTACGGTACAGGAAGCCGACGAAATGCGATTTTGGAAACTTTTTCGATTTGAAAATTAGAACAATTTGCAAGATTATGGTTGAAGAAAAATCCACCATAAGTATTTATAGGCAACATCAAAGCAACGGCTAAAAAAGAATTTCCAAAAGAAAAGCTTTCAAAAACTACTGTTCATGGCCGCCGCAACCCAAGCCTGATTTTGAAAAATTGACAGAAAAATGACCTAAGTCATATTCGTCGAGTATCGCTGGTATACTCGCCGAATAGTTGTTGATATACGATGAATTTGACTTAGAGAAATCCAGCTCAAGCTAACTAGCCACTCAACGCCAAAGCTAAAATCATACTCGACGAATTCATCGAGTTTCAGCTAGTATACTCGACGAATTCGTCGAGTATAGGCTAGCAGTCTCAACGCTCTCGACGCCAAGATGCACTCGACGCACTCTATGCCATCGACGCACTCGACGCCATCGACCCAGCGATATTCGACGAACTTGCCTTAAGAAAATCCAGAGAAGTAGCGTCGAGATGATTTAACGAATTTCGCGTGTATCGTCATGTATATTCGATGAATTTGACGAGCATCGTTAGATACATTCCACAAATTCAACGAGTATACTTGATGATACTCGACGAATTTTACTTAACTATTTTTCCATTTTATCAGAAATTCTACCACAAGTACATATGATGAATTCGACGAGTGCTAGTAAGTATATACGACGAATTCGACGAGTATTAATGAGTATACTCGAAGAATTCGACGAATATCCCTTACAATACTCGACGAATTTTACTTGGGTAAAATTTCTATTTTCTTGAATTCAAGTTCTTCTTCTTCTTTGATCTTTCTCATGCACTTAGTATAGAAGTACACACCAATAGAGAGATTACCCGTGAGTCAACACATTGGCCTACACAATGAAGGATTACATTGTATAATCTTGTGCTTACTAACCAACTGTAACTTGACATTAGTGTGTACTTAGTAATGTAGACCTGCAAGTACATAACTGAAATGCAATATCAAATACAATCACAATTCATGTTAGCATAGCTTGACCCTTCTTCAAATCAGGGTTATTGTGGATACAATACCTAACAACAGTAAATGAGCAAACGGTATCATGTTCAGGCCAAGTCCTAAAATATATATAGAGTCCTGGAGGTACCCGCCAAAGATTCTCTTCCCGGTCAGTAAGCACCCACTAAATACTGGGGGTTGGACTCTTCTTTCCAAGCGTAGAACTAGCTCGAAAAGACTGGGGATTGTGTACAACCCCGTATTCGTTGAGTGGGACCCTCCGATGAAGCCAAGGACCCTCAAGATTGAGCTGGTCAAAGTAGGCAAGTAGGGCAGGGAGGCCTGCACTCGCCCAGAGGGGGTACAAGGCTTTCGCCAGAGTTGGGAAGGATCTCGCCAAGTCTGGCGAATTGCACGCGGAACTTACCATCGCCCCTTTAAGGGGCTGTGGAGGCGAATGCATTGCTCACCCCCGCATTTGCTTCTCCAGGAGAGTGGTGCCTTCATGCACCACTCGTCCAGTAGGACCTAGAGGCAAAGTTACCTAGATGCCCTTGAAGGTCTGCAAATAGCCTTTCAGAACATCAGAGTTACGATATTAGCAGACCCAATTGGGCTGCATATAGCAAAATAGGACAACAGAGTTACGTTGTTGGCAAACAAAGTTTAGGAATCTATAAATAAACCCGAGGGAGCACCTTTGAGAGATGCAATTTTTGGTCTTCTCTCTCTCTCTTCAGGATTGTCATAAGCCAGTCTTGAGTGTCTCTAAGGTGCCCTAGCTCAGCATTGGCTTGGGAGGGGAAGCTCTCTTAGATCTTCCAAGTGTGAGGTGGGACCTCCTAACTGATGTATATTGTTGTTATTATTGTTATACAGTGATGCACATTCTTTTATGGTTGCTCCTAGTGTATAGATGAAATATTGTACTAACTCTCTCATGCTTTGACTATCTAATTTTATTGGGTGTGTGAGCTCGTCCCCAAGATATGGATCCCGGGAGGAGATTTGTTTCCACTTAGCTCTATGACTAATGGTTATTTTAATAACCATTCATAGGAGATGGAACATCATAGTGACCAGCTGCTACGGGACGATACGCCAGTTGATAGGACTACCCGAGCAGAGGCACCCTCGTCATCTCCCGAGTTTCGAGACGTGAGTACTAGCGAGCAGGATTGAGAGTGCGAGGAGCTTATAATAGACATACTTTTATAGCCTACGGACTAGATGTATAAGCAGTGGTTACGGCCTTTGCGTTCTACTTAAATATATATTGTTATATATATCATATGACTTCCTGTTAATGCTTCTGCAATACTCTATGATGTGACGTGAATATCGTGATTCAAGCCAAGCAAGACGATCAACTAGTGATTGGTAGCGTTGGTTGTACCCCTTAAGGAGCACTGGGTGGACGTCTTGGGCAAGTAAGGTCCCCTCCGGCCCGACCCGGGCAAAGGTTGAGGGGGTCTTATAAATGTATCAGAGCCATCATGATCCATCCTTGTGGAGTAGTCTCAGGATCCCTTTGTCCCTCGCTTCGTTCCTTGGTTCGAGATGAACCATACAACGGAAGCCTGGTGGACCCTAGTGTGGAGGCTTAGGGATTATATACGGTACGATAGCATGCACGCACACCTTTGTTTCCACTTTGTCAGTTTCTTGTAAATTTCCCCAACTTTTGCAAAATACTGACACTTATTTCCTATTACTTCTCCAGATATAAGAGACCAGCAATGGGAGATCCTCCTCCAGAGGATATGTCCCCGCCACCCCACCTCCAGACCCAGTTACCCCTACAGCTGTACCATTTGTCGAGACCGACTTGGGTCAAACATTGACAGCTATCCTGGCGACGTTCCAGACAGCTTTGGCACAGCCACCGCAACATTTGATGGTACACAGAGACCTACTGACGACTTTCCGGGGGCTGAGACCTCCCACCTTCAGAGGCATGAGGACTAGCATACAGGCAGAATAGTGGGTTGAGCGCGTAGAGGAGCTACTGGTAGGTATGATGTGCCCGGTAGTAGCTACAATGTCACTAGTTGTGGCCTTGTTATAGGGGTATACCATAGATTGGTGGAGAGAGGCCAGTCGCTCTACATTCGGAGGACAGCCGTTGAGTATTATCCTATGGGGGGAGTTCTCAGAGGCACTCCTAGAGCACTACATCTCGGATGTCGATTGAGCTGTACTGCGGGAGAGGTTCTTACACATCTGTCAGGGTGAACAGACAGTGCCAAACTACGAGAGAGAGTTCATCCACCTGACCCATTTTGCTGGGAACCATGCAGCCACTTACAGATACATGGCTACTCGCTTCTATCAAGGCCTGCGGGACGACCTGAGACAGTCCTTGATCATGATCTCTCAGTCCACCTTCCACACTATATCGACTCTCGTCGCTGCATTGGAGTTAGACCAGGGGATGGTAGCCCAGCTACGTCGAGGACAGGTCGAGGTCCCCAGAGGTTAGGGATGAGATAGAGGAGCTATTCCCCGCTAATAGGAGAGAGAGTGTAGACAGAGACAGTGAAGGTAGCCTTTTAGGCGCCCACTAGCACCCCCAGCATACAGCAGGATCCTAGGCCAGCTCCAGTACCACAGCCCATGCCAGTAGCTCGATGAGACGTTCCCTTTGCATGGAATTGCTTTCTATGCCAGCAGCCGAGACACATGAGATTTATGATCGCAAGTGGCAGGAAGGCCAGGATTAGGAGCAGTTCAAGGAAGACAGGCAGCACGTGGACAGGTCAAGAGAGGCTGAAGAGGTAGAGCTGACAGGAGAGGCAAGCAGGGTCGAGCAGCGCCCTTGGAAGCTTATATGTTGGACCTTCAGCATGAACCGGCACCCAATGTAGTGATAGGTATATATCTTAGACGCTAGAGATACGTTGGATAATGATACTTATGTTATATACTATATACATATGTATGTATACATCAGATGCGTATTTTGTTGTATGATATGTATATACTTCCTATGTTGTCAGGACTCCTTTTGGTAGGAGGACACTCCGCAAAATCTCTCTTCGACACTAGAGCGACACACTCCTTTGTATCCCAAGATTTCATTGCGACTAAGGAGAATGTTGTTCGCTCGTCCGAGTTGTCTATACGAATTCGTCTACCAGATGGTTTAGATATGACATCTACAGAGAAATGCTTGTTCTCGGCTATCCTAGGGGACGTCGAATTTGAAATTTGCTCGATAATCCTAACAATAACTGGATTTGACATCATCCTGGGAATGGATTGGTTGGCCGAGTATAAAGCCTAGATAAACTGTTTGACCCGAGAGGTCAAACTTCAGAACTCAGACGGACATGTCATTACTCTGACAGGTATACCCTCCGTCTCTCGCATCATTTTGACCTTTGCTCAGACCGTAAAGTCAGTACGGAAGAAGAACGAAGCATTTCTTATCTACTTCGAAATGGAGAATAAAATTCAAGTGCTCGCCAAAGTTTCGGTGGTACAAGATATTCCGGATGTTTTTCCTGAGTCCCTCCCAAGTTTTCCACCACAGCGAGAGTTTGAGTTTAAGATTGAGCTTGTGTCCAGAGCTCGACCACTGTCCCGAGCACCCTATCAAATGGCCCCTACAGAATTGGCCGAGTTGAATATTCAACTTCAGGAACTGATAGATGCTGGATTTGTCTGCCCAAGTTCCTCGCCCTAGAGAGCCCATGTACTGTTTATAAAGAAGGAGGGGAAACGTGCTTGTACATAGACTATAGAGAACTAAACAAACTCACTATACAGAACACATACCCACTTCCAAGGATTGATGAGTTGTTCGATCAATTGCAAGATGCATCTGTATTCTCCAATATGGACCTAAGATCAGGCTACTATCAGCTTTAGATCCGGGAGGAGAATATCCCCAAGACTGCCTTTAGCTCCCGCTATGGTCTATGCGAGTTTCTAGTGATGTCTTTTGGATTCACTAACGTCCCCTCTACCTTTATAGCACGGATGAATAAGGTATTCGAACATTTCCTAGATCATTTCGTGATCATCTTCATCGACGACATCTTGATCTACTCGAAGATCGGGGAAGACCATTCTAGACACCTGTAAATGGTGTTACTTAAACTTCTAGAACACTCTCTCTTTACCAAGTTCAACAAGTGTGAATTCTGGTTAGGGGAAGTCGGATTCTTGGGCCACACCATCAACAAAAATTGGGTAGTGGTGGATCAAGACAAGATACAGGTAGTTCAAAGCTAGCCACCGCTTAAGATGGAAGCAGACATTCAAAGTTTCCTTGGTTTTGCTGGGTATTACAGGAAATTCGTGGAAGGTTTTTCTGAGATTGCGTTGCCCCTCACCGCCCTTGCAAGGAAGGACATTGGGTTTCGATGGACACCGAATGTGAGTCTAAGTTCGTGGAATTAAAGAAGCGAGTAACTTTTGTCTCAATCCTTATGATCCCCTCAGGGACCGAAGGATTCCAGATCTATACTGATGCCTCCCTCAAAGGATTAGGAGCTGTTCTGATGTAGCATGGTAAGGTGGTGGCTTACGCATCTCGCTATCTAAATCCACACGAGTTGAATTACGCGGCTCACAATTTAGAGTTGGGTGTTGTTGTCTTCGCCCTCAAAATTTGGAGAAATTACTAGTACAGAGTAAGATGCAAGATCTTCTCCGACCACAAGAGTCTCAAATACGTTTTTACTCAGAAAGAGTTGAACCTCCGGCAGCGCCGATGGTTGGAATTTTTGTATGATTATGATTTCGCTCTCCAATACCACCCTAAGAAGGCTAATAAGGTTACTAACGCATTGAGGCGCCAACCCTCGATAGCCGAGAGATGGATGGAGTAGATTCTGAAGGAATTGTTCTAATCTTTGATAGACTTGGAAATCACTCATATTGCCCGAAGAGATCCGGAAGAGTACCAGGCCCAGCTGTATTGGATGGAAATCCTGTGCGATATCTGAGATCCAATACGAGAGGCCCAGAAGATCGATCCGTAAGTAGTCCCAATCATCCAGTCCCTATAAGATGGAGCACAAGAGGAGTTCAATCTGCATACTGGGATCTTGCAGTTCAGGCATTGCATACTTATCCCCTCTACCGGAGGAATCCGAGATGAGATTCTTCGAGAAGTGCACCAATCGAGGTATTCTATTCACTATGGTGTGGTTAAGATGTATATTGACCTACACAGAACTATATACTGGCCAGGAATGAAAAAAGATATCACCAATTTCGTGGCCCAGTGTCAGACCTGTCAAAAGGTTAAAGCTGAATATCACAATCCAGGAGGCCTGATGCAGCCCTTGCCGATACTATATTGGAAATTTGATGATATTTCTATGGACTTTGTCCACAGCTTACCTCGATCCCGTGCTGGAAACGACTCTATATGGGTTGTCATGGATCGACTTATCAAGGTAGCGCGGTTCATCCCGAACCGACAGGGTGATGGAGTTGACGTTCTTGTCAGATTATTCATAAAGCAAGTGGTTCGGTTCCACAGAGTGTTGAAGTCCATTGTATTGGACTGAGATGGATGCTTCACATCCAAGGAGTGGAGGCAGGTGCAAGCATACTTGGGGACCAAGTTGTCCTTCAACACCGCCTTCCATCCGTAGATAGATGGACAGACAAAAAGGACGAACCAGACAATGGAGGATCCACTCCGACTTTGCATAGTAGATCACAACGATCCATAGCAATAGCTGCTGCCTTAATTCGATTTTTCTTATAATAACAGCTATCAGGCCAGCATTAAGATGACACCGTACGAGGCATTGTATGGAAGGCATTGTCGAACTTCGTTGACTTGGGCTCAAGATGAGGACCTAGAAGCCTGATGAGTGGCTTATATTGATGATACTACGGCAACGATACAACTAATCTAGGAGCGAAAGCGGGAAGCGCAGAGCCGACATGCCAAATATTATGATGCACGACACTGACTGGTGGAGTTTAGCGTGAGAGAAATGGTGTTTTTGAAAATTAAGCCCATACATAGTGTCTCCTTGTTGAAGAAGTATAAGAAACTAGATTCCCGTTATTTGGGCCCCTATCAAGTGATAGAGCGTGTTGTCCTGGTTGCATATCAATTAGTCATGCCCCCAGAATTGGGAAATCTCCATAATGTGTTTCATGTGTTTTCCTTGAGGCGAGTCCTCTAGCAATCAGAACAGCGCCTTCCTATACTGCCAGTACAACTACAGTCAGATAGATTCGTCCAACTTGAACATGTCAAAATTATAGATTATAAAGTGAAGAATCTGCGTAATAAGACTATCTTGATGGTCAAGATATTGTGGTCGAATTGCAGACGAGAAGAGTATATATGGGAACCTGAAACACTCGTCCGAAAAAAGCACCCAGAGCTCTTTTTCTAGGTATGTTACTTTTTCCCCCTACTTTAGGTAAATTTTGGGGGACGAAAATCCTTTTATTTTTATTAGATTGTAGCATCTTGACTTTTAATGGGCCACCAGAACCCTAGTGGGCCTAATAAAAGTGACTCTAACCTCTACCCGAGGCCCATAATAAGGTAGGAGGTAACCCTAGACGGGGATATAAAGCTAGAAAACTCTGATTTGAGTTCTGTCAGTTCCTGTGGCCTCGTGTAGTCAATTCAAGTGTGTTGGAACTCATTCCATTGAATTCCGAGGTCATATGGTGGATATGACCGTTCCCCGTAGAACGTCGTGAAAATGAGTTTTTTGGATATCCAGATAGAGAACTCTGATCTGAGTTCTGTCAGTTCATATGGCTTCGTATAGTCGATACAAACGTATTAGAACTCGTTGCATCGCAATTCGAAAACTACCGATGAATATGAGTGTTTTGATCGTTTTAGCGCATTGCGACGCGCCGATTTTGAATATTTAGCAAACGAATTTTAATTTGACCTCAGTCAGTGACATTGGATTCGTATGGTCAATATAAAGTCAACAGAATTTGTCCCGGCCAATTTCAGTGATGGGTGGTCAATTCATAGTCAAATAAAGCTTAGTTGTGCACCGAAAAGCGTGCATACATAAATTGTGACACGACATCCCAACTTTGACCTGACCCCGGATGACTTAAACCTATTTTGACTTTGACCAGCATGGGGGACCCACTTTAGGGTTGACTTTGGTCAAACCCTCAAAATTTTCAATTTTTAGAATTTTTCCAAATAAAGAGTTCTTCTCCCCCATAATGGGTTGTCATAGGCTCCACCTCCTCAATGCATGGGCCTCTACCGCCATCTAAAGAGCTTGGTTTTGGGCCTTGAAAAGGCCCAACAATTCCCTTCTCTCTCTCTTTTCCTTTCCCTAAACCCAAGCCCATTTCAATCCCAAGAATGGGTCTTCCAGATCATTCCATGTGGATGTACCAGCACCCCTAGATGTTGTCATGTGCCCCACCAGCTTGAGGGAGGAGGAGAACACCTCCTCCTCTCGGTTTAGTCCCACATCGGAGAGAGGAGGGGTGGCCACCCTCCCCCAGCCTATATAAGGCCATGACCTCCCCTGCTCTCTCCTCACACAGCTAAAACGAGCCCAGAGCTTGCATTGTTAGTACATTTTAGTTTTTTTTCTAATGCACAAAAAAGAGAGTTCATAGCTTTCGCATTGTTAGTACATTTTAATTTATCGGAGTCATTCCATTTGTCATGCAGTTTCTCTAGAACTTGATCACCAATAATGATAGTGGGTGTAGTGTATTTCGTTTCGATCATGCCCACATATCCATATTCCGTGTAATTAAGAAGATTTCCATTTGCGTTCTCCAGTGATTGTATTCACTCCCCATAAACAGTGGAGGTCTACTCACACTTTGTCCCTCAAGGAAAACGTGAAGCGCGTTGGACATCTTACTTCAGGATTTTAAGCCTGTTTGATACCACTTATTGGATCATGTAACCAACCTTAGAGTGGGTGAATAAGGTTTGATGCGTTAAGTAAACAATTCGAATTATTTTGGTCCAGAAAAAAAAAGTTCTGGAAACTATCGCGGGGTGCTAGCTTGATAGCGCGCGACGGTAGGTCACATATCCCGTTTTCCTGGCCAAATTTTACTTTGGAGAAATACACCCCCTTCAGATATCTACCAAAGAGTAACGAGAATGATATATGTTGAAATAAAAACACAAATAACTTTATTTAATCAAGATAAAAAGGTGTTTTACAATTACAAAAGTTTGATCTCTTTGACGCCGAAGATCGAAGGTGGTGAAGGAATAAACTCTTTTAGTTTTCTATACCGGCCCACTACTCGGACTGGTTGGCTCTATCCCTTTCCCTCCAAGAAAGTTCTTCGAGCTGGCTCTTCACCTTCACACAAAAAAGTTTCTTAGAGTCTGCTAGATCCCTCGATCTAGATGTCCCTTCCTCGGGACGATTTCTCATGGAATTCTCCTCGGATTCTGACAACCTTCGTCGGTCGATTTTCCTCACCACAAGAACGCAGAAAAAGAGAAAAATATAGAAAGATTAAAGAAGAATTTAGGATTGGATCTCCCTCAAAAAATTTTCTCCATTGAGCAAGTCGTGACTGGTGCTAGCGATCTTTGTTTGGTTGCAACCGATCAACTCTACGTAGTAGTTCACATCCTTGGCTCGTTGGAGATCTTCGTGCGCGAACGGGAGGGAGACGGTTTTATTTTCCTTCGACGAAGACGTCATTTCGGTGCTCCTGAGGCGGCACATGAACCCTAGGCTTGAGAATAGATGTCTCTTATTTTCTGGAATGAAAAACGAAGCGTTTATACGTTTTTCGAAAATAGACTACCGCCGGCGGTAGAGCTATCGCCTGGCGGTAGGTCGATGCTCTTGATACTGAAAGTTGTCCTGCAAATATGGAAAAGATATTGAAAAATAATATTTTCCTCTTTTTCGTGCTAGCGCGGCGCGGTAGGAAGGTATCACTTGGCAGTAGCCCAGTCGTTTCAACGCACTCGATAATCGTTAAGTGGGCTAGCGCGGCGCGGTTGGAGGCTATCGCGGTGTGGTAGCACCCCGAGCACCTGGCCAAAATAAATCCTCGAGCTGGCGCTGGCGGTAGCGCTAGCGCTATGTAGTTAGATCTCGAGCGCCTGTTCTATTTAATTCAGGCTACCGCCCAGCAGTAGCGTGTAGCACACGTCTGTAGGTGTCAGAGGAGAGTTCCTTGTTTTGCTTGAACCTATAAGCCTGCACACTATACTAAACACAAGATGTGATCAAATACAACATGATAATTGATATTATCAAACTAAGAAAATGTAAACCGTCGGCTCCAACAAACTCCCCCCTTTGATAATATCAAATCTCGTTCATTAGATATAACAATGAGATGCATGATACAACGTATATAAGAAATAATCTTTAAAGTTCAGGTTTCAGGTTACATATAACTTCCCTTACAGACACACTCCCCCTATATGCGTGTTCTATGTGTTCCCCCTGTCTACGTGCACACAGTGTAACAAGCTCCCCCTAAATGTGAGCTTCTCTAACCCATGACTCATGATCATTCTAATACAGTGTAAAAAGCTCCCTCTACATGTGAGCTTCCCTAACCCATGACTCATGAACATTCTAATCTCCCCCTTTGATATTATCGAAAGGGGGTGGGCATGTACGACAAAAAATACAGTATATGATGAGCGTGATAAAGATAACAAATAGTGCACGTTATAAAAAGTGAATCGAGAGGTGAAAGACAATAGGGGTGACCAAACACGTAAATCAGAGAATATGAAGCATATAGGTCAAACAGATGAGCGAAGTATACAGAAGCAATTTAAATAAGTGTTCAGAGTAAAAAGAATTGGACAGCATATGATAAACTAAGCACACAATGATTTAGAGAACAATGCTAAGATATTTATAGAACTAATATAGTGGAACATTGTACATATCAAGAATAGAAATCGTGTACTAGTACTTCTGTGATATAGACATACAATGCAGTTTCAGTCCAATTCTTATGCATAAAGCGTTAGATAGAGTAATGACGTGTGAACGTGCAACATCAAAAGAGAAAACACATAGTAGAAATAACATTTATTACATGTTTTATTTTAATAATTCAATATGCTACCACGAGAGGAATAGAGTGAAAAATCATGTCATGTTTCTATCGACGTCATACCAAGACTAGAACTATGGGAACTATGCTTAAGGTTTAGTCTTTGCACAAAATCGAAATTATTCTTTTGACCAAAGTGCTCATCCTCACAATGCTCATAAAGATTTATAAGGAGGAATGAGTAGTGTTAGGGGGTGTCCTTTATATATGAGTTGATAACATGTTTTTTCATCCTTTTTTTCATTTATAAGTTATATACTATCAATTTTATAGTTTTGATTTCAAGAACCCTGAATCAATCGAAATCTACCCACATAGATAAATACACTTAACTTGTATACAAAAGACATGATCACTAAAGATTTTGCCCAAAGTTCTAACTTTTGTATAAGTACATGTATATCGTGACATTTGTGATTCAAGTTATTTCTAACGTATTAGACATAATATCACGATTTCTAACATGTACATGTAGTTTCTACATGGGTGCTCAGTCTAGAGATGTGTGAATAGTGTAAAATCATTACGCTACCTAAATCCTCACACATACCTAGAGGCATATTGAGATGTACCTTCATGCGTTAGCTCTAGTAATCTCCATATATCAAATGTAGTTTCACAATTGCAAATTCGATTAAATTCAGTTTTGTCTAACGCACAAAAAAGAGAGTTCATAGCTTTCGCATTGTTAGTACATTTTAGTTTATCGGAGTCATTCCATTTGTCATGCGGTTTCTCCAGAACTTGATCACTTATAGTGATAGTGGGTGTAGTGTATTTCATTTCGATCATGGCCCACGTGTCCATGTTCTGTGTCATTTAGAATATTTTCATTCGTGTTCTCCAGTGACTGTAGTCACTCCCCATAAACAGTGGAGGTCTACTCACACTTTGTCCCTCAGGGAAAACGTGGAGTGCGTTGGCC
The DNA here is from genome assembly GCA_039513925.1 of Platanthera zijinensis. Classification (NCBI taxonomy): domain Eukaryota; kingdom Viridiplantae; phylum Streptophyta; class Magnoliopsida; order Asparagales; family Orchidaceae; genus Platanthera; species Platanthera zijinensis. The sequence goes on from CM077093.1 coordinate 174,545,669, forward strand.
ATCATACTTCAGGATTTTAAGCATGTTTGAAGTAACCTGCTTTGATACCACTTGTTGGAACGTAGCCAACCTTAGAGGGGGTGAATAAGGTTTGATGTGTTAAGTAAAAAATTCGAATTATTTTGGTCCAGAAAAAACAAGTTCTGGAAACTACAGCGGGGTGCTAGCTTGCTAGCGCGCGGCGGTAGGTCACAGACCCAGTTTTCTTTGCCAAATTTCCCTTTGGAGAAATACACCCCCTTCAGAGATCTACCAAAGAGCAACGAGAATGATATACGTAGAAATAAAAACACAAATAACTTTATTCAATCAAGATCAAAAGGTGTTTTACAATTACAAAAGTTTGATCTCTGTGACGTCAGAGATCGGAGGAGGTGAAGGAATCAACTCTTTTGATTTTCTATACCGACCCACTACCCGGACCGGTTGGCTCTTTCCCTTTCCCTCCAAGAAAGGTTTTCAAGCTAGCTATTCACCTTCACACAAGAAAGTGTCTTAGAGCCCCGCTAGATCCCCCGATCTAAACATCCCTTCCCCAGGACGATTTCTCACGGAATCCTCCCCAGATTCTGACGACCTTCACCAGTCGATTTTCCTCACCACAAGAACGTAGAAAAAGAGAAAAGTATAGAAAGATTAAAGAAGTATTTAGGATTGAATCTCCCTCAAAAAGATTTCTCCATTGAGCAATCTGTGACTGGTGTTAACGATCTTCATTTGGTTGCAACCGATCAACTCTACGTAGTCGTTGACGTCCTTGGCTCACCAGAGATCTTTGTGCGCGAATGGGGGGTGTCTCTTATTTTCTGGAACGAAAAACAAAGCCTCTTATATGTTTTTCTAAAATTGACTATCGCTGACGGTAGAGCTAGCTCCTGGCGGTAGGTTGACGTGCTTGATGCTGACAGTTATCCTATAAATTTGGAAAAATATTCAAAAAGAATATTTTCCTCTTTTTTCGTGCTAGCACGTCGCGGTAGGAAGGTATCATCTGGCGGTAGCCCAGTCTTCTAGACGCACTCAATGATTGTTGAGTGGGCTAGCGCGATGCGGTTGGAGGCTCGCGATAGCACCCCGAGCGCCTGGCCAAAATAAATCCTCGAGTTAGCACTAGCGGTAGTGCTAGCACTATGCGGTAGGATCCCGAGTGCCCGATCTATTTAATTCAGGCTACCACCCGACAGTAGCGCGTAGCACGCGACGGTAGGGGCTAGAGGAGAGTTACTTGCTTTGTTTGAACCTATATGCCTGCAAACTATACCAAACATAAGATGTGATCAAATACAACATGAGAATTGATATTATCAAACTAAGAAAAATGTGAATCGACGGCTCCAATAGAGCCTAGTTGGGGATAATAGAAGTTAAGATATTCCTCCAGGATTAGCCCCAATTAAAGTACTCTCACGCTCTTTGTCGAATGTCAAGCCAAGTGTCGATTGCTCAAATTATTTTAAGCATAGTAGGGCAGGCCGCCGTAGACCCGGTGCGTGCTAGCAAAATTGACTAATTTGATTGCTTATAAATTGCTTGCGGTGAATTGTAGCGGGTCAGTCACTTCTACAGACCATTCGTACCAGTGCGGGAATTTCGACGACTCAAGGCGGTAGGGAGATGAGTATCATGGATAACTGACCGTTATGTTTTTCCCCGTTGGGTTTTCTCTGCTGGTCGGCCATAATGTTGAATCGTCGGATGTCACTCAAATTCAAGAGTACACGGGGTTGTACGTTTGTGCCTGAGCTGTGCGGTACGACCACCTCTAGAAGTGGCAGGACTGACCAATGTACTGACGGCCACATCGGTGAGGCCCGCGGGGCTCGCTACCCTGCTTGAAGAAAATCGTTTCATACTATGTCGGCATAGGGTATGTGTGCGGCTTAAATGCGTGTGACATGAATACATGTTGTGAATATCTGATGTGTTAATTTGTTAGTGGAGCTTTTATTATAACTGATGTATATTGCTGTTGTTATTCTTGTTATACTCTGATGCGCCTTCTTTTATGGTTGCTCCTAGCATATAGATAAAATGTTATACTAACTCTCTTATGCTTTGGTTATCTACTTTTATTGGGTGCGTGAGCTCGTCCCCAGGATATAGATCCGGGAAGGAGATTTATTTCAACTTAGCTCTGTGACTAACAATTATTTTAATAACCATTCACAATAGATGGAACATCGTAGTGAGTAATGACCAGCTGTTGCGGGATGATACGCCAGCTAATAGGACTACCCGAGTAGAGGCACCCCGTCGTCTCCAGAGTTTCGAGACGTGAGTACTAGCGAGCAGGATTGAGAGTGCGAGGAACTTAGAATAGACATACTTTTATAGCCTACATGCTTTATGTATAAATAGTGACTACGACCTTTGAGTTCTCCTTAAATATATATTGTTATATATATATATATAGATATCTTGTAGCTTCCTATTAATGCTTCCGCAATACTCCATGATGTGATGTGAATGTTGTGATTCAAGCCGAGCAAGACGACCAACTAGTGCTTGGTAGCGTGGATCATACCCCTTAAGGAGCACTGGGTGGACGCCTTTGGTAAGTAAGATCCCTCTGGTCCGATGTGGGCAAAGGTTAGGGGGGTCTTGCGTATCCCCCCGACCTGAGGGCTTCCTCAATTACACATGGACCCTCCCAATTGGGATTGAGTGTCCCCACATTCGCCGACCTTTCGACCGCATCAAACTTCTTTAAGACGAGATCGCCCTTTACAAACTGCTTAATACGGATATGCTTGTCAAATAACTGGCCATTCTACGCTTGACCTCTTCTTGTCGGATGACAACGAAGTCGCGGAGCTCTTCCACTAGATCCAGAGAGAGTCATAGCTCTTCTTCATTTTCCACCCTTCACTCATCTTATCTTTATCCCACAAAGATCACTCGTGGTGATTTTACTTCAAATTCCACCGGCAATACGACCTCGGAGCCATGAAAAAGCTTGAAGGGGTTTCCCCGGTGACTGTATTGGGCGTGGTTCTTAGGGCCCAAAGGACCAATGGGAGCTGCTCCACTCAGTTCTCTCTCAGTTCTCTACCTTCTTCTTCAATAGGTTCACGATGATCTTGTTCGCTGCCTCCACATGCCCATTACTCCTAGGGTGATGGACCAAGGAAAACTTGTGATCTATCCCTAGTTGGACACAAAAATTGACGAACTCCTCACTAGTAAATTGTGGTATATTGTCTGTGACCATCGCCAAAGGCAGCCTGTGTCGGCAGATGATCTCACCTCATACAAAGTTACGTTTCACTCAGAACGTCACATTGGCCAGTTCCTTGACCTCCAACTATTTTGAGAAATAATCGATCATGACCAGGAGGAACCTCATCTGCCCACTTGCTTGAGTAAAAGGTCTTACCAGGTTCATTCCCCAGATTGCGATGGTTCACGGTGCCACGATGCTCTTGAGCCTCTAGGCTGACAACAATTGGAGTGGTGCGAACAACTAGCACTTTTGACATTTCTTCGTGAACTCTTCCACATCTCTCCTTAAGGTGGGCCAAAAGTACCCTTGCTGTAATACCTTTTCTTTCAGGGTTCTACTCCCAAAGTGGCTGTCGCACTCCTCGGAGTGTGTTGGGTCCGGCGTTCCTTCACTTGACCCGTGGCGCTCTGCTACTTATATAAAAAATTAAGTAGCGCCCTCTCCAACAGTCCGGGCTTTTGGTGCAGTTGGGTATGCGCTTGATCCTTCAATTGGTATCAGAGGAGGTCACGGGTTCAAGACCGGGGGGGCGCTATTAAATCCTGATTTTTCCCTTCTACCTATGTGGGTCCGGTGGGTCAGGCAACCGTGGACATGTGGTAACCCCACCTCTGAGCCGTGTGGGCCATGTGGTAACCCCACCTCTGAGCTGACGGGTTGTGCTGGACGCCGGGGGGGGGGGGGATTGTTGGGTCCGGCGTTCCTTCACTTGACCCGTGGCGCTCTGCTACTTATATAAAAAATTAAGTAGCGCCCTCTCCAACAGTCCGGGCTTTTGGTGCAGTTGGGTATGCGCTTGATCCTTCAGAGTGTATTTCCTCCAAAATTCTAGAGACCTCTTCTTCCGAGACACATCGTGTCAAAATCCTTGAGAGGGTCTTTCGATACAGACTCCCCTCCCAAAATAGGTAGTATGCTGACTTATGCCTAAAACTCCTTTTATCCTGAACCTCCTCTGGAAACTTGCCCGTGGCTAAAAAATTAATGAAGGGGCCCATTCATGAGGAGTGCCGATCTATCTCCATCAACTCTCCTTCCTCAATGATCGGCCATAACAAGCCTGTCACAGTCCCCCTGCCCGATATCTGAACTTGGTCAATCGATCAACGGGGGCACTCTCTTCCCGTGACACATACTGAATGGAGAATGTCTGAAACGTCCCGATAAGCTCCTTTACCTTTACTAAATACCGTTGGAGCATGGGCTCCCTTACCTTAAACTCTCCCTTGATTTGGGAAGCCACCACCATTAAATCTGTTAGCACTTCTACATCTTGAACCCCTAGCTCCTTGGACAGATGTAAGCCGATGATCACAGCTTCGTATTTTGCATGATTGTTTGTAATAGGAAAGTGTATCACTATTGTCTGCTCTATCTACGCCCCCTTGAGACTTTCCAAGATCACCCCCTCCTAAAGTGTGTCTTCCCAAAGCCCCGTCCACCAGCACCTTCCATACTACCCGCTGAGAAGACCCCGATTCATCCACCTCAACCGCGTAGACAGCGAAGAAATCCTCCGCTGCTTGAGCCTTCACCGATAAGCTAGGGACAAATGAGATTTCGAATTTGCTCAGCTCTACTGACCATTTTGTAAGCCTTCCTGAGTGCTCTAATCCCTCAAAGATGTTACAGAGAGGATGGTTGGTCACCACGTGGATCGAGTGTGCTTGAAAGTAAGGCCTTAGCTTCCAGGCCGAGATAACTAATATGAAAGCCAACTTCTCCAAGATCGGGTATCGGGACTCTGCCTTCTTCATGACCTTGTTAACATAATAGATAGGTAGCTGCTTCTTTCCTTCCTCTTGCTCCAAGATGGAACTCACAACCTCCACCCCTACCCCAATATACAAAGTCAAGTTTTTTAAGAGGACCTAGCGCTACCAACTCGACCAAAAGACCGATCTGATAGAAGACGACGCAACTATTCTTTATATCAACGGTCCTCGGGCGGATCCACGGGGCAGCCAGTTAGGCCCACAGGGAACACGTCCTTCTGCTTCGAATAGTACCGCAGCACCGGGGCGATTCTGAACCGCAGTTCCAACATTTTCTCTCTCTTTCAACCCTTGAAGTAGCGGGTCCTTGGTGAGTTGATCCTTTAGGGCTCAGAAGGCCTCCTCATACTCCTTAGAACATTCAAACTTCTGGTTGCTCCACAACACTTTGAAGAAAGGGAAGCATTTCTCCCTTGCCCTAGAGTAAAACCCGCTCAAACCCGCCAGCTTTCCCGTTAGGCGCTGGATCTCCTTGCCGTTTCGAGGTGACTTCAATTCAAGTATTGGATTCAACTCATTGGGGTTAGGCTCTACCCCGACGGGGGTGATGAGATGACCCAAAAACTTTCCCCAGCTCGCCCCAAAGACACACTTTAGAGGGTTCAACCTCATCTTGAATTTCCATAGGGGGAAAAGGTTTCCTCCAGATCTCTGAGGTGGTAGCTCATATCCTTTCTCTTCAACATCATATCATCCACATACACTTCCAAGTTTCTTCTCCTTTGTTCCTGAAAGTCTCGATCCATCATCATTTGATATGTTGCCCTGACATTCCTTAACCCAAAAGACATCATTTTATAGCAGTAGCAACTATCCCTTGTGATGAAGGAGACATCTTTGACATTAGGCGGGTGCATGCAGATCTAATGGTAACTTGAAAAAGCATCCAAAAACTCATCACAAAAAACTGATGACTGAGCTAACCAGCCGTCGATTCTATGCAAGTGATAACAATCCTTAAGACATGTTTTATTTAAGATAGAAAGGTATGCACACATCCTTCACCTTCCATCCCCCTTCTTTACCATTACCACGTTAGAGACCCAGCCTGGATACGAACCTCCTTTTCTAGCAGATGGGGCGAGCTCCTGGATCAAGATTGAGGCGATGGCATGCCACGCCAACATCAATGCCTGGTACTTCTGTGAAACTCCAGGAGACGACATCCACGTTCCTCTAAACACATCCCGGGAGTCTCTCCTGGTCCTCCCCACTCATCCTTTCGTTAATCCTCACCTTCTCCGTCCTCCCTTCCTGGGTTAGGATCTCTCTCTCCACTACCTCCGCCACCTTCAGTATATACATCTCCTCCAACTCACTATTTATTCTCCTCCCCTAAGTGAGAACCTCCTCTTCTCCCACCTCCTCATTTACCTCCATCACTTCCTCCAACCCTTCCTGCTCCGCTAACACCTTATACACCGTCTCAGCCACCTCGACCACGTCCTCTTAACTCGCCTGCTCCTCCCTTACCCTCTCTGCTTCCTCGGCTTTCATCATCTACGAGATGGTGTTGACAACCATGACGTAGCACTACTTTGCCACCTTGAGATCTCATCAGATCCTTACCTAGATTCCCTCGCTGCTAAACTTCAAACATTGGTGGAACAAGGAGGGCACAAACTGAAACGCGCTGATGAGGGGTCATATGAAAATATCATTGTAGCTGCTCGAAGCGTTCACAATGACGAACCGATGATTTTAGAATGTTCCCCTTAGGGTCACATGAAGACCCACTCCCCCTCTACTTCCTTTCTCTCTCCAGAGAATCCAAATAAAGGCTCATCTGAGGTAAACACCCTCCTGACTTATACCTTTATCTCATCGTAGGTCTTTTTGAAGATCACATTCAGCGAACTTTCGTTGTAAACCAGGAGTCAGGAGACTGTGAAGTTTTTGATGGTTGTTTGGATCACACAGGCGTCAGCGAACGGGTCCTCGAAGTCGGGCATGTCCTTTGACGAGAAGGTGATCTTCTCCTCCGGGAGTGGAGTTTTGGAGGTCGAAGCGACTCTTCTCCTGAACATCGTTTGGAGGCTCCCCTTATGGGTGGTCTCGATTCTCACTCCCCCATCGATCACCCTGATCCCTCCTATAGTCCCTATATCGATCTGGTCATCAGATCTGTCTTCATCTCTGGATCCTACCACTACCTCCTCTTTCCTCACCTGCTACTGCTATTGTTGTAGCATCGGGCCTCTCACCCTCCTTACTTCCAAAAATTCTGGGCAGGTGGTCGTTGTATGGCCTTCCTCCTAATGGTAGTCACAATACGGTAATGCCACCTCGCCCCCTTCTCCTTCTGCCAAAACTTCTCTTTTGTTCCTTCTCCATCTTCCTCTTCCTTTTCCCCTTCGGATAGCCATTGCCTGCTGGGGAGGAGGTAGGAGGGGCCTCTGGACTGGCCCACCCCTGGGGGTTGAACTGCCCCTATATTTCGTGAAAGTTTCCTCCTCCTTGATATCCTCTCCCTTAGCCATGGGTGGGTCCTCCTTACAACCTCTAGGCCAGTCGGTTGTTTGGTTCTTAATGACCACATGCCGGCTGAGGTCCCTGGAATCCTTGCCCTCTAGACTCATCTCTCCTCATTGTCTCCTATTGCTTGCTTCCTCCCTACTCACTCAACTCATCTCCTACAAACCTAGCCAACTTTTTGGTGAATATCGGGCTCACTGACTCTCCCTCTATCTCCTTTGTCTCCCTCTCCATCAATTCCTCAAAGGATAGAGGAGGCTCCCTCTTCAGCTCCATACTGAAGAATCCCTGACGTAGATCAAGCTAAAGGCCAGTATCAGGGTATACCCTGACACCTCTTAGACTAGGAAAACCTCCTCCTAGAATCTATCCACATAAGTTCCAAAAATTTCCTCTGCCCCCTGCTTTATCGTGAAAAAGAACTCCGCTCCTTTCTTTCTTTTCTTGGACGTTGAGAACCTCAACAGGAAGTCTCGATGCAGGTCCTCGAAACAATAGATCGAACTTGAGGGAAGCTGGTGGAACCGGTCCCTCGCCTTCTCCTTGAAGGTGATTGCGAAGAGTTTAAAGACATGTGACATCTACCTGATGGAAACTGCATCATCAAACCATTGTACGTTTTGCACTGGGTCATCTCTACCGGTGTAGTAGGACATCTATAGCTCCCGGAACCCCTCCAGAATTGGGGCCGAGACAATCAGCTCGCTAAAGGGACTTCCTCCTCTTGAGGGGCGAGTCGGCTGTTCTCGCGTAGTCATCTCGCCTGACCTTCAAGCACTAGTCGGGTTGGGGAACATCTATCGCCCGGCTAGATCTCCCTCTCCCCCCTTAATTGTCACCTCCTTCCCAGGTTGTTGAACCAAGGCGTTCTCTCCTAGCTGTTGGGATATGATCACTTGGATGGTAAGTGTTGAACACTTTCCCTTTACGGCGAATGCGAGATGCAGAGTCCGCAAGAACTCCCTCTTGAAATCTTCAAGCATATCAATCGTGACCCCTCCCGCCGGAGGCAGTGGGTTGCCCTGATCGGCCCTTTCTCCTTCACCTCAAGCCATGGGGCTTAACTCAAGAATTTCCTGTATAGGCTACGGTCCACGCTCACCGCACCAAAAATGTTGAAACTGGAACTCAGTCTCGAGATGAGTTTGGACCTAAGGGGTGTAGCCCACACCTACTTCTCCTGAGCTAGAACACTTGACTGGTGGTCAAGAACCAAGGAACAGACCCAGAGCTATAACGAAGAGATCCCTCCACACACCCGGAAGATCGAAGAAAGCTTCCCCTCCTAAGCCAATGTTGTAGCTAGGCACCTTGAAGGGCACTAGAAGTCAACTAAAGCTGACCAGAGGAGGAAGAAGTCAAAGAAACTGGAGCCCCTCCAAAGGTGCCCTTAAGGGTATATTTATAGTTTTTCAAGTCTGGCTTGCACATAGCGAAATTCCGTCTTTTGATACTACCATACACATCCCAAAGTTGTCCGCAAACATCGTAACTCTGCTATTTGGAGAGGGTATTAGCAAGCCCAGTTGAACTTCTCCTAGAGGAGAACTACAAGACGAGCTGACCTCTCGCCTGAGGTGGCAAGTGCTCAAGGAAACCCGCACTCGCCGTCAAACTTGAGTCCGGGACGAGTGTGGGTCAGAACACCCCACTCATCCCACTGTTAGCCTTCAGTTGATGTCACGCGCGAGCCAGGGCGAGACCCAACCACCCGCCTACTCGGCTCGCCTAGCCCAACCAAACTTGAATGACTCTTTTGGGTCTTGACCCCTTCTTAGGGACTTGTCAAATACACGGTTGTATAGTTGATACGACGCTCATGGGTTAACGTCCAACTATGCACACTAGCTTTAAATTTTTCATGTATATTATCATGCAGTTTAACAATAATGACCCTAACATTTTAACTGATTTGTTCAAGTGTGGAACTGCTAATTTCATGGACTGATTGGAAGTCCTGTTATATTAATTTGATGGACATCTGGTTTGTAAAATTTTTGTTAAACATGTTCTAATACATAAGTAACATATATCTTTCTTATTTATTGTTAGTCTGTTTGTAACAATAAGAACTTATATTATCACATATGTATACTGACATATTTTATTTTATGAAATATTTCAGATAATATGTCTAACTGAAAGGAGTCAAATTTTTTACTGTAGTGTTACAACGCTCATAAACGCGGCGTGGTGACATGATTTCCATTTGCGTAATTCTGACCACTTCAAACTCCTCCAATTAGAGACAGAATTCACCTTTCAGAATGATGGGGAAACCTTAATATAAAACCCATAAAATTCTTGATATTAGAAACGATTCCCAAAGGGTATAATTCTCTAACTAGAACCATATCGACTGCAAAGAAATTCAGATACAAAGATCTCACCTCAGTTCAGAGATAAATGCGAAACTTCTTTGATCTCTAGCACCAATCACTTAAATGGATCTGAAATTAGGAGAAAGTCCCTGTTAAATTAGATTCCATAAATTCCTTATCCTTGGATTTAGAGCCCACAACATACACGAGTATGAACGGAGGGAAGAAGATCTGTTCCTAAAGGGAGTCGACTATCGGAGTTCGTTGCTGTAAGAACTCCCCTGATCGGAGGGGAAGAAGGTTGATCCCGTTTCTAGAAGAAGAAATATTGCCTTCACGGAATCTAAAACCCGTCTAGGAAGGAAAAAAAAACCCTAAAATGTTTTTCAGTGCTTGGTTCTTGTGGTTTACCTGACAAACAGAGGAGGAGAAATCAGTCAGACGTTGGATCTACCGCAAGAGGGTTGACGTGGCCTGAACACGCAGGGGGGGCGTCGATTGGTGATAAACTCGCGCATGAACCCGTCAACAGGGCTTTCTGTCGGAGGAAATACAAGCCTTACGCAGTTGACGAGGGAGAGGGGGGCGACTAATGGAGGTACGCTCAACGTAAAGCCTTAACTCCTCACTTGTTGGGGACGTGCGGGAAAATGGAAGTAGTGGCAGTTTCTCCTTGCCGAGTACTTACGGGATTTTAAAGAGGGCGTCAGTTTGAGGAGTCGTGGGAGTTAAATTAGTGCTGGTTTGAGATTGAACCGAAGGGCTTGAGATTGAGCCAGAGGGGGTGTTAATTCAAATTTTTATGTTATTATTACCATCTTGACACATTAATTAAAATGAAATGATACCCCCCAACTTTGCCAGTTCGATTAATTCTGCTCACGATTGGATCATGAAATTTAAATTGAACGCGGCATTAAAATTTAGGGTGTTACACCGCACGCCTTATGTGTGCGTTGCGCACGCGCCGCGTGCCGTGTGTGCCCGTGCTGTTGTGCATGTGCATTGTGCGTGCGTGCTCGTCTCTTATCCTCTTTTGGGGGTGCTTTTGGGTCTCTTTGAGCGAGCGCGGTCTTGTGCGCGGCTCACTAGGCCGGGTCACCATACTTGAGTATTTTGTTCAAAATCCCCACCGATTTGACTTAAAAAAGTCAGGGGAACCACATCAAATGTAATTTTCTTAGATCTAAATTTTGAAATTCACAAGTTAATTTATAATATTATCGTGTTGGAAGGATATTATGAACTGATTGGTTCGAAATTATTGGATAATAATTTTATTAACATATTAATGTTATTTTTGTTCTAATTTTATAATCTATTTCTTATTTCCTATCCATAAATATCCACATATGCATGGTTGGATGATAGAGAATTAAACAGAATATAATTGGAGTTATGCCATATTTGACTTAGGCAATATTTGGTTTGGTGGTCAGTTGGAGCCATGATTCGCATATTTTTAGTTTGATAATATTAAATCTCGTATTGCATTTGATCATACTAGGTTTGGATATAGTGTGCAAGTTTACAGGTACAAAAGAACGAGAAAATCAAGTTCTGGAACCTACTGCCGAACACCAGCGCTACCGCCTGCGCTAGCTTCAAAATTAATTCAGGACAAGTGCTCTGCGGACTACCGCATGCTGCTAGCCTTATCGCAGCGCGCTAGCTCTCTCAACGAGTGTCGAGTCATCACATTACCGCCAGGCGATAGCTCTGTGCCACGCCGCGATAGCTCTCTCAACGAGCGTCGAGTCATCACGCTACCGCCAGGCGATGACTCAAAAAAGCGGAAAAATATTTTATTCGGATATTTTCCAATTCGTCTGGACATGTGTCACATCCTCGCGCATTGACCTACCGTCGGGCGTTATCTCTACCGCTGGTGGTAGCTTATTTTCTCAATACGTATAAAAGCGCGCGTCTCTTTTCCTGGAGATAGTGAGAGAGACATATTCTGAATCTAGGGTTTGTGTTGTCTAGGAGCAACGTTCTACCGTCTCCATCGAAGGAAGAGAAAGCCGCCACCCCCTCGTTCATGCACAAAGATCTCCGGCGAGCAAAGGACTACAACGAAAAAAAAGAGTTGATCGAGTGCAATAGAATGAAGATCTTTAGCACCAATCACGCACCACTCAACAGAGGAATCGTCTTGAAAAAGAATCACTTTAAATCTGCTTTACTCTCTTATTGTATTTTTCTCTTTTCTAATTGTTTGTGGGTGAGGAAAATCGACGGTGAAAGTCGTCAGAATCCGGGAAGGGTTCTATGAGAAATCGTCCTGGGAAAGGGACGTCTAAATCAGGGGATCTAGTGGGGCTCTAAGACACTTCCGGGAAGAAAGATGAAGAGCCCGCTTGAAGACCTTTCCGGTAAGGGAAAGGGAGAGAGCCAAACGGCCCGGGTAGTGGGTAGGTATAGAAAACGAAAAGGAGTTTGTATTTCACTGCCTCCGATATCCGGCGTCATGGAGATCTAGTAGTTCTTAAGTATAAACCACTTTCATTACTTTTTAAAAAAATTATTGTTCGTTCTTTATTCTTGCTGTTATTTCGTGGTTGTATGCTGATAGATCTCTGAAGGGTGTGTCGCACGGTAGCATCCAGAACCAGTTTTCCTTGGTGAAAATTATTTTTAATTCTTCAATTAATTTTAAAAATTTATTCACCCATCCTCTAAGGTTGGCCACCAGATCCAACACAATCGGCGGGTTGAAACGAGACTTTGGAACGCGGGGGGAGATGTGGGGGTCGAAACGGAGCGGATCTGACCCATTTCCTCCTTGCTGCGGGTGCAAACGGAACAAACACCGTTGGTGGCCATTTGTTTACCCACCGTCCGACGACATTTGCTCCAAACGGAGGCGGTGAAACACCGAACCAAACGAAGCCTGAGACGCTGACTTCTCTTTGGGACTCAAATATTGTAAGTACAGGGGGGATTTTTGGATCTAATTTCTTAAATAATTTCGTCAATTGTTGTGGTTTCCGTCGAATATCGTTGCTCTCGTCGAATGTCGCTGTCTCCGTTGAATGTCGCAGACTTCGCCGAATGTCCCCCTCGCCGCCAAATGTTGCCACAACTTTCAATTGTCGCTGCCCCAGCCGAATCCACCCTCGTCAAATCTATCCATTGTCACCGAATATCACCGCCCTCACGCGGGATCCCGTGCACGACTGCTTGAAAATACATGCATTTTTTTCTTAAATTATAAATATATTTAACATGCTTTGGTCTAGAAAAATCTGGACCGTTGATTATTTATCATGACCTTAACTGTACATTATAAATATGGTTGTTGAGGGAGGGTTTTTAATATTTCTAGGGTTTATTTGTTCTGCCCTAGATCCCGATCGAGCAGGCAGAGGGAAACAAAACCCTAGTGGAGCAAACGGGAGAGTTGCTCATCGCACCTACATCTCAGATTCCCGGCTGTCATCGATTTCATTCCGACGTCTTGTCTGCGCGAGTCAGAGGCGGAGCACGGGAGATTCACTGCCCGTCGGAGACTTCAGCCAAGTCTCCGCCGGTCTCGGCTGCAGGAGCCGCAGTCGGAGTCGAGGAGGGAAGTTGGTTGGTTTCAGGTCATCATAGTGAAGTTTTTGGTCTTTTACTAGGGTTTATAACGGGCCTTTTTCGCAAAGTGTGAAGTGCTGCTCTTCTTCTTCTTCGTCACTTCTCAAGATTTCGGTAATCTAACCTGAAACCTTAATCCTTGATAGTTTGTTGAATTCAAATGAAAATATTTTAATTGTTGATGTTCAGAAACGCTATCTATGCCACAATCTGTGATTTAATCTTTTTTGTTTATTTTTCCCTGTATATTCTATTCTATAATCTTTCCACGTTATTTTTTTAGGCCATTCATTTTGACATGGAAGTTCAATTTAATCCGAATTTTGTTGAGTGAGCTAAACCACTAATTATAACCGTACCCAGCATAAATACAAAGGTCACTAAAGTTACAAATGTCACACTATTGTTTTTGTAAGCTTTTGTGCCCCTCTTCTTGGTAAGATAACAACTAGACAAGTTATTTTATTAGATATGTTCTGGAGAGAACTTGTATACTAACAGTGTTACTACTTGTTAGCTTTGTAATATTTGGCGAAGTCAGTGATGCTGGTGTTCCTGAGATACAATATGAAGTCAACCAAGTTTTAAATCATTTTTTAGGCGCTTTGCAATTGGAAAAGTATATTTTTGATCATATGCCATATGTTTTTAATGTTATCTTGTAGTTAAAACTAATACTAAATCATTGAAGGTGGAAACAAGTTACCGTTGAACTGAATTAACTGTTAATGGGGTTGAGATAGATGACATTGACTCTACATATTCATTTTATGGTTTATTTGCATCACTTAAATTGCTTGATGTTACTACATTACATAGACAACCTCTATTAGTAGTTCAAATACTTCCCTTCTTACTTAATTAGTTATATGAAAGTATATCAAGTTTTCAAAAACAACTTATCATGTTGCTTCTTTGTAATTTAAAATAATATGTATGTTAGTGCTATAATTATATGGCTGGTGTTGATTAGTTTGGTGGTTTCAACTTTCAAAGAGTATTTTCTAACTTAATTTATGATGCAGTGTAAGGAAATGTACATGTGGTAGTATCCTAAGGATAACCTATGGTGCAATGGTGGGTGAGACAATTAAACACAAACAGTTTCAGACGCTAGATTGCATGTGAGCAAATAAATTTATTAGCACTTGCAGTATAATCTCAATTAAGTTTAGTGGCTAAGAAAAAATTTCCAAGTAATTTCTGTATGTATTGTGAGAGCACTAAAATTAAGTCCGCAAGGATCTAAACTCTTCAATTTATAAGATTTAAGGAAGCAAAAACCTCCAAACAAGTATCACCAACATATAAATTCAAACCGTACAATGTAGAAAATACAAGTGTCACAAAATAATCTCTCATGTGCTAGAGATCTCGAAGTATGAAGGTGTAGTATTGGATACCCGATGGTAGTATATTTTGAGAAACATTAGTGTTTATGTAAAAGGAATGCATGGGAAGGAGGGAGTGAGTTGGGTATGAAGAAGGTGATTGGAATAGGGTTTGTGTAAGGAGAAGTGGTTGTTGTTGAGTTATAGAATTTGCAAGAGGGGGATCTCGACTGTGGGTATTATACTTGTAATTGCACGAGGAGGTAATGAGTTGGGTATGCAGAAGTGACTAGAATAGGGTTGAAGTCCCAGGTGATGGGTCCCAATGTGCGTAGTCAATGCACACCCAAAACAATGTCAAAGCCGTCGAGGTCAACAATGAAGAGGTCTATCTCGAAGGGCCTGTTGTGGATTATCAGAGACACGCGATGACAAATGTTGGGGCATGCCATGCTGTGGCTGTTGGTCAATGAAACTCGGAGCTGGCGGCAGGAAATGATTGATAGCTGAAGAGTTGTCGCGGTCGTGCGGAGGATGAAGTTGTGCGTACTGCTCGAGTCCAAAAGAGCTACGAGGGTAGTGCCCGCCAAGTGGATTAGAAGCTGCAACATATGGCTCCCCGGTGAGCCAGCAATAGCGTGGACGAAGATCTTCGGTGCCTCGATATTTGGTTCCTCCCCGTCGTCATCGGAAGGGTCGTCCACCTCAATCCAAAAGAGGCGCTTGCAACGGTGACTGGGCCCAAATAGTTCGTCGCAGTTGAAGCAAAGCTCTTTGGCGCGACGCTCGACCATTTCTGCGTTGGATAGACGTCGTCGAAATGGCGGTTTGGGTGGTTCGATTGGCTTGGCGGGTTGGATCGCCAGTGATGAGTTGGGAGGCCCCCAGAAGGGCTGCTCATGGTCCCAGCAAGGAATAGACTGGCAATCCAAGAGGATGTGGCATTCGCAAGTCCGGGCGATGTTCATCGCCGTATTGAGGTGGGGGGATCTTGGAACTCAACGTCGAGGCGGAAACGCTCTTGCAGGCCGACCGTAAATATGGGGACTTGTTGATCGAGCTGTTTCGTGGGTGCGCGAGCGGGCAATAATTGGAAGCGATCGAGACAATCCTCCAAGGCGCCTGTTTGGCGAAGGGCGAGGTCCCTGAGGGGGTTACTCCTTAGCGATGGCCCAAAGCACATCATGCATGCGGTCTTGAACTCATCCCACTAGAGGCACGGGTGCTCACGCGGTAGTTGTGAGAACCACAGTTGGGCGGTCCCGTTGAGGTAGAAGGAGGCGGTGCCCAGTCGATCCTCTCCGGTTGTGCGTTGGTTGGGGAAAAAAAGCTCACATTTTGTAAGCCAGGAGAGAGGGTCCTCGTGCCTATCAAAGACCGAAAAATCCAACTTAACGTACCGGGGAAAAGTGCCGCCCTCATGACGGTGGCCGGAGTGGCCGTTGTAGAATAGTTGTTCTTGCACAAAGTGTTGGCTTTGCGAACGGTCGAGGGGGGCATACCCGTGGTGAGATGCGCCGTGCAGGAGTCGACCTCCCCGAGGCGGGAGTCCATGCGGTCGAGGCAGTCCAATATTTGCTGAAGCAAGTATCGATCGGTCATCAGAGGATTTGGAGGTGTCGACGACAAAGAAAGAAGGGGGGTGTTGCCCGACGCTGCGAGGCGGGGCGTGGAGGCGGAAAACGGCGGTGGATCTGGCGCTGCGGGGCGGGGTGTGGAGGAGGACAGAGCGGTAGTGCTGGGGTTAGGGTTAGCGGCCGGAGGTCCCTCTAATACCAATATTTTACTTGCCATGGATTGGGAACGAGTGTGCCGGCGAGGGAGGGAGATCCTCCAGTTTGGGGGTTTATCGATGACGGGAGGAGGGGCAGCATCACACCGTGCTACAGGCGGCAGGAGGATTTTTGGGAAATTAGGGTGAAAGGAAGAGGGGGAAATCAGGATGAGGAGATAGAGAAAGATGGGA
This sequence comes from Platanthera zijinensis, assembly GCA_039513925.1. Taxonomy (NCBI): domain Eukaryota; kingdom Viridiplantae; phylum Streptophyta; class Magnoliopsida; order Asparagales; family Orchidaceae; genus Platanthera; species Platanthera zijinensis. Next base: position 174,562,339 of record CM077093.1, read on the forward strand.
AAAGCAAATTGATTTCTTCTAATTGATGTCCACCGTACACCCTATGTTATTAAAGGCGCGCCTCAGGCACGCCTAAGGATCCAAGCTCACTAGGCTCGGAGGTTTGCACCTATGTGCGCCTTATTTGCTCCTTTAGAATATAAAAGACGCTTCTGTGTGAGATTTTTGTTGTAAATTTTTTATTCTTCAAAATTCAAGAAAAAAATAATATAAGAACTCAATAATTTTTTATTGATTTAGTGTTTGTGAATGATAATTGTGCGTTGAGACTTAGATATGATGCAAGTGATTTCATTGATTCTATTTTTAAGAGATATAAATGATAGTAATGAATGATTAATTAGTAGACTAGATGAAGAATTTGATCGAGAAGCTGAAATAATATTTGATGTTGATTATTTAAAATGGATGTGGTTGCCCTTGCCTTCGCCAGGCGCGCGCCTGTGCCCTGAGCCTTGCGCCTAGGCTCCAAGACCCATTTGCGCCTTGGAGCGCCTTACGCCTTACGCCTTTAATAACTAAGCGTACCCCACATGGGTAGTTATAGAGGAAATAAAAATAAAGAGTTGCGTACCCCCCACTTGGGCTTAACCATGTGGGATCAAAATACGTGGAAAAAATAACGAATTAAAAAGTACGACAAAATTAGCGATCACACGCTCGTCCTCGTGCCGGTGTTGTGTCGACGGTAAGGTGCACCCCCAATGCAGATCCGATTCCATGTCTCCTGCTTATGGTTCCATATCGTTATATAGGAAATGAAAATAAAGAGTTGCTCGCCCCACTTTGGATTAAACACGTGGGATCACAATACGCGGGAAAATATCAAAATAAAAAGTTTGACGAAATTAGCGATCTTGTGCTCGTCCTCGTGTCTGTGTTGCGTCGACGGTAGGTGCGCCCCCAATGCGGATCCGATTCCTTGTCTCCTGCATGTTCGTGGGTTTTGTCGATTGAATTATGTTCAGGATTTGTGGATTGGGTGGTGAACATAAGTAATCACTATATCCTTTCTAGGAGCAGGACAATACAGTTTATGAAATTATTAGGGGCCGTTCATTTCACATTTGATTTTAGTAATTTTGTTTTTGCTATAGTTTATGAATGAAAACCCTGAATAATTTGCGAATGATTATTTTATCTCGTTATTTGGTCACGGGTTCGAGTCCTGGAAGCAACCTCTTGCAATAATGCATGGTAAGGTTTGCCTACATTTCACCCTTATGGTGGGACCCTTCTCCGGATCCTTGCTGCGCGGGGATTCCTTTGTGCTCCGTGTTGCCCCGCCCCTATTTGTTCTTGCATCACTTAGTTGGTTAGAACTTGTACGTGTTATTTTCAAGTATTCTCATGGAAAAATGCATCCATTTAAATATTTATTATATTGGGCATGAACTAGTGTCATATATGGTAAAGCATGAGTCATCTATGTCCCTGCTTAAGCGCGTTGAAGCCAGTCCCTAGATATATAGGTAGCAGTTCAAATGGTTATGGAGATTCCAGGGGATTGAAATTGTGTAGAACATTCTAGATTGATGTGGTGAACTCTTGGAGAATGAAGTTGGCAATAATTGTGTTTAGGGATATCTTGCCTTGGTTGTAGAAATATTTGGAATAATGTTGATTATTTATAAGCTGTAAAAAGTCTTAAAGAATGTGCAAAAGGTTCTAGGAGGGTCGTTAGAATGGAGAATTCTTAAGCCTTCCATTTTTTCGATGAAAATGAGGTTGGAGGCCTAGAAAAATGGGTGAGCATTCTCATTGTAATCACCCAACTTAGTAAGAGTTATCTCCTTCCATCTCTCTCCTGATGTTTTATTACAAAAGTGAGTTTAGGATCACTTAGGAGTGGGATCCTAAAAGCTGCATGAGTGTTGAGCACGAGGAATCTCTAATTCCTTGACAAGCTGTATCAAAGATAGGTTGAGAATTTAGTGAGTGTGAAATGGCAGGAACATCAAATATGTAATATGTCTGATATTGTAACAAAACGATAAGGACAAGCGGTCGTGTGAGAGTTTGATGGATGTGATATGGGCATTGTGAGTCTGTATAGAGAAGTTGGAGATCGCCATGGGGATGTCCAAGACAAGATTGAGAGAGTGCAAGATTGGAATTTGAATCAGAGGAACTCGAGGGGAGATGTAAATCATCATGAGTATCAAAGTCAATGAACTCTCACAAGGTGACATGAGGCTTTTCATGTCTTGTTGCCTTGTTAGAGCCCATGCTCCTAGAAATGGGTGACCTCAATGCCTAGGTTTCCAAAATGAGCTTGGCACAAAGTCAGTGGGGGTCATCATTATTGTTGGTCCAGTAATGGACATCTTTATGCCAAAGGAGTTCAATGTCTTATAATCTATCAAGGATGTGGACAACAATAGGTGGTGCATGGAATAATTTTTGTGTAGCAGAGATCATCGCTAGTACCCTAAGGGCTGTTTGGATGTATTTGATTAATATTGCTCTAGCATACTCAAGGCTTCAATGTGATGAAAGATTGTTACAAGGTCATAATGACCCAAGAAGAATTTTTGAGAGAGTTTTGCCAACAATTCTGCCCCAAGTATTAAAAAGGAAAAAACTCAGAAAATTTCATCTTGGTCTATAGTTGAAATTTGAAGGGGTATATGAAGGAGTTTGTAAAGCGGTTACTTCAAATTCCTTTAATGTGTTAGAAGAAATGTAACATCCCAACCCATAATATTAAAGTTATTGTCCCCTTCGGTGATTGATTACTTTCTAAGAGATCACCCATCCTAGAATTATTCCCACAAGAGCATGCTTAACAGTGGAGTACCTAACATAACTCCGCCATTTACTTTGAAAAGGTGCCTCTGATATTTGAGGTCCAAATTATTACTTAAGTATTATAATTGTTCCTCCAATTTCAATTTATGATTCATTTATTCATTTGCATCTTTCATTTAGAAGCATGCTATTCTAGAAGTTTGTTAGGAGCCGTGCCTTTCTTCGTGCTATGCTGCCATAAAGACACTCCCCGCCCCCTTTTGAATTGCCCTTACCGAGAAGTTACAGACCTAACTAGCTTTTGCTAGGCTCTTGCCCAAAGCACATATCGTATTGTAGGAGATCTTGCTCCATTTCTAACGACCTAACTCATAATATTAGATGTATTGTTCGATTTGGTTCAACTCATCTCATTCTAAGCTCAACCGCATGATTTTATTGTTTCCATAGGTGGCCCACAAGCAGTGGCGGAACTAGGATTTTGACATCGCCCGGGCACAATAATTTTCAACATACATATCTCTCCCTAACCATAAACTAAAAAACAGTCTTCATCAAACAGTTTAGAGTGAGAGTGCAGGTCAGATACACTGAGTTGTTTTCTAACAACTGCATTTGTTTGGCCAAAAAATTTGAGAACTATCATCAGCTATTATGGCAAATGAATCAAGCTATGCTAGATGAATGAAGAAATAATTCCTAAAGAAATCAAAATTAGGTCTAGATCGAGAACTAGGGCAAAATCGAAATAAAACCTGCTAAGAAGAACCGACTTCTCCGTTGTTCGACTGTTCAGGAAAGTAATAATTAGGCACATATATCTTGCTTCTTTAGCAGCCTGCAAAGTATGGAACAATTGAAGGTTAATCCAAAGTTGGAATACAACACCAAACAATCAACACTGCAATAATTTAAATTTAAAACAAGATAAATGAAATTGAAGTAACTAGCTTAAGAAAAAAGAGTTTCATTTGTCAACCAGTATCTATTTTTAACTGAAACCACCATGACCTAAACATGTCCATGAAATGAAGTTACGAAGAAATTTTAAGAACTGAAAAGTTATGGTCACCAAGCTTTATCCCTTGCAAGTGAACAGATTCAGCAATCTGGAATTCCAGATCGGGAGCTGCAACCCGTTTTCCTCCTCCAACGAAGGGAAGATCTGAAATTTCTGGCAATGGCTCCGGCCAGATCGGGCGCAACAGCCAAGTAAACTACCACCAGCAACAGGACTCCCTTCCTCATTGATTTGCTCTTGGATTTGATGATGGGAAGATCTGAACAACAACATGACTTCCTTCCTCACTTCGATATGTAGCAAAAAATAGCAAATCTTGGAGAAGATTCACAGGGAAGAAATCTACTCCAAGTAAACTAGATCGGCTCAGTGAAACGACCAAAGCAACTGGAAACGGCAGATCTGGCGACCATCATTTCTGGATCTAGAGAATAGGGCAGTCTAGATCTAGGTTGAGAAATAGCGGCAAATCCACGATCCTGCACCGGAAAACCTAGTCCCCTTCCCGATCTGAGATCTGGGGTGGAAATCTTGGAAGCTTGCGGAGGAGGGAGCAACCAGGCAAGCGACGTGATTGATCACTGTTCGTCCTTCCAATCTCTCGATTCACGAAGACAACGAAGATGAAAACCCGGCGGCGGCGGACGGGAACGATGACGGCGCAGTTTTGCGAGATCAACGAAGAAGAAAACCCGATCACTTCCCTTGCGAAAGAATGGGAGCGACGGAGTCGGGAAATCGCCGGAGCGGGGTGAGCGGAAACGTAGCGGGAATTCGCGAAAAACACGGTCGGGCACGTGCCCGACCGTGTCTTAACCTGGGTCCTCCCCTGCCCACAAGTACCTCCCAAGAGGTCTCCCATCTTGAAATTATCAGAGCTTACTTAGCCTAGTAATGTTTTTTCCTTCTTTGATGCATGGTTCAATAATTTCTGCACATTCTTTCACTTAGAAGCCTACCATCTTAAAAGTTTGTTAAGTGTTGCCCTCTGTGCTTCTCTGCCATAAGGATAATCGTTGCCTTTTTCGAATCACCTTCTTCGGGGATGTTACAAGGAAGCCTTCTTCCATTTCATGGATGGGCTCGAGCCATGAGCCATGCTCAAGTTACAATGCAGGGCGCAAGTGTTGTTGAAGGCCATGACAACAAAAGAGAAGTTGATGGAGTTCAATTTGTGAGACAAACCAAACTCTACGCATTTCTTTGTGTTCATGTTTCCATAAGGACTTTCAATCACAATTTTCCGTTTTCGCACCCTATGAAGTTCCTCTAGTCAGTTGTTTCCTTGCATCGAAACCGTCCTCCTTTCTTGTCTCCTCTATTATGTCTTTGGTTCTTGTAATTTCCTAGGTCTTTACTTTTTTTTTCTGCACTGTGCTTATTGCACATGCAGAAATTTTTTTTAGCCCTTTTTATCAACATGCACGATATGGGCTCGAGCCATGAGCCATGGTCAAGTTACAATGCAGGGCGCAAGTGTTGTTGAAGGCCATGACAACAAAAGAGAAGTTGATGTAGTTCAATTTGTGAGACAAACCAAACTCTACGCATTTCTATGTAATCATGTTTCCATAAGGACTTTCAATCACAATTTTCCGTTTTCGCACCCCATGAATTTCCTCTAATATTGTTTCCTTGCATCGAAACCGTCCTCCTTTCTTGTCTCCTCTATTCTGTCTTTGGTTCAATTTGTCTACATGTGCTTATTGCACATGTAGACAACTTTTTTAGCCCTTTTTATCAACATGCACAATATATAGTGATTTTATTTCCCAATTGTAGTCTTTGAGAGCCAGGCTTGTGGTGGATAGTTTCCCCACTGCATTCATTTGGATCTTTAGGTAAGTTCAGCTGTATCCGTAATAAGTAATGGTTGTGTTTAGTTATTAAGAATAGAGTGGTTTGTTATGGATCTTACCCCTTAACCTTGTCACCAACGGCGATGCTATGACTGCAAGGCGAAGGCGTGTGACGGGGTGGCGTCGATCAGGAGAAGTTGATATCGCGAAGGGGGGGGGGGGACTAGGGCATACACGCGGGTTTTCTCCCGTGGGTTTAGAGAGAGAGATGGGAAGGAGAGGAATAAGAGAGATAAAGAGATTTTTCTTCTTATTTCTTGCTTGCCAATAATGTCTAACCACACAACATAAATAGGTTCAAAACATGCCCCGCCCATTCGGGCTTACAACAACGGGTAAATTACGATAAAAATTAACACATATAAATTAATGATAACCGGCGCCGTCACGCCACATAACATCGCCGCCCCGCCCGAAGACAGCTTGTCCTCGAGATGGATCTAACGGTATTGCAGTGGCTTCTCCTCTCGTCGCGTCATCATCGGGAGGGTCGTCTACTTCCAGCCAAAATAAGCGTTTGCATTGATGTCCCGGTGTGAAGCGGTCATCACAATTGTAGCACAAGCCTTTCTCGCGATGCCCAGCCATCTCAGTGCGGGACAAATGGCGGCGAACAGTAGGCCGCGGAGTTTCGTCCCGGAATGGTGCCTTGTCTGACAAGTTGGCTAGAGATTAAGTGCCCTGATGGTCCCGACGTCCCAAAGGCGGACGATCTAGTAGCAGTCGCCGTTCACATGCCCTGGCGAGGCTCATGGCTGTGTTGAGATCGCGTGGCAGACTAAGTTATCAAAGGCCCAAAGGGCCCATGGAGCCTAGGCGCAAGGTGCAGGCGCGCGCCTGAGGCACGCGAGGCGCACAAATGGGGGAAAAGGAAATTGAGCGAATTGGGCGCCCGATTCGCTGAAATTGAGCGAATTGGGCGCCCAATTCGCTGAAATTGTGCGAATTGGGCGCCCAAGTGTGCCTAGGGATGTCTCGGGTGCATCTGAGATCATGTTTTTGCCCAGCTCAATTTTTTTTAAAAAAACACCTTGAAAGGCCCAGGTGCGCCTGGGGCACTTCACCTGCCTCAGCCGTGCTGAGGCGCGGCGGGCTGCACCCGGTGCGCCCGACGCCTCAGGCGCGCGCCTTGACAACTATGGTGGCAGAAGGAACTCCACATCCCAACGTAATCAATCGCTCGTGGAGGCCAGGGCGACAATGAAGAGTCAAACCTATTGCTCCGGTAAGACGGACGTCGCCCGAGACAGTAGAATCTGGAATTGTTCTAGATAGGTGTCGATGGAGTCGTACTGTTTGAGGTTCACAAGATTGCCAAGTGGGTTTCCCTATAGAGCAGAGCCAAACCTCAAGGTGCAGGCTGTACTGAAATCCGCCCAGGAAATGTTGGGGTGTTCCCGCAGAAGTTGAGTGAACCATAATTGTGCTGGGCCGAGTAAGTGGAAGGAGGCTATGCCAACGCGTTCTTCGTCTGGTGTGCGCTGGTTGGCGAAGAAAATGTTGCGACGCGTTAGCCCCGGAAGAGGATCTTCGCGACCCTCGTAGAGGGGAAAATCCATCCGGACAGTCTGTGCGCGGGCGGGGTAGTCCACGCCTGGAGGAGTGGCAGAGTCCACACGGCTTATGGAAGGGCGATCGACTGTGTTCAAGGGAGGAGATGGGGGCATCTGCTGTAGGGCATCCAAGCGTGTGTTGATGGTGTCCATTTTGGCGTTCTGAGTCGCAAACATGGTTTGGAAGAGTGTCATGAGGTCGGCGAGAGGGGGGGGGGGGGGGGGGGGGAGAGTCCGCCATCTGAGTTAGGGCTGGATAGAGGGCCGACGGTGTAGTAAGGAGGTCGGCAGGAGGGAAGAGGCGCTGGGCTACTGTTGTGGGGTTGGAACGGTAGCCGAAACTCGTGAAATCAGCGGGAGAAGCCGCGGGGCTGGGAGCCGAGCCGACGAGTGGTTTGTGCTGTTGGGTGGTGGTCGGGGGGGGGGGGTTGGAATGGTGTTCCGGTTCTTGTGGGTCGCTGGAGGAGGAATCGGCGAAAGCGCGACGCAAATCGCGCGGGCTAGGGCAAGCAGGAGTTGTGGTGGAGGGTTTTGGCTCTGATACCAAACTGTTATGGACCTTCCCCCTTGACCTTGTTACCGGCGGCGACGTTATGGTTGTGAGGCGGAGGTGTGCGACGGGGCGGCGTCGATCGAGAGAAGCTGATATCGCGGAAGGGGGGTGGGGGCTAGGGCATACACAGAGGGTTTCTCTCGTGGGTTTAAAGAGAGAGATATTGGAAGGAGAGGAATAAGAGAGATAAAGGGATTTTTCTTCTTATTTCTTGCTTGCCAATAATGTCTGACCACACAACATAAATAGTTTCAAAACATGCCCCGCCCATTCGGGCTTACGACAAGGGGTAAATTACGGTAAAAATTAACACACATAAATTAAAGATAACCGGCGCCGTCACGCCACATAACATCGCCGCCCCGTCCGAAGACAGCTTGTCCTCAAGATGGATCTAAGGGTATTGCAGTTGCTTCTCCTCTCGTCGCGTCATCATCGGGAGGGTCGTCTACTTCCAGCCAAAATAAGCGTTTGCATTGACGTCCCGGTGTGAAGCGATCATCATAATTGTAGCACAAGCCTTTCTCGTGACGCTCAGCCATCTCGGTGTTGGACAAATGTCGACGAACAGTAGGTCGCGAAGTTTCGTCCCGGAATGGTGCCTTGTCTGACAAGTTGGCTAGAGAGTAAGTTCCCTGATGGTCCCGACGTCCCAAAGGCGGCGATCTAGTAGCAGTCACCGTTCACAAGCCCTGGCGAGGCTCATGGTTGTGTTGAGGTGATGCAAAACTATGCTCCTCCAAACCCTAAGTGTAGTAGAAAATAAGTGACGCAACGAATAACGAGCAAGACACGGCTTAACTAACAGAAATCTAATGCAAGGGATGAAACGAACGGCGATGCATGATTAGAGTGAGCGCATGCTACATTGGATTGAAATCATTTTTTTGCTGAAATTAAACATCATAAGTTGCAAATAAAGTCGATTGAGGAGTGGGGAAAGAGCAGATCTCACCAAGGGGGGGGGGGCTTCCCCGTTTCTGGTTCTCCCGGCACAGGTACAACAGACGAGCGTTTCTGGATGGAGTTGCGGTGGAGGAGTTGATGTCAGGGCTGGCGAAGGATGTGGCTTCAGGAAAGTCTGGCGGTGGAGGAGATGTTGTCGGGGTTGGAGATGGAGGCGGCTACGGGAAGGAGAGGCGGTGGAGGGTTGGATGTTGGGGCTGGAGACGGAAATGGCTACGGGAAGGAGATGCGGTGGAGGGTTTGACGTGGGGGCTGGAGTCGGAGATGTTTACGGGAAGGAGAGGCGGTGGAGGGTTTGACGTCGGGGATGGAGACGGAGGCGGCTACGGGAAAAGCCAGGCGGTGGAGGCGCTGTTGCCGGAAGCTGCAGTCGAAGGCGGTGGAAGCGCTGTTGCCGGAAGCTGGAGTCGAAGGCGGCGTCGGGTACGTGGATCGCGGGAGACGGAATAGTGCGGGAGACGGAACAGGCGGCGGATAACCGAGAGAGAAGAAATCTCAATCTCGGTTCTTTCCTGGCCAACCATTAGGGCAACCCCCCTCTTAATATTTATAGCCCCCCTCCTTAATTAATAAACAAAAAATAATTCCAGCAAATGATTTCCTAAGTAAATGAAATGCGACGACTCACCCCAGCCATACCAAACCGGACCAATCCATTCAGGGTCACGCGAGGTGGTCAGTCTCACGCGCCGGTCCACACTACAAGAAATTGTAAAATGTACATGACATGACAGGAAATAAATACATCAACATAATAATCGTGACAGTAAATAGGTAATTAAAACGAGACGGCCCTAGAGGGCCGTCTACAGGATCACATCAGTTCCCCCGGGGTTGAGAGAACTCGACTCCGGCGAGACTAAGTTGATGGCCGCAACAGAGAGATCTGGGCGTCGACGCTGAAGCTCTCAGGCACTGATCCAACTGCTGTCCAAGATGTCCCTTCCCTTCCAAGTAACCAAGTAGCGCTGGTAAGCTCCCGCACGAGTCTGGAACTCCCGTACATGAAGCACCTGGTCGATCTCCTCCGTGGTAGGGGTGAAGGCCGGCTGAAATCCCGTGGTCGCCCCGGGCTCCAAGATAGGTGGTGGCACAGGTGTAGCGGGTGGGGTTCCATGGAATGGATATAGGTCCGCCACATTGAAAATCGGTGATGTGCCGAATTCCAAGGGTAGATCAACAAGGTAGGCATTCTCACCCAACCGCTTCCTTTCCGAAAAAGGACCGAAACGACGCTGGCGGAGCTTGTGGTAAGTCCCACTGGGAAATCTTTCATTTCTAAAGTGTACCAGCACCAAATCTCCTTCCGAAAAAGACAAGTCGCGCCGGTGGTCATCGACGCTAGCCTTGTATTCTTCGGAGGTCACCTGCAGCTTATTATGAATAATATCACTCAAAGATTTTAAGTTCTCAACCCAAGTAGTAGCATCAAAAGAAGTCCGCTCGTAGGAAGGTAGGGAATGACGGTCAAGGTAATGGGGAATAGGAAAACCATACACAATCTCAAAAGGGGACTTGTTGGTGGAACGGTTTACCGTGCTATTGTATGCAAATTCGGCTTGGGCTAACGCTAAGTCCCACTGCTTGGGTTTCTCTCCGGCTAGGCATCTTAACAAATTACCCAGACTTTGGTTGACCACCTCGGTCTGCCCATCAGACTGGGGATGGTACGCGCTACTAAAATTTAACTTTGTGCCCAATTTTCGCCATAAAGTTTTCCAAAAATAGCCCATGAATCGCGTGTCCCTGTCGGAAGTGAAGGTGTGTGGTACCCCTTGGAGTCGAACCACCTCTCGAAAGAAGAGATGGGCTACGAGTGCCGCATCGGAGGTATTCCGGCATGGTATAAAATGAGCCATCTTGGAGAATCTATCTACAACTACGAATACGGAGTCAATTCCTCGCACCGCAGTAGGGAAACCACTAACAAAATCCATGGAGACTTCGTCCCATGGCCGCTCGGGAATCTGTAAGGGAGTATTCAGTCCAGTGTTCTGGGATTGTCCCTTGTATAGCTGGCACGTCTGGCAGGTGCGGACGTGGCTTATAATGTCCTGCCTCATGCGTGGCCAATAATAACGCGAGGTCGCTAGATCCAGCATCTTGGCCTGTCCGACATGACCACCTAGTCCGGCCGAGTGCAACTCGGCTAGCAAGGTCTCACGTAAAGGTCCCTGGCAGATGCATAACCTGCTTCCCCTAAACAGGAACCCCCATTTATGCAGAAATGTCCTGTCAGGTCGGCCCCATGCGGCTGACACTCTGCCCACACAATACTGAAATCGGGATCAGTGGCGTATAGCTTCATCTGGGAATCTAAGTCTGTCAACCGAAGGTGTAGGGATCCTAAAAGATGCGCTCGTCGACTAAGGGCGTCAGCGACTCTATTGGTGACTCCTGGTTTATGTCGGATGTGAAAGGTGTACTCATGCAAGAAGGCGGCCCATTTGGCATGACGCCGGACCTTCTTCTGAGAGTTCAGGTACCGCAACGCCTCATGATCTGTATTCAGCACGAACTCGCGCTGAATCAAGTAATGTCGCCAGTGACGGAGAGCCTGTACGATGGCAAAAAACTCAAGATCGTAGGCGGAATATCTCGTTTTCACATCGTTCAGCTTCTCACTATAAAATGCTACAGGTCGGCCCTCCTGACTAAGTACTGCCCCGATGCCCACGTGTGAAGCGTCACAGTCTACTTCGAACACCTTTTTAAAATCGGGTAGTGCCAGAACAGGAGCACTAGACATTTTGTCCTTCATAAGGAGGAATGCCTGCTTTGCCTTGGCCGTCCATACGAATTGCCCCTTGCGGAGGCAATCTGTAATGGGTGCGATGTGGGTGCTTAAGTTGCGTATAAAGCGACGATAGAACGAAGCGAGGCCATGAAACCCACGTGCCTCGGTGAAGTTCCTGGGGGTGGGCCAGGACTCAATCGCGTGGATCTTTTCCGGGTCCACCTTGATGCCCTCGGAAGAGACGATATAACCCAAAAAGGTGAGACTACTAGGGAGAAAGGTGCACTTCTTTAAGTTAATGATCAAGCAGTGTTCCCTTAAGATCTGCAGGACCTGCCGAAGATGCATAAGGTGCAGATCAGGGTCGAGGCTGTAGATAAGGATGTCGTCAAAGTAGACAACAACGCAAGTTCCCATCAGGGGTCTGAGGACTTGGGTCATCAATCTCATAAATGTGCTCGGAGCGTTGGACAAACCAAAAAGCATGACCCACCACTCATACAGTCTCTCCCTTGTTTTGAAGGCCGTCTTCCATTCATCTCCGGGTCGGATCCGGATCTGATGGTAGCCACTCCGAAGGTCAATCTTCGAAAAGACCTTCGCCCCACTCAGCATGTCGAGCATGTCGTCTAATCGAGGAATCGGTACTTGACTGTGATCTTGTTGATAGCGCGGCTATCAACACACATACGCCAAGTTCCGTCCTTCTTGGGAACAAGAAGGGCAGGGACAGTGCAGGGACTTAGGCTTTCCCTTACGTGCCCCTTCTGGAGGAGCTCAGATACCTGTCTCCTGAGCTCCTCGTGCTCCCTCGGGCTCATACGATAATGTGGAAGATGGGGTAGGCTTGCTCCTGGGACTAAATCGATGCAATGCTGAATATCCCTCAACGGTGGGAGCTGGTTGGGTAACTCATCCAGGGTGAGATCATCAAACTCGGAGATCAGGGGTCGAACGTACGTAGGAATCTCCCCAGAGGTAGTAGGGGACTCCAGGCCAACTAATACATAGGCGACGACCCCCTCTCGCATCTCATAACTAAACTGTCGCTCTGTCAACAACATGCGGCCGGACGGATACGCCATGGTGGTGAGCGTGGTCGTGGGGACCGGAGCCCCAGACGGGATAGTCACCAGGGGGGGTGAGGCACTGCGGGACAAGACCGTTCTTCTGGGGAAGAAGAACTATCTTGCGACCACTGTGGTCGAAAGAGTAAGAGTTCCTTCGACCGTCGTGGACAGTGTTACGATCATATTGCCACGGACGCCCCAAGAGAATGTGGCACACATCGAGCGGTGCAACGTCACACCACACTGAATCAGAATAGGAAGGCCCAATGGTGAACGCCACAAGGAATCGATGTGATATGACCATCGTGATGCCACTAGTCACCCAGGATAGCTCATAGGGGAGCTCCAGCTTCTGAATCTGGAGGCTTAACTTCTCTACCATGCGTTGGGAGACGAAATTCTCCATGCTCCCGCTGTCAATGATAATAGAACAGTAATGCTCGTGGATACGCGCAGTGGTGCGAAAGATACTGTGTCTTACCCAAGCGTCATCGGTGGTAGCTCTCGGGGCAAGCAGGCTATGCTGCAGGACACAAATCAATTGATCTGGCTGCTCTCCCTCTACCTCACACTCTCCCTCAAAGGGGTCCTCAGTGTCCCTAACTAACTCGCTCTCCCAGATTCCATACTCGGGATCTCGCCCATCGTCAACCTCAACAACCGCGGTAAACTTGCGCCTTGGACACTCAGATGATTTATGTCCCGGCTCCATGCACTTGTAGCATCGGAACATGGGCCTAGAGGTGGCAGTCTCCTTCCCCTTCAAGGAAGTCGAAGAGGGACCCACAGGGGCAGGAGCTGGTAGCATCGGTCTAACCGTAGAAGGTAGGCCCGGGGTAGGAGACGTACTCTTCCTAGTGGTCGATGTCGAAGACGAAGAATAGTGCATCCTGTCCGTAGATTTCTGACCGGATGTCCTCCTCTGGAGGGCCTCCACCCGACGTGCCCTGCTAGAGATCTCCCCTAGGTCCCGGAAATCATGTAACTCTAACTGGTCGCGTATCGCGTACCTTAGCCCGTTCAGATAATGGGCCACAACCATGTGGTCTTCCTCCTTTAAATCTAAACGTGACTGGAGGACCAGGAATTCGTTGGTGTACTCGTCGATGGTTTGTTTATCTTGTCGTAGGTTATGATACCTACGGTACAACGTCTGCAAAAAATCAGCGGGGACGTACCTCCTCTTGAGTTGAGTTTTAAACTCAACCCATGTGGTGATAGGTGGTTGTCCCATCGTGTAACGCATCTGCTCGACTTGCCCCCACCATGTGAGTGCGGGGCCCTTCAGTTTCAAGGTAGCATACTCCACCTGTTGGTGGGCAGGTGTGCGCTTCCAGCTGAGGAATCGCTCAAGTCGTTCACACCAATCAAGACACACCTCAGGCTTGAGTGTGTCCTCAAAATCCCCAACGTCTAATTTAATACCGGCATCCCATCTAGGGGGATTCCTATTATCTTGATGTGCTAGTTGAGGTTCCGGTGGTGGCGGTGTGGGAGGTCGTGCTGGAGGAGTAGGGGGCTGAGCAGCAAGTCCCCCTAAATGATATTGGGCTTCCAAGTTATTAACCGTGGTACGCAATCCTATCATAACTTGGTTTGTGTCACTCACAGAGTGAGTGTAGTGATAGCGGCCATAAGTTCTTCCATTCGTTTTCCTATATCTCTTCCACACTACCCTCTAGGTGCTCCACTCGTGATTCCATGGGCAACTTAACAACTCGCAGACTTAGGAATTACGTACAAGCAAATGCTCGGCTATCCCACAATAGGAGTGATATATCCCAGCAGCCACACCAAATTGATGCAAAACTATGCTCCTCCAAACCCTAAGTGTAGGCGAAAATAAGTGACGCAACAAATAAAAAGCAAGACACGGCTTAACTAACGGAAATCTAATGCAAGGGATGAAACGAACGACGATGCATGATTAGAGTGAGCGCATGCTACATTGGATTGAAATCATTTTTTTGCTGAAATTAAACATAATAAGTTGCAAATAAAGTCGATTGAGGAGTGGGGAAAGAACAGATCTCACCAAGGGGGGCTTCCCCGTTTCTGGTTCTCCCGGCACAGGTACAACAGACGAGCGTTTCTGGATGGAGTTGCGGTGGAGGAGTTGTTGTCAGGGCTGGCGAAGGATGTGGCTTCAGGAAAGTCTGGCGGTGGAGGAGATGTTGTCGGGGTTGGAGATTGTGGAGGCTACGGGAAGGAGAGGCGGTGGAGGGTTGGATGTTGGGGCTGGAGACGGAAATGGCTACAGGACGAGAGGCGGTGGAGGGTTTGACGTGGGGGCTGGAGTCGAAGATGGTTACGGGAAGGAGAGGCGGTGGAGGGTTTGACGTCCGGGTTGGAGACGGAGGCGGCTACGGGAAAAGCCAGGCGGTGGAGGCGCTGTTGCCTGAAGCTGGAGTCGAAGGCGGTGGAAGCGCTGTTGCCGGAAGCTGGAGTCGAAGGCGGCGTCGGGTACGTGGATCGCGGGAGACGGAACAGTGCGGGAGACGGAACAGGCGGCGGATAACCGAGAGAGAAGAAATCTCAATCTCGGTTCTTTCCTGGCCAACCATTAGGACAACCCCCCTCTTAGTATTTATTGCCCCCTCCTCAATTAATAAACAAAAAATAATTTCAGCAAATGATTTCCTAAGTAAATGAAATGCGACGACTCACCCCAGCCATACCAAACCGGACCAATCCATTCAGGGTCACGCGGGGTGGTCAGTCTCACGCGCCGGTCCACACTACAAGAAATTGTAAAACGTACATGACAAGACAGGAAATAAATACATCAACATAATAACTGTGACAGTAAATAGGTAATTAAAACGAGACGGCCCTAGAGTGCCGTCGACAGGATCACATCATGAGGTCGCGTGGCAGACTAAGTTATCAAAGGCGCAAAGGGCCCCTGGAGCCTAAGCGCAAGGTGCAGGCTCGCGCCTGAGGTGCGTGAGGCGCACAAATGGGGGGAAAAGGAAATTGAGCGAATTGGGATCCCGATTCGCTGAAATTGAGCGAATTGGGCGAATTGGGCGCCCAAGTGTGCCTAGTGATGCCTCGGGTGCGTCTGAGATCATGTTTTTGTCCATCTCAATTTTTTTTAAAAACACCTTGAAAGGCCCAGGCGCGCCTGGGGCACTTCACCTGCCTCTGCCATGCTGAGGCGCGGCGGGCTGCACCAGGTGCGCCCGACGCCTCAGGCGCGCCTAGGCGTGCGCCTTGACAACTATGGTGGCAGAAGGAACTCCACATCCCAACGTAATCAATCGCTCGTGGCAGCCAGACCGACAGTGAAGAGTCGAACCTATCTCTCCGGTAAGACGGACGTCGAGACAGTAGAATCTGGAATTGTTCTAGATAGGTGTCGATGGAGCCGTACTGTTTGAGGTTCACAAGATCGCCGAGTGGGTTTCCCTATAGAGCAGGGACAAACCTCAAGGTGCAGGCTGTACTGAAATCCGCCCAGGAAATGTTGGGGTGTTCCCACAGAAGTTGAGTGAATCATAATTGTGCTGGGCCGAGTAAGTGGAAGGAGGCTATGCCGACGCGTTCTTCGTCTGGTGTGCGCTGGTTGGCGAAGAAAATATCGCAACGCCTAAGCCCCGGAAGAGGATCTTCGCGACCCTCGTAGATGGGAAAATCCATCCGGACAGTCTGTGCGCGAGCGGGGTAGTCCACGCTTGGAGGAGTGGCGGAGTCCACGCGGCTTGTGGAAGGGCGATCGACTGTGTTTAAGGGAGGAGATGGGGGCATCTGTTGTAGGGCATCCAAGCGTGCGTTGATGGCGTCCATTTTGGCGTTCTGAGTCGCAAACATGGTTTGGAAGAGTGTCATGAGGTCGGCGAGAGAGGGGGGGGGAGCGTATGTCATCTGAGTTAGGGCTGGATAGACGACCGACGGTGTAGTAAGGAGGTCGGCAGAAGGGAAGAGGCGTTGGGCTATTGTTGTGGGGTTGGAACGGTAGCTGAAACTCGTGAAATCAGCGGAAGAAGCCGCAGGGCTAGGAGACGAGCCGACGAGTGGGTGGTGCTGCTGGGTCGTGGTCGGGGGGGGGGGTGTGGAATGTTGTTCCGGTTCTTGTGGGTCGCTGGAGGAGGAATCGGCGGAAGCGCGACGCAAATCGCACGGGCTTGGGAAAGTAGGAGTTGTGGTGGAGGGTTTTGGCTTTGATACCAAACTGTTATTGACCTTCCCCCTTGACCTTGTCACCGGCGACGACGCTATGGCTGCGAGGCGGAGGCGTGCGACGGGGCGGCGTCGATCGAGAGAAGCTGATATCGCGGAAGGGGGGTGGGGGCTAGGGCATACATACGGGGTTTCTCCCGCGGATTTAGAGAGAGAGAGAGATAAGAAGGAGAGGAATAAGAGAGAGAAAGAGATTTTTCTTTTAATTTCTTGTTTGCCAATAATGTCTAACCACACAACATAAATTGGCTCAAAACATGCCCTCCATTCGGGCTTACGACAATGGGTAAATTACGATAAAAATTAACAAATAAATTAAAGATAACCAGCATCGTCGCGCCAAATAACATGGTTATCTTACCATCAGTGTAGTGGACTCCAAAGTTAACATTCATGAAAACAATTATATAATATTATAAAGATTTACCTCTCTAAATATAATAAAATTGAATCAAACACACAACATTTGGTAGATAACATCTCAAGTAAGAACTCTAAATAACACTGAGCAAAACAGCCGCTTAGTGATTGTCTTGTGGCCCATTTAGATTGTTTGCTTCTCCTGTTTTTGTCCTGTTCATTGTAGATGTTTGTCTAATGCTTGGCCTCAAAATGTTTTTTTGTGGTAAATACATTTTGATACTACGGCAGTAATTAACTTTGTTTTTAACATTAGTTCTTACTATTCTCTTGAAGCTGTTGACTGGTGGAGTATGAGTACTAACAGTTTTAATGTCCAGCTTTTAATTACTGTCCATTTTTCTTACATATGTAGTATTTCTGCTTTTTATATACCTTATCTATTTAGTATGATTTTGGTATTTTTAATCTTCTGTTTATTCTTTGTATAGGTAGCTTCTGCTGAAGTTTATAACTCCCAAAATGGGCTTTGATAATGAGTGCATATTAAATATACAGTCACTGCCTGGTGAATATTTTTGTCCTGTTTGTCGCACTCTAATATTTCCCAATGAAGCTCTACAGTCACAATGCACCCATCTATATTGCAAACCCTGCTTAGCCTATGTTGTCGCTACTACTCATGCTTGCCCTTATGATGGTTATCTGGTCACTGAAGTAGATTCAAAGGTCGGTTTTAGTTATCATCGCATAGAATTTATTCTTAAAAGGTCATTCTTTTTTGCTTTATCTGATTTTTTTTTAATTCTGTAGCCTCTTTTAGATTCAAATAAGTCACTTGCTGAAGCGATTGGAAAAGTGCAAGTTTATTGCCTCTACCATAGGAGTGGGTGCCAGTGGCAGGGGACATTGTCTGATTGTGTTAATCACTGCACTGGATGCACCTTTGGTAACTCTCCTGTTGTATGCAATAGGTGTGGAACTCAAATTGTACACCGACAAGTTCAAGAGCATGCACAGACCTGCCCGGTAAGGGAGTTGTATAAGTTTACTATAGCAGTGCCTTGAATTATTCTCTATTTGTCTTTATGACAAATAATGATTCTTTTATTCAGGGTTTGCAGCCTCAAGGACAACAAGTAGAAAATGCTCATACTCAAGCTTTAACTGCATCAAACCATGGTGTTACTCAGGATTCCTCTGCTGGTGCTTCATCTGTCACTGCTGCTCCTTTGACAGCTGTTGTTTCTATTTCAACTGCTACTGCAACTCCATCAATGTCAGCTCCTACTTCTGTCCCTGCTGCTGCTTCAGTTGCCGATGCAGTTGTTCAGGCTCAAAACCAACCGGTAGCAGTTTCTTATCAACAAGCTGCTGGTATGCAAGCTCCTATGGCAGAGCAGTGGTACCGACAACAACTTCAATATCAACAATATTATCAGCAGTATCCTGGATATGACCCTTATCAGCAGCAGTACCAACAGTATGGCCAGTATCAACAACAGCCTTATCAACAATACCCACAAAATCAGATGCAGGTTGCTCCACAGCCGGCAATTCAAGGTCAACAACAAGTGTATGTGCAGCCTCAGCCGCAACACCACTCACATCCCCAAACTTTGCCTCAACCACAACAATCTCAGTCAAGTATCCAGCCACAACCCCAGGTCCAGCCCCAGGCCCAGCCCCAGTCCCAACCACAACCCCAGGCCCAGGCCCAGCCCCAACCCCAACTTCAGCTCCATGCTCAGCCTCAATTCCAAACTCAACCCCAGCCCCAGGCCCAGGCCTCAACTCAACCACATATACATCCTCAACCACAGCTCCAAACCCAAGTTCTTGGACATTCTCAGTTCCCTCAAGCTCAGCATGTTCCTGTTCAGCAATCTCATCCGCAAGTACAGCCACAAATCATACAACAGACCACTCAGCTATCAGCACATCCAGGGCCACCCCATTATCCCCAAGTGCAAGCCTATCCCCAAGTTCAGCAACCAGTGGTTCAACCAGCAGTTTTACCACAACAGCTTCCACAACCCCCTATGCAACAGCACCACCCCCAAAGTCAGCCACGCCCAGTTTCAGTGCCTCAGGCAGCATATGTGCAGGTTCAGCCTCAATTTCAACAACCCCATATTCTGCAACAATCCCGTTCCCTTCCCCAGCCTCAGCCTCAGCCTCAGCCTTACATGCAGCCTCAAGCCCAGGCCCAGCCTCAGGCCCAGCCCCAACCTCAGGCCCAGCCCCAGCCTCAGGCCCATCCCCAGTCCCATCCTCAGGGCCAGACTCACAATCTATCTGTTCATGGGGTTACTGGCCACCATTCTTATCAACAGTCTCAGTCACTTCAGCAGATACCTCATGGCGTGCAACAACAACGTCCTACGCATCCTCAGCTGCCTGGTGTGGCTCAACAAGCTTCCCAAAATCAGTTCCCCATCCAACAACCCCAACAAATGAGGCCTCCACAAACTCATATCTCTGTGCAAGCACAGCAGTACCTTGCTATGCAGCCTCATGCACAAGCTCCCTTTACTAATGCTGCATCCCATCCACAAGTTAACCACTCAGCTAATCAGCCAGGTCAACAAATACACCAGCCTGTGGGTGTACAAATACATCCACAACAACAATCAATCGGTCAATTTCCATCCACTCAACTTCCACAGCAAGGTGGATTTCCATCACAACCACCTTCACATTCTCAGCATTCTTCAAGGCCTCAGGGTCAGCCATATGTGCAATCACAATTGAATGTTCCTCCAACCCAAGGTAGGAATGTTGTACCAAATCAACCAATGTCACAGCAGGTTCAACATTCACCTGCCAAGCCTATTCAGTCTGGTTTGAATCAACACTCACCTAATCATAATCATCTGGCTAGGCAACACGGATCCACCCAACAGTCTCACCTACATTCTGGAAGCCAGGGCTCTCTTGTTTCCACAGCTTCACGTTCAGGGACTGATACTTACCAATTAACTGCAACTGGATCAGATCCCAAGTCAGCTGTAGTGGAAAAAACAGCTGATTCTGTAATAAACAAGGTTAATCAAGTGAAACAATCGGCCAAAGAAGCTGCAGGAAATGCTGATGGATCTGAAACATCTAGATCTTCTGAACTTGTTATTTCTAAACCTGAGGGTGAGTCAAAATCCTTGGGTGAGGGAGAGGCATCTATTACTGATATCAAAGAGAACTTAGAGACAACTGAGAAAAAAGATGGTTTGATGTCAATTTTAAAAGGAGATGAACAAGAAGAATCAAATATTTCTAAAGTTGTTGAAAGCGAGAAAGAAATTCACAGGACTGAAGGAAAACAGAATATTAAACCTAGCCTAATGGTTGAGGGGATGACTACTGAGTCCATATCGGATGGGCCGAATACGGTTCAGTCTCTGCCAGGGAAAAATAAAGAAATGGATAATGGAGATCAAGTTTATAGTACAAGAAGTCAACTAATTGGAAATGCTGTCCAGCCTAATCTCCAGGGTCAGCTGCAGCATGGTGCGGAATCTCATGACAAAGTATTGCCATTACCTGGCTATCATGATAGAGGTCCATCCCAATTCCCTCAGCCACAATCAGGGGCAGTTGGTCTCCGTAGAATATCTCCATCAGGTCCACCCCTTCATCATGAGATACATGCTCCACAAGGCTTTCCACATGGTCATACTCCCGTTATGTCAGATGGATCAATGGTGTCCCAAAGACCTTCTGGACCCGATCGAATATTCCCTCAAATTATGCCTCAATCTGGATTGAGCCAAGAGAGGAGGTTCAAGGAGCCATTTCCCTATGCTATTCCTGGCCCACCGACTGCACATGGACAGCTAAGGCCCCCTGGATATGTAGAAAATTCTCCTTATCTGGCTCAAGCTCCAGTTATGGCAGAGCCTTTCCAGACACCAGCTATAAAACAACCTTATGGTTCAACTATTTCTCCTAAAAATGTAGAGGAAATTAATCCATTCCCTCTGAGAAGCCAAAGTTATGGCCCCCCATCTATTCCCGTTAGTCAAGTGAGTGGACATATGGATCCTTTGACACGACCAGTCATGGGAGGTCCTGGATATTATGATGGCAGGCAGTTTGACTCCCATAGGTCATTGCCAGGTGAACATACCCCATTTGGGCAGCAGACTGCCATGCAGCCAAATATGATGAAAATGAATGGTTTGTCAGGCAAGGGGCCTGCTGCTGTCATGAATGATTTAGCATTTTCACATGGTGTGTCCGATGATAGATTTCGACCGCCACCTGGAGAGAGATTTAGGCCATTGCCTGAAGAAGGTTTTAGGGCACAACAATGTGAACAATTTGGACCTACGATGGAATCTGGCCGGCATATTGCAAATCATAGGGAATTTAATGATGGTTTAAAACTGTTCCCGAGGCCTGGTCATTTGGATGGAGATGGGGCACAAAGTTTTAATTCCTATGGACCTTCTAGTAGGTCATTAGACAGGGATTCTGATGGTGGATTGAGGCCATTTGATAGAGCTTCGGTGGCTTCATTCCCCCCTCATCCATTGAGTGGTCGAGTTCCACCAAGTAGCGGTACTACGGAATTTGTACCATTGGAGATGGCAGATAGACAAAGGGGTCCTCCTTTTCATGAAGATTTGGGTGGAAAGCATGATGCACATCCTGAGCGTTTCAGGCCTTTTCCTGAATATAGTCGTCCTCATTTTGATAGGCTTCCTCATATAAGAAGTCCAGGTAGTAAAACTATTATTCACATTCAAAATCAATTGGATGGTCTTCATTTTTGCCGGTGGTACATTATTTTACCCATACTAATTTCCATTTTTTTTCAGGTATTCCAGATGTATCAGGAAATTTTCGTACTGAGCCTTCTCATTTTAGGAAGGAAATAGATGGTTTTGATATCTCCCAAAATCGTTTGCGAGCTTCTGATCATATTGGCCATGGGTTAACAAATAATATTAGGGCTGGCGAGCAATTTGGTTCTCGCAATTTGCCTAGCCATTCTAGGTTCAACGATCCTGCTAGTCATGGTCTAGTTCGTGGTGGTGAGCCGTTTGGTTTTGGTGGATATGGTCGAACTCCAATTGGTGATGCAGGGTTTTCCAATAGTTATCCCCTGCATGGTTCAGTAAGTTTGTCTTTTTTCATATATTTTTCATTTACCTTGTGATATTGTTTATGATGTTTTATTTTTAACAAAATGGCTTATACTGTTAATCTGACATAACTTGTGGTTAATTTGATTTTTTTTAGGCTTCTCTTCATGGTGATGTGGATTCTCTCGAGCATTTGAGGAAGAGGAATGTAAGCAGTGGATGGTGCCGCCTATGCAAGATTGACTGCGAAACTGTTGAGGGTCTTGAGGTGCACTCGCAGACGAAGGATCATCAGAATATGGCAATGGAGATAGTACTTAGCATCAAGAAAGAGAATGCAAAGAAGCAAAAATTGTCGGTGTTTTAACTTGCATTTCATATATTTGATACTTTCTTAATGCTCCTTGTACAATGGATCATAAGTTCCAATGTTGTTGCAGAACATATGAAGAATCAGATGACACAAATAAACTGAGGAAGGTTAACTTTGAGAACCGTGGCGGAAGATCTTGAAATTATGGACTCCAGGTAAAATGATATTTTTGGGTAATATTCATCCAGTGAATCAGTATTTTTTCGGGTAATATTCGTCCAGTGAATCAGTATTTTTTCTTTTATTGTCTTGCACTTTTGTATTTTGTACATGAATATTTGAGGGCTTTGTTTAGTTCTCCCCCTTTTTTTCAGGTCACTGCTCAAAACTGATTAGGTTGGTATTGAAGATTCTGGGTCAAGTTAAGTTTGTTTTTGGTAATATCTACTATTGCAAAGAGACATCTATCCCTTTTTTTCTTATCAATTTGCTGCACAGGCATTCCTTAAATTTCTACCTGTTACTTCCTTTGAGTGCAGCTTTATATGAATGATGTTGTGATATTTTAATACCTTGGAGATTGTAGCTATCTTTTTCCTGAAATTTTCATGTAAGTTTTACTCACTTTTAAAGTTGGGAATTTGACAGGAATGATTCAACTTTTCTTTTTGTTTATAGTATTTTATGGTGTTCTATTTTATTCCTTTGCTATGCTATAGTACTACACTAGGTCTTTTCCTGGTTGGTTTCATCAATTAATTGTTTATTTCTAAACAAATGAAAACAACTTCTCATTTATTTGTTCAGTTTAATCTAAATCATTAACATTGATTTGATCCTAGACACCATAAAATGGTATATTTAACATGCAAATTATTCCCACCAGATCAGAATTAGGCAAGGGCTAATTCTTCCATTGAGAAGTGGGAGTTTGATTCAATGACTCAAATCTGCGGAGGCAACTAACTGATCATTATTTTGCCCTAAAAACCTTAACTGAAGTTGGTACTTGGGTGATCCAAGCAGTTTGAATATATATGTATTTTAATAGCTAAAAATGAACTTATTTATGTAGTTTGAAAATATATGTATTTTAATAGCTAAAAATGAATTTCCTGAGGTTTCAAAGGTCTTTAACTATTTATATTTTAATGTTGATACATTTTTTGTTATTGTATGTATTTTGTACTTCGTGCGCTCCCAAGTATATCATTCAAATAATGCATACAATGGATGCATATTTTCGTTGGTTGTAGTGTTATATTACATCATGAGTATGTTATGGTCCTCGTCAGTTTTCGGGTTAGTATTTTCTGTATTAAGTTGTATTGAGTCGAGTCGTTATGTGGTTTTTTTTATATGTTTAATATTTCACGTATTTAGCTGTAACGTGTATTTACACCCGTGCCCTTGACACTTTATTTAGGGGGGGGGGGGTTATCTTGTATTCGAGGTAAACAATGAAATATGAAGTTCCCTTTATCTCTCTAAAATTCCTCTCCTCTCTCTCTAAGTTCTTCTCTCCTTCCTCCACCCTCTAGGGTTTCTTCCTCTCTCATCTCCTCCACCATTCTAGGGCTTGCCCTTGTATCTCTGCCTCCAACAATCCTCAGCGAAGCAAACCCATAACAACTTGGTATCAGAGCCGACCGATCCCTCCACTGCCATAGTAGCCACTGAATTTTGATTGTTCGCTTCCTTCCTCTGACGACATTTCCATCAAGCCGTTCATTCTCATCCTTTCCAAATGCCATCGCTGCTTCTTCGAGATCTCCCAGCATGGCCCCCGCTTGCTTCCAGACCGCCCTACAGTGACCACTCCTTCCTCCAGTCATCGGCGTTCTGCACGACCAGCAACAAAACGCCCCTTCTTCCGCCGATCGACATCTTACCTCAACTCCATCGACGTCCCCGTGCCATCCCAGCCGGAGGGAGCATGACTCATCCCCTGCCGGGGTTCTGCGCACGCCGGCCTGTCACTTCCCTTCTCGCACGCGCCCCATCGTATCCGCGCCTCATCCCGTATTCGCGCCCTGCCGTCCTCTGTCGTAGCCGGCTATCCTGCACACTTTTTTATGATATCATTCTCCTGTCATCTTCCCCCAATTTTTTTTGTTTTATTATTCTTTTCTTCTTAAAAGTTCCGCCCTTCCCATCCTGCGCACTTTGTTTTATTTTCTTTTTACTCCTGCACGTTACCTGTCCTGTCCATCCTCTTTTATTTTATTTTGTTTAATAAATTCCCTGATTCCCCCTCCCATCCATCCGACACTACTTAAATTATCAATTACATTATATGGAGATTACACTTAGTGTCGCGGACGAAGCCACCCTTTGTTCGACGTTGTTGAAAATGTTGACGTCTTTTCAAGCTTCCACCTCTCGTCTCAATGCTACCCTCGAAAAATTGGTGACTACAGAACACTTTGGCGTTCCGCCTCTTCCTGTGTCAGAGCCCTCCAAGCCCGCACAGCTTGTGTTGCCATCACCGCCGCTACTGGTGGCACCACCGTCCTCCGTTGTTCCCGACACATCGCCACTGCCGTCGCCGCTGCCAGCGCCGCCTCCATCGCCGTCGTCGCCGCCACCGCCTCCATCACCTCCACCGCCGCAGTTGCTGCCACCGCCGTCGTCGCTGCCACCGCCGTCGTTGCCGCCTCTGTCGGATCTTGCTCCGACGGTCTCTTACATGCTACTCCCATCGGCCGCATTACCACCTCTTCGGCCCGCATCTGCTCCACCGACCCCGACGGATCCATTCCTACTGCAGGCCGTCGGCCCTCCGACCTCCATGAATCTACTACTCCCAGCCTCTCCAGCGACCTTGGCGAAGCCATTCCAAGTGCCTCCCTTTTTACGGATAACACCGCCGCCCCTCGCCGACGCCACCGCCGCCGATATGCGTTACCACGCGTTGTTCTGGAGGAAGGTCAAGGTACCCGATGATCCGCCCACTCGCATGGTGCACGAGCTTGAGGGCAAGCTCGTTTTGAAGGGCGGGTAAAGTGTTATGGGCCTTGTCAGTTTTCGAGTTAGTTAGTATTTTATGTATTAAGTCGTATTGAGTCGAGTCGTTATGTAGTCCTTTTTATATGATTAATATTTCACGTATTTAGTTGTAACCGGTATTTACACCCGTGCCCTTGGCGCTTATTTAAGGGAGGGACTTGTCTTGTATTTGAGGTAAGCAATGAAATATGAAGTTCCTTTTATCTCTCTAAAATTCCTTACCCTCTCTCTCTAAGTTCTTCTCTCCTTCCTCCACTCTCTAGAGTTTCTTCCTCTCTCATCTCCTCCTCCACCATTCTAGGGCTTGCCCCTTGTATCTCCGCCTCAAACAATCCTCAACGAAACAAGCCCATAACAGAGTATTCTGACTAATTCAAGTGCCATGCACTACAATTCTTTCTTAAGTTTAATAGGTAGTCCTAGATATTGATATTTCTATGGGATACGGAAGTTTCGACATGAATCCTGTGAAAATATGTGCTAATTTATTATTTAGAGTTGCCCACACTTTTGAAGGCCTAATAATTTTTCTTTTTGATGCAACATCTTTTCATTAAAGAGCTTAATTTGTGATTATATTAAATTTTAAAAATATATTTTAAATGATTGGCACATCTAATATTGGAATTATTTATTTCTTTCTTGTTGTTTTCCAAGGGAACACAAGGCTAATATTAACTTGAAATATTCTAATTTGCACTGGAAGATATTCTTCAAGTCACTACAATAGTTGTCATTTCTTGTATATTAATAATTATTTGACGATCTTAAATAATTCTTGCTTTTGATATATTTTCAAACAAAATATTTAGGCCCCGTTAGAGTAGGGCTTCTTTGTTCTGTTATGGTCAGCCAAAAATGACATCGCGACTCGTCTTAGTGGCTATCACTGCCTAGGCCCCAAAATACTGTTTTGAGGCCAAAAATGCTTCTGGAAAGCCTGCAGGTTTGGGAAGAAAAATTGTTTGTTGTTACAGCGCAAAAGGACTTTTGTACCCCTTCTAACTCGCCGCCTTCGTCTTTGAAGACTAATGGGTCCTCGGTGCTCTTTCACCGTTATTTTTCCTCTTCCTCACCCTCTCATTAGTGACTTCTCTCTGCCATTAGAATTTCTTTGCTCCCTTAATCACAACAACCTGGTTACCCTACGATCATTCTTGCTCTGTTCCTCATTAATCTAGGCTTCTAGGATCTGGGCATGGGAATAGAAACCCTGCATTCTCGGATTCTATCCAGCGAGGGAGATTGCCATGACAATAACAGTCCTATCTCAAATTCTATCCAGGTGTAAAGAGGATGATGACCATACTAAGTGTCCGTTTGAGACATTTTTATTTCTTCGGTGTGTTTGGACAAAAACACTATTTCTACAAGACACATGTTTGGCACGACATCATTTGTGACTGCCACCTTAAAAAACCTAATTTTGAATCAAAATGGAGGTACAGTTCCAAATGTGAAGCCGGATGTTCATGAACTAGAGTTCGTGGCCTTCGTGCTCACAACCACCACCGCCCTGCCAAATGAGCCCTAAAACAAAATATTAAAAAGAGTAAAATAAGAGTAATTATATGAAAAAAGGAGTAATCTTCTCCAAACAAGATTTAAAACTAATGAAATTAGGGAGTTAGGATACTAAATGAGAGGATATTAAAAGTATGATATATTTAATTATGGAAGTATGATAATGATAAAAGACAATAAAGTATTGTTAAATATATATTTTAATATTACATTTAATATTATAATAAATATTGTATAAAAATAATTTAAAATTGAATTATTTTTTTACAATAATCCCCATTCAAACGTTTCAATATATTCAACTAGGATGCTGGTTGATCAAATAGTTAAAACTAGTTCTATATTCTTCTCAGTAATATTATCCTTGAAGAAGGAAACACTTTTATATCTCCGTTCACTCACCCATCCATCAAAAAAACCGCTTAACATGTCTATAGGAATCGGTTGTGGTATTTTACGTTCCTTAATGGAGGTTAGGATCATCAGGTTGGCACTAATGGCCTTGATAAACTGTCTAATTGAGACATGTTTTATAATTATGAGGACCAATTCCCAACCCTATACTGTTTGAACCAATTCAAGCAATCCTTTTGTTAACATCATTTGTTTCCAAGTTTTTTACTTAGTTTTTGATGTAAATTTCATTGTAGTTGTATTTCATCGATTTTTCCTATATGGAACTCGGAGTCTTCTAGTATTTTTATGCCCCTCTTTACCCGCAATAGTTCTTTTGTGATTAGGAAGTGCTGAATTTGGTAATTGATTAAGTATCAAATTTGAAGTATTAGTGTTCCTTTAATTACTCTGTCTTATGACTGATGGTATTTCAAGTCCTTCATTATCTTTTCCTCAACCAAATTTTCTTTAGAGTTCCTATTCATAGAAGATTTGATCTTTAGGATATTCAGAAACTAATAAACGTTAATGGTGTTCAACAGACTTCCATATAACTGGAGAAAGTGAAGTCCTGCTATCTTCAAACTTCTCATACTGTGATTCTTCTGGAAAATAATGGTTTGAATTTAGTATTTTGTTCTCTTTACCTATCTTTTATTTTCGAATACTATGATTCATGTTTACATAGCCTGAGTTATTATTTAGTTGTACTGACTCTTAAATTACAGAGTATCACTATCTTGGTGCTGGTATTTTTCTATAAGGGTTGTTGTTTACCATATTTGTTACTTCCATTTATCTTTGGCAGTAATCCAATGTGTTTTAAGGGTTAAACCTATAGTTTTATTTCCTTCATATTCTTTTAGTTGCCATATTAGTATTTAGCGTGTATATCTCAAAGATTGATCCATAAAACAATATTTTTATGCAACTTACTATTTATTAACAAGGATTTAGTTGACAAATAGTGAAAAAAAGGGATATTGTAAGGTGGGAGCTACTCAGCTACTAACATGAGAATTCTCCTTTGAATATGAGTTTGATGTTGTTATCACAATTGAGGTAGAGATAGTTGTGAATTATCCTCCTCAAGACAGTGGCTGCTTGCCATCTTCTTAGAGCTGTGTATAACTGGGGCCAAGCAATAAGCTCATTTATTTTTTCTCCTATGAAGCTTGAGCTGATATCGAACATGTTCTGAGTTTGAAGACCTTTTTTGTCTGTTTTCTTTTTTCATCATATTATTGTACCAAACAAAGTTTCGAGCTTTACTTGACTGAATTAATAGATCATGAGAATGATTTATACCCGTGACCTTGTTGTTGATCAAAAACTCCTTTATGATGATTGACATAATTCCAATTTCGATTGACTTGACTGTATCTGTGTGATGAGATGGTTATATTTTGTACGGTTTTGCATTCAAACACTGATTTGTTCATGATAATTGACATAATTCATTCTGTTCTTTTTTTAACATTTATACCGAGAAACTAAAGTAAACAAAGTTGACCTATCTACCCAATTTCCTGAGACATATCATTCTTGTTTTTGGCATAAGATGTAAAATAAATCTTGATGCAATGTGATGGCATTTGCCAATTCCTAAGATGCTTAACATTTCCAAGAAGGACAAGCTTCGAACTTGTCAGTTATTGTAAAACTAAGATGACCTATATATCAAATAACCTAAATCCGTTCATTCTACTTACTTAAACTACTAAATTGGTATGGTTCCACACGATCAATTATCTACGTCGTTAATTAGCGTTGTCATGTATTCATGTTAGACATCTTTTTTTAATCGAGTAAATGTACGAGTCCGCTATATTTTAGCATTTCATGTTCATTTTATTTTCGGGTATATACACCCACGCGACTTTGTAATTCTATAAATAGACCCTTTGGGTCATGTACGAGATGATGAATGAAATTATGAAAAGTATTTTTATTATCAATCTCTCTCGCTCTCCATCACTCATTCCTATTTTCCTGTGCGCTCTAACCGCCCTACTCCAAAGCCGCCTCTCCCCTTTCATCACTTGTTTCCATCGGCTCCTCTCCTCTCCGACGAGATAGGTTTGGAGTTTCCATTGGCTCCTCTCCTCTCCGACGAGATCTGTTCACGGTGGTTCAAGAAGGATCACGTTGAACTCCTCCAGAACTTCTCCCTCGATCTACCTCGTACCCGATCCCAAACGATGGCCTCTCTTCCGCACTTTGAGCCTCTAGCGCACCAACAAAAGTCGCATCTCAGCTCCTGTCGATTCCATCGAGTCTTCTTCAGTCGAATCCCACAATTACGAGCTTCTTGTCCGCAGTTCCAACCGATTCCGCTTCGCGTTGCCTTCGATCCTAGCATCGGGCAATTGATCGTCCTTCTCGTTTCTTCCGCTAGTCGGCAACATCGCAGAGACCATGTCTCTCGGCATGATCGACACCGTCCGAAGACACACCACTTTGCCTCCTGTTCTCAAAGCGCATCCTCCTCCTCAACGCGTCTTACTACGATCAGCAATCCATTGCACGTCCTTCTTTGCGTACCTTGCTTCCTCTCCAACAATCGGGCCTTTCCGCTCCAGTAGCCGCTGCCTTCCACCTTCACTGCAGACAACTTTTCTGAGCTTCCCCGATCCAACATCACTATGCCTGAGCCGCCAGCGAAAACTGCTTCATTCTGCCAAGGACGCGATTAATCGATTAATTAATTAATTAATTCTTAAACTGGATTAATTAATCCATTAACCAATTATGTTGAGTATGAAGCTTAGCACCACCGATTTGGCTATTCTCCTTTGCTGACACCACCAATGGGTCGATGTTTGCAACTGCTCCCCTGAGGCCGCCGATTATGTTGCGGCAACCTCTTCCCCTGCCGGACCGTGGCAACCTCCTCAAGTCGCAACTTCCGCCTTCTCATCCGCCGATTCTACTTGAGCAATCACAGATGGCTATAGAAACCCCGCCGCTCCTCCCAGCTCTTGTCGTCCCACCATTGCCTCATGTAGTTTCCTCCCCACAATTTACACCACCGACATCATCGTCTCCGATCCCAGTGGTGGTGTCGGCCCAGTTTGTGTCTCCTCCATCAGTTCTCGCAGTCTCCGCTGCGCATCCTTAATTCCAACCAATTGCTCCTCTGAGGCCGCCGATTACCCCTGTCGGCCGCCTCAAGACGCAACTTCCACTTTCTTCGCCGCCGATTCTACTAGAACAATTTCTGCTCACACCGACGACCACAAAAGCTTCGTAGCTCCCCGCAGCTCTTGTCACCCCACCATTGTCGCCAGTGGTTTCTACCTCGCAATTTACATCTGAGCCCCGTGGTGGCATCGTCCCAGTTTGTGTCACCGCGACCGGTCCCCGCAATGCCATATCTATCCTTGATTCCACCTGATCTCGAAGAATTCCTGCCGCTCTCCGCAGCTCTTGTCGCTCCACCATTGCCTCCAGTTGTTTCCTCCTCACAGTTCACACAACCTGCAACGTTGCCTTCCAGGACAACATTGGTGCCACTGCAATTTGTGTCTCCACGGGCCGTCCCTGAGGTCTTCATTTTTTTTGCCTCCTCCCAACCTGCTTCGTCAGTCCTTTTGTCGCTTCTGATTGCCACAACTCACCTTTATCTAGGGCCTTCAGTGCCCTTGTCTTTCTCATTCACCGGGCACACTGATTCCGACTCCTTAGCTTTTGCCTGATAGTTTTTCTTCCGCACGTGCCTTAGCCATGTCCAATCCTTGCAATCTCCCATTCCTTTTGTGAGCACGCTGCCGATCCACTAATCATTGCAACTGCTGCAACATCAACACGCTATCAGGTGCTATTATGGAGAGAAATCAAAGAGTCAGATGATCAAGTCTTGCAAGCCTAACTCGAGCTTGAGGGCAAGCTCGATTTGAAGGGCGGGTGAGATGTTATGGTCCTACACGATCAATTATCTATGTCGTTAATTAGTGTCGTCATGTATTCATGTTAGGTGTCTTTTATTAATCGAGTCAATGAACGAGTCCATAATGTTTATCGTTTCATGTTAATTTTTTTGGGTATTTACACCCACGCCACTTTGTAAGTCTATAAATAGACCCTTTGGGTCATGTAGGAGATGAAATTATGAAATTATGAAATTATGAAAAAGTATTATTATCAGTCTCTCTCTCTCTAATTTCTCCCTCTCCGCCTCTCTTGTTCCAATTTTCCCGTGATCCCTAACCGCCCGATGTCGTGGCCACCTCTTCCCCTTCATCGCTAGCTTCCATCGACTCCTCTCCTCTCCAACTAGGTAGGTTCACGAGGGTCCAAGGAGGGTCACACCAAACTTCTCCGGGACTTCTTCGTTTGTCCGCGTACCCGATCACAAACGACGGCCCTTACCATAAGCATGATAACAACATTTTATTATTGAACAAAGTTTGATTCATGATGATGGGATTAACTCACTAAATAAGATGATTAACATGTTCATGATTGTTAATTTTCATTCTCCTTCAATTATATCTCAAGATTTAAAAATGCATTTGAATGAGCAAGTGAGAATGTTGTTGAACAAAAGGTTATTAATAGGTATTATATCCAAGTTTAGTTATTTTATGTTAAAACTTAGAAGTCATGTTTGAGCTTATGTTCAATTAGCTTGATAATCATAAAAAAGGCGTAAGCTAGCACATTATTTCTCTGTTTATGTGTATCCTTACTAGGCCTTCCATTCAAGGGAGGGACTAATATAAACGTAAATATAATTTGGAGCTGCAATTTACAATATATTTTTTTTTTCACCTTTGTCTTGAAGTAAGAAGAAAGTAAATTAAGTTTAACTTATAATTGTAAGTATTTCTTTTATTAATGGTTATAACCAGTTATAGAAGTAACAGCTTAGTAGATTCAATACATGAAGAGATTTTTATTTGGAGAATTATTAGGATAATGATATTGATGAATTTTATTTTATGGCTTATCAATCAAGAGGAAGCAATTGTAATTGTGTCAGAGTCCTTTAGCATCGTTGAATTTTATTTACACGTGTATTAGAACCTTTTCCTTTTTTTGGTTGCAAGTTTTGATTTAAATTTGTCTCTACTATCTGAAGAATTAATATCGATCTAATGGATCAAGTCATAGTATAATATCTCATTCACCGTTACCTAAATGGCATAATTTTTAGCTCGTATTATGTGCTTGAGAATCATAAAAGTCACACAAACTATTAGAGTATTGCTTTTGTTAATTGTACTGGTTCCTTCGAAGGACTTTGTGATAAATGAGTTGCTCGTAGGCATTTCCTGCTTGAAGAGTGTTGTAGTGGTGAAAAAATTCTTCCTTAAGTGTGGGCCAGTAGGGATAAAGAATATTTTGACATTTCAACCCACTCAGTGGAGCATAGAGCCTTACATTTAGGTTGTTCTCATTGGGACTTTTTGGCTGGCGGAGGTGGATTGAAGATCAAAGAATTTTTCAGCTAGGTGATCCAACCAAGAGGATTAGTGCGTCAAATACTTGTATCTCAATTCTACAGAGGTGGACCGAGTGCTGTCTATGGCGGAGCATATGAACACCATGTAGTCAATAATGGTCCCATGTTAGGGTGGAGGGGGTGCGAGCAAAGATGGGTTGGTGCTGACAAGCTCGTGGAGGTGCGAGCAAAGATGGGTTTGATATTTGTGGACGCCAAAGCGAAGGCGCCCTTGTTAGCGATGGGGGCCATAGAATATTTCATTGGCATGAAGCCGAGGAGCCAAAGGATGGTGATGGAAAGACGATATTGGCCTACAAAAAGGATGAATGAGTGCAGGATGATGGGTTGCTGTTGGGTAGATGCAATCGTTTGGTAGATGCATTCATTTGATATGCATATTCAGGCTACATGGGAGCAAGTACGTCTTTGGTGACTATATGTTGACGAGTCCTGCGTGCACATCGAAGACGACGTTGTGTAGACGAAGCCACTGAGTATGTTTATCCAAGGATGGAAGAGAGAGGGCACTGGTTCAATGGAGGATCCATGCTTCTAGATGAAGTGTTGATAGACGAGAGGCGCACGCGCGTCTTCGTGTGGTGAAGACCTCAAAGCATGATGAGGGTGTTGTCGTCGATGAAGTGGTTGATCCGGACTGATGTGGAACAACACAAAAATGCACAGGAGAGGGCACCAAGCAGGTGTTGGGGAACCATAAAATAGTTCATTGGCATGAAACAGAGGACCCAGAGGATGGTGATGGAAAGACGATATTGGCCTGCATAAAGGATGAATGAGTGTTGGATGATGGGTTGTCGTTGGGTAGACGCAGTCATTTGGTGGACGCAGTCATTTGGTATGCATATTTAGGTTACATGGGAGCAAGTACGTCTTTGATGACTATGTGCTGATGATTCTTGTTTACACATGGAAGACGACGCTGAGTAGAAGAAGCCACTAAGTATGTTTATCAGGGGATGGAAGAGAGAAGGCACTGGTTTAATGGAGGAACCGTGCTTCTAGATGCTGAAGTGTTGATTGATGAGAGGCGCACGCTCGTCTTTGTGTGGTGAAGGCATCAGAGCATGGTGAGTGTGTTGTCGTCGATGAAATGCTTGAGACTGATGTGAAACAACACAGAAACGCACAGGAGAGGGCGCCAAGCAAGAGCGCCCGTGCGATAGATGTGCACGTCGATCACGCGAAAGCACAATCACATAGTCATGTGAAAGCACATTGTGTGCGACAAATGACTTACATAATCGGATGACAAGATTGATTAGTGTTTGGAGTTGAACCCTAATTTGTTTGGTTGCTTTATGGTCAGCAGGGTTTAACCAATTGATAACACCATCTAGCGAATTAGAATTGCATTGTGATAAAGTACATGTGTACACTTTGTGAGGTATGCTTGCACCTAGCTTCTGAAGGCAATTTCCATCCTCTCCTGAAGCCCCTCCCCAAATGCTTAGACTCCCCTCGACTCTTTTATATAGTCTAGAGTGGTCATGCAACATTATTATTACTGAAATTCCACTAGGCCAATATAGGTAAATAGAGAGCACATAAGGTGATGGTGCTCGGCAAGGCAACGTGTCCTGGGTGTCGTAATCATATCATAAGCACAATTGCATATTATTTTGTCACGAAACTCCAATTTGAAATCATGTTGTTTTGATTAACTTAGGCTCCGTTTGGCATGGTTTTTTTTTTCTTCGGTGAGTTTGGACAAAAATGCATTGTCATATAATGTTGTTGGCCCGACGACAGTTATTACCCTGCTAAGAAAAGAAAAGTTGTTTTCAACATCAAAGTGAATGAAGTTTGGACAAAAATGCCACCGTGTTCACGACCGCCACTGCCATGCCAAACGGAGCCTTAGGGTTTGTTTGACTAAGTGTTTGAGAGTCGGTCCATTTCAGAACTAATGCAATGTGAGGAAGAGTCAGTTTGGTTTTCTGCTTTTGTTTAGAACACCTCCGTTTTTTCTTGTTTTTAATTCACCATTTGCAACGGGATCTAGGCAACTCCAATCGCAGCATTGCGTTTTCTCCGAGCCAGCTCTCCAGTGACCTTTCTTGCCCTTCTTCATCGACAATGGACGTTGAGCTTTCCGGCAGCAGATCACTCGTTCGATCTGCATTTGAGAAGTGCTCCAGCCTTCGACTCCTCAAGCCCAATCACTCTACTTCGGTGCATGTTAGCAGGCCAGCTACTCTTGTTTTTCTAATCCCTCCATGATTGCCAAGCTTCCATTCACAAGTCGTGACTAGAAGATAAGCCAGCAAAAAAATGAGTGTTGAGAACTTATGATCCTGCCCGAGCAAACCCTTATCCAGAAGGTAGATTTCTAGAAGAAAGGGATCCTGTGGCTGCTACAATAGCTTGGAAAGCCTCTCTCTTATTTTCTCTGAAGGATTTGGAGCCATTGAAAAAACAGCAGGAGGAAGGAGGAAGAGTTAGATTTATATTTAGTAATCAATATTATTGAGCTCATAATGAATCAAATGCATTTTATTAATAAACAAAAACCACATCATATTTTCCCAAGTTCTATTAGTCTTGTTGAATATTTTTGATGGTTTCTTTACTTTTCTCAATACATTTTGAAGATGAAACACATCAATCGAGGGCATGCATTTCACTAGAGCAATTTCTTTTAACATAAACATCATAGCGCTTTTTTGTCAAACAATTCAAAAAATTCCTCTATTCTGTAACAACTTTGCAAATTGAGATTATACAAATAGATCTCCATTTGCAACAACCAGATTCTTAAAACACCATTTACAACTCTCTATTTACCACCACTCCTTTCACAATCGTCACCACTTTCCCAAACAGACCCTTAGTCCTGGAGTAAATAAAAAACTTAGTTTTTTTTGGATTTGTTTAATGGAGTAAATAAAAAACTTAGTTTTTTTTGGATTTGTTTAATGGAGTAAATAAAAAAACTTAGTTTTTTTTGGATTTGTTTAATGGAGTAAATATTAATATTATTAGTATTGATAATCGGTCAAGTAGTGTTTTTTGTGATTTACTGATCGAGGTATTAATAATTGGAGAGCTATTAGGTGCATCAGTTGGAAGAAATTTATTTTGTGTTTATCAATGAAAAGTCTTGGTGGTGGAAAGAGGAAGTGCAAGACAAAGTGAGGGCGAAGAAGGCAACCTATAAATCACTCTACGCTTGTAGGAATGTTGAAAATTTAGACAAGTATAAAGTTGTCAAAAAAAAGCTAAACATGCAATAAGTAGAACACGAAATCAAACTTATGAAGAATTTTATAAACGATTAGATACCAAAGATGGAGACCGTGTCATATATAAAATTGCTCGAGCTAGAATAAGGAAGACGGGATTTAAGTCAAGTAAAATGCATAAAGGATGAAACAAATACAGTTTTGACGGATGCCGTGGATATTAAGGAGCGATGAAAAAGATATTTTTATCAACTCTATAATGAAACAAAAGACAATGAATTGAACTTGAAAAAGTTAAGTAAATCAGATGAGTATAGGAACATAACGTTTTATCCTAAAATTCAAGTATCAGAGGTAAATGATGTCCTAAAGAAGATGAAAAATGGAAAAATGATTGGGTCAGACGATATAACTATCGAAGTATGGAATTATCTAGGGAATGAAGGAATTTTGTGGCTTACATATATTTTCAATATGATACTGAAGTGAAAGAGAATGCCAAACCAATGAAGATAAAATATCTTGGTACTTTTGTATATGAACAAAAGAGATATACAAAATTGTGTTAATTACAGAGAAATTAAATTGATGAGTCAAACCATGAAACTATGAGAACGAGTAATCGAAAGAAGAGTAAGACAGGAGACTAACATATCAAAAAATCAATTTGGTTTCATGCCAGGGCGGTCGACCAAGGAAGCTTACATACATCTCTTGAGGAGACTCATTGACAACTACCGTGAAAGAAAACAAGATTTGCAAATGCTGTTCATCGATCTTGAGAAGGCTTGTGATAGAGTTCCAAGAGAGCTCTTATGGAGAGTCTAAGAAAATAAAGGTATAAATTTATCATACATTGACACAATCAAAGATATTTATACAAATTCAATGACTAGGGTGAGGTCATCTAGAGGATTAACACAAGAATTCCCTGTCACTATTGGCTTACATCAAGGCTTAGCTTTAAGCCCTTATCTCTTTTCCCTTCTCTTAGACGAGAACACCGGACATATCAAATAAGCAATACCTTGGTGTTTATTATTTGCAGTTGATGTTGTTTTGGTCGATGAGACGTGCGAGGGTGTAAACGCAAAACTTGAATCTTGGCGAGACACTTTAGAAAAGAAGGATTTTAGGTTGAGCATGGCAAAGACGGAGTATACAACAACAACAACAACACTCTAGCCTTTATCCCACTATAGTGGGGGCGGCTATATGGATCCTTTGTCGCCATTGCGACCTATCTTTTGTAATAATCTCACTAATGCCTAAGTACAAAAAGACGGAGTACATGGAGCTTAAATTTATCAGTGGAAGGACGGATGACTTCATTATTAAGTTGGGTGATCAAGATGTTTCCCATAGTGTGTGTTGTAAATATCTTAGATTGATTGTTCAAAAGACAACGGTATTGATAAATATGTGACACATAGAATCCAAGCGGGTTGGTTGAAGTGGAGAGGCCTGTCAGGAATTTTATGTGATCGTAAAGTACCTTTAAAACTTAAGGGCAAGTTTTTCCGTACTGCAATTAGACCAGCGATGCTCTATGGTTCTTAGTGTTGGGCAGTGAATTGTGTACATAAGCTAAAAATGGGTGTTGCGGAGATGTAAATGCTTAATTGGATCTGTGGACACACGAGACCGGATAAAATTCGGAATTAATGTATCAGGGATAAGACATTTGTAACACCAATTGCTGAGAAGACGTGAGAAGCTTCACTAAGATGGTTTGGCCACGTAAAAAGGAGACCTTTAGAGGCCCCTGTTAGGCGTTGTGAGACTCTAGTCACTAGGCATGTTAAACGAGGGAGGGGTTGACCAATGAAGACTTGGAATGAAAATATACGGAAAGACGTGATGTGCTTAGGCATTAGTGAGATTATGACAAAAGATAGGGTACAATGACGACAAAGGATCCATATAGCTGACCCCACTATAGTGGGATAAAGGTTTGAGTGTTGTTGTTATCAATGAAAAGTCTGCAACTGTAATTGCACGAGGTTCCTTTAGCTTCACTCCGGCAGGAATATGCAGCTCTATTTTTGTGTAAATAATTTTTAAAAATACTTTTTCCTTTATCTTTTCTCTTCTTGAATGAAATATTTGATTTAGGTTTTTTTTGCTCTACATATTTATTGATCTAATGAATCAAGTTATTCATGAATATCATAATATAGTAGTTCATGTACAGTAACTGAAATCCTAGAAGATTCACTAGGTTTCATAACTCTTAGAAAGTAGGAACAACGACATGAATAACGTAAAAAGTGCTCGAATAGGCTTGATGCTTGGCAAGTGAGAAATACTGTTTCTTTCTTCAAGTGGAAGGCATTGTTTGATTGTTACTCGAACTTTTCTTATACCCCATCTTTGAATATTTGAATGGCCATGTATCTTAATTTTTTATCGATTTACAGTATTTTGAAAGAATGTGAAATGCAAAAACTTATAGGTTGCAGTTTTGCAGTAAATAGAAAGAATGTGAATTGAAGTAACTTATATGTTGATGCAACAGTATTGACAGGATGAAAGCTAATTATAGAATGATATGGATAAATATATAAACAGCGAATCTTCGAGCTATTATTGCCTTTATGTAATATTGATGTTTGGTGAATTAAATCTAATCTTATCCAAACTAAATTAAACTAAAATAAAATTATGGTAGGATAAATATGGCTTATACCAAGGTTTTAAGAATCAGACTGAAGAATCAACCGGTGAGATCAAAGATTTAAGGTTTGACTGGGGTTGAACTGCGACAATAATGAAGTATATAAAAATTATTTATAACTACTTAAAAATATTATAATTCTATACAAGTAATAATATAATAAAAATAAACAAAATTCATGTATGTAAAATAATATATTTTACTTTATTTTAATATTATAATGTGCATTATTTTTTATTAAATTTAGCTATCCTACACAAATTTTAAAATTAGCCAAAATCCCAAGTTTAAAAATATTTTAATAATTTTTAATTGTATGTACTTGAATAATATTAATGTATACATATGTATATATACAAATATATCCACATATATACTATAGTATATATATTGTGTAAATTAATTGTCAGTAAAAGCATTCATAATTGCCTAGCACTTGAAGTTTTGCGGCTCTTTGTATGTATCTAAGAGCTCATTGGTTCAATTCCTGGCAACTGCATTAAATTTAACTTTTAAAAAAATTATTTATTAAGCAGATCCCCCTTGCAGTAAAAGCCGGAACCGGTTTCCGGCTTTTCGGGCCAACTGCCTGGTCCGGCGGTTCCTATGAGGTCCGCATTGAAGTCGGGTTTCGATATAGGAGCGAACCGCCAGATGGACCCCAGATGGACCGGGTCACGGTTCAACCGAGCAGTCCGGTTTTCTAAAGCTTGGCTTATACATAGTTTTATTCAACACTATTTGAAGTTGGGACATGGTAAATAATGGTTCAGTAATTGGTTTTAAAACTGATGATTCAACTTTTTTGAGGTCTAGTTCAACCCCTTGGGTTTGGCCTTATCTAATTGAACTTTCTTTAGCTAATCGTAGTCATACTTCACTAATTCTTTCGGGGCTAGAATTTATCTCCTTCAAAGAGTTAGGTGATTGAATCACACGTAGGTTGATGAAATCTCCATTTTTTAGAATAATTGTAGTAGTATTTCAAGATGCTACCAGTAGAAACATCAATGATAGAGTCATAGAGATAGAAGCACACATTGAATTGCAACTTCATGCGGAAATAACAAATATTCATGGCTTGATAGTATCTCGTACTTGCTATGAAATTAGTATCATTTAAAGGAGTATCAATATTATAATAAAAGGGGAAGTATTTATGAACACATTGGATTCTTGCATACTAACAGTGTCAATATGTTTAATTGTTGTTGTAGGTAATGCCATAATTTTGTGCAGATTATTGATAAAAGACACATTTGTCAAATCATAGATTTTTGTAAAAACTCCCAAACACAAATGAATTTGTGTATAGTCATTCGCCTTTCATTATGTGTTCCAACATGAAATTGCAAACCAATGTATTGTTTTCTGTCAATTCATAACACAATCCCATAAAATAATTTGAATGTGTGCTTAATGTATGCTTGAAGAACTTAGAAACTACATGATTTCTAATGGTTAATACTCAATGATGAGGTGATTCAAGAAACACTCCAGTTTAAATTAACTTCAATATTGATTGAATGTTCAGACTTGGATTCACACAGAGTTGTCATGATTCCAGTTCGGTTTCAGTTCTTTTAAAACCGTGAACCAAACCGCTATGGCAACGGTTTTTCAAATGAGAATCAATATCATATTTGGTTTGACCGGTTCCGGTTCCACCATAATTTTTGGAACCGCCGTGTCAATGGCTTTGGTTCCGGCTCAACAAGAAAGAAAACCAAACCGACCATTAACGGTTCAGTCTGGTTCCATGTGGTTCAGTCCGATTCCAATCAGTTTTGTGTCATAATTTTAGTCAGTTTATAACTCTATAATTTGGATCATTAGACACATTCACAAAGATTACTATCTCTTTAAAAATGCATATTTGAAAAGGAAATTGGAATTCAATTGTTTGGAGCAATAATTTCATGATTTCCTAAGTCTAAATATGTTAAAATTAAACAAATACAGATATGCATGCCATAATATCTGATTTGGCATACTGAATAGAAAAAGAATGGGTCAACTACTAAACACTTCGAATATATACACACTGAAGAAAAAAAAACAGAAAACTGTTATTTTTATAATTATAACAACAATTTTCATTGGCAAACAACTTTTTTTAATTTAAAACTTTGACTAATTTAAAACTTTGGCAAACAACCTACTGTGTCTAAGGGGTATGGTGAATACCAAAAAATTGTTCGTCGCGGGCATTCCATTTGAGGTGATCAGCCACGTTGAATGTGGAAATTTCAAGGTGGGGGGAGTTGCAGAGGAGGCAATCCCTCCTGAGCGGGTTCTTCAGGGGATAATGTGTTGGGAGATCCCAAAGCAAAGGCTGTGGTTGGGTTGCAAGTTGTGGAACATGATCATAATCAACATGAACCGCTCTGCTTGGGTCTCGAGTTGATGGTGGTGAGGGCGTGTTCAAGGGCTTCCACGGGGGATTCCATCCGGCCCTTTGACATATGATTTGATCGGCGCTGCTAAGAAGGGAGCAGACTGCGACTGACGTAGCCGAGGACTGCTGGACGACGTTCCTGAGAAAGGAGCAGGCATAAGACTCGACAGAATCGATGTTGGATGAAGGAACGAACTGATTCGGGCCAGGAGCAGGCAAAGCGATCGACGAAATGCTCGGTCTGGTCGACGCTTGGATCTTGCTGTGCGGGTTTTGCTCTACACTGTCGCCGAGCAACAGAGACGAGTTGCGTTGGCAATGTAGAATTAGAAGACAAACGGATCCGGACCTGGAGGAGGCGGAGCGGCCGACGAGCTCGATCTGGCCGTTGCTGGATCTAGCGGAGCTGGCAATGCATGACACTGTCGCCGAGTAACAGAGACGAGCTGCGTTGGCGATGCAGACGTAGGAGAC
Organism: Platanthera zijinensis; assembly: GCA_039513925.1. Classification (NCBI taxonomy): domain Eukaryota; kingdom Viridiplantae; phylum Streptophyta; class Magnoliopsida; order Asparagales; family Orchidaceae; genus Platanthera; species Platanthera zijinensis. The sequence goes on from CM077093.1 coordinate 174,603,921, forward strand.
GAACGTCCCTGGTGGAGGGGCTCGAGCGTCGCTGGATGGAAAGCGATGCAAGAGCGATCCCGCCTAGATGTCGACGCCGAGATTGAAGCGGAACGAATCCAACGACAGTTGATGCAAGCGGGGAGGGCCGGTTAGACCAAATGTTACGAGGTATGCTCGTGCCCAACTTTAGGAGACTGATTCCTCCTATAAGTCTCTCTCCAAATGGAGATCTCAAACCCTAAATGATCAAAAGATGAAAGATAACACTCCCATGCCACCTCCTTATATTGGGAGGGGGGGGTCGCATAAACCCTAATGCATATTATTTAAATTAGGAATTACAACACTACTAATAATACACGCATGCGTAACAAGAAAGGTCAGAACGAACACTGTCGGAATGGAGGAAGGAAGCTTTCAGTGAACGAGCAAGCAGAGCGAGATGGAAGCCTTCGACGTAGAGACGCGGGGAAATTATCTAATATCGCGCGGTATGTTTACGAGTATTTGAATTCCGCTGCAATCGGACATTTGATATAGGTATAGTTGTTTATATTATCAATTTTATAAAATACTAATAAAATATTAATAATAAATATATATTATAAATAATAATAATAATAAATGGATTGCAGTTCGGTTATTCTTCGGTCGGATCGGGTGTAAAATTTTTGAAATTGCTCGATATGTTTATGTTGCGGTTCCTGTTCTGGTCCGGATAATAAATGAAGCAACCACATCCAGACCATTGTTGTTTACGGTTCCAAAATTCAAACCAGAACCCGAATAATTCGTGAACGGTTCAGTCCGATTCATTGCGGTTCCGGTTCTGTCCGATTCTTTGCGGTTCTGGTTTTGTCCGATTCTTTGCACTTCCAGTTCGGTCTCATTCTTTCCGGTTTCAGTTCGGTTTATGGTTTTCAGTTTTAAGTTAGCTCTATTCACACATGAGTTTTGTTTTAGATTTAAACCCGAGTTCTATTTTAGATTTGGACTTGAATTCAGATAACCACAAATGTTAAGACATTAATATGATGTTTTGTTTTTGTGAAATCATCAATTGGATGGAGGATTCTTATCTTCAACTCCATATTATTTTCATCATTAAGACTTACAATATCAATATATTTTTGTGCCATGATCATTATTTTATTTTGAGATCTAGAAGGTTTATAATCTTTTCGGTGGCACTTATAATCAAGGTTTTGAAAACCGGTCCGGGCATCGAACCGGCAACAAAGGGAGAGGTTCAAGGTTGAACCGTTCCAACCGGTTGAACCGGGGTTGAACCGTTATATATATATAATATCGGAATAGTGGAAATACTCGTAACGCGTATTTCCAAATGTACGCGCGAGGCTCGCCGGCCATGAATGCGCGTGATAATTTTACATTTATATGCATGTGTTTTTATTATATAGATTTTTCTTTATAAATATGTATTAATTTATATGTATATAATATATTTTAAGAACATTCATCAATGACCAAAAGACTGAGTGGCTTGCTTCCTTGCTTGATTTCGAACTGGTATGGGTTCGAAACCTGCCGCCCCTCTCATTTTCGGTATTAAATTTTGGTTGCCATGGCCCGCCCAGTCTTTAGAAAACCAGCCCGGTTCACGGTTGGGCGGTTCAACCGGCCGTTTTTCCAGGTTTACCCGGTTCTGAGCGAGGCTGATTTTAGAGGCCTGACCAGACCACCCGGGTGGCCGGTCGGCGGTCCGACCGATTAAACCGGCCAGTCCGGTCCGGTTTTTAAAACCTTGCTTATAGTATACAATATCATATCAATAAATTGATTATTTTGTAGGATTCATAGAAGATATATGTGTAACTAGGGTTGTTCACGAACCGAATCAAATCAAATAGCGCTTCAATCAAATCTAAATTTGTCATTGAATTTAGAGATTCAGGTTCGTCGTAGATTTGAATTCAGATTCGGATTCGTTCCGAAATCCTGGATTCGAGTTTGGATTTGATTTCGGATTTGGGTTTGAATTTGAACTCAAATTTACTTCAAATGATGGACTAAATAGATTTTAATTTGACAACCAAGATCATCTTTATATATAATATAGATATTCCTATTATTCGTGAACTATTCACGAATCTTGCCAATAGAGATAATATTATTCAGATTTGAATGCCAATCAAATCCAATTTTTAATTCGAAAATACGGATCTTTATTGAATCTTCACCAATCAATTTTCATATTATTCACGAACTATTTTGTTTGCGAACAGGCCTAGGTGTAACCTGAATTGGAGGACATGCGCTTATTGCCTTGACACACTCAGACTGAGCTTACCTAGTGGTGATAGATTTATTGAAATTGTTTTTTGTGGAGCAAGTATAAGTTCTAATTCTTTATGATCTGCTTATTTTATATTTATATATGCTTAATATGTCATACTTCTGTCCTTATTTTATTCAAAATTTTAGATGCACTGTTCGCATTTCTTCTGTAACATATAAAATTCAACTCTACAAATTGAATAAATATTAATTACAGTTTGATTGTCTTGTCTCAAATTTATTAGTTTAATTATTCTAGACTCATAATAACTAGACAAGTATACAGTATGTCTTTGGTCTAGCTTTCATGTCACTATGTCAGCCCCACTTCTTGTTCATTAAGGAACTATTACTCAAATGTTTCTCATGCTGAGATATTCAACTCGCTAACACATTATGATTTATCCCGACTTTCCTATTTTGTTAGACCTGCCTTGATATGAGTCATAAAAAACTCCATAAATTTTCGTATGATGTTGATCATCATAAATTTTCCTAAGAACTCCTTTTGGTCTCTAGTGTTTTTTACATTTTTTATTTTCCATATGATCTCCACGATCCCAATGATCTTGGATCTAGATTATCTCTAAATTTATAGTATGCAAGTCCATGATCTATCATAAGGATATGTCCATTTGCTTTAGGTTTAGTAATCTAAGTAGAGTTAGTATTACGGTCTATCCTAATGTGTGCAAAAACAAGTGTTTATTCTTCTAAATCATATAAACTATATGGGAGATGGCTTGCTCTTATGATTATGTTTTTTTCTTGGTTCATTATGGAAGAAATGATACCCATCAGGTGGTTCTTTTGCCATTAGATTCAAGTTTTTTCCTTTGGAAAAGAAGGATTTGCTATTGTTTTATTCATCCCATTTAAATTACACAATCTCATCAAATATAATTTCACACATATGTAGATAACCTTTTATGATCACCTTGGACTATAGCAAAAGCATATTGATATGAAATCTAGAATGAGCACTTGTGATGTACATAATACCCCTAAGTCTCCGTTTGGGAGAGTGATAGCCATAGGGAAAGGTGTGGCAAATGGAGCTATTAGAAATTTTCCATTTCAAATGAAAATTTGTTTGATTGATCTCCGTTTGCAGAGCTGATCAGAACAAAGAATCAATATAAATTATTTGACAACCAATTGTGCGATTACTTTTTTAATGCAAATACATGTAATATCATGTAGTGATTGTTCTAATAATTCAAATTTCATATATATAGTTGACATCAGCACAGTCCACATTACACTACGCCCTCAAAATCCCACAAGAGTCGTTCCTCGGAAGGCAACATATTACGTTCCATGTAGCTGGATTTTTTCCTATTTGACGGCAAGAGAGACCCCCTGGCATAGCTCATACGTTGTGAGCACTTCGCCAACCAACATACACTATTGGAGGATTGGATAGAGTTGACATCATTCCACCTTATGGGCTCAACACAATTGTGTATGCTCAACTTTAGCCAGAGACACCCAATCTGCATTGAGCAACCTTCAAACATTATTGCAATCCACACTTTGAACCACCGCTCCATAACAATCTGTTGGGCCACTTCATCTCCCTCAAACAAATGGTGTATGTGGACGATCACTTGGAGAATTTTCAAATGTTATTGCCCAAACAACAAGTACCTATATTCACTGCAAGCTTCATGATTTATTGCAGCTCAATGTATAATTCAAAGCACTGCAGGATCTTAACATTGTCATGAGCCTGGCACGCATATGTGAGAAATGTCTACTCATGGACAACTTGTAGTCTGTAGGACAATTGCCCCAACGGATACGGGGGCAATCGTCGGGAGGAGACACCACTTCTTATCACTCCAGTGGCTTCCCAACTGTACCAAGGGCAAGGATTCCAACGACACCTCATTCTTCACGCGCCTACCATTTGCAGGGCTAGTAGAATTACGTGCTCAAGCCCTTTGTTTCAACCATGACTTCCTTATATAGCGAAGCAGAAGACCTGAATGATCCTCTGTGTGATGAATAAGATACAATGGTGGTGGGAGACCCGATGGCTTTCCTACGCAAGCTTGTGGACAAGCTTGATCCATGGGGGGAGGTGATGTTATAGATCCACAAAAGGGTTGTCACTTGTCAACGTTTGGCCATAGATGCTTGCATCTTTAATTTTTGTTCTTGTATTTTACTTGGAGTTCTTGTAGCCTGGGTGAGGAGCATCATCTTAAATATGTTGGAATCTTCCCCTCTCAAGCAACTTGGCCAATTAGTTATCTTATTGTCAAGTTGTATTTTGTATTCTTCATTATGTGCTTGTTTTTGTTATGTGTCGGGCGATTTAGGGAATTGCCCATGTGCGTTCTATTTAAAGGACCCTAGGGTTTTTATAAGTTATGAAATGAAAGCTAAACCTATTTCACTTTTCCCCTTTGTGTGGGATTCTTGGAAGTTCTCTCCTCCAACGACCAAGCCCTACTTAAGCAGCTGCGGTCAAGGCTCCGTTGTATCTTCGCCACCGCCATCTCCGCCGTCAACCACTACTCCAGCAACATCCGAGTAAGCCCATAACAAATTGGCATCAGAGATATCCTTCCTCCTCTTCCGTCGCTGACATCACTTGCTCTATTCTGAAACCTGCAATACCTTTCCTTCTGGCTCGAGCCCTTCTTCAATCGTCCTTCCGTCGCAAGGAGAGGCTTCAAAACCACACCGCCCAACAGTCTTCCATCTCGAGCCTACTAATGCCAACACCCAGCATCAAGCCCCTCACTCCCCTACCCACATGCTTTTTTTTCAAGCCATTTGCAAAGAAAATTTTCGAGCTGTGCACTCACCTTGCCTTTGGGACCTCCAACTGCAGCAAACAACACATTTATTTTGTGGACCGCACAACAACATCAACTCGCATTTGACGATTTTAATTCCAGGCAAGATTATTTGGCAGGTTGCATGCCACACCAAATTTTCCCTCGGACAGTCTGCTCGCCGAATCAGACTCGAACTGCCTTGTAACTCGCTCTGTTACATCCGTCCAACACAATATAGGGGACTCATCAGATCAGGCCTTTATGGCGCAACAAACGGCTACTGCAGATCGTCATCAGGAGGCCATTACCGCACTCTTCAAATGTCTCTTGATCTTTCCATAGCGCTCGTACACGGGCACGCTTGTAGTAGTCAGGTGCCTATCTCGTCGCTCATCCGCCACGAGCCACCACCGCCTCTCTTGTGCCCCAAAGCTTCTATCTTGCTGCGCTATACCTGGTTGCAATTTCCTACGTATGATGAAAAGACCGATCCCTTGGGCTGGCTTACCAAGTGCGAGCAATTTTTTGGCCAGCAACAAACGCTGCCAGCTGAACGACTACCTTTTGGCTCCTTCCACCTTCTCATCTCAGCCTTATTGTGGGCCACTCTTCTCATCATTGACTAGCTGGGTATGATGTGGGGAGACTACAATAAGTTTTGTAACCAGGGTTTCTGCCCTCCCATCCACAGCAACCCCCTAGGTTACCTCACGACGCTTCGTCAGATAGGCTACGTGGATGAGTATCTAGAACAGTTTCAACTTCTTCTAGCGCACGTCACACTTTTCCCAGAAATGCAAATCACCATCTTCACTGCATTATTACGCGATCGCTTGACTTGATGTCGAATTTGAGGCCCCTCCAGTCTTAGTGCTTGCGATGAGTCTGGCCAGGCTATACGATCGTCTCCTCCAGCTAGTGCAGGAGGCCTACTTGCCCACCGACACCGACACTCAGTAGGGCCATACCGAGGGTCAATTCGCCTCGCCGGTTCATTGATTATCTCGGTTCGAGATATTGAAACGACGCGCCCATGGATTATGTTTTAACTGTGACGAGCAACACACTCACAGACACAGGTGCAAAAAACTTTTCTACATGCACGTCGATGACTTCGACGAGGAGGGCATCAGATGAAGTTGCACCATCGTTGATCCCCCTTGAGCTTGAGGTCAAGCTCATTTTGGATGGCGGGAGTGATGCTATGCGCAATGTGCCTAATTGATTATCTTATTATTGAGTTGTATTCTGTATTCTTCATTATATGCCATTTATTATTATGTGTCAGACTATTTACAAAATTTACCATATATGTTATATTTAAAGGATCCTAGGGGTCTTGTATGAGCTATGAAATGAAAATGAAGTCTATTTCCCCTGCCCCCTTTGTGTGAGATTCTTGGAAGTTCTCTCTTCGAACGAGCAAGCTCTGCTTAAACAACTGCGTTCAAGGCTTCGCAGTATCTCCGCCTCCGACCACTCCTCCGACACCCTTTGAGTATGCCCATAACAGAGACCCGATGCCTTTCCTATGCAAGCTTGCAGACAAGCTTGATCCCTGGGGGTAGGTGATGTTATAGGTCCACAAAGGGGTTTTCAACGTCTGGCCATAGATGCTTGCATCGTTAATTTTCGTGCCCGTATTTTACTTAAAAATCTTGTAGCCTGGGTAAGGGGTATCATCTTAATATGTTGGAATCTTCTCCTCGCACTACTAAGTCTGTAAGGAATGTATTGAAATGCATGCAAACCTAATTCTAGAAACTCTCTTTCTTCTTAATCTATCCTTCTCAATTCCCTTGTTGGTAGCCACATCTCCTTAGGGTGGAGCCATGTGGGTTGAGTTCATCTCCTCAAGTATTCTTCCACTCCCCCCTCTATAATTGGAAACCCTAGGTCAAGGAAGGGTTGAGAGGATTCTCTTCAATATGCCTCCTTCTCACGACCTTCACCAGCTCCCAATTGAAGCACCATAACACTAATAAGATTTTTTTTTTATATACAGGACAACATATTGAATATTGGCATCATATTGTATTTGTATACATAATTTCAGACATGAACATCAATGGCACAAAGTAAGTTCATAAATTTATTAATCAAATCCATAAAAGCTAATAAATAAAATACATGGTTTAGGCAACTCACACAAGGAAAATGAATTCTCACAAACTAATATTCTGAAAAAGTTCAGTTTTAGGGAAATAAATGCTTGATACAATGTTTTCAAATTTAATAAAAAAACCAATTAATAATGACACTATTACTTTATTGGAGTTGAGTCAAAATTTATATAAAATCATATGATTTTGTATTTATGTACCATTCTAATCCAAGATATTTTCACCAGGGACATGCACTATCAATAGCTATGAAATCAAATTCTTCATTGTAATGAATCAAATCCTTCATTGTAATGAACTTCCAGAAGTCAACGATTAATACATTATTTTGAATAACAGGGTAGTATATTAGGGTGCACAAAATGGGATAATAAATAAAATCTTAAAAGCTTTTTGGTGACATTGGGTTCATTTGAGGCCACCTTTTAGCTGCTTTATTTTTTGGACGATGTTGCACCATTTCGTATTTTTGTTTGGACCCCAAATTCAATTCGCTTTTCCAACATTCGGTGTTCCTAAAGTTTGCTTTTTAATTTTTGTTTGGACCACAGATGTCGACTTTATGTCGGATTGCGGGGGATATATCAGAGATATTTTACAACTTCGGATTTCAATATTTAATTAAATTTATTCATATATATAAGCAATTTTTGTAAATGTGTGCACTTATAAAATGTTTTTTTTATAAATTTCTCAAAAAAATATAAACATAATGTATGTTTTTAAGTTGCACAAAAAGAAGCGTTCTCGATAGTAAACGACATAAAGAACACCAATTGAGTGAGACAAGAAAGAAGTTAAATTTTAGCTCAGAGAGATGCACGAAATGTAGCACAAAACAAAATATTACTGCTCGGACGCTTAAAAGAAATATATATATATATATATATATATATATATATATATATATATATATATATATATATATATATAGCACTCGACATATATCGTTCACGGGATATCTCTTGAAATACCGGGTAAGAACGATATATCGGGGCCTGAAGACCGATATATCGGGGCCTGAAGATTGATATATCAGAGATATTTTTAAAAATGATATTTTTGCTTAAATTGCCCATGTCGTGGTGTTTTCTGCCTCAGACCTTAATGTCAGCCAACATGTCGGATATGTCGGCTGACATCAATGTTGTCAAGATCGAGATCTTACCTAAGATCGGTCGGCAGTGGTAAGATCGTAAAATGTGGGATCGACACGAAACGGTAACATCTTACTTACTATACAAAATTAAAAAAAATCTAATTTAAAGAACAATAATCATAAAACAATATATATATATAAAGACACAAAAGAAGAAGACACAGAAGAAGAAGAAGAAGCATACAAAGAAGACACAAAAGAAGAAGAAGAAGACACAAAAGAAGAAGACACAGAAGAAGAAGACACAGAAGAAGAAGACACAGAAGAAGAAGAAGAAGCACCTGCTGCGACGACGGAAGCACCACGACGGGAGAAAATCACCTGCTGCGACGACGTAAGCACCACGACGGGAGCACATCCTGCTGCGACGACGGCGGGAGCACCTGCCTCGACGATGGCGGGAGCGCCTGTTGCGGGAGCGCCTGCTGCGGGAGCACCGACTGCGACGAGATTGGGGATGACCTAGAATGCGAGATTGGGAAGAAATAATGCGCGGGATCGAGTCATTTTCATGTTCGATTAAAACGCTAGGATCGAATATGATCGTTGAATCGCACGATCCTACGATCATAAACGGCGATCCTGGCGTTTCTGCAGGGAGCCCGATCAAGCATAGCTCGTGACTCATTTTTCCCGTAAAACTTGTAAGATCGTCTGAACTTACGAGCAAAATCGAGATCTTGACAACCTTGGCTGACATCTACAATACTGATTTTTATGAATTATAGCTGCGTCAAACTGAGTTGCTTCCAGAGAGACGAGGTTTGACGATGAACATTTATATTCTTTCCATGTTGCTTAGGATAACTTGCAAATTACAACTGTTTAATACATTTTTTTTTATGTATCTCGTTGGTATACAACCTCATCATAAACAAATATACAATAAGGTTAGATGATAAACGCATTATTTTTATTCATTGTAAGGTGTAAAGGGATGTCATGATGCATTTATCTTAGGTGTGCTCAATGATTTTTTTCATTCTGTGGTTATGATTTGCCCATTGTCAAATAAAATATGGACATAAATCAAATTTTAGGTTTAGGGATACCTTTTTATAAATTTGAATCAAGATTTATGTTAAAATGCAATAATACGTTCTCACTTATAATTCTTAGCAGTTGTGCACGGGGTTCCCCCGTACCTTAGTGCGCAATATAACCTTTGTTCGTTGTCTTTATGAAAATTATTGTCACGCCGAAAATAAATTTCAACAGAAATGTTGGGGATGATGCTACATTTTTTAAAATTAAGAAAAAACATCAAATTATATTCACTTATGAAAAATTGGAACCTTTGTAATAAAGATGGGTAAAATTTAAGAATTAATGTTTCATCAAAGAGTCTTTTTGCTTTATATTATATATAGTATAGAATATAAAGTTCAGCGTTTTTGTGGAAGTAATTTATGTGTTATTTTTCCTAAATAGGGTATCCTAAAGTTGGTATCCTAATGTTAGCATAACTCGAAATATCAATATTGTTGTAGCTTTATGGTGGCATTATAGCCGATTTTTTATTTTGTATATATATATATATATTCAAAATTTAGGTCAATACTAGGATATTTCTAGCTTATAAATTCTCTAGTCCAGAGTTGTCTTGTAAATTTTTTTTTTAATTCACACAAATATTCTTTTCTGCAAATTGTCTTTTTTAATTTTTAGTATTAGTTTGGTTGTGTGAATTTTTTTGCATGTGTTGTACTTTAATATCACTTTTGCATCTGGAAACTATGAAAATGTCCCACTATATTGTTACGATCTTGGATTATAATAATTTGGTATCATAGTTTTTATCCCGTCTCTCTCTCTCTTCACTGTTTCTGTTGAAGCCTTAACCACTAACTGCAACACCCTTGATTCCTTCCCACCCACCAAATCAGCCCCACATTCAGTGCTCCTGCAGATCCATCGCCAACTAACCAGTGGCAACGAGGTTGTTGACACTACACACTCTTGTTTCTATACTCTACAATAGGTCACACTTCAATGACGTTTGTCATGTCTGCCAATGTTCAGTTTTAAGGAGAGCAATACCGCGACACCGCTATCTATGAGGAAAGTATTGTTTTATAATATGACAATCTGATATATCATGATATTTTTCGGCATATTACTTATCATTTTTGATATCCATGTTGATGGAGATCTCTCCAAGAAAGCTGATCATTACCTGTCAAGACCCGTATGAGTTTTCACTCTCAAAAGACAGAGGTATGATTACCATTTGGCATAATGACCGTGTACATTTAGAAGTAGGCGTTTATGGGTGTTCTTTTTCATCTATCAAAGAGTTTGGATGAATTTCTAGGATTTTTCGCCCTTCGCCCTTCCTCTGGTGCTGAAGCCATGGAAGGCGCTGAAGCTTAGGCCACTTCTACTCCTCCCTTGTCTGGCCACCCTGTTCTCACCAACCACCACCTCCCTTCACTCAGCCACGCACTCCCCACTTCTTGCAATCTACGAAGCACGGATACTTGAAAATGCTCTACGTGTCGGCTCGAACGCGTTTCAGATACTAGAAATGCCCGGAAACGCTCGGAAACGCGTTTCTGAAACAAGGAAACGTTTTTTTTAAAAATAAAAAATAAAATAAAATAGAAATCGTGTATCCCGCGATTGGGATATGTGATTCCCGCTGAAATGCCCGATTCACCACAGAACCACATAATCACGCGGTTAGGTTTAGGTTTTCACTACCGCAGCCCGAACTCTTTCTCCCGCAGCTGTTGCTGCTCGAGGATAGGCTCTCGTGACCCGTCGGCGTGTCGCTGGTAAGTTCCTCCTCTCTTCTTCTTCCTCCTCCGCCTCATCTTCTTCTTCCTCTTCTTCTTTTTCCGCCTCTTCTTCTTTTTCTTCCTCCTCTTCCTCTTTCTCTTCTTCTTCATTTTCTTCTTCCTCCTCTTCCTCCTCTTCCTCTTCTTCTTCCTCTTCTTCCTCTTCCTCTTCTTCTTCCTCCTGTTCTTGTTTTTCTTCTTCTTCGTCTTCTTCTTCTTCTTTAATAGCTGTTACTATTGGATCAAATTTAGGCAACAAGCTCATAATAAATTTTCAAGTAATTTTAAAGTAGGATTATCACTAGTTTTCATTCAATAAATGGTACATTAATTTATTCCTGTTTGAACTTGAGTTTGTTAACATGTAGTTGATTTCGTCTCATTCCTTTTGTTTTTTTACCTAAAGTTTCCTTTTCTGGCTAAATAGATAAGTACAGCAAAATTTCATTTTAGTGTGATTTTGTTTTGACCATGCCCTCATTATGAGCCCTTGCTATCAGGAATCAAGTATTCTTTTCATTATTCAAATTGGGTGCTATTAACTGACACGATATTAAAAGTAAGAAATGCATGCCTGGCATAATTTTTCAGTGAAACAGACTGAATTATAATAGATAATGGGTATTTTATTCAGTTTTTCATCATGATAAGTAGGAAAAAATGTTACTTATTAGTGGAAAATTTTTAATTGTGATTTATCAACACCCCCTCTTGGTTAATGCCAACCTTTATTTGTGTATGTATGTTGTTAAATGCTAATTGTTGTTATGATTTCATTGTTGTTAAATCCTTCAGGTTATTATGGCATGCTAATGAGACCTTTCTCATCACTATTCTATTGTGTGTAGTTGCGTATATCTATTGTTTGAATTCCTGTTTCTCCAAGATATTGGAGTTTTAGGCTTGGTCGACATGTCTTCTCCAACCTTTCTTTAGTACCTCCTGCCTTTTGTTTTGTCTGTAAGAACTCCTGTTCGACTTGCCTGTACGAAAATTCCTAAGAATATGAATTTTTTCATGGCATCGTTATTTTGTGGGTTTTTTTATGATTTACTAGTGGCAATGCAGAGCCCCCCCCCCCCCCCCCCCGCCACATGCGGCAACAAAAGTACGACCGCCATTCGCTTAGTGAAAAATGATTTTTCGTGGTGTACATAGAGCAACGTCTTGGTATTGTCGCAACGACACATGACAGTATGACAAATAGTTTGTTAGTTGTCTTATTCTTATATGAATTTTTTCATGGCATCGTTATTTTGTGGGTTTTTTTATGATTTACTAGTGGCAATGCAGAGCCCCCCCCCCCCCCCCCCGCCACATGCGGCAACAAAAGTACGACCGCCATTCGCTTAGTGAAAAATGATTTTTCGTGGTGTACATAGAGCAACGTCTTGGTATTGTCGCAACGACACATGACAGTATGACAAATAGTTTGTTAGTTGTCTTATTCTTATATTAATTAATACTTATATTAAAATAATTAAAACGTTTCCCGTATCCTTATTTTTTTAAAATCGCGTTTCTCGTATCCATTTCGTATCGTATCTCGTTTCTGTCCCCGTACTACATAGCCTGCAATTACTCTTAACTATCCCGTCACAAAAAGCTATTACTAATACTCACTATTTTATAACTACCCAATAACTATCAATAGTTACCTTAAATACCGAACTTCTTCGACTCCTCCCTACATAACGAGCGATTATTAGTTATTACAACCGGTCTCCGTTCCGAAATCTAGAACCGGGTGAGAGGAAGTGTTTCTGCGGGGAGGAAACGACGGAGAGGATGAAGGGAAGCAAAAACTAAAAATCGCATGGGAAGATCGAACCCGTCGAAGCACTCACGCGCTATCGTTCTCGGTGCCCAAATACCTGGAATGAAAAGATTTCTATACATAACAGCCAACAACCGAGATCGTCAAACCTCCACTTACGAAAATACCCTAACAACTCAATTCCATCCTTGAAACCCACTGGTAGCATTTCCTCCTCCTAACACCCACCATGTCCCATCCAGAAGCCTTTCTCTACTTCCTGTTACTCCCCGCCATAAGAAAATCATTTCAATCCCACACCAAGTTTTTTGACGGTCCTACCTTTTTGTAGCCGAGTCCTCCTTGTCCCTTTTTTACTACTTAATCCTCAGGGCTAAACAAAATCTACCAGCGTATCCTCCCCGTCTTCCCACAACCCCCCAGAAAGCCTTCCCAATACACCCAAGGCCCGTTCCCTCCCTCCCTCGACTCCCTGCCACCCTATGACCCTACAAGCTTCGACAACCTATTTCCCAACCCTTGCAACCCCCCCAAAGCTCTCCTTCAGCTCGAGAAATTCCCTCAACCCTTTCCCCTTCATCCTGTGCATTTCCTTCACGCCAATGCCAATAATTGTAGGATGCTACCACCATGCATCCAAAACATTATCTTCCTCCTTCAGCCCAAGTTTGTGTTTGGAGTAATATTTTTCATTGTACATATTGTACATTGATTGTTAGTGATAGTCATTCAAAAATTATTTTTCCATAGAACTTTTGTGATTAGTAGGGCTTACATCGCTGCACATTGAATTAACTTACTTTGGTCACACATAATTTAATTATTCACAAGTTCTCTCTGAATGCTCTAATCGTGATTGTGTTATTCATTTAATATCCAGATCCAGTTTGGTGTTGCTCTTTGTTTGTGTGTGCATATTTAATTTAATCAAGCCTCACTCATTAACACTATAGTATGGCTTTATGATTCCAGCACAAGCTCGCCATCTTACCCTGCGTCTCATCCCCTCTCATTAAATATGCTTGAATGTTCTAAAAATAGCAGCCGTCATACCAACTAGACAAATACTGAGTTATATATATACAACAACACTCAAGCCTTTATCCCACTATAGTGGGGTCAGCTATATGGATCCTTTGTTGCCATTGTGCCTTATCTTTTGTCATAATCTCACTAATGCCTAAGTACATCATGTCTTTCCTTATAGTTTCATTCCAAGTCTTTATTGGTCTACCGCCTCTCTCGTTTAACATGCCTAGTGACTATACTCTCACAATGCCTAACATGTAACTCTAATGGTCTCCTTTGTATGTTTCCAAACCATTTTAGTCAAGCTTCGCACATCTTCTCTGCAAATGGTGCTACTCCTGCCTTATCCCTAATACATTCATTTCTAATTTTATCTAGTCTTGTGTATCCACACATCCACCTAAGCATTCTCATCTCTGCAACTCTCATTTTTTGTTCATGTACACAATTCACTACCCAACACTTAGAACCATAGGGCATCGCTGGTCTAATTACTGTACGATAAAACTTTCCCTTAAGTTTTAATGATACTTTACGATCACTGAACGATTTAACATAGGGGACCTACTGTGTTTCAAATTTAATTTTAGCTACACAATAAAAAGTATAAAAAAACAAATAGAAATGAATAATCTTTAATCAATCATAATCCTGTCTTCTCAAGTCAATTCTTATTTTTTTGATTTGAGTAGCCAAAAAGAACAAAACATGTCACAAGTCTGAAAGAGCTTTGAGAATATGCTAATGATATAAGTGGCGTTATAATACGAGGTCCCTCCGCTAACCAAGAAGTTAATGACCTCCCCCCCTCCTCCCCTCCCCCCTGAAAATTAAATTAAACTATGTCACAAAGCAAGGGTTTGGAGAGACAACTCGACCAATATCTCTTATCCTTAAAATTCACGTCTATTTAGTGTTTGAGGCCTATACTCCTCACATCCCCTTAAGATTTGTCTATTTATACTTTTTGAAGCCTGCTTGTCTGACACTCTATTGGGGTCCCGAGTAAGCTACAATACGAGGTTCGAGCATTTTCTTACGATTTTTCTAACCAATAATTTTATCCTCGCATATTCAACCAACTGCACACTGATCTTTCTCTTCTCGCGGTTGATGCACCCCATCAATTCCTCCTTACCATACATGATTCCACCCTCACACCATGGCTCCTTTTTAATTTCCCCATCACCGTCCTTTCCGCATTCGTTATAGCACCACTTCCCATTTTGGCGGAAATTGTTTCTTTGTAAAGTCACAAACGACCCTTGATGAATTTGCTGTCCTTATTTCTCTCTCCATGACTCCAGTTGTAGCCTGGACCAAATGACATGCTCCATCGCCATAAAGGCCTTCAAGTTTGTTCCATCTCGCTCGACCTTGGGGGACTAGGTCAATTTTCACATAAGATCTATTGTTAGAAATACACAATGCAGACAAGCTACATGTGATACCCACATGAGGTCTATTCAGTTGTGTAGTCTTGTCCTGTAGTGAAGCCTTCATCTATATAAGGAGTCCCTTAGGGAGTTATGAGGTATCTTTTTTGAGTATTAGTTGTTTGGCTCTCTTGGAGAGTGGATTACCTTGGAGGACCCGACCTTCAGGTGCTTAGCGGGAGCCTGCCTCCCGATTGTATCTGTGTTCCTTTATTGCAACCTAAATTCTCGTTCGTGTCTGTTCTTGATATGACTAGGGTGTATCAATTGATCTGACCTATCACCCAATTAAGGTTTTAGACGGAACCCTAATTGAATCTTTCTTTATGCTGGCCATTTTTCTTTGACGTCTCACATTTGGTGCCAACAATCCGATATCTGCATCGTTCCCGCAAGCAGTCAATCGCCCCCAATCTGAGTCTAATCCCCCGCAGCTCGCCTCGCCCGACTGCTTGCGATCCACGTCGACGTCGCATGCTCAACGCTGCTTCCACGTCGTGCCTGTGTCACTCCCTTCCTTGGCAACGCCCCGCCCTGGACGACATTGACGCTTTCCAACTTCAGCGCTCGGCTGCTTCGCTCGACTCCCCTCTCCAGCAATCAATTCCAGCTTCGACCGACCTCTCTGCACCTGACCTCCTTCCAGCGGCCCTCCAGCTCTCTCGCCCGGATTTTGGAGGCATGCGTGCGGATTTTGCAGCCTTCCAGCAGTCACTCCTCATCCCCGCCGCCCTCCTACGGCTTCCGCAACCTTCCAACGGCCGCTTATCACCCTACAACCCTCCTGAGGCTTCGACCATAGCCCAACAGCCCTTTCACAATTCCTGCATCAATCCTGCTATCCTTCGTCAGCGTTTGCAACATTTCAACATCCCTCCTGAGCCTCCCATCACTTTCTGGCAGCCCTCCCCCATTTTTTCCATGACAACTCTCCTTCCAGACTTAGTGCATCCTCACTGCGATCGTGTTGAAGCTGCCCTTGAGACTCTACTTGCCATGACGCTTGAGATTCGCCTTCGGCTTTTTCCACATGCTCTCATATTGCGCCGCCCCACAACTTTTCTTCTTGACGAGCCTCCTCTTGCATCCATCCCACCAGCCACCCCTAAGTGGGTCTTCTACCATTAGAGCTTCCGACACTTCCTACTTTTTTGACACACCCTTCGTTCTCTCGTTGTCGGCCTCAGTACACCCCCCCATAATTCCTCCTAATCCTACGATCCCCACCAGTTGCCCTCCCTTCCACTCACGTGCCGACATATCTGTGACAGTCTCCCCTTGGAGCCCTTCCAACCTTTCACACATCGCCATAGGTTTTTTCTTCCCCTCCATTTCTTGAAGACCCATGCCTGCTTGCCAAACTCTCTTATCTCCCGACTCATCTCTTCTCACATATCTCAAGCTCATTGCTACCCTATCCCCACATCTTGTCACTCTCCCACTTTGACCATCCTTCCCATCGGGTCTCCTTCCAAATCATTACTACCTACTTATCCTACGACCCTCTTCAGGACCTGGATGAATTTCCATCAATCTTCGTATCATTTGGCCTCCAACCGCAACCCTAGTCCAACTAGCGTGTTCATCGTTCGTTGTTGAGGTGAACTATTTTGCGGGCATTATAGTGTTTCACCTCTCAGGCAATTTCATGTCGAGTTCTACGACCGTTTAAATCCCATGTACCATAGCTTTGCAGCAACTGGTCCTCTCTGATGCCTCTACGCTCCCGATGTTTCATCTGGTCCGACCACCAAAGGAGCCGCCCAAGTCTCGTCGACGTGCCAATGGGAGCTTGCCCGGCTCAACCTTGAGAACAAGGCCACTTTTCAGGATGAGTGTATTGATATGCACATGAGGTGTATTCAGTCATGCGGTCTTGTCCTGTAGTTGTGCCTTTATCTATATATCAAGCACCTTAGGGAGTTATGATGTAATTTTGAGTATTAGTTGTTTGACTCTCTTAGATAGGGGAGTACCTTGGAGGACCCATCCTCCAGTAGGTGCTTGGTGGGAGCCTGCCTTTCTATTATATTCTTGTTCCTTTTTTACCATCTAAATTCTCGTTTTTGTTTGTTCTATATACGACTAGGGCGTGTCAACACGTGCTCAGGTCACTGTCCTCACCAAGTGAGAGTTCTCTTTTAAACGCGACTTCCTTTTATGGATGATATCGTATTCCTAATTAATTATATGTTTTGTCTTTAGTGTGTTTCTTGTAGAGGGTCTCCATCTACATTTGGATCCCTAGCATTAGTGTTAGGCTATCTCTTGGATCATTAGTCTTTTGGCTCTCATGGAGAGTAGAGCTCTTTGGAAGAGCCAACCTCAGAGAGTTACTCATAGCTTGCCTCTTGATTTGTATCTTGTATGTTAGCTATCGTTTGATGTAAATTCTCTTTGAATATTCACTCTCTTGCCTCTCATTCGCAGAAAGTATTCCGTAACAGCCGCCGACCCGTGGCTGACAAATTCGATAAACTTCAATTTTTAATTTTATCAACTACATGATTATTTGGATCCTTGGTCTTTTGATGTAAACATTAGTCTTAATATTTAAGTTAGTCATGGTGGAAATGCTTGAATTTAAGATGGACTTTTCTTAACACTGGAGAGGATAGGTGAAAGAATGTTCGGTTTAGAGAAATAATTGTCTTGAGATTTATTTAGCTTAAGGTAATTAAAAAATCGATGTAGTTGATTTGAACAAGATCAAGACACTTATTAGATAAAATTAATGTTTGCGGATTAGAAAAGAGAATCTGTGGAAGCTGATTTTTTTTACTAGGAATAATTTATCACCTTAAGACACGTGTAAAGGAGATCATTAGAGGCACCTGTTAGGCATCGTGAGAGTTTAGCCACTAGGCATGTTAAACGGCAGAGGGGTAGACCAAAAGTGACTTGGAATGAAACTATAAGGAAAGACTTGATGCACTTAAGACATTAGTGAGATTATGACTAAAGATAGGGCACAATGGCGACCAAGGATCCATATAGCCGACTCCACTTACGTGATAAAGGTTTGAGTGTTGTTGTTGTAGGCATATGGAAAATAAGAATTCTAAGACATCCACTATATTAGTGATGTTTGATAATTGCTTGTGATAAGGCTTTTGATGTGATGTTTGAAATGTTTATTTTATTTTTCTTCCGTTTTCTTTCATTCTTGATTATCAATTTTTTGTATGATCTTATAATTGTTGTGATATTTTATGCGAGTTGTAATCACTGAGGTTAGTTTCTTGTAGGAGAGCTATTATTGATTCACACAGGCTTGTTATCTCCGCACCACCAGACTGTGTAAGGTTAAAGTAATTGATTGCATTTTCAATTTGTTTCCTAATGAATCTTTTTAATTGCATGACCTTTAATTTAATCAATTGTATTTTGCATATATTTGTTAAATATCACATTCCCTCATTTTAAAACATTTGTTCATCTTGGGAAATTCTAGACCTCTGATTGTCCTAATTAGAAAATATATATCTTTGATTGCATTTTTATTGCTTTTGTGGTGCTGTCATTCATGAATTTTTTCCACAATGTTTGTTATTTTGTTCTTTGCTATGTTTATGTGCGGCGATTATTAGCGTCCCTACCTCCTTTCAAACTGTTAGTTCTCCTTAGGAAATTTGACACCCTGAATGTTCTACATTAGAATTGGTGGTGATCATTGTAATTTTGTTGCTTTGAAGGGTCCCCAGTTTATATTTTATTGAAAAAGTTATGTTCATGTATAATGTCTAATAACTAATTATTTGCTTGATATATTGGTGGTGAATAGCCCTACTCATTTTTTATTTTCCATACAAAAAGGTCCATGGTAATATGTTCCGTAGTATCAGGAAACAACCTTTTTTTGTGTGTGGGGGGGGGATGAGATTTTATAACTCTATGAGATATCACAAAATTAATAGCAGCAGAGTAAACAATCATAGAATTTGATTAAACAGGATCGCAAATGAAAGAGTAAACCGTTATACTGGATGTAGATTATCTGTTTGTGATCTTGTAATGCCAAGATCGAGGCAACGCATAACCTTGTGGTTTCTATACCGGGTCTAGCGTAACCTGGTTGTCTATCTTCATTCCACACCCAGATTGCTTTTTAGCCCTCTTGTTCCTGGAAATACCTTGCACTCTACCTTGTCTAGTCGCTACTAAAACGAGTTTTTATCCTTAAATCTACTCAATCGAAATATCCTCTCCAAGGTAAGTTAAATGACAAATTTTAGAAGATTACAACATAAAATACAAAAGATGATAAAAGAAAATAGTTTAAAGTGAAGTATCCCCTATCAGTCGATCAATCAATCCTTTGAATAATACTCTTGTTTTCCCAAAGGTTCGATCTTGATCGTCGTTGAAGCATTGAGAAGGTCTTTTAATCTCTGGAAGATGATGTCCCGATAATCTTCATCATCATAGTCAAGGATTTATTTGTGAATGATAAAATTTCCAAGGAATCAATGGAAGAAGATGATGGCTTCATGGCTCATGCTTGATCTCTTCCATGGTGATGAGTTCTTGGCTCTAGCATCCTTGTTTTTGGATCTCCTTCAGTATATCCTTCCAAAGCTAGAAATTTTGTCCTCCTTGCTCTTAAGATGGCTAGGGCTACCTAACTCTCAAAAATTTTGTTTTGCTATTAAATTCAGATCAATTTATAAACAGGAAATCTGGGTGCAAAGAGCCAACGCCCGCTAGCTCTACTTCTGATGTTAGTGATCAATCTTAAAAATGGGCCGCTGCAGGTGAAATAACGGATTCCGGTATTAGGGCTAATTCTAGCTGCGTTAGAGATGCCACCCTTTTTTTATAGCAAAGACCAAAATTACTGCCTTAATAGTTGCAAAATCATGTTTTCATTAACTCTAGCCGTACCTTTATCGCCAGTCATTAATGTACAACTTGGCTAAACACACCTTTTTGGTAGTTAAAGGCAGTTAATACATGCAAATAATAGTTTCTTCTATAATGTCGCCGGTAGCCTCAACGGTTTTGCGTTAGTGAAGAACAAATTTGTAGATTTTGGAAAAATTAAAGCAGTAGTAATAATCACTTGCATTTATTATTCTCAGAACCAAGTTAGTACTAACCATGTTCTGACAAACTGTCATTTGATCACAGCAAATTTCGATTTTGGAAAAATTAAAGCAGCAGTAAATTGTTATAGAGCTAGGATATAATTGTTAAATAGGATAGTTCATGCAATATTAAATTTCTCCTCCCCCATTGTTATTAACTAAAAGAATATTAGCATATGCAAATAGCATAGATATGTTCCATTAAGGAAAAATTGTATCAAAAATCATTAGGGGTACTAATACAATGATAGAGCCTATTTTATGTGATTAATTAGATGAGTTGAAGTGTATTAGATCTATCTCTAATGATGATCATAGGTTTTTGAAAAAAACAATTTCTCACAATTTATATATGAATATTGTTGAGAAAAACTCAAACTTGTAAATACTATTTCTATATCTCAATACAAGGTATGAATACATATTTATAGGAGGGAGAAAGAGAGAAGAGAGTCTTATACATGAAGTGGGACTAAAGAGGAGAGGGAAAATAAACAAGAAACATGGGCTATATGGGCCACTTTACATGGGCTTTTCTAACACTCCCCCGCAAGCTGGAGCGTACAAATCGTATGCACCAAGCTTGGACAACAACTGATAGAATAAGGTGTTTTGTAGAGCCTTTGTGAGGATATCAACGACTTGTTCAGTGCCTGGAACATGTTTTAGTTCGATCTTCTTCATTTGAACTTTCTCCCGAATAAAATGACAGTCTACTTCAATATGCTTTGTTCTCTCATGGAAGACTGGATTCTTTGCAATATGTATAGCTGCTTGGCTGTCACATAACAGAAGGGAAGGTGATGGAAGTTTTACCCCGAGATCAACAAGAAGGCTTTCCAGCCACGTTAGCTCAGAGACAAACCGAAGCCATTGATCGGTACTCTGCTTATGCTGAGGATCGAGCCACAACGGCTTGCTTCTTACTTCGCCAGGTGATGAAATGACCCCCAAAATAGGTACAAAAATCACTTGTTGATCGACGATCATCCAAGGACCCGACATAATCGGCATCAGAATATGCAACTAATCTCGGAGTAGAGGATGAGGTCTTGTAGACAAGTCCTTGACCCGGAGCATTTTTAAGGTATCTGAGGATGCGCTCAACAACATGAAGGTGCGAGGTGCGCGGAGCATGCATAAATCTGCTGACCACTCCAACGACGAAGGATATATCGGGTCTAGTAACTGTTACGTAGATTAATTTCTCAACAAGCCTTCTATAGTATTTCGGATTTTGAAGAGGAAGATCAGTGTCGGAGGCATGAGCACACAATTTCTGATTTGCATCCATTGGGGTGGTAGTAGGCTTGCATCCGGAGTAACCAGCATCCCGAAGGAGATCCAGACAGTACTTTCTCTGGGAAATGACAAGACCGTCTGGCCGTCTCGCGATCTCAAGGCCAAGGAAGTACCGGAGTTGACCCAGATCTTTAGTTTGGAAGACTGAGCTAAGGTGTTGTTTAACTGCTTGGATGCCCTTTGAGTCGTCTCCAGTAATCAAGATGTCATCAACGTATACCAATAAGAGAACAGTTCCAGTTGTTCGATGCCGCGTAAAGAGGGAAAAATCCGCAGAGCTTCGAGTAAAACCGACTTCCCGAACTGCCTTACAGAATTTATCAAACCATGCCCGAGGAGATTGTTTGAGACCATAAATGGAATTTTTTTCAGATGACACACTCGAGACTCCCCCGTGGTCTCAAACCCGGGAGGTTGCTGCATGTAGACAGTTTCCTGGAGGTCGCCGTTTAGGAAAGCGTTTTTGATGTCCAGTTGGTGCAATGGACATTGCCGATGAACCGCCACGGAGAGGACACGGACGGTATTCAGCTTCGCGACTGGAGAGAAAGTTTCTTCGTAATCAAGACCGTGTTGTTGAGTGAAGCCACGAGTCGCCAGTCGGGCCTTGAGACGGTCAGTCGTCCCATCTGGAGCATGTTTGATTACAAAGACCCATTTACAACCAACGGGTCTCTGACCTGGAGGGAGAGGTACCAGATTCCAGGTCTGGTTCGCCCAGAGAGCCGTCATCTCTTCGTTTATGGCCGCCCGCCAGCCAGGATGATGCAGAGCTTCCTGCACAGTGTTAGGAATAGAAATAGAAGAGAGGGAGGTGGCAAAAGTGTGGAGTGCTGGAGAGAGGCGATGTAAGGATACATTGTTCGCCAGGGGATGAGCGGTAGAATCTGGTGCCGGATCGTCAGAGCGCAAAGCATCAGAGGTCGAAGCCGACTGCATTGGGGTAACGGAGACAGGGTGGCGACGGGTGTAAACTCATATAACAGGTGGCTGGGGAGGAGGGAATTCATCGCGAATTTCATTTACAGGAGCCGGGCGGTCAGCAGAAGAGACCGGTGGAACAGAAGACTTAATAGAGGAGCCCATGACCGGGAGGGAAGAGAAGCAGGCCGCGGTTAGGCAAGGAGACCGCGCGAGAAGACCACCTGAAGCGGACAGACAGAAAGTCGCCCGAGCAGGCTAACCGCATCGGTTAGGCAAGGAGACCGCGCGATAAGACAACCAGAGGCAGACAAAGATAGGAGGAAGCAGGAGAGGCCGCACGGTCATGGTGAAAGAAGACGAGCGACAAGAAGCCACGACCACGTGCGGAAGCCGCTGCGAATAGAGAAGAAGCTGCGAGTAGAAGAACGCGAGCGGGCAAGAGGAGGAAGCCGCTAGTAGAGAACTCGAGCGGGCAAAAAGGATGAAACCACGAGTAGGCGAACTCGAGCGGTCAAAAGACGAATCCGCGAGTTGAGAGAACTCGAGCGGGCAAGAGAAGGAAGCCGCGAGTAGAGAACTCGAGCGGGCAAGAGGAGGAAGCCGCGAGTAGAGAACTCGAGCGGGCAAAAAAAAGAGGAGACCAGGCGAGTAGCACCGGAGGAGGGGCCCACGGGTCAGAAGAGAAAAAGGCTATAAAAGGAGGAGAGGGAATGAGGAAGCTGGCTTCACGGAAGGAAGGAGGCGAGAGCGGATAGGAAGAGGAGGCCGCGTAACCGTGCGCCTAGCGAGAAGAGGAAGGCCGCCCGGTTAGAACGAAGGGAGGGCGGTTAGCAAAAATTCTAGCCGGCAGGAGAGACCGATTCCCTCTGATACCATGTAGAGAAAAACTCAAACTTGTAAATACTCTTTCTATATCTCAATACAAGGTATGAATACATATTTATAGGTGGGAGAAAGAGAGAAGAGAGTCTTATACATGAAGTGGGACTAAAGAGGAGAAAGAGAAAATAAACAAGAAACATGGGCTATATGGGTCCTTTTACATGGGCTTTTCTAACAAATATGATGGGAGCTTAATGGATGTCAAGAAGCCTGAGACTACCATTAGTTGTCAAGGCAATTCATATTGTGATAGTTCTGCATTATAAAAAATAACCAGGGTTATCACATCAAAATTAGAGCATTTCCAATTACCTTTAACACGCGACATACCTTTAACGCTGGGCATTAATGTACAACTTTGCTAACACCTCGGCATTATAAATAACCCTTTTCAGGTAGCAAAAGGCAAAGTCATGGCATGCAAAACACCAGTTAATGCCCCCAGTATCCTTAACGACCGGGTGTTACTGAAAAACAAATTTGCAGCTTTTGGTATTTTGATTGTTTTGTAATCTCCTTTGTGTGCACCAAACTGCACACTATCAAAACTCAAAATTCACATCAGTACTCATCAATACCTGTTATTCTCAAAACTAAGAGTGTCAAACCATATTCTAACATTTAGGACACCCTGGCAAAAAATGTTGGTGTGTTGGGCTCAGGGAGTCACACTATTATTCTTTGCTTAGAATCATAGGTTCGAGTCCTGGAAGTAGCCTCTTGCAAAAATGCAGGGTAAGGTTTGCCTGCACTTTACTCTTGTGGTGGGACCCTTCCCCGGACTCTCGCTGCGCCATTATGCTTTGTGCACCGGGCTGTCCTGTTTAGATTAGATTGTTAGAGTAGTGAATCTAAAAAATTTCAACCTTGTTATGCTGAAGTTTTGATTTGTTTTGATTGATAGATAATCAAATGATTTGCCTCAATTAGGAACCCTTGCCGATCAGACAATCTCAGGCAATATCCTTAATAAGTATCTCAACCATATTTGTTATATTACTTATGATTGTATATTGTATGCTGCACATAGAAAAGGACAATACAATCAATCAAAACATTCTAACCTTGTTGGGAAGCTTAACATAAAGCAAGTGAATAGACTTTTGTAGCTTAGTTATTTCCTAGAGGATTGCCGTCTCCATTAATTTAATTTTGGGTTATTTAAGATCCCCAGTGATCTTTCTATTGTTAAAAAGTTCGTTCTTTTAGCAACAACATGAGCTAACTATTATTGGAATATGTTCTAGACATGTCAATAAATAAACCAGTTAATATTTTATTATATATGATGTAAGAGATTAGGTTTCAAAAAATTCTTTAATCTGATATATTTACCTAGTATTTTTTGGTTATGTGATCGTAAGGTTCCATTAAAACTTAAGAGTAAGTTTTACCGTATTGCAATTAGACCAGCGATGCTCTATGGTTTCAGTGTTGGGCAGTGAATTGTGTATATGAGCAGAAAATGGGAGTTGCGAAGATGCGAATGGTTTGGTGGATGTGTAGACACGAGATTGGATAAAATTAGGAATGAATGTATCAGGGATAAGACAAGAGTAGTGCCAATTGCAGAGAAGATGCAAGAAGCTCGATTAAGATGGTTTGGACTTGTACGAAGGAGACCATTAGAGTCACCTGTTAGACGTGAGAGTCTAGCCACTAGGCATCTTAAATGAGGGATGGGTACACTAATAAAGACTTGGAATGAAACTATAAGGAAAGACATGATGTACTTAGGCATTAGTGAGATTATGACACGATACGGCACAATGGTGACAAAGGATCCATATAGCCGACCCCACTATAGTGGGATAAAGGCTTGACTGTTGTTTTTGTATTTGTTTATTTTTTGCTTATTACATTTTGAATGCATTGTTATGGTTAGCTTTATTCTTCAACTAGATGTGGTCTGCATTGGGAATCCCTCTCACAACTTTGTGCATACTTTGTTTGCTAGATTTTCCCATGTGCTTCAAAGTGAGTTGTTTTATTTCTTATGTTTCCTGTGCGCCAACTCCTCCCTCTCTTTCCCCTCTCCCTGTGCCTATGGTGCCCAAGTACTTTTTCTCTTCCTATCTTATTTTTTCTGCCCCCCAAGTGACTGACGGTAAAAAGATATTAACCAAGGGATGAAATGAGAAACCTAATGATATACCATAGAAAGTCTTTTCCTTTACGTAAATTACATTAAATGTGGAATACATTGTCATCCTTAACTTACCCAACTCAAGGTTGTCAGGATCGAGATCCTAGGTGAGATCGTTCAAGGTTGGATCGGATCAAATCGTAAGATCCTACAACATTCATAAATTAAGGTTCAAAATATAAAATTGAATTTTGTATTATCCAATTACATGCTCAATTAACAAAAAAGTCAATAAATTGAGCAGTATGTGAATAATTATATTTAAATTTTTTTAATAACTAATTCAAAAAGGTAATATCATACTAAGTTCACTTTCAGTTTCAGACGTTCAATGTCTACTAACAATAAAAACAAATCTGAAGTGATGGATTGGTGGAAGCCTAGATGCAGGAAGACGAACCCAGACTGCTGGATTGCTCGTACATTGGAAGCAGGAAGGTTGAATTACTCGTATATTGAATTTCTAACTGTTAGATTGCTCGTATGCTAGAAAGGAAGAGATGACGTCATCCTGAAAGTAGGAAACCATCGGATTACCAATCATTTGATTGGTCATACATAGAAATATAAGATAAGACACTGACAACACTTGAAATGAAACCTGGTAAGGAATGAAAGGAAGATCTGGACTGAAAACGAACGAAGACGTCGTTCTTGGGCTTCGTTTACAGTCGGCAATCGACCGCGGGATACGGTAAAGCAACATGATATGATTCTGTGATGGGGTATGAGGGCGGGATTTGGATAAGGTTAAGCAATGGGTTATAAGCATTGGAGCAGTTGAATTGGGTCTAGATAGGGGTGGACATGTTTCTTGCTCCCTTTGGCCGAACTTGTATTATCGGGTTAGGATCGCAATCCTAAAGATCCAGATCCTCGATTTAGATCCGGATCGCAGTCTTAATTATCATGACACAACTAGTTCTGTCAGTTTTATGAATTATCATTCCGTTAACGCTCCTATTGAGTGTCGGCATGTGGTGTTCAGTCTGCCCCATGCAAAAAAATTTCCATTCTACTTTTACCCATTTATCGACATTTCTTTGCTTATTATTTCTTTGACTATAATTTTATTTATTCCTCTTATAGTGGTGCATTTCTATGCTATGGTGCATGTCCATATCACACAAACCATCAGAACTATCCCTTTGACTTTGCCACGCACGACCTAGCTCCTCTTGCCACCCCTTGTGGTGAAAAATGAGAAAGAGTGCCCGAGAACTCAAGAGGACTTTAAAGCTTTATTCTAACTTGGATGCCTAGAAATGAGGGAGCCTTCCTTTTATATTGCCTCATAATAGATGTTTCCCTCAAAAGAATGAAATAATCTAGATCCCTACTTTTCTTTCTATTTTACCACTTTCTGCTATTTACAACAGTTCCTCTCTATAATATTCTCATGAGAGCACCAAAGAAACTTCTAGTTCCTTCATGGTTCTTGCATGGGGCTTCTTACATGTTGGGGCTTCTTATTTCTCATGGGCTTCTTCTTCGTAAGGCTTGAAAGTTGGATTTTTTAATCCTGACCCATAACAAGATGCTACAGTTATCCTTCACGATCACTTGGTATATTCTTTTTAGTTTTTCCACATCCATTCATCAATTTATAATTGAAGTCTCTAATCCTTTATTTATCTCCCAAACCTCTCCAAGGCCATTCTACATAGTAAACATCATCATTGTAAATTTTCGACGGCTTCATCCCGTATCTCACAGATTCCATTGATCGGCTACAAAATTTTTTCAAGGAATCTCACTTTAAATGCTCTTTGTCTGAAAACGTTCGAGGAAACTTTAAATGACTCTTATTGGTTTCTCTAACGACATTCGGAAGCCCGCGTCCATCTTATTTTTGTTGCTCAATATGTAGTCAGTTCAGTTCTTGTGATGCTCTCATATCTTAAGCTTTCTTTTGCAATGAAGTAAATGCTGATCTCTCTATTGGTCTCACTGTTTCTATTAATTGATATAGCATAAAGCTAGTTCTTGAATCTTTTTAGCATGTTCTATGTTTAGCCGCCTGCCTTGCTCTCTTTTGAAAGTTATTTGTCTGAATTGTCAAGTTTAGTTTCTCTTTGATTACCATGGCTCTGTTTGACGTGGCGGTGGCAGTCACGAATGCGGTGGGTGGTTATGAACCGTTGTTCGTGAATGCCCAACCTCACCTAAGGAACTTCATACACTTTTATGTTCAAAACTTGTTTTCTTTTTTTGATGGTGGTCATAATCGTTGTCGTGTCAAACATACATTCTATGTAGCGGTGGTATTTTTGTCCAAACTCACCGGAGCAAAAAAAAAAAAGAATAAACCTGCCCACACCTCTTTTTGTTCTTCATAGATTTTATGCTCATACCAAATTGTTTCCTTTTTCTGTATTTTAATATTTCATCTTTATTTTCAATTATTTGATGTTTGGATGCTGTTAGTGGCATGATTGTATTCATTTTCTTGTGCCCACGATTGTAGGATATGAGAAAAAAAATATAAAAAAGGGATTGCCATTTTCTAAACCCTTGCGATGAAAAAGGGTGTAGTTGGATTATTACAATGTCAATGTTTTGCCAACAATTAACTTGTATATTTAGTGGCTGTTGAAGAAACTGATTTTCCTTTTTTTTTCATATATATATATATATATATATATATATATATATATATATATATTTACGGCGCCTCCCCTCTAATTTTTCTAAACTACTGATAACATTCCTCTTATTTTTGAAATTACAAAACTTTCTTTAAAGTTTTCATTTCATTATAGAAATCTCTTCGGAAGATTTAATTTCATAACATTGATGAACAAAAACACTCCCCACGATGTACAAGATTTAGAAGGGTATTTTTCTTCATGAAATGGTAAGTTCATGAGAGGTTTTTGTAATGAAATGCAAACTTAAAGAAGAGTTTTTTGTAATTTCCAAAACAAGACGGTTTGTATAATTATCTCTCCCTCTCCCTCTCTCTCTCTCTCTCTCTGTGTGTATATGTATAAGTGCATGTATATGTATATATGTATGTATGTGTGTAAAGTGAACAGTTTTATGAGGTTATTGGTGATGAGATCTCATGGTGAGTAGGAGAGATGGACGCATTTTCTTTTGCACGGAATGAATTTATAAAATGAAGGGTATAATTGTAGCTGCATGGTTGTTTTGAAATATTTCTAATGATACTTTGTTACATTTTGTACTTAAAAATTAAACGTCTTAGATGCCAAAACTCAGTTAAAAAATGTAAATCTTTAAATGTGGAAGGGGGTGCAGCCGGGCAGGCATATCGGCGCCCTAGGCACATTGTTTTGGAGCATATTGTTTTGAAGCATCCCAGTGAGTACTCTTGTCTAACTAAATGGCAATATAATTTGTAAATAGTTTATTTCCATCCTTTTTAGGCTTTTTTCGACTTGATTTCTTAAGCAAGAAAGTTGGTTTTAATTTTTGTTTTTGGTAAATTATGGAATTTTGTTTGTTTGGATTGAATTGAAGAATTTTAATTTTTTGTAATTTCAAGAAATAGAATTGGAGAATTGTGTGAATTTTTTATTTTTGTAAATGCGTGCGGAAGTTTTGTTAAATTTGCCCCACCTTTTTATTATTATATATAGGGTCTGGATCTGGTGCGAAGAAATCCTGCGTACGAACATGCGAAGATGTAATGCAGCGGCGGCGCCTCCGACTGCGGGCTCGCCGGCCACAGCGCGGCCGGCGTTCGTCGACGTGCTCGACCAAGAATGCTGGCCGTTCGGTAGCCGGCGAGCCCGTAGTCGTTGGATGAAGTTGCCCGACGTGGCAAATGGACTGGATCTGGCTCTTTCGCATATCATCTACACATATGAATCGAACCCTAAACCCTTATATATTTTATATTCTAAAAAACTAGCTGGATTTTCTACAATATTTATTGAAATTAGGTTTATTTTTAAAAAAAATGAGCTGGTTCTCTGTCAATGTGATCTAAAATTTTAATGTTAAATATTTTTTTTATAATAGTAATAAATTTCAAAATTTGAGCAAGTATAAAAAAATCTTGAGCTAATTTTTCAGCCAAATCGTGTAAATTTGTGAAAAGTGTTGCAAATGTCACTTTTGATTCAAAAATCTAGCTTACAACCTTCACCAGAGATGGCTTTGACCACCGTGTGAAGGTCTCGAATGAAATAGTGATGAGATTTGAAATATTTGTGACAACAATGTGATCAACCAGCTGGCTGCCCATTGGTGGTGAAATCCTAAAGTTGTTGGGGATAACTGTAGTTGTTGCGTATCGTCCTAGACGAAGAGCCTAATCGCTTACTGGATTGTTAAGGAGCCCTAGCTCTGATTCCAAGATTGTCGAGGAGCCCTTGCATTGCTGCTGGATTCTTCAGGATGAGCCCTGGTGTTGTTGCTAGATCGCCGAGGAGCCCTAGCTTTGGCTCTTGGATAGTTGAGAAGCTCTAGCTTTGGCCCCCTAGATCATTGAGGCGGAAAACCCTTGACGACCCCACGACTAGTCGCACTAGAGGAGAGCCTTATTTTAATATAAGTGAAAATAGTCGTCCCATATCAAATTTGAATTGGTCAATTACAAATCTTTTTGACTTGATAACACCCCAAAAAACAAATCTTTTCTATTTGCACATGCTATGGGGAAAATTAGAAACATAATTTTCATTATAATTTTCTGATCTAAATTATATTCAGGCTCAAATTGCTGTGAAAAAAAGTTTAGATCTATTTATCTTCTTCGTTTGGTGGTAGTTGATGCTGATGAGAAAACTACTGTCTGAAATGATGCAACTGCTTGATAGACAATTATCTCATCACAAGTTAGACCGAAGATCAACCATTTCGTAAGTCATTGCTCCGTTACCTTTATAGCTCTTACGAAGAGAAGAGAGACATTTTCTTATTTGAAAGAAAACACGAATTTGAACCAAGTATTATGTTCATCTCTCAAACAGATGGAAAATAAATGAATTCCGGATGCCAACCATCCTTTCTAGGGCTAGGGCCGTAAGTCGGAATTAATCAAACCGCATAATCGAATCGAACCGAATCAAACTGCATAGGAGGTGAATGACACCACGGTATGAGCGCCACATGAACGCACTTCTCAACCGCATAATCTCTAAAAACACCCCTTTTTTTCAAAAAGCAACAAAGTTGGTTTCAAAAGTGTGTTTGAATTTCAAATAGAGTTTTTCCATCAATGTACACTGCCCCAAACAGAGCATTCATCCACAAGAAAATGCTCACTCCGCCAAGGAAGAAGACATGGAGAAGTCGGGATTAGAAGACGAATAGACGCAGCTCGGGGGTTATTCGACGTTACAGACCCGGAGAAAGGGAGGAAGAAAACGGGAAGTCGTCGCGCCTGAACGAAGAGTGAAGCCTTCCGAAACCTTCCTTGGCGCGATCACGAAAGTGAAGAAGTATATTTTAGGCGAGAAAATTAGTGGTTCGGCGTAGACGGGTAGAAGGGCGAGAGCTCTAGGCGCGATCACGAAAGTGAAGAAGTATATTTTAGGTCATTTTAAGTTATTTTAGGTAGTTTAGTGATGTGCATATAGCCATTATTGGTGATTAGAGCAGTGCAAAAGCTGGTTGGAATTGTCATTGAATATTTTGAAAGGCAGTTCAAAGGGCATTTGGTCCATTTGCTAGTGTACGATGATAACTTTTATCTTATTTTGTTTGTGTTAATAAAAATTGATTCTCTTTACTTTGCTGTGAAAATTGGTGAGTAAATTGTTCTTGCAATTTTAAATTTATTTGATGAGAGCAATAATTGGTTATATGATAGTCTATCTTTGATTAAGTTTTTTTTCTTTGAAGAAGAAGAAGATAGGATTGTTGAAGAGAGTTGAATGTTTACCTGGAATTTTGCTTCCTCGAAAATACACAGCATTCCTCGTGCCTGTCGGTCAGGGCGGACTCAATTCTTGTTAACCGCCCAAGCCGCCTATGGCAAAATCAGCAATTGCCCTATGAAAGTTCGAGCTCAACTGCTAGTCTGACTGCACGATCAATCCTATGTGCTTTTCTCATCCCAGCCCAGTTCTTATGTACCTCGGACATCCCGTAATTTTGGAACCAACCAGTTCAGGCAAGCACCCACTAGTTAAATTTGGGTGAACAGTATCCAGAAGGGACGTTGGCTTGAGTCCACAAGCCTAGTTTATTCCGCTTGCAGTCTCCAGTTTGGCCCTGCTCAGTCACTTGGTTACCTGTTAAAACAATCTCTCTCTTGTAACCACTCGAGTTGTTCAATAAGATTCTCCGCAACAAGTGGTATTCTCCGTTGCGGGTAAATCCAACCTCGTCGCCTTGCTGCCTCTGTTGTATTTTCTTTAATCAAACCTCGTCGACCAAAACGTAATGGACAATCCGCAGTTTTCCCCACTCCCCTTAGCGTCAGTTTGTGTATGTGCTTTTTTATCTCCAACAGAACAAACACGCGACCGTTAGATCGGGTTGTTTGACAAACAAATTGGTTAAGATGACTGACTGCGACATTCAACAATGCCCGCCTGCAGGGCCTAAAACCAGTTCAGGCAATGCGACCACCATAGAAGCCATAGTGCTTAGATTTGAGCAGGCTCGCCGTGAGACGGCTCAACAGATAGAAGTGATGACGTAATTGCTCATTCAGATAATGCAGCGGTTAGCTCCTCAACCGCGACCCCTCCAACCGGTTCACAAGCTCCTCCAGCTGACGCCCCAGCTCCTACTGGCCCGATTGCTCTGCCCACGCCTCCTCTGCGACCTCAAGCCAAGGAGTTCGCAGTGCCCACAGTAATTTCTTCAGAGCAGTTGCGCTGGGGTGGCGAGGTCCAACCAGGGTGTTGAACTTCCAAGAGGGATATGACAATCCTCCTGCCAATGAAGGGGTAGAGCTTTCTCCTCTTTCTGATTGAGTTCGTTGGGAGCCTGTTCCTAATGGATTCAGAGAGCCTTGCCTACCTGTGTTCTCCGAAAGAGAAGACCTCGTCTGCCACCTTCAAGCTTTTGAGCCAGCTATCTCGATGATGACCCTTTCAGATGGGATTAAGTGTAAGTTGTTTGCCACGACTTTAGATGGAAAAATCCCGGGAGTGTTCTACAAGCTTCCGCCCCAGTCAGTATCTTGTTTCTCTGATCTCCGATGTTTCTCTGATCTCCGATGAGAGCTTCTCCTAAGGTTTGCTACCTCCAAAAAGAGAATGCTGATCAAAGCGCTCAAGCAAGTCAACCTGCCCGAGTGAGTCGCGCATATGAGGCATGCTCAGTCGAGGACCCTAAAACAACCCCAAAATGGGACAAATGGAATCGCATGTGCATGCCCCAAAAGAACCAAGCAGGCATGCGCACAGGCCCCGCGCGAACGGGCGGCCCTTGCCCCACGCGCGCTGGCACACTTGTCGTGCACGCAGCCACCGCTGCGCGCCCGCATGCCATTGCGTGCGCGTAGGCGAGAGTGTGCAACACACGCACACTCCGACGGTGCGCCGCTGCCTCTGACCGCTACTACCACTTCTGGTCGCCCTCGTCGCAAAAGTGCCGGCACACTCGCCGCGGGGGAACCCGGGCATGTGCAACACGCCCGCGAGCCCACACACTTGCGCTCCCCTGCGCGCGCATGCACAACGCAGTGCACGCGCCCTTGCGCGCGCAACGTGTGTGCCCATCTGCGCGTGCGCACTCCGACGGCGCACCGACGGCCCGCCGCCGACTTCAGCCATCACCATCACTTTTGATCGCCGTCGTCGCCTCCGGCCTCCGCCGCCACCTGGAAACTTGCCCTGACCTCCCTGGGGCATGTTCCTCATTTTTGAGAAATTGGTGATCTATGTGACTAGAACCGGGTAACATCATTCGTTAACTCCAAAATCAGTCGAGCGCAATTACTGGCACGTGTTTTCAAGAAAGCTATAAAAATGCCCTAGACCTTCATTTGAAGACAAGAAACCAGAGAGGTAAGAGAGAACTCCGAGGTTTTCCGACGACGACGTGGGACTTAGACCGTTCCCTCGCTCTGAATTCACTCGGCTCGGTCTGAAGTCTGCTCTCGCTCAAGGCTCCAGTGTACACTCTTGCAAGCACCAACAAAGGAACTAAATGACGCTTCCCGTAGAAGCTCTAAGGGCTCATTTGTTTATCCGTTTATGCGCGTTGCGTTTTGTCAAAACGTAATTATGGGTGTTAAATCCATTTGTTTTTCCGCCTGGATTTCGAACCGCCCAGCGTTTCTTCCGGCGCAAAAAACTGCGGGAGGAAACCTTGCGGGACACCTCCAGTTTATCACGTTTTGGAGGAGGCAATTCCGATATGCAGTAGTTTTCCTCGCGCAGCCCCGGCGCCACTGACGGAGCAGCCATTAACCGTAAATATTGAACTGGGATTGCCGGCGGAGGAGATGGTTTCAGGTGGTGTTAGAGCTGCCAGAGGCGGAGGAGAAATAGGTGGTGTTGCGGTTGCCGGAGGTGGAGTCAGACCGGCTGAGGAGGTGGAGCGCTGGGAGGCGCCGGCGGAGGGGCAGTGGGAGGTGCGGGTGGAGGGGCAGTGGGAGGCGCTTGGGGAGGAGCGATGGCGGTGCCGGAGGAGATTCCTCCATCCCGGAGGAGCTGTAGCTGGAGGGAGGAGCTGTAGCCGGTGGGATGGAGAAGATGGGTGGCGGATAAACGGTTGCCCTAACTGTAGCCGATGGGTGGCGACCATGCCGGCGGGCTCCGGGAAGGCCGGCGGCGGCAGAAGCAAGCGGAGGTAGGGGGAAGGCAAGGCGGAGGCGGAGGCAGGGGAGGCGGAGGCAACAGGCGGAGGAAAAAAATTACAGAAAAATTATAAAAACTATAGTTTGAACAGTAATATATATATATAATTAAAGAGGTTTATAATTAAAACAGTAATATTATTAATATTAAAATTAATTTAAAACAAAAAATATAAAATATTTTATAATATTTTTTTCTATAAAACGCCACTGCTGTATTGCCAAACGGTTCTCTGTTCCGAACAGCTCTGCAAACACAGACTAGCCAAACAGAACTTCGTTTCCAGCATCAAGTTTCCAACAGCTCCCTTTACAAACCTGTCTTTACAACAGCTCCTTTTACAACCGCCACCGCTAAACCAAATGAAGCCTAAGACTCGATCCTTTTCCTCCTTTCTTTTCCTTCAAGCCGTGTAAACAGAGAGGTGGTCTGTCACCATCCAGATCTCAAACTCTTGTAACCTCAAGAAATCTAGTGGATTTTGGCTCGACATAGATCCAACCACATGGTTTTTTGTCATTTACGGGTTCTGCATGCTAAAATGCCTCGTGCCATTGCTCTTGATTTTCATTTGACCGTTTGTGCGTTTGGCTCACTGTCGAGCTAAGGCGGCCTGATTCTCCAGGCCGAGGTTAAACCGAGCGAACCGCAACAAAACTTATTAATCATAAACATGTGTTAATCTAGATAAGTTGTTTAAGAGAAATTATAGATTAGTTTGATTAGAATCCATGTGGAGATGATATTATCTCATCATTTTTATTACTTATGCGAGTGATGCACTTGACAATATATAACACGTTTGTTAAACGGATATATCAACAACCACAACACACATATTCTAATGTTGTCTTACTGATCCAAACATACTACATGGGAGGGGTCACTTATGGGTCTTGAACCTAGTTAAGTTATAACTCCTTTATTTCTAACCAATAGAAAGTCCTCTAAGGGGACATTCATCAAATGAAATATTACATCAATTGTTAAGTAAGAAGGATTTCAGGGGAACAAAGAAGCATTAATGGCCAGACAGAAAGAACAGGGGATCCTAATGTAAAAACAAGAAAAGTTAGGGAAAAATAAATTATTTAGCAAACATTGGAATGGGAAAAATCTAATTGTGGTGCATCAAGAGCTTCTGAAAGTTCTTTGTTGGTCACTTAAAAATGCGTGATAATGTTTTTCGTAGGCAAAAGTACGCTTAATTTTATACGTTTTATTCTACACTTTATCTTCGCAATATGCTTTAATTTAATTAAAATGCATGTTGTATATGATTCTTGTGCTTCTAATGTGTGTAGGAGTAGGTACACATAATTTCATGTGGATTGATGCGCTTTTGGCCATTTTAAGTAAAACCAACAAAGATATTTTTGGCCACAAACATAAAGACAAGACAGTAATCCTTGTCCACGCACGTGGAAGAAGTTCTGGGATGAAAAGGTGCATTTTTCAAGAGACATTCCCATGGCACATGCCCGGACCGCCCATGCACCCATGGCATGTGGTTGGTGTAAGCAGTTTTTGACTGTTGAATATGTTATCTAATGCAATGATTGGGGCACACGACTGAGCGACACGCCCACGTGCCAAGGGTGTGTAGACCAAAAACTTGTTTGACCGATTCGTCTCTTTAAAGACAACACTTCGACCTGAAGAATGAGCCTCAAAAGTTTAGAAAACTTAAAGGAAATGGGAACACCATGAAGGGAAGAGGAGGAGGAGGATCCATGGAGAAGGGAGGTTACTTTGTATTATTCCTTATATCTTCATTCTCTCTTCTTATTCCTCCGGTCTTCCTATGTATATTGTGTAAGTTTTGTTTGTATAATCATGTCTCGTTATGTTATTTGAATGTTGTAAACTTTACTTAATGAAATCTTTAATTTTCTTATCCTTCTCTACTTTCCTAATATTTATTTGGGTTTATAAAAGAATGAAGCGGTAGACCGCAATTATCATTTCATATTAGTTACTCGTGATTCAGACCATATGATTTTGAGTATTATTGAGAGTAGGATCACATGCGGATAAAGAGAGCTGCATGCTCCCTGAAAGAAATGGGAGTTGAATATTACTATTAATTAGAATATTAGTAGTAATTAGGTATCCTTTTTTGTACGTTTTTATTATTGGAATTATTGGTGCACACGGATCGATGACGTGGCACCCCTCTGTAATGTTATAAATACCCCCTTGTGGAAGAATAAACTCACTCAATTATCTTTCTCCTACATCCTTCTACTTGGTATCAGAGCAAATCCATCGCCCTAATTTCTCATTCCCGCACGCCCCGCTCATCCCGTACTCGCCTTCACGCACGACGGCCCGCACGCACCGCTCGCCCCCTTCCGGCACTATCCCGCTGGATACCGGCCGATCTCGCCGTTCCGCCGCCGGCCCGCTGGCCCCGCTGGAGTAGCGACCCGCAGGCCCCGCTGGAGTAGCGATCCGCCGATCCCGCCAGCCCGCCGACTCCGCCTGTCCCGCCGCCTTCTTCCCGCAGTTTTTTTTTTGCGGGCTCCCAGGGATCCGCCGGCCTCGCCTCTCCCTCAGGCCTCCGTCGGCCTCTTCCCGCCGGCTCCGCGGTTGCTTCCTCTGCCGGGATCCAGCCGGCTTCTAGCGCTGGCTTGAGCGGCTGGATCCCTATGTTGCCGCCTCCTTCCCTCGTGTCTCCGGCCGTTTTCTACATGGGGGAAACCGGAGACGCCATGCTCGCATCCTCTTGTGTCCCGTCCGGCGTTATGATCTAAGGGACACTCGTCGAAGGTGTTCTCTGTCGACATAATTTTTTTTTTAATGGAAGATCAATCAGCCGTCTCCTCGGCTTCTCAGTCCGGTACTCTTCCCGGTATATCACCTCCTCTGTCCAGCGGACATACCAGTTTGACCGTCGATCCTCCCCGGAGTCATGGATCGTCTGGCTCATTGAAGATCACTACCGTTGCCTTAGATGGCACGAACTACCTGGAATGGTCCCGGGCTGCCCAACATGCTATTCGCAGTCACCAGTTGTATGGTCTTATTGATGGTACCACAATGGAGCCCCCACGTGCCGATCCCTCTTGGAAAAAATGGGATGCGGACAACTCCCTGGTAGTCTCGTGGTTACTTCACTCCATGTCCCCTTAGGTGTACCGCAGCTATATGCTTTTGGATTCTGCCTACGACATCTGGTCTCGCGCCCGTGACACCTACTCCCAGGCGGGCAGTTCGATGCAAATATATGAACTCACTCGCCGTGTCCTCGAGCTCAAGCAAGGCACCATGACCGTTGCCGCCTATTACTCTGAGTTTGAGCGCCTTTATCAGGAACTCGACTTCTTCAACACCTTTACTGCTGCTTGTACGGCTGATGCCATAGCCCTACAGAGAGATAAAGATCGCTTCCGCATTCATGTGTTTCTGATGGGGCTCAACATGGAGTTTGACGCTGTTCGTCTGCATGTCCTTCACCGTGAGCCTCTTCCGTCTCTTCGAGAAGCCTTCGGCATGCTCCTCAGCGATGAGAACCGTCGACGCACTCTTGGCCCTACTACTGATCACTCTGTGCTAGCCGGGATTTCTCGAGGCCCCCCTCCTGTTTGCAGTCACTGTGGGAAGAAAGGTCACATCAAAGACTCTTGTTTTCGACTACATCCACACCTTGCACCAGCCGGTCGTGGTTCTGGTACTCGTGGTAGGGGTGGACATCGTGGTGGTGGTCGTTTTTCTGGTGACCGTTTTCAGTCTTCTGCGCACTCTACTGAGGTTCTGGAGGAACCCGCTGGCGGTTTATCTGTGGCCGAGTTAGAGGCCTTCCGTCGTATGCTACGCTCCCACACAGAGTCTACTCCCGTTGCCTCTCATGCTGCCGTTGCCACTTCTGGTCTGACTAGTGCTCATGCTGTGTCTTCCACCCCCTCTGAGTGGATTATCGACTCCGGTGCGACAGACCACATGACTGGCTCTGCCTCAGGTTTTACCTCATATACTCCTCTTTCTGGTCGTGATAAGGTTATTGCTGCTAATGGCTCTCTCTCCGCCATTGCTGGTAAAGGGACTGTATCTTGTTCTCCTGACCTATCACTTTCCTCAGTGTTACATGTCCCGTCTTTTCCTCGAAATTTGCTTTCTATTAGTCACTTGACTACTTCCTTAAACTGCTCTGTAACTTTTTTCCCTGATGTTTGTGTTTTTCAGGATCTGGCTACGAGCCGGACGCTTGGCAGTGGTAGAAATGTTGGCGGACTATACTTGCTCAACCACGCTTCTCCCAGTGCTCTATCTTCCACCAAAGCTCCTACTCTCCACGATGTCCGACGCTGGCATCAACGCTTGGGTCATCCCTCCCCTTTATATCTTACTAAACTATTTCCTGCCTTTACTCATGTACTTCGCTCTTTTTCTTGTGATGCTTGTGAGCTGTCTAAGCATGTTCGTCAAAAAACACGTCATCTTTCTGTTCCTAGTTTACAACCTTTTGATGTTATTCATTCTGATGTTTGGGGACCCTCCAGGGTAACATCCTTATCTGGTTATAAATGGTTTGTTACGTTTATTGATTGTCACTCCCGCACTACGTGGTTATATTTGCTGAAACAAAAAAGTGATGTTTTTCCCTGTTTTCAAAATTTTCATAAAATGGTCTCCCAACAATTTGGAGGGACTATTCGTGTGCTTCGTAGTGATAATGGTGGGGAGTATGATGACCGGGGTAAGTTCGGCGCCTATCTTGCCAATCATGGCATCCTGCATCAAACCACGTGTGTTCATACTTCAACCCAAAATGGGGTGGCCGAGCGAAAGAATCGCCACTTGCTGGAGGTGGCTCGGTGTTTACTCCTTGCAATGCACCTTCCCAAATCCTACTGGGGTGATGCCGTTCTCACCGCCGCGCATCTCATTAATCGGCTTCCGTCTCGCGCCCTCTCCTTTGATACGCCTCTATCTCGTCTTGCCCAAAACCACGTGGTTCACACTTCTCATCTTCCCCCACGCATTTTTGGCTCCGTTTGTTTTGTCCATGTTCATACTCCGCATCGCGATAAGCTGGATGCACGTTCCCTCCGGTGTGTTTTCGTTGGATACTCCCCTACTACCAAAGGGTATCGGTGTTATCATCCTCCGACTCATCGATATTATTGCACCGTGGATGTTACCTTTCGCGAGGGGGAGTCCTACTTTGGCCCTCGTCAGGGGGAGATCTCTACCGATGACGAGACCATCGAGTCTCCCCTTCCTATTGTTGTCACCTCTTCTCCTATTGTTGTCACCTCTTCTCCTTCCTCTGCCGCTGCTCCCATCGAATCTTCTCTTCCTATTGTTTCCACCTCCGCTCCACCTATATTATACACTTACTCTCGCCGCCCCAAAACTGACGAGCAAGGACAGTCCGTGGATGTTTCTCCAGTGCCGGTGACTGCCTCCTCACCAGATTCCGAGGATGACCTTCATATTCCTCTTGCCCAGCTGTTTGGTAAACAAGGTAGCACCAAATATCCTATTGCCAACTACATCAGTTATTCTCACCTCTCTCCAGCCCATAAAGCTTTTATCTCATCTCTTTCATCTATTATGATTCCTAAGACATGGCAGGAGGCTATTCAGGTGCCTGAATGGAAACAGGCAATGGAAGAGGAATTGCGTACCTTGCACAAAAACAACACATGGCAACTGGTTGATCTTCCCCCTGGGAAGCGAACCGTTGGATCCCGCTGGGTCTTCACAGTCAAACAAAACCAGGATGGTATAGTGGAGCGGTACAAAGCTCGTTTAGTGGCTCAGGGCTATACCCAGGCTCAGGGTATTGACTACCAAGATACCTTTGCTCCTGTTGCGAAGATGAACACAATCCGTATTCTTTTCTCTTGTGCTGTGAATCGAGGATGGGATCTTCTTCAGTTCGACATCAAGAACGCCTTTTTGAATGGTGATCTGGAAGAGGAAGTTTACATGGACACTCCTCCTGGCCTTGTTATCAAAGGGCCCGAGAAAAAGGTATGCCGTGTCCTAAAAGCCTTGTACGGCTTAAAACAGTCTCCGAGAGCATGGTTCAGACGGTTCTACACGTTCATGCTTAAACTTGGATACATTCAAAGCCAAGCTGATCACACTCTCTTCGTCAAAAGGAAGGGTAATCTAATCGCTATCCTTATTGTATATGTGGATGATATCATCATCACAGGGGATTACTTGGAGGAGATCATTCACCTAAAAGAGCAACTAAGCAGAGAATTTGAAGTTAAAGATCTTGGAAAGCTGAGGTATTTCTTGGGAATTGAAGTTGCAAGATCTGAACAAGGGATCTTCATCTCCCAAAGAAAGTATACTTTGGATCTTCTAGAAGAAACTGGGATGCTTGGGTGTTCCCCTGCGGACACCCCTATTGAGGCTAATCACAGAATTGATGCAGATACTAGTGGAGAAAAAGTTGATGCTTTAAAATATCAACGTTTGGTTGGACGACTCATATACTTATCTCATACTTGTCCTGACATTACCTATGCTGTGGGTGTTCTAAGCAGGTACATGCACTCACCTACCATTCGTCATCAGCAGGCGGCCTTTAGGGTGTTACGGTACCTAAAAAAGGCACCAGGTCGTGGAATCTTGTTCAAAAACAACCAATCACCAAAGGTTGAAGTATTTACAGATGCTGATTGGGCTGGTAGTCAAGATGATAGAAAGTCTACCACTGGGTATTGCACCTTTGTAGGAGGTAATCTAGTTTCATGGAAAAGCAAGAAGCAGAATGTT
Organism: Platanthera zijinensis; assembly: GCA_039513925.1. Classification (NCBI taxonomy): domain Eukaryota; kingdom Viridiplantae; phylum Streptophyta; class Magnoliopsida; order Asparagales; family Orchidaceae; genus Platanthera; species Platanthera zijinensis. The sequence goes on from CM077093.1 coordinate 174,645,111, forward strand.
GTTGCACGATCAAGTGCTGAAGCAGAATATATGGCTATGGCACAAGGTGTTTGCGAGGGACTTTGGTTGAAGGCTATTCTTCGAGATATAGGTCTTCAAGTGGACAATCCTATTACTATCTACTGTGACAACAAAGCTGCCATCAGTATTGCTCACAATCCAGTCCAGCATGACAGAACCAAACATGTGGAAGTTGATAGACACTTCATCAGGGATCACCTTGACAAGGGAAATATCTGCACTCCGTTCGTAAACTCTTTTGATCAACTTGCCGATGTCTTCACTAAAGGGCTAAGCAGTGACAACTTCAACAATAATATTGACAAGTTGGGAATGATAAATATATATTCTCAACTTGAGGGGGAGAGTTGAATATTACTATTAATTAGAATATTAGTAGTAATTAGGTATCCTTTTTTGTACGTTTTTATTATTGGAATTATTGGTGCACACGGATCGATGACGTGGCACCCCTCTGTAATGTTATAAATACCCCCTTGTGGAAGAATAAACTCACTCAATTATCTTTCTCCTACATCCTTCTACTATGGGAACCATAAATCTCACGTCTAGGTGTCAAAGCCTAGCGTTGGAGTTTACAGAGCAATAAGGTGATCTTTAGGGCCCCATACCTATAGTGCAAATCTCATAAAGGCCTCCCTAAAAATAGAGCTCCAACTACTCATATGATGTTGGGTCCGAAGTGATGTGGAATCCTTAAATTAAGTAAAGAAATCTATATTTTTACCAAATCATGAAAACAACTACTACTAAACAAATTTACTATATGTTAACTAAGTTTTCTACTTTCTAAAAAGACTAATCAATGTATCATCTTGGTCTAGGACTTCATCTATTATAAAAATCTAACACGTAAAAAAATAAGGGATGAAGGTACTCGCAAAAGCCCAGTGGAATGCAACTTTGATGTAAACCTCTCATATACAACACATGATATGTGCGCTTGCCTAAAAGCACACATTTCTATCAATATTTCTAGTATGACGAGTGGCACATCATTGATGAAGGATAGTGTTATATCAGATGCATGCATCTATTGAGCTTTGGTTGCCTATGGAGTATTTGGTTATGATGCTTCTACATAGTAATCTTCTAAAAATTGAAATCTTATGTGATGAGCATATTTAGATTCTTTGTTGCATAGAAAAACGCAAAGTAGAAGTAAATGTATTAACTATAAGAGTGAAGATAACAGTACATAAATGAACATAAGCAATCACAAGAGTGAAATAAATGAGCATAGGGTGACCGAAAAATGCAGCATAAGAGTGAAAAACAAGTGCAGATAAAGTGAACGAAAAAATGAATGTAAATGAGTGTTAAGAGTGAATGCAAATGAGCGTAAGAGTGAATGAAAGTAAGCGTACGAGTCAATGCAAGTGAGCTCAAGAGGATAAGAGTGAACTAAAGAGGGTAAGAGTGAGCATAAGCAAGCTTACAATTGAGGTTAAGGGAATGTAAATGGCAAGCGTAGCTTAAAAGTGAGCATAGCTGAATAAGTAATTGTTGGAGTGAATGAAGCAAATATATGCAAAATGGAGTGTCCAAACTGTCCCTCACTTAAATACATTTGCCAGGCGAAACAAAGCCTCCCACTCAATTTGTTGAGAAATAGAGCGTGCATACGAGAACATTTTACAACTTTTTCTATGTTTCTTTCCTCCAACACTTCATCTCCAAACTTTTGCTATCAAAAACATCATAACATACATTCATTTCGTAGCCCGTAATAAATCTGCAGGAGCTCTAGGTGATGCTCGGGCCATTGGCGGGACATGTGCTAGCTCAAAGTTGTATCAAGAAAACTAATCCCAATAATTCCTCCTACTCAATTCCTCAAATGTTGAGCTTGTTCAATTAAGATTTCTACTCTTTTGTACACATTTTGGATTCATTTCTTTCACAATTAGCAAACCAAAATAAGCAATGCTGCAGATACAAGGATACTGTGTGCCATGCATATGTTATGGGTCTCGAGCATCGAGTCTCTTATCTTATTATTATTATCGTATGTTGTGTGGGTCTCGAGCACCGAGCCATTTATTATCGCATTTATGTCATGTACGAGCCATTATGATGTAGCCTAAAGGCATTTGGGTATGTGTTATGGGGAAGGAATGACAAAGTTCTAATTCTCATCTTCTATGTGAGATCTTGGTGGCTCTCTCCTCCGACGAGCAACCCCGCTTAAGCAGCCGCGGTCACGGCTCCGTAGTATGCCCGCCATCTTCTTTGTAGAAACTTTGAAAACTATTTTGGTGGAAGGAAGAGAAACAAAAAAAAAACAAGCTCTTTTCTACTAATCAAAGTTATCTTTTTATTTCTTTCCACACCCTCTTACAACCGGATAGTACTCTATTTATAGTCCTAAACAAGACTCTTAAAATTCATATTAAAAACAGCTTTAAAACAGAACAATAAATTCTGACCCTTCCTTGCTAAAACTGCCATAAGACTCAAAACGTACCCCTTGACCTTTCAGTTACAAAAACCTCTTGACATTTTATTTTCCACTAACTTCTAAATTTAAAACCTCATTAAAAAACAGCATTTAACGTTTATTCAACAAAACTCCCCCATAAACTTTAAATGCTTCTACCATCCTTCATGCCAATCATCTTCTTGCATTTGTCAAGAAGTACTTTCGGTAGCGGTTTTGTGAAAATATCGGCAGCTTGATCCTGACTTGCCACATGCACCAATTTCACACTTCCTTCACATGATCTCGGATAAAATGAAAACGAACGTCGATGTGTTTGCTTCTTTCATGGTTCACTGGATTCTTCGCCAACTCAATTGCTGATTTGTTGTCAACTTGAATCACGGTTGCACCTAGTTGCTTTAGCTCCATCTTGCTCAACAAATTTCTAAGCCATATCGCGTGACATACAAACCAAGATGCTGCCACATATTCAGCTTCACACGTCGAGAGCGTCACGATCGGTTGCTTCTTTGAAAGCCAAGTAAATGCAGTATCTCCCATAAAGAACACATATCCCGATGTACTTTTTCGATCGTCTATGTCTCTGCACCAATCGCTGTCGGAGTAGCCAACCAATTTGTAATCTTCTGCTTTTGAGTAGACAACCCGAATGACACCGTCCCTTGGATGTACCGTAGGATTCGCTTCAACGCCTTCCAATGTGAGTGAACCGGCTCCTCCATGAACCGACTTGGAATGCCGACACTTAATGAAATATCCGGCCTTGTGCATGTTAGATAGCGAAGGCTTCCTATCAAACTTCGGTATCTACTCGCATCGACACGTTCTCCTCCATCGAACTTTGAGAGTTTTGCACCTGGCTCCATTGGAGTTGATACCGGTTTGCAATTTGTCATCTTGTTCTTCTTCAAAATTTCTTTTGCATATGTTTCCTGTGATATAAAAATACCCGTCTCTACTTGTCTAACCTCCAAACTAAGAAAAAACTTCAAGCCCAAATTTGTCATCTCAAATTCCCATGTCATTGTGCCCTTAAAATCTTCTATCATTTCATCATTGTTACCCATAAAAATGAGATCATCGACATAAAGAGCAACAAATAACACGTTACCTCCATTCTTCTTCACGTAAAAAACATGCTCGTAGGGACATTGCTTGAACCCGTTTTCTTTGAAATATGAATCGATACGTGTATTCCATGCCCGCGGTAATTGCTTCAACCCGTAAAACGCCTTTTTCAATTTTAGCACCTTCTTCTCTTCTCCGACTTTCACGTACCCGGGTGGTTGTTCGATATAGACATCTTCTTCAAGTACACCATTCAAGAATGTCGACTTGACATCCATTTGAAATATCGGTCATTTGAATTGAGCAGCTTGTGAAATGAGTAATCGGATTGTCTCCATTTTTACAACAGGAGCAAATACCTCGTCATAGTCGATCCCTGCCTTTTGCTTGTATCCCTTCGCAACAAGACGCACCTTGTACCGTTTTATCTCTCCTTAAGCATTCATCATTTTCTTGAACACCCACTTCACACCAATAGGTTGACATCCCTTCGGCAATTCTGCTTGCTCCCATGTGTTGTTGCGGTCAATCGCCTTAATCTCCTCGTTCATGGCAGTCTGCCACTTCTTGTCTCGCACCGCCTCTTCAAAACTGATATTTTCAGCATCTGCCAAAAGACATACAAGGTGTACCTCATTTGTTGAATCATACAAATCTTGCAAACTTCGCATTTTGGGTTGTTGTGGTTCATCTTCATTATCGGTAGTTTCAGAGTTTATTGGTATGCTTGTTGGTGCAACGACTGATGATTATCCAACTTCGATGATTACCTCCGTCAAATTATTCCACTCCCACTCGCTTGCTTCATTTACTCGCACATCACGACTCACCATCACCTTCTTGCTTATTGGGTCGAGTAGCTTGTACCCTTTTGTCTTCTCATCATACCCAATAAAAATATACCTTTTGCTTTTGTCTTCGAGCTTCGTTCTTCGTTGATCCGGTACGTGTGCATAAGCCACACTACCGAACACTTTGAGATGAGAAACTGTCGGCTTTTGTCCGCTCCATGCCTCTTGTGGTGTTTGATCATCTAACTTCACATGCGGACATTGATTATGTACATAGATGACACATTGCACGGCTTCTGCCCAGAATTCCTTCGACATCTTCTTGCTCTTGAGCATTGATTGAACCATGTCGAGAATAGTCCGATTCTTTCTCTCGGCCACACCGTTTTGTTGAGGAGAGTACGGTGCGGTTAGAAATCTCCTTATGCCTTGCTCCTCGCAATACTCCATGAAAAACGTCGAAGTATACTCACCGCCTCTATCGGATCGTACAGCTTTATGTGTCTACCAGTTGCCTTCTCCACCATTACTTTGAACTTTTTGAACACCTCGAATGCCTCGAATTTTTCTTTCAAAAAATAAAACCAAGTTTTTCGCGAGAAATCATCGATAAAGGAAATGAAGTACCTTTTACCGCTGAAAGATTCGGGGGTGATTGGTCCGCATATGTCGGTATGAATCAATTCGAGAATGTGTTTAGCTTGATATTCTGCCCCTTTTTGAAACGAGGTTCTCGTTTGCTTGCCAAGCACAAATTCTTCACAAAATTTACCCTCATAGTCCATGTCCGGCAGCCCGTGCACCATGTTCTTCTTTGCTAACCTTTTAAGACCACCATGATGTAGGTGACCAAAACGGAGATGCCACAGCAACGCCTTGTCTTCTACGTTGACTTGCAAACATTTTTCTCGCACGCTTCTCAAATTCAGTTTGTACATCCGATTTCTTCCCATCTCGACTCGAGCAACTAGATGCCCTTGATTGTCTTCCAATTGTAGTACTCGGTTTTTCATGAATACCGAGTATCCCTTCTCCATGAGTTTCCCCATGCTCAAAATATTGCTTTTAAGATCAGGTACATAATAAACATTTTCGATTGACCCTTCCGTACCACCTTTTTGTAAATAGTAAATCGTACCTTGACCTTTTACTTGGATCTTTGACGCGTCTCCGAACGACACATGTCCATCTTCAACTACTCGCATCTCCATGAATAGGTGCTTGTGCCCGCACATGTGGTTACTAGCGCCGGTATCGAGATACCATACTGTGTCGTTGTCGGAAATGGTATCTTTGTAGGCCATCAAGAGTACACCATCTTCTCTTGTCTCCTCTTCCGCGACTAGATTCGCGTTTTCTTCTACCTTTTTCTCGGAATAGCATTCCTTTGCATAGTGCCTATACTTACCGCAATTATAGCACTCGATATTTGATTTGCACTCTTTTGCGTAGTGCCCAAGCTTTCCGCAGTTGTAGCATTCGACATTTGAATGATTTGACCGGCCGCCTCTCCCACGACAACGTCCTCTACCTCGATAATTTTGTTGGCTTGACTGCCCCTTCTTCTCGTCATATTCACCTCGACCGCGGCCTCCACTACCGCGACCATTGTTGCGACCTCCATGGCCACACCCTCTACCTCGAAAGTTTTGAGAATAGAGTAACTTTTCGTCTTTGATTGACGCCTTGGTTTGAAGTGCTTGCTCGAGTGTCTCCTTCTTATTTTTCTTCTTACGTTGTTCGTGTGCCTTGAGTGAACCGACAAGCTCGTCGACTGTGAGCGTCGCAAGGTCCTTTGACTCTTCTATCGCGCATACCACATTCTCAAAATTGTCGGTTAATGATCTCAAAATCTTCTCCACAACTCGCGCATCGGTTAAATCTTCACCATTACGAGTGAGTTGGTTCACCACGACTTGTACACGCGTGATGTAGTCAGATACAGTTTCCGATTCCTTCATCTTCATGCTCTCCAACTCGCTACTAAGAGTTTGAAGACGCACTTGCTTGACTCGGTGGGCACCTTTGAACACTTTTGCTAAAGTGTCCCATGCTTCTTATGAAGTAGTTGCACCAGCAATCTTCTCAAAGCCCGACTCGTCAACGGCTCGGAACAAGAAGTAGAGAGCGGTTTTGTCTTTCTTACGTGTTTCTTTTAACTCCTTTAGCTGATTCGCCGTCTGATTGGTGTTTGCAGCCGGCTCTACATAACCGTCTTCAACTACCTCCCATGCATCTTGCGCACCGAGCAAGGCCTTCATTTGTATGCTCCAGTTCTCGTAGTTTTCCTTCGTCAGTCGTGGTAATGGCATTTGACCCGTCACAGTCGCCATTGGCTCTGATACCAATCTGTAGAAACTTTGAAAACTATTTTGGTGGAAGGAAGAGAAACAAAAAAAAACAAGTTCTTTTCTACTAATCAAAGTTATCTTTTTATTTCTTTCCACACCCTCTTACAACCGGATAGTACTCTATTTATAGTCCTAAACAAGACTCTTAAAATTCATATTAAAAACAACTTTAAAACAGAAAAATAAATTCTGACCCTTCTTTGCTAAAACTGTCATAAGACTCAAAACGCACCCCTTGGCCTTTCAGTTACAAAAACCTCTTGACCTTTTATTTTCCACTAACTTCTAAATTTAAACCTTATTAAAAAACAACATTTAACGTTTATTCAACATTCTCCACCTCCAACCTCTCCTCCGGGCAACGTTGATAGGCCCGTAACAACATACTAAGTGGATTTTAAAAATATGGCGACCAAAAACAGTCATAAACATTAGATAAGCACAATATACTGAAGCGAAAGACAATGCGTTGTTAATCTAGTTGATGAAAAATGTATCTTAACATCACAACAAGTGACACTTTGCTTTGTCATAGAGTTAATGAAAACAGAGCTACAACAGCTCCATAATATCATGTCAAACAAAATTAATATCAGAATCCTCATCTCAACTTTCCAAGTAACAAGAGAGAGTTCCTCCACTAACAAATGATATAAAAATGAATCATAAAAATGACTGTTGAATCAGCAGAGGTGTTCCTGAAATAAAACATGATGCAACAACACTCGAGCTTTTATCCCACTATAGTGGGGTCGGCTATATGGATCCTTTGTCGCCATTGTGCCCTATCTTTTGTCATAATCTCACTAATGCCTAAGTACAACATATCTCTCCTTACAGTTTCATTCCAAGTCTTTATTGGTCTACCCCTCCCTCGTTTAACATGCCTAATGATTAGACTCTCACAACGCCTAACAGTTGCCTCTAATGGACTCCTTTGTACGTGTCCAAACCATCTTAGACAAGCTTCTCGCATCTTCTCTGAAATAAAGCCTGACGCGAGCAAAAATAAATAAAAAGAATGGCTCACTGCTGAAAACACGAGGTCAATGAGGGAGAAATCAATAGGGGGCAAAAGAAAACCCAACCGAAAACCTAGATCATGTTCCATAGGATTCAGAACGCTAGTTACAAATGAAATAATCTATTAATTGGACACAAATGAAATTTGGAAACTTAGCTGCCAGAGAAGTAGCCCTAGAGAACCTAACCTATGAAATCTTGCAAGAAAAACATAGAGAGGAACCCATACAGGAAGGAACAAAAAGAAGCATCTTCAGCGCCAGGGGTCGACATCCATGCAGTGATGATCCGTCAAGAGTACTAAACTCGCAGCTCACGACAGAGGGGAAGATGAGCCCGTCGATCAGCTAGATAAAGCTCAACAATGATAATATGAGATTTGCATCTCTTGACATAGGAGAAAATGAGCCCATGAGGAAAAAGAAAAACTACCACTCGAAACCTAGCAACGTTGTGTTCTGACATCCCAAGCAGAACACAAAAAAACTTAAATCAAAGTCTCATGGATCACAACCCTAGTGAATTGACAGACAGTCTCTAGTAAGAGGATAAAGAGGACAATACATTAACTGTTCAAAAAAGAACTTCCTCAACAAAGCCCAAATGTAAATAATGAAAGTGAGAGATAAATCATTCCAACAGTCAAATAGTTATTGTAAATATTGACTGTACTATGAAATTGATACAAAATGGAAAGATTGCATGTACTATGAAAGGAAAACAAGATACAAACTCGCAAGGTATGCTCACGCCTAGCTTCTAAGTGCTGGTACCGACTTAAAGCTCCTCTCCAAATGAGATATCCGGACCTAAGAGTTCCAAGATGATCTCTAGGACTTTCATCCACTATTACAAAAAAGTCACTATGGCTACATTGGCAAATAGAAAATGTGTACGATAATACTGCATTCTTGAAGATTGACCTTGACCTTAAGGTCAAGGCCTAAAGGATTGTCATAGAGCATTACGGGATCCAAGTCAATAGTCAGGACTAACATCTTCGGCACCGATCACTCAATCACCAAGCGCAGTTTCTTGAGAGGACACTTGTGTGTGGGAGAGTACGGATTCTTGCAGTGAAAACAAAGTTCATGCCGGCAAAACTCTTGATACTCATGGTGAGATAAGTGTTGGGGTGGAGAAGGTACTGGTGCAAAGGAAGCTAGTGGAGGCGGTGGTGGGCCGATCATTGGAGATATTACCGAGGTGGAGGATCCAATCATGAGAGTGGTAGATAGGTCTTGGGAGGTTGTTGTGATTAGGGTGTGGACGGGGAGAGGGCCGTACCGGAGCTGCATAGAGGTTCTCGTCAAGGCACTGAGCTTGTTCCATAGCTTGGGAGATAGTGGAGGGGATGTAAACATGAAGGCACGTACAAACGTGCTGCCGCATACTAGTAAGGAAGTAACCCATGTAATGATCCGGGGAGAGGCATGTAATGTGCAAGGCCACAACAATAAACTCAGTGACGTAAGCTGCAGTCAGATCAGATTGACAAACATAGTTGAGACATTCATACGCATATCCCGTTTGATGAGTGTCGTAGTGGAGTTCCTCCTTAAGTTGGGTCAGGAGAGATCAAGAATGTTCTGGCGCGCCAAACACACCCAATAAAGCGCAGGGTCATTCATGTAAATTATCACAACATGGACCTTCTAGTTTAGCGGGGTGGACAAGAGATCGAAGAACTGTACCTACTTGACCGATCCAGCCAAGAGAGTCAGTGTCGTCGAACACTGATATCTCAATACGACATAGTTGGACCAGGTGAATGCCCCGACAGAATGTAAGAATGTCACAAGCTCAACTTTGGGGTCGTACGAGAGAGGGGGTGGCAGGCTCACGAAGGAGGCACATGAGATCTTCCATTCGAGCTTCAAGTAGATCCAAGCGAGTGGAATCGATAGAGGTCGAAGCGGAGACGCCCTCATCGGTGCAGATGGTAATTTAGCGGGTTATCGGAAAGAAGGGAAGAATCCAAAGGAAGTAATAAAATGATGAGGATTACAGTTAGCAAGGGCAATGAGAGTTGCCTAGTGAAGATGAGGTGGTGAAGTTTTGTAAGGAGTTGAGGCTCACCAATGCAGGTTTGCATGTGAACAATGTTGAACGTTGACACAGGTGGATCAAGCCAAGGTCTAGAACTTGGATTCCAGGCGTAGGAGGTAGTGAGGTACACACATCGACCTAGTCGTCTGGGCAGGGTTGAGGCGCACGTGTCGAAGGCGGATAGAGCGAGCATCATTATTGGAAGAAAGCACATGCTAAAGAATGGAACACATAAAACAGGAAATCAAACCAATCGCGAGGTCATGTTGGCTCGTGACAGAAAAATTGATATTGTGAAAGTTGTTCACGCAATGGTGAGACACTAGATTCGTGGAACTCGGCGACTGGCGAGACCAAAAGGCCGAATCAATTGATACAGAACAAAAAGATTGATTGAAGTATTGAACTAAGAGGGCAAAACAAGATACAAACATGTGAGGTATGCTCTGCCGAGAAAAATACCACTAGGCTACAAAGGTTAATAGAAAATACAAACGAAACATAGATGACAACGCTCAGAGAGGCGACTGTGAATCTGGGGTCGTATTTGTATCAGAACTACTAGGGAGAACAAAATTAAGAAAGAAATAAAAATTTAACAAGGCAGTCCATAAATATATCAATAGGTTAGCTAGCAGGCCAGTCATACTGCCCCCCAAAATTTTGCACTTAGCATTACATTAGGGGAAAAGGGAAAAACATTTCAGTTTTGAAAAATATGATAAGGGCAGTCGAGTTTACGTTCTTCATAAGAGCCTTGCGAGCCTTGCAATTCCATGAGTGGACGATAACAAGAGGAAAAAATATTTTCATCTTCGAGCCTTGCGAGCCTTAAATTGTTTCACAATGTACTGGATTACCTCCTTCATGGTCGCCTTGCGCCCCTCCTTGCAATTCCATAGCTCGGACACTGGATATCGGCCGCTGGGATTATATTCATTCAGCTCGGACAATGCTTTCTTCACAGAATTCAAAACATCATCTCCAAAGTCGATCCATAGACTCTTCAGTTTTGGATCATTCTCGTCAATTACTTCCTGTGTATCATTTACAACTTCAATAACCAGCAAGCGAACTGCCGGAAATAGAATTTTATATTAACCATTGAATCCGTACCTTAGTTTCCCCATCACTTTCGATGACTTTAAAAGGATGCCAGCTTGGATTACGAATTTCTTCATCCCAGCTAGAGCAAAATTCGGAAGCTTTCATGTCGGCATCTTCAGCTGGAAACTTTTTCTTACATGCGCTTTCAAAAGGCTTGATATCAAGATCACCCATTCTTTTTATTCCGATCAATGTGGGACCTTTCAACAATTTGGTCAGACCCTGAGTTTTATGATCAAGACAATAAAAAAATTAAGATTGAACAACAGGAAACAGAAAGCTAGAGGGAGATGAAGCAAGGATACCTCAATCAGTTCCTTACGAGCTTCATTGAGCTCCTCATTGGCCTCACGCTCCTTCACGAAAAGAGTATTGTGCAACTCTTCTAAACCTTCCTTGTCTTCTTCTAATCTATGATGAATTTCTTCTATTTTCTTGTCTATATCTTCTTCTCCTTGCAAATGCTCCATAACCTTCAGTTTACCTTTCAACTGTGTAATTTCAAGCTCCAGTTTTTGTTTTTGATTCAGCTCCCTCTCTAACTGAAGTATTCTTGCAAGAGCAACCTCCTTCTCTCTCTAAACCACAGTTGATCATTCCAAGAATCAGATTTTTTTTGAAAGAAAAAAATAACCAGCAAGCATCATGTATATTTAGATTACCTTATGTTCCTCCATAAGTTTCTTAACATCTTCATCAGCTTTCACTTTCTCAATGGTTGCTAATTCAAGGTTAGTATTCTCCCGATCAGTCTAAGTAAAAAAGCAAGTGCATTACTGAAAAGAATTTGAAATGGGGTATCAAATGATAGTTTCTTAGGCAGGAATATAGCCTAACTGGTTAAAATAACCATGCAAATAACATCAGTTTGGTTTAAAATAGCTGTCAGTCTGGTTATAAAGACTATAATAACATATAAGACATCAGCTTCTTCCATAAGTTACCTTTTCCTTCTCAATGTCAAAGCTTCTTTTCTCACCATCACTTTTCACCTCATATTTATAAAGTTCTTTGCATCGTTGTTCAATCTCATTCTTCTTTGTATCCAATTCTAGCTTCAACTTGTCATTCTCCATCAAAATCTGCCGTGCATTCTCACGTGCTTTTCGTTGAATATTACGCATTTCTGGTTAAAACATGTCAAAAGAAGACAGATATTATATGTGGCAATGGACTGAGATAGTAAAAGAGTATTAAATGGAGTGAACCGGCCATGTGCATTTTTCATGTTAGTGCTGAATGTTGAGACAAAAATGCATAGATCTATCGTTCAGATGCTTCCATAAAATGCAAATTTTGAAAACATTATCGTTATTCATCATTATTACCATCATTATGCATTAAAAAGACTACAATTAAAATTAAGATAGTGACAATAAGACTGCTTCAGAGAGGTCAGACGGCAGCAAAAAAATTCTTAGGTTGGCAAGATGCTCAGACCACTCTTATGGATTTGGAATTCATTGGTTAGCACAGTTCACACTATGCATAACACGCTGAATTAAAGAACCCATAGATGAATGATAACACACCTTTTATAAAATCATAAGGGCTAAGTGATGGGGATCACAGATAGCGGGCAGGCTGATATTTATTGGAATCAGCACCGTTCTACATACGCAGGAAGCATAGTTAGGACAAATAAAAATATAATTTGTGACCATGGTTATCAGGATCACGATCTGGATCCAAATTTTGTAAATCGATCCGGATCTTACCTGAGATCTAAATCGTCACATCTACGGCTGGGATCACGATCTAGATCTTAGGATCTTTAGGATCGCGATCCCGACCCGATTCTACCGATCCGGCCAAAGCTAACTAGAAACATGTCCAACCCTATCCCGACCCCATTCAACCGTTCAAACGCCCATAACTCATTGCTTAACCTTATCTCAATTCCACCCCCATACCCCCATTACATAATCATATCATGCTACTTTACCGTATCCCAAGTGTCGATTACCGATTGCAAATGAAGGCCAAGAGCGACGTCTTCAGTTGCTTCAAGTCGAGCCAATGTCTTCCTTTTCCTTCCTTACCAGGTTCCATTTCAAGTAGTGTTAGTGTCTTATCTTATATTTTTGTGTATGAGCAATCCAGTGGTTAGTAATTCAGTGGCTTACTGCTTCCTATTTTCAGGCTGATGTCTTCTTTTCCTTTCTAGCATACGAGCAATCTCGTGGTTAGAAATCCAGTATACGAGCAATTAAAGCTTCCTGCTTCTGACGTACAAGCAATCCAGCAGTCTGGGTTCGTTTTCTTGTTTCTAGGTTTCCAACAATCCATCAGTTCAGATTTGTTATTATTGTTAGTGGACATTGATTGTCCTGCCAAAAACTGAAAGTGAACTTAGTAGTATAATATTATCTTTTCGATTTGTTATTCAAAAAAATTTAATATAATTATTTACATACTGCTCAATTTATTGATTTTTTATTAATCGAGCATGTAATTAGATGATACAAATTCAATTTTATGTTTTGTCTTAATTTATGAATGTTGTATGACCATGCGATTCTCGATCCGATCTGATCCAACCTCGAAACGTCTCACGTAGGATCTCGATCCTGACAACCTTGTCTGTGACTGTAGTCGCATTTTGACCGGCGACGAGATACTTTTGTGTTTTTGTTATATTTTTATATGTTTTCATGTATTAGTATGGTGTGATGCTCCGAACAATCTAGATCACCGACAGTGGTTACTATGCTGATAAATAGGTGTCTAGTGGGGGCTGATTTCAAATCATTGCAAAATTTTGACAGATTTTTTAGACTCTCGCATTCTCTAAATGTTGCCAATTTCATGGATTGTGTCAAAGACTAGACCACCTTCCTCCCACCATTTAGCCGATCATCTTTGATGCAACATGCAGTGCATCATTTTATTTTTATTCGCACCAGAGTATTTTGTCCCATTTTATGTAGCATATGTTTTCTCGCATTTCGTATTTTATGTTCGTACACGTTATTTGAGCTTGGGTATTTGTGTCTACATCGCGCATCTCACTCGTGCTTGCTCGTATGGCTTATTGAGGTTACTGACCAATAAGTGCATAAATAAACAGTCCATCAAATTATGTAAGCAATAATTTGGGCAAACGGTGAAATTAAAATATAAAATTAAGTAAAAAAGGTAGCCTGGTGCACAAAACATCCCCGCGCAGCAAGGGTCCGGGGAAAGGTTCCACCACAAGGGTGAAATGTAAGCAAACCTTATCCTCCATTTTTGCCAATGACCTCAAGGTCACATGACACCACTGAACCTCAAGGCTGCATCCATGCGACATATTTTTATATTTTTTAAAATATAAAATCAAGTAAAGGGCAACCCGGTGCACAAAGACATCCCCGCGCAACGAGGGTCCGGGGAAGGGTCCCACCACAAGAGTGAAATGTAGGCAAACCTTACCATGCATTTTTGCAAGAGTCCGCTTCCAAGAGTCGAATACGTGACCTCAAGGTCATACGACAACACCTCAACCGATGTGCTAAGGCTCCCCTTCAAATATAAAATCAAGTAAAAAAAGGGCAGCCCGGTGCACAAAGCATCCCCGCGCAGCGAGGGTCCGGGGTAGGATCCCACCACAAAGGTAAAATGTAGGCAAACCTTACCCTACAAGAGGTTGTTGTTGGAACCAGAACCAGGCTCCAAGAGGAGTTCAGACCCAAAGGGGGTAGCCTGCACCTACTTCTCCTAAGCAAGAGCGTTTGACCGGTGACTTAGAACTAAGGAACAGACCCTGAGCTGCAGCAAGGAGGTCCCGCCACTCACCCGGAAGATCGTAGAGAGCTTCCCCTCCCAAACCAATGCTGAGTTGGGCACCTTGGAGGGCACTGAGAGCCAACCAATGTTAACCAGAGGAGGAAAAAGCCAAAGAATCAGATCTCCTCCAAAGGTGCCCATGGGGTCTATAGTTTTTTGAGTCTGGCCTGCAAATAGAGGAATCATGCCTTTTGGCTCTACTATACGCAGCCCAAAGCGGTCTGCCAACAGCAAAACCCCGCTGTTTGGAGCGGTTATTAACAGACCAATTTGGGATTCCCTAGAAGAATGCTCCCGGGCGAGCTGACCACTCGCCGGAGGTGGCGAGTGCTCGGTGAGGCTCGCACTCGCCACTCGCCTTGACCTGGGACGAGTGAGGGCCAAAATACTCCACTTGCCCCCTGCTTGCTCTCGACCTACGATACATGCAAGCTGGGGAGAGGCCCAACCACTCGCTTACTCGACTCGCCCAGACCAGGTCGACTACAGCTGTCACGGTTCCGATTTTACTAATACCGTGAACCGAACTGCTGAAGTTACGGTTCTTCAAATCATAACTAAAATCTTATTTGGTTTGATCGGTTTCAGTTCCGGTTACGGTTCCAACATAATTTTTGGAACCGTCGTGTGAACGGTTCTGGTTCAACAAGAACCAAAACCAAACCGGTCACAAACGGTTCGATCCAGTTCTATGCGGTTCGGTTCGGTTCTAATCAGTTTTGTGTTATAGTTTTAATCATTTTTTAACTCTATAATTTGAGTTATTAGACACATTCACATAGATTATTATCATTTAAAAATGTATATTTGAAAAGAAGATTGGAATTCAAATGATTAGAGCAATAATATCATAGTTTCTTAAGTCTAAAAAAATTTAAATTGTACTAATACAGATATGCATTCAGTAATATCTGATTTGACGCACTGAATAAAAAAAGAATGAGTTACATTGTATGATTACAATAAACCATCAAAAAAGTAATTAACATAAACACGATCATTAGCATGATGGACAACATGTAACATTATAATACTGGATGCTATGTTAAAAATAGTCGCTCTACCTAAGTAGATGAGGAATAACAAACATAAACATGCACAAAGTAGATAATATAATCATCAACAAAATTAAATAACTACCAAATACCATTTTTGTATGTTGTCAGGGTCCATCACTTATTACGGCTACAATCAACGACGCTAACAATGGGACGACTGCTATATGCATAGTCATGTAGATAATAAATATATATTATTAATATAATAATAATAAATATATATACATATATTAAATAATAATAATAAACATATTGTGGTTCGGTTCTGGTTCGATCTGGTCCGGATCAGGTCTAAAAATTATGAAATCGCTCGAGACATTTATGTTTCGATTCCGGCTCCGGTTTCAGTCCGGATAATAAAATGAAGGAACTGAACCCGGGCAATTCTTGCTTACGGTTCCAAAATTCAAACCGGAGCCTGAAAATTTCTCGAACGGTTCGACCCGGTTCTTTACAGTTCCGGTTCGGTTTACGGTTTTCGGTTTTAAGTGACAGCTTTAAGGACAACCCTTCCCGACCTTGACCCTAGCTGAGGGGCCAACTCGCAGAATACGAGGTTGTACACAATCTCCGCTCTTTGAGAGATTGCCCCAAGCTCGGAAAGAAAAGTCCAACCCCAGGTATTTGGCAAGTGGTAATTGATTTTTGAGAGAATCTTTTAGTGGGTCTCATAGTACGCTACATATATGATGATCCTGGGGGGGGATATACCCACTCCTCCCCTCATCTCCCTGCTCATCTCACAAAAATGCCTCTTTCCAAAGAACACCAGGATCGACTCGATGCTGCTCGGGAGCAAGACAAGTCTTCTTCACTTGGGCTTTTGTCGTGGATGTCGAACAAATCTTCAAGCTCTCCCGCGAAGCGAAAGAAGGTAACTAAGAAGGTAAAAAGCAACTTGACACCCTAAGAACCCGCCCCTACCAGCTTGCAGGTTTCGACACCGGCCTCGGGCTTATCCATCATGAGGACCCGTATGTTCTTATGATCCGAGCCATTCGCACTTCGTTTTGCCGCTATGTCATGATGATTATAAGCATCCGCAAGGAAATCGACCACAAGAAGTTGGCTCTGGAGATGTCGTTATGGATACCAACACGCATCCTCTTGCAAGTGCGAGCTGGCTGAAGGCTCGAGAGACCCATCCTTATGAGGTGACGAGTCCCCAGGCTACCCCTAGCGGCCTTAAGCATGTGCTTGGTGAGTTGTTCGTTGCTGCCTAGCCAACCCCATTTCTTTATTTCCCACGTTGATCTCTTATCGCACTTAACAGCTCCCCCTTTCGGGACTGTTGGCATAGGGGTGACGTCGTCAAAATCGCCGATCTGTGAGACTATACTCAATCTTGCCTCTATTGCTGGCCCCTAGACCAAGGGCGCTCTCGCCATTCAAATTCCTTCTGTCACCCAAATTTGTGACTAAACCGTTTTCCCCCAGGCCTCGGGAAATCACTCTCGCTCCCCCATGGTAACCCTTTCCAGGGGCGACCTAGCCCACTTTATCGTCGCCCGGGCAAAGGGGCTGGCTCCTCGCGCGGTTAGTTGGAGCACTTGCTCTCTCTCCATGGTAGTGCTGGTCTTAACACTCGTCCCTTCTCTTCGCAGATAACCAGGAAGTCTGGGTGGCTGAGTTCTTCGGCGCGGGAGCTTGGTCACCGCCTCCTTCCTCCGAAGCAATGGGGGACTTTCTGGGTGACGCGAGTGATCCTGAAGAGATGAAAAGGCGGCTGGTGGAGGTTCTTCGAAAGTACGGACATATGCTCAGCGAGATCCAGGAGGAATGGGTTGTCAGTGAACAACGACTGAGCAATCTTGAGAGGGACTACATGTTGCTGGTGGAGGAGGAGAGATAAGGGACAAGTGGCGAGGTGACATCCCCCGGGGTGCATATTGAGCGAGTTGAAGAGCATATGCGTCATGTACAATTGGAACTTAACGTGGTATGAGAATACAACAACCCATGTCGTCCTCCTGAGGATGGGGCCCGAGGCCGCAGCTGGTGGTAATGGCTTCAATTCTGAGCCTACCAACACTCTCCCTCGCACCCATCTTTTCTCCGCTCTTTCTTTTTATCTTGGACAATGTTATTTCCGTGGTTTTCCCCTGAACTTATTTAGCCTGTTGGTAACCCCGGCTCACTCCGCGAGTGATCATAATTTAAGTTTTACTTGACGCCGTGTCGAAACTCTTTTGCGAGCCCTGACGTGTGATGTGATGTTCAATGGACTCGCTTCAACGTGAGGTGGGGACCATGGGGCTGGCCTGCGAGCGAGGGCGGGGAGCGGCGAGTTGGCTATCCGCACACACGTTCCCCCCTCCCTTCATCGATCATTTCCCGTGTCATATATAAATAGGCCCCCTCTCCTTTCACCGTACACTTCACCCACCACATTTATTACTCCCACGTTCTCACCCTTGCCCTCCCCTAGCACTCGTCTTCACACTTTTGACCTCCGGCGTACTGTTTTGATGGGAGGCGATGACGAGTCTACTGACGGCAGGACGAAGTGTGTGAAGCAGTTCATCGACCACTCCTTCTTTGAGGGTAACTTAACTGAGCAGGAGTACCTCTCCTGTGTAGCCGAATACATCCCATCGGGTTTCACCGCGTGTGCCCCCAGCAAAGGCGAGGCGATCAACACAATATACGAGGATGAGCTTGCCTTCTCCATCTCGCACTTCGAGATGGAGCCGCGCCTTCCCTTATGGCCTGAAGTTTGCTAGACCCTAAAACACTTTGGCGTCGTTCCCGCTTAGCTGAATACCAATGTCATCGCAATGCTGGTAGCATTCACATGCTTCCTTCGCGAGGAGCGAATCGAATTCAACCTTACTGTCTTCCGCAAACTCTTCATCTACCGGGCGACCAACGACGGTATCGCCTTCTTCTCCGGCTCGCACTTCAAAGTGTGCGAGACCGCCAACAAGCATCATCATTGAATCACGAAGTTCGTCTTCCAAGGGGAACCTCAGGAATATCCCCTACTCGCCAATCCAGCAAGATGAGGCGACTTATCGTGCACTACAGGTGGGGGCCTGGATGTGAAGCTCCAAACGTTTTTTCTTCAGGAGAATTTCGAGGTCGCCTATCTGAGACGAAACGTCAACTCGCTGCTCTCGGTGCCTCCCGGTGAAGATACCATCTCGCTTGCTTTCCCCGGAACCCCGACAACCCCGCTTCTTCCCCCCCCCCCCCCTCTCTTAGTAACAACTGAGCCTTCGTGCTGCAGGAGAACGGTTTATCCTTGTGAACCTACGCGAGTCCAGAGCGCCAACTGCTGAGCTCGTGCGAGCGAAGATGGTAGCAGTGGCCTACCGTGATGTACCAGGTACCTCTGCACCTCCCAGTGGCAGGAAAAGGCACGCACCATCCGGCCACGACTCGTCTCCATCCGCAGTCCCACCAAAGAAAATGAAGAAAACTGCGGCGACCAAGGACAAGAGAGCTGAGAAGGCTCCTCAAGGGGGGTTGTCGGGGGGTAAGGTGTTGGAATCCCTGACCGGGCCGGGACTGCGAGGGCAGGAGGAAGGGCAGCACGATTCACACCCCAATTTCGAACTAGGGCAAAAGTTCAAAGACAGTTCCGGCGAGCCGATGGTCCTCTGGGATGAGAAATCTAACCGGGCCTCCATCTCTATACCCTCTTCCTCTCCTGGTCAGAGCGGAGCTCCCCCAGCGGGCCCGCCTACGCCCTCTACTTTGGGCTCTATAGTCGGAGGGATGCGGCGAAGTACGACGATCTATCCACCCAGACTCTGGCCCGCGAGATCGCGCGAACGCAGCTGCGAGCACTGGAGCTCGCTCATATGAATTCGCGTCGCAGCCTGCCTCGGGATTGGCACCGAGCCGAAGCTGCGCAGTAAGCCGTGGTTGAAGAAGCGAAAGGGCTAGGGCTCAGGCTGACAAGCGCCGAGAAACTCCTGGAGGCGAGCTCTAGTGGGGTGGTGAGTCTTCAACTCTCCCTGGGTGCTTGTACCAAATACCATAGAGTCATGATCCACATAAAATGGACGACTTTAATTATCATGTAAGTCGATGTGTGTCGCGACCCCCCATCACTATTCTTCAGAATGTGAAGAGAACGGGTTGTCACTCCAGCTCTTCAGGCAAACCTCGACTGTCGTTCGAGGTAGGGGATTGTGAGAAATTGAAAATAACTGAATATTTTATTTCCAAAAAATCGAAATATTACCTGGGAGGACAATTCTTTATATAGAATAAAGGATCAGAGAGAATTTACAATGGATGATGTGTGACTAAATACAACAACCTGGGAGAAGGGAGTTCGGGCGGTTACATACAATAGTAACCGCTCGGACTACAACAATACACAACGTCGGGCGGTTACACAATGAGTAATCGCTCGAACTCTAATACCATCTGAGTAAAACAGCAACATAGGGCTGTTAC
Source organism: Platanthera zijinensis (assembly GCA_039513925.1). Lineage (NCBI taxonomy): Eukaryota > Viridiplantae > Streptophyta > Magnoliopsida > Asparagales > Orchidaceae > Platanthera > Platanthera zijinensis. The sequence goes on from CM077093.1 coordinate 174,665,200, forward strand.
GCCATGAGTAACCTCCCGACCTTAACTTCACTATAATATGCGCTTTAATAGGGTTGGAGCAGTCACCTTCTCCTAATGGCCTGTCTTCTCTTCAAGTTGTTCAAATCTCCGCGTTGTTGATACATAGACATCAAAATCAACTTATATTCACTTAGTAATCTATCAATGAAGCTTAGGCTGGCAACCTGCAATTAATGTTGTAAATATCAGACGTTGGCGATATATCAGATTGAGTTTTTAAATGTCGGATGTTGCAAGTTGGAGACATGTCGAGGATATTTTAAAATGTGTTATTTTCATGTTTTATAAATAAAATTATTATTTTGATGTAAACTAACTATAATTATATGTTATAAAACTAGAAAAATAATATAACAAATAGATTAAAAATAGTCATTTATATTACAAAATAAAATCGAATAGTATCTACAATAAAATATTACTAACAAATACAAAATGATACATTGTAAAATGTATTTAATAACATACAATAATTTTATTTGCTAACAATAAGATTATTGCAAATAAAGAAGATTTAAAAGTTAAAAATCTTTCATTTATTATAAGGCTTTTCAAACTTATAAATTTATATTAAAAACATAAAATAATTAAATTAATACAACAACAACACTCAAGCCTTTATCCCACTATAGTGGGGTCCACTATATGGATCCTTTGTCATCATTGTGCCCTATCTTTTGTCATAATCTCACCAATGCCTAAGTACATGTCTTTCCTTATAGTTTCATTCCAAGTCTTTATTGGTCCACCCCTCCCTCGTTTAACATGCCTAGTGACTAGACTCTCACAACGCCTAACAGGCGCCTCTAATGGTCTCTATAACGGCGAGGGTTGTGTTAGGTAGAGGCCGGTATAAAATTTAGTCACTTTTATGAATATGGATCATTTGAGAAAATAATTAAATTAATAAATGTATTAAATGTTTTCATATTTTTTGCGAAATAAATTTTTTTTGAAATAATTATACAAAATTGGTTGTAACTTGTAAGAAAAAAATGTTAAATAAATAAAAACAATAAGTCTAATCGATTTAAAGATACATAATATAATATATATAAGCGATTTAAACATATGTTGCTAGTTTCTAATATAACATAAAATAAAATAGCAAGTGATATATTCAAATGTCGTGTTGGCCGATATATCGAAAAAAATCAGACATGTCAGCATATATTTTACAAAATGACATAATCGATTTTTTTAGAAAAACATATTGTTTTTCCCTTAAAAATGACATGTCATAAGACAAGTGGGACATGTCGGGGGGTAATTAAAACAATGCTTGCAAGGAGATGAGAAATGGCGAGAGAAGTGAAATCAAATTTTGTGCTTGACCTAATTTTTGGTATTTATACGCACAAGAAAATGATCGTGCGTGCTCGTGCACATAAGGGCGCACGTGGCATGCCTGAAGAACAACAGAGAATGAACCGGAAGGTTGCGAGATGTGTGTGTGTCCGACACAAGCGCGCTCACAGAGCAGTGATTTTCCAAGGAACGAACGTGCAAGGCCAAGAATAGTGCACACATGTGTGTGAAGAAAACGCACGCACACCTACGAATCACAAAATTTTGGGGCATATAACGCGCACATGCCTAAATAGTAAGCGCGCGCGCGTGCTAGAAAAAAAATGCATGCACGCTCCTAGATCACAAAATTTTGGCTCTGAAATATGAATAAATGAATAGTGCGCGTGCGCATATGGGCGCAAGGGCATGCCCACAGAAAATTGTAAATAACCTTCCCGCAACTTGCAAAAGATCCATACCTGCATTAAATACAATCATATACCCCGAATTTGTGCAGTATTATAATTGATGAACATCTCATAAAACTAAGTATAAATTGGGTATATATATCAATGAAATTCATGCATAATGCGGGATGAAAATACCATATAAACAAGAGGTATCAAATACCCCCAAACAAACTGGTCTGTTGTCTCACGTAAACCTAACACACAACAAGGGATAAATGATGACATTCAAAATTTTAACCATTACTTCAAGTAACATTCTAATTCACAAACAATTTTTTCAAAGAAAAATCACTTAAGTCGAGCAAATCATATTGGTGTGAGTTATAGTATCACTTAAGTCAAGCAAAGATAAACAAAGATAAACTTGAACGCTTGATCATCAAAGGGAAATACATTGATTTTAACTTCACAAATTTTGTTTTTCACAATTTTAACTTCATTCAATTTTTTTCATAAATGGGTGATGAATTTTGTCCTCTCACCCTCAAATTTTCTTTTTCAACTATTCTTATTGTTGAGAAATCTTAAAACTTGTATGTATTGTTTGTGTATATAAAAACAAGGAGAGAATACAAATATATAGGAGGAAGAGAGAGGGAATAAATCCTATACAAGTTGTGGGACTAAAGAGGAGAGAACAAAAATGGCCCCAAAAGATGGGTCCAATACATGAGCTATTCTAACACTCCCCCGCAAGCTGGAGCGTACAAATCGTATGCGTCAAGCTTGGACAAGCATTGATAGAAGAGTGCCTTGGAGAGAGCCTTTGTGAGGACATCCGCAACTTGTTCAGATCCTGGGACATGCTTTAGATCAAGCTTTTTCATTTGAACTTTTTCCCGAATGAAGTGACAATCAACTTCAATGTGCTTCGTTCTTTCGTGGAAGATTGGGTTCTTGGCGATATGTATAGTAACTTGGCTATCACAAAGGAGAAGAGCCGGTGACGGTAATTTTACACCCAAATCAGTGAGAAGACTCTCAAGCCATGTCAGTTCTGATACAACAGATGTCATTGCCCTGTATTCTGCCTCAGCTGATGATCAAGCAACGACCGCTTGTTTCTTGCTTCGCCATGTAACCAAATGTCCCCAAAAGTAGGTGCAAAAACCACTAGTAGATCGCCGGTCATCAAGAGAACCAGCATAATCAACATCTGAGTATGCCACCAAAGTTGGAGCAGAAGACGAAGTCCGGTAAACAAGTCCTTGACCAGGGGCTGTTTTAAGGTACCTGAGAATACGTTCAACAGCCTGTAGATGAGATCTTCGAGGATAATGCATGTATAACCTGACAAGACCAACAGCAAAAGAAATATCTGGTCTGGTAACCGTGAGATAGATCAATTTTCCAACGAGTAGGGGATAATATTCAAGATTCTGGAGAAGTAGATCCGAGTCAAATGCCTGGGCGCACAACTTGTGGTTAACATCCATAGGGGGATCACTTGGCTTACAACCTGAAAGACCAGCATCATGAAAAAGGTCAAGACAGTACTTCCGTTGAGATAGAGTAAGCCCATCCGGTCGTCTGGCAACCTCTAGACCCAAGAAATATCGTAGAGGTCCCAGATCTTTTGTCTGAAAGACGGAGTTTAGATGAACTTTGACTGCCTGTATCCCTTGTGAGTCATCTTCTGTAATAATGATATCATCAACGTATACTAACAGAAGGACCGTTCCTGTTGGGTGGTGACGAGTAAAAAGCGAGAAGTCGGTCGAGCTTCGAGTAAAACCAATATCACGGAGGACTTTACTGAATTTTTCAAACCATGCCCGTGGAGATTGTTTGAGACCATACAGAGCCTTTTGAAGGCGGCAGACCTGAGACTCCCCCGTGGTCTCAAACCCGGGTGGTTGTTGCATGTAAACCGTCTCCTGGAGGTCCCCATTTAGGAAAGCATTCTTGATATCCAGTTGAAAGAGGGGTCACTGGCGATGAACAGCGACAGAGATGAGGACTCAAATGGTATTGAGCTTGGCGACCGGAGAGAAAGTTTCCTCATAGTCGAGTCCCTGTTGCTGGGTGAAACCACGAGCCACGAGACGAGCCTTTAGACGGTCAATTGTCACATCCGCAGCATGTTTGATGACAAAGACCCACTTACACCTAACCGGTTTCTGACCCGGAGGAAGGAGAACGACGGTCCATGTCTGGTTGGCCCGGAGTGCAGACATTTCTTCCTCCATGGCTGCCCGCCAGCCCGGATGTTGAAGCGCCTCCTGCACAGAGTTAGGAACAGCAACCGAAGAGAGAGAAGTAACAAATGTGTGGAGAAGGGGAGAAAGGCGATGAAGAGAGACGTAGTTAGCCATAGGATGAGCAGTGGAAGACGGTACCTGATCAGCAGGACGCGGAGTATCTGTGGTAGAGGTCGTCTGCAGAGGGGAAACGGAACTGGGAGGGCGACGAGTGTAGACATGGATATCAGGTGGTTTGGAGGGGGCAGGAGCCGGTGCAGGGGAAACGGGAGATGATGGTGTAGTAGCGGGAATCACCGGGCGTGGGATGGATGGCGGGAGAGGAGGTGGTGTTGGAGGAGTGGGTAAAGGAGCAGGAAAAAACGGTTGTTCTTCCCGGAAGGTAACGTCAGCAGAAACGAAGATCTTGCGAGTAGTTGGAGAGTAACAAACATAGCCCTTCTGGGTGCGTGAATAGCCGACAAAGATGTGTTTAGCCGCCCGGGGATCCAACTTATCCGATGATGGCCCTAGACGGTGGACGTAGCAGATGCTGCCAAAGACACGAGGCAGTAGAGGAAAATCCGGAGTGGAGGGAAACAATAGGCTAAAGGGAGTAGCATAGTGGAGGACGGAGGAAGAGAGACGGGTGATGAGAAAGCAGGCAGTCGAGACCGCAAAGTTCCAATAAGGCTTGGGAACATTCATTTGAAGCATGAGAGAGCGGGCTACATCAAGTAAGTGGCGGTTTTTTCTTTCGGCAACACCGTTTTGCTGGGGCGTATAAGCACAGGAGGTTTGATGTAGAATCCCGAATTCAGAACACAAAGCGGTAAACTCGTGACTGCTATACTCACGAGCATTGTCGGTGCGTAGAATTTTGAGGGTGGTGTGGAATTGTGTGCGGGTTTCGAGGACAAATGCCCGAAAAACACGGGGAAGCTCGGAGCGATCACGAAGTAAGTATAGGCACATAGTGCGAGAGTAATCATCAATAAATGTGATGAAATAGCGAAAACCAGAAATACTTGTAATCTTAAAAGGGCCCCATACATCAGAGTGCACTAAATCAAATGGAGCAGCGCTCCGAGTACAATGCGAAGAAAAAGAAGAACGCGGCTGCTTGCCGAGGATACATGTGTCACACTGAAAAGAAGTAAAAGAAACATCTGGAAGAGCCCGCTCGAGGACCGGCAGAGGAGCATGTCCAAGTCGGCGATGCCATGCGGTGGAAGAGAGCGAAGACAGAATGGTGGGAGAGTCGTCGAGAAGGTAGAGCCCGTCCCGCAGCCGGCCCTTACCAATGGTAGTATGCGTCCGCCGATCCTGTATAACAAAGGAAGAGGAGGTGAATATAACAGAACAATCAAGATCAGTCGTAAGACGTCCAACCGAGAGTAAATTGAACGGAGAACTCGGAACATGAAGAGCCGAGCGAAGGGAGATTGACGGGCTGAGAGGGAGATCTGCCGAGCCGGACACTGGAACCAGCGCCCCATTAGCCACAGTGATAGACTTTGGATAAGGAGAATCCGAGTACTGGGCAGGCCGTTGCGAAGTAATGTGATGAGTGGCACCAGAGTCCACAATCCAACCCAGGCTGGTGGAGAGACAAGCAATACCTGTGTTGGAGACGGAGGCGATGGAGGCAGATGGTGGGTTGAGCAGGCCCTGGAGATGCTGGAGCTGAAGACGGACGGTCTCAAGATCAGGAGGACTGGCGTCAATAACAACAGATGTCGTCGGACGGGGAGGATAACCAATCTATCGGTAGCAGGTCGCCTCAAGATGACCATCTTTCCCACAGAAAGAACACTTAGGCCGACCCCAGCCACCACGGACACGGCCCCGAGAGCCCGATCGTCCCCCCCGAGCAGAAGTAGGAGGGGAAGGCAGGAGCAGGGGGGCCTGCTGAAGAAGGTCCGGGGGGGAAGGAGCAGGTGTATCCGGAGGAGGTGATACACGGAGAATCATGGAGCATACATCAGAGAAAGATGGTGTGTTTGGAGAAGCCAGGACCTGAGCACGAATGCTTTGAAGATGAGATGGAAGACGGACCATTATGATAGCAATGCATGCGGCTTCCTTCTGAGTGCGCTGAGCAGCAAGATCATTTGTGGGCGGCTGATGCTGGATCCAGGCTTCAGCAAGAGTTTTAGCCCAAGCGACAAAAGAGGTCATATCCGAAGCCCCACCAGCGTCGAGAGCAAAGAGGTCAGTTAGTATGTCGTAGAGATGCTGAAGGCTGTCGCAGCCTGAGTATAGGGAATGCAGCTCATCCCACATAGCCTTAGCGGTGTCGTGGTACATAGCCATTTGATAAGGCTCACCATCCAAAGAATTCAGGATCCAAGTCTGGACGCGGCCATCATTGCGGAGCCAATCATCGGTAGTAGGAGACGGAGGTGCCTGAAGAAGGTGAGGCAGAAGGCCCTTGGCCTAAAGAACTGTTGAACTGAGTGCACCCAAGGGATAAAGTTTTTCTTGCCAGAAAGAGAGATGGTAGTCATCCTCAGCTCGTCACGTACTTCAGCAGAGCAAACCGGGCGGTCAGTAGGACAGGCCGGGCGGTCAGTAGGCGGACTGGCCGCCGAGCCAGTGGAGTTACCCGAAGAACCCATGAGCAAATTGCAGAACCAAAGACCAGAGGGAGATCGGCGCGAGAAGAAACGGAGGCCGCACGACAAGGTCACAGCGGGAAGGAAAGGAGATAACCGCGACCAAAATGCAGGAAGGCAATAGTACGCACGGTCACGCCGGACACCAGCGATTTGTTAGATCGCGACCAAAAAATGCGGAAGGAGAGGAGTCCGCACGGTCTTGGTGAACGCAGCAGTGGTTAAAGCGCAGGAAGCCGCGAGAACTCGAGCGGAAAGAAGGGAGAGAGCCTGCAGCGGACAGGAGCAGTCCGCAAGAGAAGGAGCCCGCAGCGGTTAGGATAGAGAAGCACTAGCCCGCAGCGGGGAAGGAATCCGCGAGTAGAGAAGCTCGTGCGGATAGAAGAAGAGACCGCGCGGTCAAGAGGAGGAGAGGAGCTCGCAGCGGAAAGAAAGGAGCTCGCAGAGGATAAGAAGAGACCGCGTGGTTGAAGAACTCAAGCAGCAAGCAACGAAAGAGACCGCAGCGGACAAGAGGAGAGTCCGCAGCGGATAAGAGAGGTGGCCCCCACGGGTCAGAGCAGAAGATGACTATAAAAAGCCCGAGGAGGGTGGAACCACGGAGAAAGAGAGGAGAAGCGTATGCAAAAAGGGCAGTCCACAGAAGTCACGCGGATAAGGAAGAGCGGACAGACCCGCAGGCCGCAAAAGAGGAGCCCGCGGAGAAAGGCGGGTAGGCGGGAAGGCGCAGAGCAACCGGCGGACAGGAAGGAGGGCGGTCTGGGCAGTTAAAAAAGGGGTAACCGCAGGCGTAGGACCGATGCCTCTGATACCATATTGAGAAAGCTCAAAACTTGTATGTATTGCTTGTGTATATAAAAACAAGGAGAGAATACAAATATATAGGAGGAAGAGAGAGGGAATAAATCCTATACAAGTTGTGGGACTAAAGAGGAGAGAACAAAAATAGGCCCAAAAGATGGGCCCAATACATGGGCTATTCTAACACTTATGACATGGCATGCTTCACTAATTGGAAGATAAATAATTTATCAAATCAAAACTCCACGAAATTTTGCCAAAACACGACTAGAATGATAAAGAACTCGGTGCTTAATTGTGATAATAGGACGACAATTTGGCGTTGGTGAGCTTGATCTGGTGGTGCTAAACAAACAAAAATGGTGTAGGCACCAAGTGGTAAGGCAAAGGTAATTGAAATAGGTATTGGTGCAAGCCTCAAACGATCAAAATAATGGCCTAGATCCTAGTTTTAACATAAAACCATTTATGTGGCGTCTCAAGAATAGCATCAGGGTAAGTTCTAGGAATTACGATAGGTTATCCTGATTTCAAATAAGTGGGGAAATCTTTTTAATGCAATCTACCACACTATAACACCAATTACGAACTCTATACTTGGCACATACAAAAAATTAGAATTGAAGTACTTGCAGAATAAAAGTACAGCCCACGCCTTCATTGATTTAACAAGACTTAAAAAGAACATCATATGCAAATAAAGAATGAAATAGAGGCCATGAGAATTAATGATTAGAACTACTAACAAAATCATACAATCCACTAAACCGGACCACTTTTACACAAAACAAAGCAACTAAGCAAGATCTAGGTGTATTCAACTATAACTCTAATTCATAAAAATCAAAAGCTATAACTAAAAAATGGATGCATACAAGGAAATGGATACACAGCTAACCGAATTACCCCCAAATTTACATGAAGCATTCCCTCAGTGCAAAATTAAGGGAAAAGAAAGAGTAATAAGGGAAGAGGTTACCCAACATTGGAGATTCGCATATGAAACAAGAAGTGCAGGAAAACATGGAGAAATCTACTTCCACCAATCAAATAGGCGAATACCTATAGAACTTATCATCAAAATATGCCGTTAATGTATTATTAAATAAACTAGACGATAGTATTGTAATAGCAATGATAATAGAAGAAACAATAAAATAGATACTCGAGAACATAATATCATCACATACAAAATCACTGACATCCCGGCTCATCACATAAAAGAGTCAAGGACAAAAACAAAAGAAAAATAGAAAAGAAAGCATCAATCGAGAGGCCCACCAGAAGATGGATCCCTTGCAAGATCCTCAGGAGGGGCAGGTTCTCCAAAAAGTCTCGCGAGAACATAACCATATGTCTCCCAAGTCTCTGTAGATAATTTGTCACAAAATCCACTTGCGTGCACAGGTAGTCAAGATGACGCGACGCGACCTAAAATACCTCGAAAGATCTCCTCCCATAGAATGCTTCCTCTCTCTGCTCTTGAGGCCTATGCTGCAGCCTACTCGTTCTACTCACGACTATGCATCTGAACATCCTCCTCTTCTAACACTTCCTCAAAGACCTCTCTCCGCGCCCATGCTCCTCTCCTAGCTTCCTGACCACCTCCACCCTCATGTACGACTAGAGAATATTTTGGCCCTGGCCCCGGAGGGTTGTGCCGCACAAGTCCGGTCAACACCAATGTAGTGTAGGATATCATATTGGGAGACAAAACAGTCTGCATGGTTGGGAGAGCATACCGCAGCTAAATAGAACGGACCACCCTAGAGATATATTGCACAACCGCAATCTGCATCACATGCACGTTTTCAGTCTGTTGAAGGAGAAATTGCGCCACCATGAGTTCCAAGTTGAGGGGGCACGACAATCCATGTTATAAAGGTATAACAGATCATGTCTCCCCGCAACATGAGTGCACATGTTGCGCGCTACAATAGTGTATTTGATAACATTGTGCATGTAATGGAGCTCGGGTCATCGCAACGTCGATTTCCGAGGAAAATCCGCAAAAAATCGATAGAAAGAGCGGATCACGCTGCCCGACCGCGGCCTCGACTGAGCAGTTTGGTCCGCGCGATCAGCCACGCCAAACGCACCCAACATAAAAACAATTAGTTGTCAATGGACAAACCCAGGATCTATATTAAGTAAACAAGACTGCAGGAGTATCCCGTTGTGGGACTATAATCTAAATATAATTTATTTGCCTAGTGGCTAACATCTCACAACACCTAACATGTGCTTCTAATGGTCTCCTTTGTACATGTATGAACCATCTTAATCGAGCTTCTCCCATCTTCTCTACAATTGGTGTCACTTCCATCTTATCCTTGATATATTCATTCCTAATTTTATCCACTCACGTGTGTCCACACACCCACCTAAGCATTCCCATCTCCGCAACTCCCATTTTGTGCTCATGTACACAATTTACTACCAAACACTCGTAATAGTAGAGCATCGTTGGTTCTTGTTAGAGAAGCCCATTTGACAAAGACACATTATGGCCCATTATGTATTTTTATTGTTATTTCTCTCTCTTCTCTTTAGTCCCACATCATGTATAGGACCTTCCTCTCTCTTTCTCCCTCCTATAAATATGTACTCATTCTTCGTATTTGATATAAGTGAACAGACATAAAAGGTTCCTCTTTTCTCCTACAGTTCTCATAAGAAAAGAGAGTATAAATAAATAGATCAAACGTTCCAATTGTCAGATGCACATAATATATACTAGTCGATGCATAGGGAGCAAGCTAAACGGGCATGTTTGTGTGGATGGTAGCGGTACGAGATGAATACATAATAATGCTTTTGAATGGAGCTCTCTCTCTTCTTGCAAATGGAATCAGGCATAAAAAGACATTTTTTCGGGAATTCATGTTTTCGCATCGAGGCTATTCAAATGGGCAAAAAAAGTGTTTGCATTTTCTGAAAAATGAAAGAAAAAACACCCAAACCAACAGAGCCTAAGAAGAATATGACACACAAACAGGAAAGAAATGTGTTCATATTGTCATTTATTTTACTTCATCTATTCAACATAACCACAATGGAATGAAATCTAAAAAAACAAACAAATAAACTGCATGTAAGATTTGAGGAGCATCTGAGATAATCAATGAGGAAAAGTAATCGACCTTCATTGTAATCCTGCAGAATTTTTTGCTTCGATTCCATCATGTTTTTCAGCGATATGCTCGTCTCAGTGTACCTGCACTCCAATTCGCGCAGGTACTTGTTCCTCACCTCCATTTTTTTGGCAAGCGCGGCCACCACCATGCCATTTTCCACAGCTTCATCCTCGGTCACATCAGCCACAGTCTTCAGCGCCCCGTGCGTCTGCAGAATGCTAGCAATCAGGGTGCCGGAGTTATAGTCATCGTCACGGGCAATCCATCCATGAATACCAGTGAAGCTCGAACCTTTCCTTTCACTCCACTCCTTCTTGCCCAAAAGCTTTACTTTAAAGTGGTTCTCAAAAGACATTGCGTCCTTGAATCCTCTCCAATCCTTATTAAACAAAATGACAGCCTCGCCTTTCCCTGATTCGCAATCTCTCTCAGGGGAGACAATGACATGTATGGGATTGAACTCTGAGAATTGCTGTTCGAGAGGAGTTCCGGTGTTTTCCTCCGTAGGAAAATTGACAACAATTCCCGCCCACGGCCACACGAACAGCTCAACTAAACCTGAATTGGAGCCGGGTCCGGCCGGATCGGCGGCCGGAGGAGGAGGAGGAGCAGCAGAAGAAGGGTCGTCGGGGAAGCCGAGGTCAATTTGGAGGAATCGGGCAAACCCAAGGTGGTTGGCCTTCTCCTTGGCCTTGCGGGAGGTGGAGGAACCTCTTCCAACGGCGTGCTGAAGGAGATCTTTGTAGCGATAATCCTGCTTCTTCTTGCCGGCGCAGAAAGGGCAGCGAAGGGTGCCGTCGGAGTTTAAGATTCGGTAATTTCCGGTCTTCAGCATCAAGTAGGCTTTCTCGGCGTAATCTTCTAACTCCGAGTCGCTGAATTCTGAATCCTGATCCGAAGAGTCGTCGTCCGCCATTAACTGAAGCTCAATAAGCTTGCAGTGCTTGCGGGATTCGAACACTGCGGGTTTAGGGTTTTTGAAGCTCTACATAAATGATCCGTGAAGAACAGTGCTAGATAGTTACGGTGAGATTCGCCGTCACACTGTCGCGGAAAATTTTTTGACCACCAAAAATGAAATTGTCAAAATGTACTGCAGGATGCATATTGTCAAGAAAATTCACTTTAGGAGGTGCATTTTGTCAATTTTAAATTTTTGAAGTGCATTTTGTCAAAAGCCGATATTTTCATGGTGCACTTTACCGTGATCTTATTTTTTGCCTGTACGCCAGAAAATACAGCTGCAAAATTTTAGGTGTGTTTCTCTCACCTAAAATCAGAGTGGGGGAGCGCATCAAACCGTTGATACTTGTAAAAACAACGGTTTTGATCGAAATACTGACAGTATTTTTTTCAATACTACAGTATTCCGCAAAAACAACTAAACTGTTGGATATCGAATCATACGGCCATATTTAATCCTCCACCTAAAACTAAGTGGAGGAACGCACCTAAATTTTTTTCCATGATTTGTGACGTAAATTATTCGTTTAAAAATATGACCGTATTTTTCAAATATGATCGTATTGAAAAGTGATTGCAGTAAAGAGAAAAAAAAATTGTGTGTATGCGTGCCTATTTTCACTCTTGCGTTAGCAAATACAGACGTATACACTGTGATTTCAACAGCGTAAATTATTGACTTAAAAATATGATCATATTTCTCAAATACTACCGCATTGAAAAGTGATCGCAGTACAGACCAAAAGTGGTAGGTAGTTATGATGTGATTCTTCGCCACACTGGAAAAAAATTGGTGCGTGTCCGCACCTATTTTCACTCTTGCGTTAGCAAATACAGATGCATGAACTGTGATTTTAACGGCGTAGATTATTGGCTCAAAAATATGACTGTATTCGCAACACATCAAAAAAATCTACCCCGTTGAAATCGGGGATCATACGGCCGTATTTAATCCTCCACCTAAAACTAAGTGGAGGAACGCACCTAAATTTTTTTCCATGATTTGTGACGTAAATTATTCGTTTAAAAATATGATCGTATTTTTCAAATGCGGACGTATTGAAAAGTGATTGCAGTACAGATCAAGAGTGGTAGTTAGTTACGGTGTGATTCGGCGTCACACAGTGGGGGAAAAAAATTGTGTGCGCGCGCGCCTATTTTCACTCTTGCGTTAGCAAATACAGACGTATACACTGTGATTTCAACGGTGTAGATTATTGGCTCAGAAATATGGCCATATTTCTCAAATACTGCCGCATTGAAAAGTGATCGCAGTACAGACCAAAAGTGGTAGGTAGTATGATGCGATTCGCCGTCACATTGTGGGAAAAAAGATTTGGTGTGTATGCGCACCTATTTTCACTCTTGCGTTAGCAAATACAGGTGCATGAACTGTGATTTCAACGACGTAGATTCTTGGCTCAAAAATATGACTGTATTTGAGGATCATATTTCTCAAACATGATTGTGATTTCAACTGTATTTGAGGATCATATTTCTCAAATACGGTCATATTGAAAGTTGATCGCAGTACCTATCAAAAAAATCTACGTCGTTGAAATCGGAGATCATGCGGCAGTATTTACTCATGCACGAGTGATAGGTACGCATACTGATCAAAAAAAATTCCGTATAGTGAGTCTGTAAATTATGTAGAGGGGTGCAAATAAAGTCCGGGTCCGATTGCCTGGTCTGTTCAGATCTGGGCTCCATTAGGCATGGGTCTGGTTGCAAATACGTCTATTTTTGCAAGGGGCCAACCTGCCCGGGCACCGGGTAAAAATTTGATGTTCGGTGATTGATGCACGACAAGAGTATCGTCCGCGAGTAATAAAGTGTGACTTTCACTCTCGGGAATTATCGTATCCACGGGGAGCTTGAAATAGTAGTATCTATTCATATTCGTGTCATTAGCAGGTTAAAAATTTTCCGGAATCCGAGAAATGTCATCACCAACCTCCTAATTTTTGTCTTCTCTTCTAAAGCTTTCATTAAATTTCTTCAATCTTGTTGGCAACCCCCACAAAGTATTTTGAACTATATTTATGAGTGCTAAATATGCCTTTAAATTTGAGTATTGCTTTATATTTTACAATAAATTTTAACACTCACTTTTTGATTCCTATATTTGGAGATAATTTTGATCATATATGATTATGTAGTGTAATCACACATCTAATTGTTATACACGACTAAATTGCCTACATATCGTTCGTGCACTTTGATGGGCTTCACACTGAACCTTCTAAGTTAAATAGGAGCTTGACCAAAGACACGTAAAAGAGCCAACTGCACCAAACAAGCCCGCACACGAGCGCCACACGCAAGCGTGCACGCAAGGACCTAGTGTGTCTCCAGGCACCTTTCGTCGTCGGCCATCTACGGCCGACGCCGCCTCCAGGCACCTTTCCCGGGCAGCCCGAACTACCCGAGGCGAAGGGGGCACTCTCGTCATTTTGACAAAAAATAGTGATCCAGGTGATCAAAATGGAGCAACGTCGTTCGCCAGCACAAATCACTCTCTGGTGCAAATTACCAGTGTCACCCTCCAGAAAAATATAAATATGTCTCAGGCCTTCATTTGAAGACAAGCAACTCCAGAGGCAAGAGAGAACTATGAGGTTTTCCGGCGAGGTCGTGGACTTAGACCGATTCTCCACTCAGAAATTCTCTCCACTCTCCTCCTTGCGCTCTGGCTCCAGCACGCCCAAGTCACATGAACCGCCTCCGCGAGAGCGCTCCCATCAAGACTCTGCATCAACGAGAGCGCCCCCACCAAGACTTTCGTGGACTTCGAGAATTTTCCAGCTGGAACACTCCCACCCAGGTTCCGTGAGCTCAACAACTTTCCAAGGCCGGAGCACTTCAATCGAGGCTCCGAGGACTTAGCCGTTTTTCCTCATTTTCTGCACTTGTAACGGAGTAGCGACCTGTTGTCCTCCAAGATCAAATCAAACTCTGTAAAATTCAAAAAAAACAAGTGAATTTTGGCTCTGCACAGTTCTAACCACGTGGTTTTTCACCATTTCTTGGTTTTTCCAAGTAAAAAACCCTCATTGTCATTTATTGCGGTTTATTTTGACTATTTGCATGCCCGGTCCGATTCCCAGCTAAGGCGGTCCAATTTCTCCGGACCAGTGAAAGACCGGGAGACCCTCAACAGTTTGGCGCCGTCTGTGGGAAAGTGTTCTCAGAAGCTCTGTCAAGTCTCAGCATTCCTCCAGCCCGCAACAATGACAAAGGGAAGCGCATACCCCGCAGTCCAATTAGCTCACGAATAGTCTAGTGATCAAGCATCCAACGGCTCGCCCGTTAGCCCCATGCCACATCTCGATGAGATTGTTATCACATTGACATCATCAATGGAGGAGTGGATGCGTCAAATTGAAGATCATCAGGCTCGAACGCTCGCCCTAATAAGGAACTCAGAGACTCCTAAGCCCCTAGGGGCACCTCCCACGCTCACAAACCATGGATCGCCCCCTTCAGGCCGCCACTCGCTCGGCAAAGTCGCTCATATTGCATGCCACGAACGGACCTGGGGGGCACATGTCGATGGAAGCATCTCACCCAAGGAATCTCTTCTCCAGCCAAAGTGAAGGGTAAAGCAGTGCTTGCAAGCCAAACAAGCAGGTTCTTTGCCAACATTGCCGCTCAAAATCTTAACATCGTCAGGGCTTGCCCCCTCGCTATTGCACCCAGATCGAGTATTTACACTCTCCGACAATCAACTCATACCCGGGCTAGGTCGCGCAACCAGATTGAGTACCTACATTCTCCGGTGGTCGAATTGAGTATTTACATTCTCTGTCGTTACTGCAGACCATCGCCATGCCATCGCCAGGGCCTGCCCCCTCGCAATTGCACCCGGATCGAGTATATGCTAAACAGGCGATTGCCCAATTCACGGGGCTCTGAAAACCCCAACACAGGGGAAAATTCCCGCTCCTTCCTCTTTTGGCGGCGACAACGATCGGAGAGCTAATTCCACATCTTCGGTAAGCCGCAAGGGTTCCTGATGTATCTGAAAAGGGTGTTCCCGTGACAATGGTCTATCCGAGCCTCGAACGCGAGTCAACTCTAGTTGCTATGAATCTCCACACGCTCCCCACCATCGGAGCGGACATCGTACCAATCTCGGAAACACTCCAAAGGAAGTCTCCTGCCATGCTCATGGAAGAAAACAACCATACCCATAAGGCGCACTACTCCCAACGAGGTAAACTGGTAGATCGGCACCCCGCAAAATTTCAAGATCTCGATCACTTCCTCGCAAGGCGGAAATCGGAAGTCTAATCTCAAAGTACACTTGCAGACCATTAGCCAGCCTCAGGGGGGATTTTGCACTCTCTCCTCGGCATGCAGAATTTTCACCTCCAAATTAGCAGGTAGCCCAAACCTCTTTCTCCAAATGACAATTTGGTCCTCAGTAAGAGAGGAGTGCAGACGCAGTGGTCTCGTGGTACACTTCGAGCCCTGTCACCAGAAAGGAAAAGTCAGATGGAATATGAAATCACGCCACGCACAGTAAAATTAAAGGGTAGGCCCCCTTGAAGCAAGCCGGAGGGCGCCCCCGCGAATGCGCACGCGCAAAGCATAACACCTACGGGCCCCGCACAACAGAGCACGTGTGTGCAAGCGCACAAGCACGCGCACAGTCCGGTACGCGTGCGCCCACGCGCACACGGCCAGGCACGCGCACACTCATATGCGAGCGCGGCCAGGCACGCACGTGCACCTGCACGCGCGCGGCCTGATGCACGCGAGCGTGCATCTAGGCACACGTGTGCGG
The DNA here is from genome assembly GCA_039513925.1 of Platanthera zijinensis. Classification (NCBI taxonomy): domain Eukaryota; kingdom Viridiplantae; phylum Streptophyta; class Magnoliopsida; order Asparagales; family Orchidaceae; genus Platanthera; species Platanthera zijinensis. The sequence continues at coordinate 174,681,472 of CM077093.1, forward strand.
CCTGGTGTGCGTCACCCAGGTGCGCGAGCACCTAAATGGGCATGCCCCGGGTGCGCGTGCACCCAGGTGCGTACGCACCCAGGCACGCGCGCGCCCGCGCCCGCGCGACCTGGTGCGCCCGCGCGTGCCCGCGGCCTGGTGCGCGTGCGCGCGTCCGCGCACGCAAACTTGTGCGCCCGCGCGTGCGGGCGCCCAACGCGCGCGCGGTCAGGGATGCACGCGCTACCAGATGCGCGCACCCACACGGCTCGGTCAGCGCGCCTCCTCGCGTGCCCGCGCATTGGCTGCCACTGCGCCGCCCGACCCTGGGGACGCCAGGAGTCCCCCTTTTTTGGGCACGCTGGCGTTTCCTCTAGCCGTCCTCTCTCCCCCAGAAATCTTTTAACATATCGTTACCTGGGCTTGCCGGGCGCCATTCTCTGATGTTTCTGGTCTTTCGCCGGTCGCCGTCATGGTCGAAGAGAATGGAGGAAAATCTTTGTTCTCTTGCTTGTGCCAACCTCCGAACACAAAGGATTTATGGGATAATTGATGGGGATAAAGCCCCATTTAAAGCCTTAGGGGTGCATTTAACCACTCTTCCCCCATGATTTCTCCTATTATGGAGATCATGGGTTTGACCGGTCAACCCACTCCCCATGATCTCCTCCACAATAGGAGGATCATGGGGGCCACCCATTCAATAACTACCGTCATCGTCGGCCGCCGCCGGCCGCCGGCCGCCGGCCGCCTGCCGCCGCCGCCGGCCACCGGCCGCCACCCGCCATCGCCTAGCTGTCAGGCTGCCGTCGTTTGCCGGTTGGCCACCGTCCGATCACTACATGGCCTCCATCGCCGTCCTATCTGCAGGTAACCACCCACTAACCACCAGGTTAGTGGGGGACGCCCACCATAACACCTCCGGGAGGCTATAAAAGGAGCCTCAGTTCTCCCCATTTCTCACCTTTTTGCTCCCCCAGTCTTCTTCTTCCTCAGGCTAGAGCTCTGCCGAACTCCTCTCTCGGGTCATCTTCAAGCCACATACGAGCCAGAGGAACGCCCAAGTCCCCAAGTGCGCAGAGAAGGGAAGAAGACGACCATCACCAGCACTCAAGCACATTAGTCACCAAGAAGCATCCAACACTCTCTCAGCGCAGCCTGTTGCCCGTTGCGAGTCAGAAATTCTCTCTCACCACCAAGTTGTAACGAGGAGCGGCCTATCGCCCTCGATTCTCCGAGCATAATTGTAACCGCAAGCTGATAGTGGACTTTGACCGACACAGATCCGGTCGCGTGATTTTTTACCCAGTTGAGATGTTTTTCCACGTTAAAACCTCTTGTGACAACATTCTATTTTCATTGATTGTGTGTGCGCTCAGCCATCCCGAGAGCTAAGATGGTCTAGTTTATTCCGGTCTGATCGGGAGGCTGAGTTAGTCCTCAACAGACATTTTTATATAAATATTAATGTTTTGATGATTTATGTCTACTTGCATTTACTGTGTTTTTTCCCTATGTTCTTATTTATGATTTTTTTTATGTGCAATTCACCTTAGTATATAGGGTTTTGACTTCTTCAAATCAATGATATTGTAGATATAATACCCAACAGAGATGATAGCCGTCGGTCTTGGAGGAGATGGTGTTTGCCGGTCTTGGAAGAGATGATGTGGTGCGAGCGTGACGACGAAGGCTTGCGGTGGTGCAGTGGCCTTGACAGAGTTTCTCTCCGGCGGTATGGGTGTTGCGGCGAAGGCTTGCGGGAGTGCAGTGGCCTTGATGATGTTTCTCTCTGGTGGTGCGGCTTGGTGTTGATGGCGTGCGCGAGTGCAGTTGGCCTCGACGATGCTTCTCCGATGGTGGCTGGTGGTTAGGTCGTCATTTGACGACGAAGGTTTCTGGTGAACCTTGTACGTCTGATGTGCTACTGGATTGCAGTTCAGATTATTCCCTCTCTCGCGCGGATCGAACGAGTTCGGCACTTACGTGGTGTATTCTATAACAGACATCTGTACATTTCTTCAAGTATTATTATTGCAATTGTAATATTTATATATTCATTGTTTCTGTTCAGATTTATGCGCGTGTATATCATGTATTAAATTTGATTGCACATAGGAGATACTTTTTGAATTATATCCCAACACAAGATTCCTACTTCTGTGTCCTACTACGGGGCAGTAGCGCGCACCTATCACTGGCGGTAGCTTTCAATTTCGGGACATGCGCCAAAATGCATTTAAATTAAAGTACTAGTAAGAGCAAAGAGGCAACCATGTAAAGAAGTTAGTGTGACATGCTAACACATACGACAATGCGGTTGGTGTTGCCTGAAATGAAGAATGGCTAAGATAAAGAAACTTGCTTATCATGTATGCTCGAGCCTCATGGCAAAAGGTTTCCTTAAAGGATGCCACTCAATGGTGGGATTTATCGTCGGCGTTAAGTCGCAAAGTATTTAAAGACCAATTCACTTCTTCCACAATGAACGACAACGAACGACGACAGCACCAACATTCCGAATTATTTATAAAATCATTGGACAAATACAAATATCAAAATGAGAACTTGAAGGAGAAGTGCATCAATGATTATTCTACGAAGGACGAACGCATCAACAACGATGGTTTTTCTTGCGCTTTCGTCAACACCTTCAGACGTTCTTCATAGGGAGTTCTACTGTATATTTTACATCTCATATCATTTATAGTATCTTCTTTTGGCTACCTTATTTTTCTTGCATCGGAAGAGGAATTCGCTAGTGTTGGCGACTAGGTCCGTGAGTGACTTTGGGATAATTCGGGCGTGTTGGCGACTAGATCCATGTGCGACTTAGGGAAAAAAAATTTCTTGTATGTGAGGAGATTAGATCTAGGGAATAGCTTTAGGGGGCAGGCCCGAGGCCTATCTGTGGGAAGATAGGCTACGACCAACTAATTCTTATGGTGAAAAGTACTCAGCATAAAAAAGACAATAGCAAACATTGTCGCCAAGGTTTTTAGCGTCGTAGAAATTAAAGCTTATACTTTGATGAATATAATATAAAATCATGTCCTCGGCATCCCGCGACGGGGGTTGGTTGTTGTGCTAAAATGACCGTAGGACGGTTAATATAGCATAAGATCCTCCTTGACCTTCCCCGTTCCCCAGAACTCGCATATCATTTGATTCTGAAATGTTATGGGAATCTCCGCAATGTAACACGGCCAACTTTTCAAGCAATGCAAAAATTAGTTTTTTTTTTTTTGCCTACTTTGCCTCCTATTTTTGTGGTCGCTCGCGAACTTTGTGAACCAAGACCTTTTCCCTTTGCATGACAAGATCTGGGCTCCTACTTTTGAGCAAATATCGCGTTGCTACAACGAGGTTGTCGGTTACATTTGAAATTCTGGATTTACCCCTCCGCCAACTGTTCTCTTCCCGCCTGTTTCGGATTATATATACATATAAAATTCTAGATGTCACCGCCGCCGGCAAAACCGGTGGCCACCTGGACCCCGCCGCCGGCAGAACCGGTGGCCACCTGGACCCCACTGAAGGGGGTAGGCCGAAGGCGGTTCGGCGGGGCCACCACCGCCGGCTAAGAACCTCGTAGAATAATAAACATAAGCATGAAAATAACATAAATATTAAAATAATATAAATGATAATTTAAAATATAATTAAACTATATTATATCAATTAATTTATAACAAATTTAATTATTTTAACATAATTGATACGTTATTATTATTATTTGATAAAATCAAAGGAGTGCTTGCCTCTATTTTCTTCCACGTGGCTTCTCATGAACAAAGCCGCCCTTTTTGTCCAAAAAAATAAAATTAAATAAACTAACTCAATATTTTCAGTAACATGTGAGTATTGTTAATACTAGGATCGAAAGCTTGACTATTTCTTTTAAAAAAAAATAATCCAAAAAAAAACATTGGAGGGTTGTTTATTAATTTTTGCTAAAATATTTTGTCTTTAATTTTGTTATTAAACAAAGACGTTATTTCAATAGCTGTTTTTTATGTTGTAGGAGCCGGTTTTTTCTTTTCGGCCTCGTCCTGTCGAAGAATTTTTTGATACGTCCAATGTTCGCTCCTCTATGTGCGTCAATAAGGCTCCGTTTGGCTTTTATCCCGCTATAATGGGGTCGGCTCTATGGATCCTTTGTAGCCATTGTGCCCTATCTTTTGTCATAATCGATCTCACTAATGCCTTATAAGTACTCCATATCTTTCTTTATAGTTTTATTCAAAGTCTTTATTGATCTACCCCTCCCTCGTCTAACATGCCTCGCGACTAGACTCTCATAACGTCTAACAGGTGCCACTAAATGACGGCGGTCATGAAAATGAGAGTTAAATTATCATTCGCTAACGCCCACCTAAGAAACTTCATCTACTTTTATGTTCAAACGGATGATGTTTGTAATTAGGTGACCTTAAGGAACGAATGACGGTTTAACTTATGTGTTTACGACCTCCATTGCCATGCCAAACGGATCCTAAATCATTTTTTTAACTTCAAATATATATTTATATTTAAAAATGTCATAAATATTAATGTTCGTATTTTCAAGCTAATTTTAAGTACCATATTAATCATATTCCAATTATAATGAAAAAAATACGGCCGTAAAATCATGCAGTTCGGCCGTAAAATGACATAACGATTGTATTTTAATTTTCCGATGGTAATGTCATTTTACAAATATAATTTTTTCAGTTATAATCAAAATATGAGTAATACAGTACTTAAAATGTGCATAAAAAATACGAACATTAATATTTTGTGCATTTATTTTGTTATAAGTCCAAAAATTGTGATTTAGGACATAAAAATCAACTTGACGCACATAAATGAGTGAACGCGGGACGCACAAAAAAAAGGCCATTGTTAACCGCAACCCGTTATTCGCTAGTCGCACCCCAAAATCTCATAACGTTTCGCGGCTTTTCGAAATACGCCTTATACATGCAATTTCAGGAAAAGTGTTCAACACGAAAGTTGTAGATCTCGTTGAACACTTTTCCTGAAATTGCATGTACAAGGCGTATTTCTGAAAGGCGCAAAACCTGGGCATATTTCCAAAGTACGTCTTGTACATGCATTTTTAGGAAAAGTGATAAACACAAAAGTTGTAGATCTCGACGATATCTACAACTTTCGTGTTGAGCACTTTTTCTAAAATTGCATGCCCAAGACGTATTTCGAAAAGGGACAACAAATTATGAGATTTTGGAGTGCGACTAGCCAATAACAGATTGCGGTTAGCCAAAAAAAATTCCCTCATCCGGGGCAAAAATGGGTCCCGCCGTGAACAGTCTGATCTGCGCATAACAATTTTGCGAGCGGGGCCCACTCATCCAAAAGAAAACGGCCCCTTTACTTATTAAAAGCGAACATAGCTTGACAACTTCATTAGAGTTGAGAGTCTTTCTTCTTCTTCTTGTAAACCATGCTTCGGTTTTTCGAGCCGGAAATAGACACGTGGTTGCCGGCGGCGGCCACCCCTCCCCTCCCGCCGCGCCGTTACATCACCACCGTTGACCCGAGTCTCCCAGCTGATCAGGAGTTTCGCCTCAGTCAATTAAATAGCGATGCGCCGGCCATGCCTGGGGCCGCCGCCGGCAGGCGATTCCGGCCTTCGGCCCTTGCAACGGTGGATCTTGTCAAAGGACGGTGGTTTCCGGCCGCACCGCCGCCGGAAAACACCGGATCTCGCTCCTCAAGCCCAAACACTTCCGCCTCTTCCGTCGACTCCATGTGCGTGCGTTAATATTAATTACCCAAAACTAAAGATTTAATCTTTATTAACTTATTATAACTTTAATTAATCCATAATTAAAAAGTTAATTTCTTGATGAATATTCTTAATTTGCTGCAGGAATAGTAATTGCTGCATGAGTATTTCATGGCCGAATAGAGTTGCTAATTTCAGCTTAGAATCACGGCCTTCAGATCCTCAACTCATCTCACTCTTCCAAGGTTCTAATTATTAATATAATTATTATTTTTTATATAATTAATTAGTTACTGGATTAATTAATCATAGATTAATTTTGTTTGATAAATAATTTCTCATAATTAATTGCTATTAAATTAGCTGAAATATTCCTTAAATCAAATTCATTTTGCACTCACATGAGCAGAATGAGGGTGCGTTTGGCGCGGCTTATTGCAGCTTATTTGCTCCCGCGAGGTTGGACAAAAATGTCATTGTCATAGAATGTATGTTTGATATCACAAATGTTACAAAAAAGAAACTAATTTGAGGCATAAGATTCTGATATGATAATGACATTTTTGTCCAACCACACCGGAGTAAATAAGTCGCGATAAGCTGTGTCAAACACAGCCTTAGGCTATATTTGGTTTGACGGTGGTAGGAGGGAGGTGGGGCTGGAAAAACAGGTTTTTTTGGGGGTTTACTTCTTGTTGTGGGTCCAAACATGACAAGCGGAGATGGAGAACCGTTTGTATTGCCGCTGTCCGACAGCGTTTCTCATAAACGCGGAGCAAAAACGCGGAACAAAATGAACCCTTATATTAATTATATATATATATCATAATATTTTTATCTAGTAATTAAATGATATTTATTTTATCTAATTAAGTGTAAATTAAAATTCATATGAGAAAATTAAACTACTAACAAGTGTTTTAATTTATCGCATTTGATTGATGTCATTTGGAGTCATGCACCTTCTCACCAAATGTCCAACACACATCTCTACCTACTATGCAAGAAGCGCTGAGTGTCTTGCTAGAACCTTCAGATGACTTCATTCTATAAAAAAAATTATAATTTTTTTGAACAAATTAAAAAAATCCGCAAAATTGGGCCGACATGTCGGTCGCATGAATACTGAAAAACACTAACCATAATTGTCAAATATATGCGGTGATCGATAACGTATCGTTTCCCCCTCAAAACTAACATGTCAGCCGCACTTGACTATTGCATACAAAAATATTGCATCAGCGTTTCTAATTTCCTAGATCCGCCACTGATTAATGTCGCAGGAGGAGGAGAGGGATGCTATTCTTCGAAGCCTGTGAATTATGCTAGAAAAAACCAACACGAGGTTAGCGAAAATTTGTTAATGATTAAAACAATATATTATTGAATTATGAATATAACTTAATTGAATTTGGTTTAATTCCATGTGCTAATTGCATCTTAATTAATTTAATGTTGCTTAATTTGTAGTGCATGGTGGATTGGAAAAAGAAACGAAGGGCAATTAATACTATGGAAGCTGCTGCAAGAGAGAGTAAGAAACAGAAGGGTGGTGGTGTTAATTTTCTACCATTAATTAATTCCACTTCATCTCCACCGTCCAAAATGTTGCCAGCTCATCAGGAAATCTTTAAGGTACTTAATTAATTCGCTAATGACTATATATAATTAACTATATGAGCATGCTGGTTAAAACTGTTAATGTATATTCGGATATATAACGGGTTCGGAAGCTTATTTACAGACAGGCTTTTGAAAAACCGGAACGGACGGGCTGGACCGGGCACCTAGCCGGTCCGGTCCATGTAGAAGAACAGGAATAGCTTTGAACCGCCCGAAAACCGGGGAACCGGGCGGGCCGATCGGGAACCCGGAAACCGTGGGCGGTTAAGTTTCCCGAAACCGGGCGGGTAAAAATCCGAATTTAAAATGAAATTGTTAGGATTTGAACCCAGAACCTATTAATAAAATCTAAATACATCATCCACTAGGCCAAAATAACTTTGTTAAAAACACAAGAACTATATTATATATATAATATATCTATTCATATTTATTAGTAAAATACATCTAACATTATTCATATATTATCATAATATAACGATGATAAATAACAATATATATGCAAATATTTATTATAATATTAATTTTTTTTATTTTAATATATATATATATATATACAAATAACGGACAAACGGTTCGACCCCGGTCCGACCGGTCCAACCGGTTGGACTTTGAACCTTTGAACTCACCGGTTCGATCTCCGATCCGGTTCTCAAAACCTTGATTACAGGTCGTTTCGGATACTGAGATATTTGATACCCGTATTAAACTTAGGGTTTGTCTATAAAACCCAAGCTGGGGGCAACAGGGAGGGGGTTCCATTTTGACCACCACCAGGGATGCTTCGAGCGACCTAACAAAAACTTGGTAGAGCATAGGATTTGTTCAAAAACCATTTGAGCTAAGGCTCCCTTTGGTACAACGGTGGTGGTCATGAACACGGTGTCATCGTCGTTTGTGAACTGTCGACCGATAAAGAAAAAGAGGAGATCGATTGAAAGAAAAGTGATTGTAGTCATTCGTTTGTTGTGCCAACATGAGACGGGCCTTCCACTTCACAATATCACGAGAAGGAGCTAGAGCCTAGAACCTTTAGCAACACTTAATCAATGTTGCATAAAACTGCAAACTGTTGTTAAAACGTAGATAACTGTTGACACAGAGTACTGCTTATTATACCTGCGTTACCAACAAATAAATGCAACAATTTTCATAATTTTAGGCAACACTATATAAAAACTATTGTCTATACCTTTGAAATAGACAACAGTTCTTTGATAGGCCTATATTTTGAAAGCTATTTTATTAGAGAAAAATAATTAAAACCTCCAAATGGAATAATTAGAGAAGCAGGCTAGGGTTGACCTTATAGCTTCTTCCCTAATTTATCATTTATTCTAATATACTTTAAATGGGTGATGTTGTAAGCGGAATGTTTTTGGCTATATGCAGTCCATGGATAAATGCACATCAATTTATAAATTCATAAAAAGCTGTGAACCCGCATAGGTCTTGGCCTGCACATAACTGTTATGAAATTGCACGACCTGCATATAGCCGAAGTCGGCGCCTGCATATACTTATTGCTTAAATTATAATTGAGTTGTAATTAAATATGTATTGTTTTATATGTGAAGGGGTCTCTTCAAGTTATGAGTAAGAGCATGAAAATAGGGGAGAAGGTCACTGCTCTCCAGCAGCTAGTCTCTCCATTTGGAAAGGTATATTACTACTACTACAATTAATTATTATCTCCAAAATAAATAAATAAATAAATATATATATATATATACTATTAAATAAATTTTTTAATAGATTTTTTATTGGATAATACTATACTCACCTAAAAATCATACCAAAAAATCACAAAAAAGTGGGTCTCACTCAACATAAAAACACCCAACCTCCTTATTTCCCTAACTTTGCAAACCTAACTACAGTAGTCGGGTGTTTTTGTGCTGACTGGGGCCCATATTTTTTGGTATGTTTTAGTTGAATATAATATTATCTTTTTTTATTATCTATAATTAATTAACTCAAAATTAATCTGAATTTTTAATTTCAGACGGATACCTCATCTGTGCTTCATGAGGCTGCGATTTACATCAATACACTGCACGAACAGATTAGGGTATAATATAATTAATATATGTACTTCCTAATTAAACAGATAAATATATATATATATATATATATATATATATATATATATATATATATATATATTAATTTTTCAGCAGTTATATATTCTGAAGATTTTTATCATATTTTTGTTACAGGTTTTGAGCAGTGCTTATTTTGAATCCAGTGAAAAATCTGATGTTCAGGTATTGTTTTTTTATTATTAATGACAAATAGAAAGATAAATATTTTATTTTATATATTTTTAGGGTTTATTTTTCAATTTAAAAATATTCTTCTCTTCGTTATACTCAGAACGTATTTTGGTCTCGTTCTTCGGAAAATGCTCTGTAGGAGGGGCATTTCATTCATATGATAATTTCATGAGTCCTTACTACGTACGTCTCCTTAGATTTCAGTTGTTTCAATTAGGTTTCACAATTGACACTTATTTTACTTAGTAAAAAATGAAAATTTAGAGATTAATTTCAGACGTGAAATTGAAAACTTCGCCATATATTTTTTTCTTTTAGATTTCAAATTAAGATTTTATTCTGATTAAAAACATGCAAAATGGTCCAATGATTCACTTCTACGTGGGGGTGATGAGAATATTACGAAAACATGCAATATATCTTATGTTTTGCGCAATGAAAACAATACGCAGGTTGAAAATGGAGGCGAGCGTTATCATCAAAAGAAATCGAAGAGCTTCGCAGAAGTAGGGCTTTGTATGGTGGAAATCTCGCCAAGAATCACGGAATTGCTGGATCAAGAACCGTTGGATAGATACCTGAATGAGATCAGTTTACCCAGCTGGCCGTGAAACCCGGCCATATAAATCAATTAATTAAGTACCCGTTTGGGAGGGCGGTGGCGGTGGGCAAAGGAGTTGTACGCAGCAAAAGAAGGATATGAAAAAGAATTATTGCAAAAGGTCTATTGCAAATGGAGATCAGTTGTATGCATGTTTGGGGAAACTTGATTTGCAAAGCTTTTCAGAAAGGAGAAGCGCACTATAAATTATTTGGCAAAACTCTGTTGTGGTGATGACTATTTTATGAAGATATGTGAAATAATATATGTGAATCGATATCAAATGTTTTTTTTCCAAATCGATACTAAAAAGTCTTCTCAAACAGGCTCTAAATTAATATAATCGATATGAAATGATTTTTTTCGTACCTTAAATTTTCTAACTTAGAATACCAGCAACATCAGTAGATGCACTTACGATTACTTTATTTCTAAGGCTTCGTTTGGCATGGTGCAGGCGGTCGTGAACACGGTGGTCATGAACTGTCGTTCATGAACGTCCGACCTCACCTAAAAAAATCATGCATTGTATGCTCAAAACTAGTTAATTTTCTTGGTAGCGGTCATGCATAATAACTTTTGCCTAGCCAAACATACATTCTATGATAATGATGTTTTTGTTTACCAAACTCATTGGAGCAAATAAGCCATGCCAAATAAAGCCTAAGTCATCCAATGGATGCGTACGTGGCATTATTTGATGGTGTCAGAGCGGCTTTAGGCTCCGTTTGGCATGGTGGTGACGGTCATGAACATGGAGGTTAAGTTGGCATTCGTTAACACCCACCTTATTGTTAGGTTTTTGCCTCCATTAACTCCCCAACATCGTACCAAACCTCCGGGCGCGCAAGGAAATTTTTCCGGGGCGAATTTCTGCAATTTCCAATTCTGGCAGAAAAGTCGCAACCTCAGAAAAGGAGGTTGCAACCTTGCTTTTCCTGACTTGTTTTCAGGATTTCCTGAACCGGTTTTTATTTGGTTTTTTATTTAGGAATATTAAAACCTATATATTCCTTATTTCCTGCAGCCCTAGCATTTTGAACACCCGACTCATCTTCCCCCTCTTTCAGCCGTTTCCCTCTCCCTCTCCATTTTTGGTCTCTCTCTCTCTCTCTCTCTCTCTCGTTGCCTCTCGCTGGAGGAAGATCGCCGCCGCCGCCGCTGCTCTGACCGCCGCCGCCGCCGCTGCCTTTGTTGGGCCGCCGCCGCTGTTTTGGAGAGCCGCCGCCGCCGCTGCTTTGGAGGAGAGCGCCGCCGCTGTGTGAAGGGAGGGTTGCCGGCGCCGCCACCGCTGCACCGGGTTTGGGAAAGGCTACTGCTTGCTGCAGTTTTGGGGAGACGCCGTCGTCGTAGCGACGCCGTCGGAGTTTGGGTTGTCGTCGTGCTTGGCCGTGAGGAACTTTCTCTTTCTTCGGCCGTTTTGCCGCAAGGTATCCGGGAGTCACTTTTTTTTATCTCATTTTGTATAGGGGTAATTTATCCCCATTTGTAACACTGTGTATTTTGTGTTGAATGAGATTGTGACTGCCATTTCCGCCCGTGGACGTACCCATTCAGGGGGAACCACGTTATTTCTGGTGTTCCTTTTGTGCCTTTGTGTTTTCTGTTATTATTACTTGTGCCAGCATCAGGTATTCTGCACGACAGCACCGCTTCGAATCCCAACAAGTGGTATCAGAGGCAGGTTGCGGGCTGACACTTTCGTTTAAAGGACGAGTTGTTTCCGATCTCGAGTGTACACTTGGGTGCGGTAGTTTACGACCGTTGGTCCGCTGGCTATCCCCTCAGTTGTGCACTGCTGGGGTCGCCAACTCAAGTTTTGTGTTTAGTGCAGTTTCTGCGTTCCGTTCTCGATGGCTTCGTCTATTCCTGGTGTTGTGGCCAAGTTTGACGGGAAACAAAACTTTGGTCTATGGCAGGTCAAAGTTCGTGCACTTCTTATAAAAGAAGGCTTACACCGTGCCCTACTGGGCAAGACCAGCAAGGATGTTGAGGTTTCTGATCGTATGTGGGAGGACATGAATCTCAAAGCTTTGTCCACCATACAGCTTTGCTTACATGATGACGTGCTATATGGAGTTCTTTCAGAGACGACTGCCTCTGGCATTTGGGCAAAGTTGGAGAGTACCTATATGACAAAGTCTCTCCCCAACCGGATCTACCTCAAGCAGCAGCTGTACAAGTTTAGCATGAAGGAGGGATCCTCTATCCATGACCACCTGAAGAGTTTCAACAGACTGTTATCGGAGTGTCTCAGCATGGATATTCAGGTGGATGAAGAGGACAAAGCAGTGATCTTTTTGAACTCTCTTCCAAAGCTCTATGAGAGCATGGTTACTACCCTTACCTACAGTAAGGACGTCTTGGACTTGGAAGAGGTGACTGCGGCCCTACTCTCAGATGACATCCGGAAGCGGTCTTCAGGTTCTCATGTTACTGAAGACTCCGTTCTATACTCTCGGGGTCATTCTGGTTCTGATAGAGGGGGCAAGTCTAAGTCAAAGGGCATCTCAGATTTATACTGCAAATACTGCAAGAAGAAGGGTCACATGATCAAAGACTGTTGGAAGCTTCAGAACAAAGATAAAGGGAAGAGCACTGGTGATGAAAAGGGGAAGTCTGACATATCCCTGTGCTTTGAGGATGTGGGGGACAATCTCATCTAGGTCATCCTTCTCTCTGCTCTTCTACTTTCCATTTATATGTTCGTGCTTCCTGTTCCGTTCGTTCCCTATATTGCTTGCTTTCCTTTCCCCTCATTATGTTCATGTTATTCTTGTTATCTTTCTTATAACCTGTCTTTGGGTTATTTATTCCGTCATTACTCCGTTGTAAGAATGCTTTTGTTTCACCCTAGTACCTAAGCTCTTTCATTGTTACTCCTTCGTCACATGAGCTTAGTGTGTGTGTCTAATCAACATTTCCTGATTAGCTCGTATAGGGGTTCTCTTTATTCATGTTGAGATCAGTTTTGTCTGCATTCAATTGTTGATGTGTTTGCATTTATCATTTCTCTCCCCGCGCACATCATTTCTGGAGTCTGTGATGGCAACTTGGTTGGTTGGAGTTATCTCGGCAGGTAGAGTTTGTTAGGTTTTTGCCTCCATTAACTCCCCAACATCGTACCAAACCTCCGGGCGCGCAAGGAAATTTTTCCGGGGCGAATTTCTGCAATTTCCAATTCTGACAGAAAAGTCGCAACCTCAGAAAAGGAGGTTGCAACCTTGCTTTTCCTGACTTGTTTTCAGGATTTCCTGAACCGGTTTTTATTTGGTTTTTTATTTAGGAATATTAAAACCTATATATTCCTTATTTCCTGCAGCCCTAGCATTTTGAACACCCGACTCATCTTCCCCCTCTTTCAGCTGTTTCCCTCTCCCTCTCCATTTTTGGTCTCTCTCTCTCTCTCGTTGCCTCTCGCTGGAGGAAGATCGCCGCCGCCGCCGCTGCTCTGACCGCCGCCGCCGCTGCCTTTGTTGGGCCGCCGCCACTGTTTTGGAGAGCCGCCGCCGCCGCTGCTTTGGAGGAGAGCGCCGCCGCTGTGTGAAGGGAGGGTTGCCGGCGCCGCCACCGCTGCGCCGGGTTTGGGAAAGGCTACTGCTTGCTGCAGTTTTGGGGAGACGCCGTCGTCGTAGCGACGCCGTCGGAGTTTGGGTTGTCGCCGTGCTTGGCCGTGAGGAACTTCCTCTTTCTTCGGCCGTTTTGCCGCAAGGTATCCGAGAGTCACTTTTTTTATCTCATTTTGTATAGGGGTAATTTATCCCCATTTGTAACACTGTGTATTTTGTGTTGAATGAGATTGTGACTGCCATTTCCGCCCGTGGACGTACCCATTCAGGGGGAACCACGTTATTTCTGTGCTTTTGTGTTTTCTGTTATTATTACTTGTGCCAGCATCAGGTATTCTGCACGACAGCACGGCTTCGAATCCCAACACTTATAAGGAACTTCATCGACTTCTCAGGGGCCAATATGAGCTCAGGGGGCGCGCGCATAGTCAAAAGTAGTGTATATGTCGATCCTTCTTCCAAATGCGTGCAAAGTCGAAATATTAACTTAATAATTAATTCAAGAAAAACCTATGACTAAAGTATTGAGATAGAATATTCATCCTCATTTTAAGAGGACGATCAATATCAAAGTTGTAGACGATCGTCTAGGGTTTCCGAAAATTGGTGGCACGTCTTATGGCGATGTCTTTAGCGCTCACAATTTAATGTTAAAGTTGACTAAAATAATAAGGGCTTATAATCTTAGAAAATTAAGATCTTGTAAACTACACTTTATCAAGACCTAAAATTTAGGCTTCATTTGGCACCGTGGTGCCGGTTATGAACACGGGGTTAAATTGTCATTCGTTAACGTCCACCGTCCACCTGAGGAACTTCATCCATTTTTATGTTCAAACAGATGATATTTGTTAGATGATACTTAAACGAATGACGGTTTAACTCATGCTTTTACGACCGCCACCACCATGCCAAACGGAGCCTTAATATGGGATTCTCTATAAGCTGTATTTAGCATCAATAAACTTTTAATGTTTTTAGAGACACTTTATAATATAATTTTTGTAATAATTAATAGATTATATCATAGGCCAAACTAATATATTTTGATGGCCCATTTAAATGTTTTTAGGAGAGAATTTTTTTGCAAGTGTTTTTTATTTAATTGTAACTTATGTTAGTTAAATTTTGAGATCATTTGAAGAGCTTTTCATCAAATTATGCTAATAATTGATATTTACACCTAACTTAGGGGATTTAAATAAAGTGAATAATTCACAAATCATGAAGAGTTATAAGCTAGTGAAACTTTAAAATTGTGTTCTCTATAGTTGTGTGAGTCTCTCCACAAAATTGGAGAATTTTTTGAAGTGATTTGCTCTATGTTTTAAATCTATTTAGATATTTAGTAAATCATCTTATTTGTCAGTTGTGGATCAAAAGAATTAATAATGGGGGTGCATAAATTTAAAATTGGGGTGCACAAATTTTTTTTTGAATACGTCACTGGGTTCTAAAAATTTTAACATGGGGGGTCAGCCATCAACTTCCTTCAATTTTTTTTTAAACGTGTCCATCTTATCAGAGTTGTTTCTCCCTCATCTGGCCACCGTTTTTGACGTATAAGAAGTCAAAATTCATTGTCTCGACGAGAGGAATCCAAATACACTAAATATTTTGAAAAATAATGGGGGTGACCAATGTCCCTTGGGCCCTTCTGAATCCGGAGTAATTTTTGGGTGGGCGTGGCTCACGGTGAGCGCGAGATCAGCCAGTAGCCCGTCGCCTGCAACTTTGGAAAGCACCCAACCATCCGTTTCTTTGGCCTCTCTTCTCTCTCTTCAGGGCCGGGATTTCTCGCCGGCGAACATGGGGGCGGCGGTAGGCCGGAGCAAGCAACGTTGGAGAGGTGGTTGGAGCCTTGATCGAGGCCACACGGAGTCGAGATTTGACGGCGGCATTTGTCGCGAGGGAGGAGACGCCGACGACTCTTTTTACGGGGGTTGATTCCACACGGAGTAATTTTTGGGCATTGTGCTTGTGTAGCGGGGCGACGGTGCACATGTGTGGGGGAGCGGCGTTGGCGGAGGCCGATTTGGGCAGAGTCAGGGCGGCGTCATTTGGGCTCGGTTGAGCAAGGACCGTTGAAGCGTCGACAGTGTTGTCGGACCACGGTCATGGTGGTGCAGTGGTGCAGAGCGCGCATCTTGGCGCAAAGGACGGAAGTGTACAATCGCCGTATTTACTCGGGCGAGTATATTGGGTCACATTTGCGGCTAGCAGTGGTCAGCACGTGGAAGCATCTTACCCTCAAGTGGACTTTGGAGGCGAGACATCCGAGCCTCGAGCCGGGCAACCTACTGACGGGTTACGGACTAATCGGAGTGCGTCAGCGACATCGTGTGTCGACATAGGCGGGCAGCTATACACAATATTGGAAGATCTTGGAAGACTGCAGAGGATTCAGAGAACCAGTTTGGAGCGAGTCTCTTTAACTCGGACTTGGTCGTCTTTGTCGATATGCCTGTATCTTTCTCTTGTCTTTATTTTTTGCTAGTTGTAAGATCCGTCTGTGAATCGCGGGAGAAAAGTTATTTTTATTATTGAACATTATTTAGATGAGGCTTTCCAAATTTGACTCCGATCATCCCGTAATTTTAACCCTGATTCGGGGGTTTTCCACGTATACACATTATGTTTGATTGTGATTGTATTTTCTATTGCGTATTTCGCTGACGGCTTTGCAGGTAGCTCAACTCACATTCCCGCGTGCACTTAGATCCGTAGAACGTGTTTCTCACAACAGTTATTTGGAGCAATCTCAACCAAACAAAAATTATTTAACATATTCAATAAATTATTAATATTGAGCAGGACAAGGTTTTGGGTGAGAACATCGTGAATAGAACAAGGCTTTTGTTCTTTACTATATGGGCTTGGTGATGTTGTAAATAGATAACATGTAATATTTTAAATAAAAATGACATTAATGAATGATAATTGTAATTATCTATATTATTCTTCAAAAAAAAAAACTCTTCTTTGCTATAACATTCATAATTTCAATTATACACTTATTTTTAAATTTAATGAAATTATATATATATTTATTTATTTATTTGTACTTATTTCAACTAATTTTAATATTTTAGTTTTAAGATAATTTTTTCTATTTCTCCCAACTCATTTCACCCAAAAATAAATAAATTTTTGGAATGAACCTTAAGTATATTTTAAATATACAAATAATCTCTTTTGAATAATCATTTTCAAACTAGCCCCCTTTTTACTATTAAATAAACTTAAGTTTTACTTTAAGTTTATTTAATAGTAAAATGGGGGTTAGTTTGGAAATGATTATTGAAAAAAAAGACTACTTATATACTTTAAGTTTATTTAAGGTTTATTCCGAAAATTTGACCCCCAAAAATCCGATTCTTGTGCATGTCAATTTCAATTTTACTCATCATTATTATAAATTTTCTAATTTCTTTAATTTATGTTTTTTTAAAATTAAAAAATGTGTTTTATATGGTCAAAATTCATTACCTACAATAAAAAATGTACTCTCACTGACGCTTACAAATCCCCGTGCATGCAGAAAAAATGAACGACGAGCAGAGTTTAGCGCTCGGGGGTGTGCGTCGTTGCGTCGGGGCAATATTGTGACTGAAGTTTTAACGGCCCAAAGTCCGCCACAATCAACAGTAATATCTTAACAATATCTCATGACGTAGTTAAACAAAATTGTATACAATAATCAAAATCTAGCAATGAGTAATTATATGCAGCCAAGCCCACATTATACAATTTTCACCACAACATCCCTAGTATTTAGGTTTTACCAAAAGCAAAACAAGAAGTAAAGTTTCTTCTTAACATGTTCTTATTTACAGACATAGAGTAAAATCACTATAAGAGTAAGAGCATCACAACCAAAGTAGTTACATGTCTCTGTATACGCCCAGCAGATCACTGGCGGGCTGTGGCCACCAACAACCCGTCAGTGGGCTGGAGAGGGGTTGATGTGCTTGGGCTGCAGCTCGGTAACGTCGCCTAGAGCAGAGCCGTGACATTGTCACGTTGGATCGGCTAGGTTCGTTACACTAAAAATATTAGAAATATAAATGGTTAGTCTTTTATAAAAAGTAAGCGAGAATTTACCTTTTTAATCTGCTGTACATAAAATCAGAGAGATTATTCACAGCAAAATGCATATTAGTAATAACAACAATAGCAATATGGTGAAACATTATATGAAGTTGTGTGCACAAACATAAGAACCGTAAATTTCATAACTAACATCTTATCAGTGTAAAAGAACAGTAAAACGGTAAAAACAGTGTGAATGTCCATATCTGTATGACAAGCATTAAATAAATTTTACTTTTGTTTACGGTAATGCTTAGGGTATCTGTACAATATCAGTATCTGTATCAGTTTTTTCAGTCTTTGGGTCCGACCCCTTAGGGGCTTCAGTATTCAAATCAGTACGTTCAACACACGTCTATGCCAATCGGCCGACTGATTTGACATCCGTCAACATCATTTATGTACGTTCAATTTCTGTCACACCCTTAACATTACCGTGTGTCAACACATTTATGTTTAAATGTACATAAGAATGTTTATTTAGTGATTTATCCCCACAGAATTTCATTCGTCTGTTTGCCTTTGTCAAGGTCGAGTGATATAATACTTCATAGTGCCTCATGCCATATTATTTCCATTTTAAATATTTATGCCAGTAAATGCAATACTTAAAATAAAGCATAAACTAAAAAGATAAATCACATCATTCCTTGATCCTTCCCATTGCCACACCCCACGTCATCATCACGTCTATTTTGGTATGTCATCCTTCGCGATATCTATATCAAAATCGTATCATTAGGGGTCAGAAGTATCGGAGTTGCATCACATTATAGCTACGACGTTGACACTTATGGTTAACTAAATTTGTGTTCAGGGGTTATCGAGGGAGGAAGAACGACGTTATGTGCGCGATCCCAACTTGGACAAAAAATAATGCAGTGTACCAATTGGTACATGTATGCAAAATCCACATGAAGCCCTCATGCTCTTACAGTTAAATGGACAAAGATAGTACCCTAAACAAACAAAAAAACTCATAAAGCATGACTATGTTAAACCAAAGCCGGCCAACCAAAACAACATAGAGAACCCTTACTTGCTTGATCCAAAAAATCAAAAAGAGACTAAACCCTAAACCCTAAATCCATCCCGTCAGCCTGGCGGGGTTTGCAGGATTTTTTGTGGGATTTCGCTGGCCCGAGTGTTGGGCCCTGGCCAAGCCCGGTGCCCGGACTTCTGTTATGCAATCGGACCGAGTACCGCGGTAGCGCAACGGAATTAAATCGAGCAAAATAATGACGCAAAATAAAATAACGGAGCGAGATTTCAAGCACATAGACGACAACAAAAATTTACGTGGTTCGGAGAGAAGCTCCTACGTCCACGGGGAGAGCGCGCCGGAAAAGATCCATTATCAAAATAGGAGTTACAGATTACAACTGAGACCGCAAGGGTCAAGAAATAAAGAGAGAATTGAAAAACTAAAAATAAGAGCCGCCGTCTGGAATCGCCACCGCCGCGTCGCTTGGAGCACTGCAGGAGGCCGGCCAGATGTCGATCCGACTGGATCCGACCGGGTGCCGCCTCCGTTGACTCCGCCTGGAGTCGCCGCTGCGATGGTGGCCGAGACACTCGATCCACCTGATCGAGTCAAATGCCGTCGCTGCCTGGTCGCCTGAAGCCGCCGCCGCTATGCTCTCTCCTTTATTACTCTCTCACTGGTTTCACAACTTTGGATCTCACAATTTCCACTCCTCTAGTTTCAGCAATCGGCCAAGGCAGCCCCTCCTTTAAATAGCTTCACGGATCATCCCCAAATAAGGAGATAAACTCAAATTTGGGATGACATAAAAGGAAGGGATCGGCCGAGAAAGAATCTCCCAGAAAAAATATAGCAATTAAGCACCTCTTAATTAGGAGATAATCCCAGATTTGGAATAACAATAACCGGCCACCAGAGATCTCCTAAAAATAGCATTCCTAATATAGTTTACCCAGAATAAGGAAATGTAACCTCCCACGGATTTGTGAGGTGGCACATCTAACAATCTCCACCTTGACGCCTCACGCGACAGACTCCACCTGCAACTGAATCCTCCCTTCGGCGAACTACCCCCTCTCCCTGGGGTTACCACGATCAGCACGCACAAATATGAGCCAAGTCAAGGCAGTGCTTGAACTTGACTCCGGTCAACAGCTTGGTCAACATGTCCGCAATGTTATCCTCAGTGTGCACCTTCAGTAACTGAATATCTCTGCCAGCAACGAACTCTCTCAACTTATGGTACCACACATCAATGTGTTTTGTCCTGGCATGATAGACAGGGTCTTTGGCCAGACAAATCGCACTCTGACTGTCACAGTGCAGCTTCACTGCTTCCTGAGAAATCCTGAGTTCTTTGGCGAGACCTTTGAGCCAGATAGCTTCCTTCGCAGCTTCCACTACAGCAATGTACTCAGCCTCTGTCGTAGATAAAGCCACAATGTCCTGCATAGTGGCTTTCTAACTGATGGGGCCCTCACCACAAAGGAAGATGTACCCGGAGGTAGATCTTCTTCGGTCGAGGTCGCCCGCATAGTCGGAATCAACGTAGCCCTCTAGGACTCTAGGAACTCTGCTCTTCTTAAACAACAAACCGACGTTTTTCGTTCCGTTCAGATATCTTAGAATCCACTTGACTGCTTCCCAGTGTTGTCGCACCGGATTCCCCATATATCTGCTGACTACGCTCACAGCCTGAGCGATATCTGGTCTCGTACAGATCATGGCGTACATCAAGCATCCTACCGCACTAGCGTACGACACCCCGAGCATCTTTTGTCGTTCTCCCTCTGTGTCTGAACACTGCTGTGACGATAATCTAAACTGTTGCCCGAGAGGGGTTGAAACAGGCTTAGATTCAGTCATATTGAACTTCTCTAGAACCTTCTGAATGTACCCTGTCTGAGAAAGCCAAAGCATGTCCCGCTTCCTATCTCGCTTGATTTCCATGCCAAGGATCTTCTATGCTTGACCCAGATCCTTCATTTCAAACTCAGCTTGTAGTTTCTGCTTCAAAGACTGGATCTCCTGAGCTGACTTGCACACAATCAACATGTCATCGACGTATAGCATCAGAATCAGAACGTCGTCGTTTGCCAGAAACTTGTAGTAGGCGCAGCTGTCGTACTGGCTCCTGCTGAATCCTTGTGAAACCATGAACGTATCAAATCTCTTGTTCCACATTCTTGGAGCCTGCTTCAGACCGTAGAGGGATCTTCTTAGTTTACACACCTTCTCATCACCGGGTTGTACAAACCCTTCAGGCTGCAAGATGTAGATCTCCTCTTCCAAGTTGCCGTGAAGAAACGTCGTTTTCACGTCCATCTGCTCTAGCTCCATGTCGTTCATTGCCACCATCGGAAGAAGCACCCGTATGGAGCAGTGTTTTACCACGGGTGAGAATATTTCATCAAAATCGACACTCTTCTTCTGCGTGAACCTCTTGGCAACGAATCTGGCCTTGTATCTCCACTAGTCTTTGCCGGATGTAGATTCCTTCTTCCTGAATATCCATTTGGAACTGATTGCCTTCTCCCCTTTGGGCAGACGAACCAAGTCCCAAGTCTGGTTTTTACGAAGGGACTCCATCTCTTCTTCCATAGCTGCTTTCCACTGAGAACTCTATCTACTCTTTACAGCTTCTTTATAAGATCCAAGATCTGTGGAGATCACCTGGAAAGCGTACGCTACTGTGTCCTGTAGCCTGAGAGGCAGTCTGACCTCTCTCCTTGCCCTTTCTCTAGCAATAGAGTACGGCTCTGCTTCCGTAGGTTGCACAGCATCAGCATTTTCTGGGTCAGAGGAATCACCGTGGTTGTCAGCTTGGTCGCTCCCTTCCAGCTCCACCTCTAGGGGTGTGACTTGAGTCTCCTCCACCTCTTTAGACTGAGCCTCAGATTTCTTGAGCATAGAGGCCTCATCGAAGATCACATCGCGCCTGACCTCCACCTTCTTTGTGTCCGGGTTCCACAGTTTGAACCCCTTCGTGTCGGTCTTTCGTCCCAGATAGATGCACCATTTGGACTTAGCATCCAGCTTCGTCTTCTCAAAGTCTTGTACAAGGGTGTACACAGGACAACCAAAGATGTGGATGTCAGAATAGTCAACCGGCCTGCCTAACCAAACTTCCTGTGGCGATTTCAGATTCAGTGACATCGATGGGGATCGATTCACTAGATAGCATGTCGTATTAATGGCATCGGCCCAGAAGGACCTTGGTAGGTCTGCAATTAACCGCATGCACTGAGCTCTCTCTAGCAACGTTCGGTTCATCCTTTCTGCCACGCCGTTCTGCTACGGTGTACCAGGAATAGTAAGGTGTCGAGTGATGCCCTCCTGATTGCAGTATTCCTGGAACTCCGCTGAGGTGTACTCGCCACCGTTATCAGATCTCAGATATTTGACTCTTTTCCCGATCTGCTTTTCCATTGTCGTCTTCCAGACTTTGAATTTTTCGAATACTTCGAACTTGTGCTTCAGAAAGTAGATCCAAACTTTTCTCAAAAAATCGTCGATGAAAGTCACGAAGTATCTGGCCCCGCCAAGAGACAGCTCTGGGGCAGGCCCCCAAACATCTGGGTGTATATATTCCAGTGCCTGCTTGCTCCGCTGCGTAGATGTCACGAACTTCACTCTGTGCTGCTTCCCGAGAACGCAGGTCTCGCAGAAGTCTAACTTGTATGTATTGACTCCTTTCAGTAGACCCTTCTTGTGAAGCTCCAACAGTCCTCTCTCGCTCATGTGGCCAAGTCTGGCATGCCACAGCAGAGAGGAATCCTCATCTGTCGTCTCAGAAATCGTTGCGTCGCCGGCGATGGTAGTGCCGATCAGCTTGTAGAGAGTACCAAAGCGCTCTCCTTTCATGACCACTAGAGCGCCTTTCTTGACCTTCAGATATCCTCCCTCACCGGTGTAGGAGCACCCAGCCGCCTCTAGAGTGCCTAGGGAAATTAGACTCTTCCTCAGATCGGGCACGTATCTTACATCAGTAAGGGTCCTGATTGTTCCGTCGAACATCTTAATTCTGATACTGCCGATCCCGAGCGTCTTGCACTCCGAGTCTTTTCCCATCAGAACGCGACCGCCGTCACATTGCCTGGAGCTAATGAACCATTCTATGTTCGGGCACATGTGATACGAGCATCCCGTATCCATGATCCACGTGTCGGTGGTATCCAGGGTGGAGTGTACATGGAGTACGTCAGCATCGCTCTCGGGGTCAGACGCCACAGCCGCCTGTTGTTGTTCCTGATTCTTTTCTTTCGCCTTTTTCTTCGGACAATTGTTTTTCCAGTGCCCTTCTTCCTTGCAGTAGTGACACTGGTTCTTCTTGTCCCGAGACTTAGACCTAGCCTGATTGAATTTCTTCCCTCTGTCTCTCGATCTCCCTCTGACCGGTTCTTTGTTCTTCACGAACAAACCTTCGCTGGTGCTGGGGCCAGGTTTGCTCCGCATTTCGTTCGATAGTAGTGTCGTCATCACCTCCTCCATTTTGAGCGTATCCTTTCCATAGAGGATCGTGGTGACCAGATGGTAATAGGACTTTGGTAGAGAAGACAGTAGTAGAAGCGCCTGGTCTTCCTCTTCGACTTTTATGTCCATACTCCGCAGCTGGGAGATCAACTTGTTGAACGCATTCATGTGTTCTAGCAGCTTGTTGCTCTCGGACATTCTTAAGCTGTATAACTGTCTCTTCACATAGAGCTTTTTTGTGAGAGATTTCGACATATACAACTCCTCCAATTTCTTCCATAGGTCTACGGTGGTGTCAGCGTCGACCACGTTGTACATGACCTCGTCGGCGAGACTCAACTGGATTGTGTTGATGGCCTTCAGATCCAGTTCCTCTCATTCCTCGTCTTTCTTCACGCCAGACTTCTCCTTGCCGAGAAGCGCCTTGTGGAGTCCTTGCTGAACGAGAACCGCCTTGATCCGCTTTTGCCATAAGCCGAAATCGATCTTGTCGTCGTACTTGAAAATCTCGAATTTTGCCGCCATTGATTTGCTCGCAGTGCTACTGAGTGATCAGAAAAATGTTCTCGGATCAGATCTTGAGAAGGTAGGGAGTGGACCTTGTCGTCACCTACCGTTGACCCAGATCTAGAACCAGAACGCCCAGACGATCACCCCCGAGGAACCTGGCTCTGATACCAATTGTTATGCAATCGGACCGAGTACCGCGGTAGCGCAACGGAATTAAATCGAGCAAAATAATGGCGCAAAATAAAATAATGGAGCGAGATTTCAAGCACACAGACGACAACAAAAATTTACGTGATTTGGAGAGAAGCTCCTGCGTCCACGGGGAGAGCGCGCCGGAAAAGATCCATTATCAAAATAAGAGTTACAGATTACAACTGAGACCGCAAGGGTCAAGCAATAAATAGAGAAATGAAAAACTAAAAATGAGAGCCGCCGTCTGGAATCGCCACCGCCGCGTCGCTTGGAGCACTGCAGGAGGCCGGCCAGATGTCGATCCGACTGGATCCGATCGAATGCCGCCTCTGTTGACTCCGCCTGGAGTCGCCGCTGCGATGGTGGCCGAGACATTCGATCCACCTGATCGAGTCAAATGTCGTCGCTGCCTGGTCGCCTGAAGCCGCCGCCGCTATGCTCTCTCCTTTATTACTCTCTCACTGGTTTCACTACTTTGGATCTCACAATTTCCACTCCTCTAGTTTCAGCAATCGGCCAAGACAGCCCCTCCTTTAAATAGCTTCACGGATCATCCCCAAATAAAGAGATAAACTCAAATTTGGGATGGCATAAAAGGAAGGGATCGGCTGAGAAAGAATCTCCCAGAAAAAATATAGCAATTAAGCACATCTTAATTAGGAGATAATCTCATATTTGGAATAACAATAACCGGCCACCAGAGATCTCCTAAAAATAGCATTCCTAATATAGTTTACCCAGAATAAGGAAATCTAACCTCCCACGGATTGGTGAGGTGGCACATCTAACAGGCTTCGCCAAGAATGGCCCGGGCCAGGTTGTGAGTCAATATGGGGCCCTATAATGCCCCCAAGCCCGGCCTAGGCCCAAGTCTAGCCCGACTTTTTTCGGGCCCGGACTTTTTGAACACGCCACTGCACAGTCAACATTCTGAAAGGGGCGCTGCCCGTACTAAGGCTTCGTTTGGTTTGGCGTTTTGCTCAGAAGAGGAAGAGGGCTTTTGGAACCGAAGGGCGGAGGCCGCGGTTGGAATCCCTCCGCTTTCCTCCATTTCTCATGATGCGGCGGGAGTAAACGGAGCAAACGCCGTCACCTGCCATTTAATTATCCGCCGTGTGACGGCTATTGCCCCCAAACAGAGAGCTCCAAACGCTGCCTAAATTATTGCTCCAGCTGAAGGGATGGCCAAACCAAACTTACAGAAACCGGTAGAGTCAATTACAGACTGACATGTGTACATCAATGAAGACCCGAGGTATAAGAGATTCAACGCATATGATACCGGCCGAGTCGGTCCAAGCAGTGGGTGTTTAGGAATAAAACAAAATAATGCAACGGTCCAGAAGGACAAAAAGGTCAATTTGATGGGTTCGAACGTAAATTCGAAGGAGGCTTTCTTCCTCATTAATTTTTATTTCCCTCCTTAAAATCAATTTTGTGCAATTCGATAGAGTTAAAAGAAAAACAAATTCACCCACAATAAATTATGAATAAAAATTCAGCACATTATCACTACCAATCATGACAATACTCCGATCGTGATATTGCACGGGCGGTCTCAATTGCCCCGCGTGATAATACTCTGACCAGACATTATCCCGACGCAATGGCGCTCCCGCTGCTCGCAAACCTTCAAGCGCTCACCCATTCCTCATTTTTCCTTGTGCTCGGGGGTTTCCGAGTGGCGGGGAGAACACATTTTTTATTGTAAATAAGATGTTTTGTCTATATGAGAGTATTTTTAAAAAATTAGAGAAAAACATGTAAATTAAAAAAAATTTGAAAATTTGGTAATAAAGATGGGTAAAATCGAAAAGTTGAATGTTTAACCAAAAGATGTTTTTTCCCTTTCAAGATAGTATAGATATATTAACCTGAAATCCTGCGGCCGCTATCAGAACCACTCAACTCCAACCAGAGTAAGAGCATGGGCGGTTATACCCCTCGGGCCAAATGTTGAAGTCTTATCCTACTCAATCAAGCTCAGTTTGATAAATGTCATGACCTCTTAGGTTATGAACTCTTTTGTTCATAATAATGATTAAGACTATTACGCTCCAAATGATAAAGCATTTGTAGAAGACGCTGAACTCAACCGCACTGCTCTACTAATACAAGAGTCGATTAAGCTTGGGCATATTTAGGATTACTTCGGAGGAATCTTTCATCTCCAGATTAATTTTAAATTATAATTAAGTAGTAAGGAAAAATAAAATAATAGTCAAGACATTGAACTCGACCGCATTGTTCTCCAAACATGAGAGTTGATCGAGTTTGACATTATTTAGGGTTAGTCTCGAAAGAATCTATCGTCTCCAGGTTAACTATAAATTATAAGCTATAGTGCAAAATAGATATTGGGATAAGACATCAAACTCGACCGTGTCACTCTACTAACATAAGAGACGATCGAGTCCGACATTATTTATGGTATAACCTCGAAGGAATCTTACATCGCCAGACTATCTCTAAATTATAAAGCAACGATGCAAAATAGACATTAGAACAAAACATTGAGCTCGACCACACCGCTCTACTAGTCACGAGAGCCATCGAGTTCAGGCTTTATGTAGGGTTAACCTCCGTGAGAACTTGGAAATAACTTACAGGAAATTAACAATACCATGCAGGGAATTGAAAATAACTGGATTTTTATTTTCAGAAAATCAGAATATTACAAAGGTGTGCCCTCCATTATATAAAATGGAAGAGGTGAGAGAATTTACATTTAGATAATTTGAGACTAATTTCAAGAATCTATAGATGTGCCACAAGTGCGGTTAATACCGTCATACAGGAGTTGATGACACAGGATGTGCGGTTACTCAAGAGTAACCGCCCATACGAATCAACATCAAAGAGAGGGAACTTAAGGAGTCGATCTTCATCAGCAAAGCTTACAGTTAACTCATATTCACCACGATCACCACAAGGTGCGGTTACACGCAGTTAACTACTCATATTATCAGTCTTCATAACTTGTGGTTAGCCAAACTTGGCTGTAGAGATCACAAGGTGCAGTTAGACAAGGTTAAGCGCTCATACATCTATCAGCCTTCATAACTTGTGGTTAGCAAAACCTGACCACAGAGATCACAAGGTACGGTTAGACAAGTTTAACCACTCATACATCTGTATGTTCTAACACACCCCCTCAAGCAAAAGCATACATGCCAACTTGTCACATATATCAGAAAATGATGAGGATATTGGTTTGGTAAAGATTTCAGCTATTTCTTTATCAGAGGCGACAAATAGAGTGCAGATTTGTATTTTCATGATTTCTTCCATGATGAAGTGACAATCTACTTCAATATATTTTGTCCTCTCATGAAAGACTGAATTCTTTTATATGTACATGGCGAATTTGTTATCGCAGAACATTGATAAAGAATTGTTATAAATTTCTCGTAAGTCTAATAGAAGTGTTCGTAACCACTTTAATTCACAAGTGGTTTTAGCTATGCTTCTATACTCAACCTCAGCAGTTGATCTGGAGATTACAGTTTGTTTCTTTCTCTTCCAGCTAACAAAATTCCATCCCACAAAAGTACAAAATTCAAACATGGATATCCTACCTCCTTTATCATCAACATAACTAGTATCAAAATAGACTTATATCTTCAGATGATTATTCTTTTGAAATAGTAGTCCCTTCCCTGAAATTCCTTTGACATATTCCAAGATTTGTAGGGCTTCTTGTAGATGGCACTCCATGTGAGCTTGCATAAATTGACTGATCTTGCCCACGACATAGCAGATATCAGGTCTTGTTATCATTAGGTAAATGAGTATGCCTAATAGACGGTAAAACCTAATGATATCAGACAGCAAAGGTGAATCTTCATTCCAAAGTTTATCCTCTTCAACCTCCATTGGACACTGAGCAGGTTTATCACCAAGTAGACCAGTCCCTTTTAGAAGATCAATAGCATACTTGTGTTGAGAGCGGACAACGGAAGTGTGCTTACGTTGGATTTTAATGCCTAGAAAGTATTATGGAGGCCTCATATCTTTAGTGACAAAGTGTTGAAGAAAATGTTCCTTTGTCAGGGCAATACCAGCAGTGTCATCACCGATAAGAAGGATGTCATCAACATAGACTGCACGAACAACTAGTGCATGAGACATCTTGTATATGAACGCAGAGTGATATGCAGAGCTACAAATAAAACCAATGATGGAGATGACATCATTAAATTTGTCAAATCAGGCCCAAGGACTTGGCTTGAGTCTGTAGATCACCTTTCATAACTTGCATACTTAAGACTCCCCATGAGTAACATACCTAGTAGGTTACTTCATGTACACCTCTTCTTGAAGATCATCATAGAGTAAAGAATTTTTGACATCCAACTGATATCTATGAAGCACATACACTTCCCCGAAGGCAGCGCACCCGTACCAGATACGTATCCGGTACCGGTGCGTACCCGATACTCGACGGATACACCTATGTGCACATTTGGACTTAACACATCATTTTACATATTATGATAGGAGTCTGTTTTTCTAGAGCAAACAAAAGTTGGCTCTATGCTAGGAAGCATTGATACATCTAATTAAATTATGTATCTGTACTGAGTATGTTTCTGGTTCTAGTACATTTCTGTTACAAGTACGTGCATTAAACGTGTTGATATGATGCAAGTTATTAACAAAACGGTTAACTTGTCTCTAGACTAATCGGAGATTGAAGATGTTGATCTTCAAGAATGAAGTTTATCTCCAACAATGAAGAAGAAAAAAAAAAGATTGATGAGTACACTTAAGTTTAATTTTATCTCATTTGATTAAACATATAAGATGTTAAATTTTGTAATATTTACGAATGCTTAATGTTTGAAAAATTCATGTTATGTTGCATTGATTTGTGAACTTGTACTTCAAGTTATGATTTATGTTTGATGTTTCGATGTTTTGAGAACTATTTATTACATTTGATATATATATATATATATATAATCGTGCCTAAAAAACCCGATTGGACCGGGCTGAGCCTGGCCTGATCCGGGCTGAGCCTGACCCGATCGGGTCCGGGCTTTTTGCCAACCGAGCTCAACTCGGGCCCGACAAGACTATATATGAACGCCAGGAGGCGGGATTTTCCGCCGACCTGGATGTCGGGCCAGGCT
This sequence comes from Platanthera zijinensis, assembly GCA_039513925.1. NCBI lineage: Eukaryota > Viridiplantae > Streptophyta > Magnoliopsida > Asparagales > Orchidaceae > Platanthera > Platanthera zijinensis. The sequence goes on from CM077093.1 coordinate 174,710,641, forward strand.
AGGCCCCGTGCTTACCCGGACCGGGCACCGAGTCAAAATGGGGGCTCTATAAGGGCCCCCAGCCAAGGCTAGGCCCGGGCCGGCTTTTCCCAGGCCGGGCCTAGCCAGGTTTTTTCGGGCCGAACTCGGGCTGGCCCGCCGAGCCCGGTCTTTTTGAACATGACTATATATATAATATTTGTTATAACGTATCATGTCGTACCTGTATCCTTTATTTTTAAATTTTGTCATACCGATGCACCGGGTACGTATTGTACCCGGTACCCGTACCAATGCTTCCTAGACTGATACATCTGTCAATCCTTATTGACAGCTACAAAAAAAATAACTCGAAATATGGTAATGCGAGCTATTGGGAAGAAGACATCGAAGAAGTCAACATCATAAGTTTGAGTGAAGCCCTTAGCAACCAACAGAGCCTTATAGTGAACCACGGTGTCATCAACATGATATTTTACCACAAAGACACAACAACAACCAACAAATCCCACCCCCAAAAGAGTAAGGACAAGAGTTAAAGTACCTCTCTCAATTAAAGTGAAAATTTCTTCATCCATGGCAGAATTCTAGTGCGGTATGGTAAGAGCATCCTGGTAAGTGGTTGGGATATCAGTGGTTGAGAGAGCTAGAGCAACGTCTCTTCTAGAGAAGGTAAACCGAGCATAGGACAACATGAATAGAATATTGTGCACATGTGCAAACTGCCTTTCGAAGAGCAATAGGAGATCAAGTTCCAAGATGTTATCCTCATCATATCCATCCGAAGAAGAGAATGTTGGCAGGAGAACCGGCGGTGGATGCCCCGAAGTTGGAGGACACGAGGTGGTAGGAGGAGAAAGAGACGAGATGGTTGGGAGGAGAGGTGGAGTACTCTCAGTTGGAGGAGTAGAAACAATATGAAGAGAAGTAAGATAATCAGATGTCGGAGGTTGAACAATATTGATTGAGAAGTAAGGGTGGACTCAAAAAAGGTAATGTCTGCCGAGATGTATTGTTTTCTAAGGATTGGGTCATAATATCGATAACTCTTCTGAGTAAGAGAGTAACCCATGAAGATACATTTTACTGCACGAGGAGAAAGTTTGTTCTGACAAAGGGAAGGAGTATGAACAAATGCAATACAACCAAAGACGTGTGGGGGCAGATAAAGTGGTGTTTCCCTTGGGTAAAGTTAGAAAAATGGGTTTGTCTATTGAGAGTGGTACATGGAATACGATTGATGAGGTAGCAGGAGATGAGTATGACATGACCCCAGTAGGTGCGAGGAACTTGTATCTGAGAGAGCAGAGTGCGAGCAACGTCAAGCAGGTGAAGATTCTTGCGTTCGACGACGTCATTCTGCTGAGAAGTGTAAGTACAACTAGCTTGGTGTATAATTTCATGATGCATACATAAGTTGAAAAATTAATGACTAACATATTCTTTGGCATTATCAATGCAAAGAATTTGAAGAGAAGCATCACACTGAGTGTGAATTTCATTAAAAGGCACCAAATATAAAGAATAATTCAGAGCAATCTTTAAGAAGATGCACTCAAGTACATCTTGAAAAATGCTCAATAAAAGTAGCAAAATAAAGACTTTCCCCATTAACAATTTTGGTGGGAGAGGGACCCCAGACGTCTGAGTGAACGAGATCTAACGGACGAGCCGAACTACGTCTGTTTTGGCAGGATAGGAGGAGCAGTGATGTTTTCCGTATTGATAAGCTTCACTGTTGAGAGGAGAGGATTCCTCCTGGAGGTCTAGCAGGAGCTGGTGGAGTAAGCGAGGAGGAGGATGACCAAGACGAAGATGTCATTGATAGAGGGAGTCAGAGGTAGTGGGTGCAGAGAGGGTAGAGAGATTGTCAAGGAAGGAGAGACTGTCACTTTCAGTCACAGTAACAAGCGTCTCCTTCGAGCAAAAATCTTGAAAATACAATCAGTAGAGGTAAAAGTAACAGAGCAATGTAGTTTCCTAGAGAGCTGTAACAAATAATAAGTTGCATGGAAAGGTTGGCACATAGAGAATATCCGCAAGTTGGATAGATGGAGCGACCTGAACCATACCAGTCCCACCACGTACAGGGGATGGAGAACCATCCACAATCAACATCGGTGGTGACTGATAAGGTTTTTCCAAATGAGAAAAGATAAGGGAATTGCGTGTCATATGATTGGTGACACCGGAATTAATGAACCACTTACCCTAAGTGGCGACATGTGCACGATCAAAAGACGTAACAATGGAGGAAGAATGATTAGAGGTGTGAAGGGAGGCTTCAACAACTTACGGACGAAGATGAGGATGTTTGGCGAAGCAATGATCTACAAAATGACCCCGCCTGCCACAATAGGAGCAGATGTGCCTGCTAGGTCTTTTTCCATCGGGGTAGCCGACCACCACATCCACCAGAATGACCACGGTCAGCCGGTAAGCAAAACTGTCATAAGCAGGTGGAGCTGAAAACTTTGTTGTTCATCACTTATCACACCTTCAGAATCTCATACTCGAGGAGCTTCATGAGTCGGATATATATGACATTAATCCCAACAAACATTTATGGGTTCTCCAAAATAGAAAGACACATTGGCTCCGTTTGGGGTGACTTATTTTACCGGTCAAGCGGTTGCGACCGCATGAATCAGACTTTAATTTAGGGACCGGTTCATGCGGCCGCTTGACCGATGAAAATAAGTCCCCCAAACGGAGCCATTGTCCTTAGTTTGCAGACTTTGTTAATTATTGAGTTGCTAAGGTTCCTCCCTCATTATTCTCGCATTAGATGAAGTAGAAATTCTTCTTTGATTTAAAACATTGTTTTTGGGATGGACCTCGTCTCTTTCGCATTTGCGCAGACTCCATTATATGTAGTTGTGTCTCCGTAAAAGAAGATTGAGACTTCATTGTCATTCCGGGCTGGCCGGCTGGTGGGCATTGTAGCACCAACCATACCATACATAAAGTAATAGGAACTAGCTTTTATTGTCCTCTTCTATTCAAGGATTCCCACCTTTTTGTGTGTGATAGCTATCAGAGGGCAAGCGACTAGTAATATTTCTAAGGCTAACGAGATGCCACAAAATTACATCCTTATCTTTGATGTATGAGGGATAGACTTTGTCCGTTTGTCATGGTGATCGTTGATTATTTATCGAAGTGGGTAGGAGTGGAATTGCTAACTAATGATGCGAGGGATGTTACAAAATTTCTATGCAAATTATTTTCACGATATGGAACACCTCGCCCAAAGATCATCGTCTAATTTCAATATGCAATTTGAGAAGAATTTTAAGAAATATTGCAATATGAGTTGAGGTTTGCAACTGGGAAATTAAGCGTAACAAGGAAGCTAGACGATGAACTTTGGGCACGCTAAAGAGCGGGATCAACGACATATAGCATAGTTTACGACAAGGTTGGTTATCTACCCATGGAAATAGAATATAAGGCTTACTAGGCTATTAAGAAGATGAACATGGATTTAAAGTTAGCGGGAGAGGAGCGACGCTTACAGCCAAACGAGCTTGATGAATGACATAATATCACCTACGTGAACTATCATATTTATAAAGAGCGAAATAAAGCTTTTCACGACCACCAGGCTCATCTCTGTCGAATTGAGATTCCAATGTTCGATGACGCCGACCCTCTCGATTGGATCGCTTATGCCGAACAGCTCTTCGACCTTCCCTCCACTTCCGCCCGCTAGAAGGTTCCTCTGGCCGCTATCTAAATGGAGGGTTTAGCGTTCCATTGGATGTGTTGGATGCTCCGGCAGGTTCCTGACCTCTCCTGGCCCGCGTTGTAGGAGGAACTTCTCAGCCACTATGACGCCCACCATGCCGAAAATGCTTACCAGAGCCTCAGCTCTGTGCGTCAGTCCAACACCGTGGCCACATACATTGAAAAGTTCATTGAGATCGCCACGCATGTAGCGTATATATCCCTCAACCATTACCTCATATAATTTATAGGGGGTCATGGAGCAAACTCGTTGCCTCGGCGACCAGTTGTCTTTCTCGAGCCGACCACCCCGCAAGCCATTTCGACAAAATCTCTGCCGCCACTTGCCCGCTCAGATCACCTACCCCCGCCTGGGCCGCCGTCGCTAGGACCTCCGCTGCTTGTTCTGCCAGTCCCACCTCCACCGGCGCCCCAACGACCCCACCACTTATCTCACGAGCAGCGCCTCGAGCTTCGCCGCAAGGGCCTTCGCTTTCGCTGCCAGCAGCCAGACTCGCCCACCAATGTATGCACTTTCAAAGATTTATGCATGCTAGTGGGATCTGAAGAAGATGGGCCTGACTTCAAGGACTTGGAACCCCTGACACTTGCAAATCACCCCTACAAACCTTGACCTTGAGGGCAAAGCCATTTTTTAGGAGGGGAGAGTTGATATGTATTCGTGTTCATGTCATGTAGTGGGGCCTCCATCTATATAAAGAGTATCTTAGGCAGTGAAATCTTCATCTTTTTTTAGTGTTAGTCTTTGATCGCTCTTAGGAGAAGTGAGTACTTTGAAGGACCTAACCTCCAGATATTTGGCAAGAGTGTCTCCTATGTTTTATCTTTTATTTCATGCAATGCAATCTCTTATTCACGATAGGAGGTAGCCAACTCGTATCATTTCCCAAAAAAAAAAAACCTAAAAACACGTTGACGGGAGCATTTTTCTCATCACAAGGAAACCAAAGCCTTTCAAAATAGCAGTGGCACTAGGAATAAAAAAAATTCCACTGACACCATCCCAAACACAGCCTAAGGCAGTATATGGCTGTTAAAAATCCTAAATATAATAGCAATGCATATATAATTGAAAACTTCCAAGGAGCTATCATGTAAGAAATGATTCACTAAGGCTCAGTTTGGGGGGACTTATTTTCACCGGTCAAGCGGTTATGACAGCATGAATCGGACTTTAGGTCATAACCGCTTGACCGGTGAAAATAAGTCCCCCCAAAGGGAGCGTAAGACTAGAAATGATTCTTCATTAACCAGCTGCAGAAGGGAATATAAATCCAATTGAACCTCATTTCTGGGACATGTAAGAAAATTTAAATAACAAGAGTAGACTGCCTCATATTGAGTATGCCACAGTTTATATACTTGTAATGTTATAACAAAACATTGCTTCTTGTGAATTTAAAAGTGGCTGAATGAGGGAACTCTTCCTGAAAAGAAGGCAATTAATAGAACTAAATAAACAAGAGGAGAGCAAAGGGACAAGAGAGCCAAACTGTTGCAGTAGAATGTGCAAAAAATCCAATTATACAAGCTGTTATTTTACCTAAACTGACACTGCGGATAGACGGTGCTGGCTTCTAGAAGTGTGTCAAGCTGTATACCACTATCCAAGCAAGCTGCGCAGGTACAAGAAGAAATTTATTTACTTAGGCTGCGTTTGGCGCGGCTTATGGCGGATTATTTGCTCCGGTGAGGTTGGACAAAAATGTCATTGTCATGTTAAAATCTTGTGCTCCAAACTAATTTCTTTTTTTGATAACGATAATAACATTTATCATACCAAACATACATTCTATGACAATGATGCTTTTGTCCAACCTCACCGGAGCAAATAAGACGCCATAAGCCGCGCCAAACACAGCCTTAATTATCATTTAAAGCTCTGTTTGGCACAGCTAATTTGCTCTGGTGAGTTTGGACAAAAACACATCATAAAATGTATGTTTGGCATGAATCTGGTTATGACCGCCGCAAGGAAAAGAAAACAAATGTTGAACATCATAAAAGTTGATGAAGTTCCTTAGGTGAGATCGGGCGTTCACGAACGATGGTTCATAACCATTGCGTTCACGACCGCCACCGCCACACCAAACGGAGCCTAAGGCTTCTCCAGTCAGTTTGGTCAAAAACTTCATTATCATAGAATGTATGTTTGGGGCAAGACAAAGGTTATGACGGCCACCAATAAAATAAACTAGTTTAGAGCATAAAATGCATGAATTTTTTTAGGTGAGGTCGGGCGTTCACGAACGACGGTTCATGAACACCGCGTTCACGACCGCCACCACCGCGCCAAACGAAACCGTAATCTCATTGCTTATCATTCTTTCTGCAACAAATAAAACGTTGAGGAGAATGAATACGACACTGCGATAAGAAATTCATACCAAGAAAAGGGAGAAGGAAGCAAATAGACCCTCCTGAAGTAATGCTGCTTGTCCCCCAAATTCTTCCACATCAATTTTCAAAATCTGAGCATAGTATACATAGATGATACCCGATGATAGCACCAAAAATCTGGGAAAAACAATAATAATTAAATTAGAATCCTCTTGTCATTATGGATTTTGTTAGAGTTAATAGTATTTTATATTATTGAGTTTAATCTCACACCGTATATCGGTGTTGGGTGTCTTGTTGTTTCTCCTATATAATGCCCCTTTGAGGAAAAATAAAATTGCACATTTCATTTCTTTCTACATGGTATCAGAGGATCGATCTGAAAGCCTAAAATAATTTTTTTTCCCGATTTCCGCTTCCGCCACTGTTCCCCCCCCCCCGACCCGTGATTTCTTTTCTTCTCCTGCGAGATGCTAGGGTTCACACCCGCGGCTCCCGCTCCTGTCGACGAAGTCGATCATTGATCCTGTCGACAGGAGCGGCTCCGTTTCCGTCATCGGCATCCTGCTGCTTCGTCGTTGTGCTGCCGGCAGCTTCTCCCGACGGCTACTGCTTCCGCTCTTTCCCCCTTCTTCTCCAGTCGACGATCCCATCGTGCCAACGGCTCTGCTTCCCATCGACGTCGAGCGGCTCCGCTTCCGTCTGCGTCGTCGACACCATGTGCTGCTTCCGCCTGCGACATAGACGTCGTGGACTACTTCCACCGCTTCTGCCGAGTTGCTTCTCCCAACAACTTCGTCGTCTGCTTCCTCTTCTCTCGTCGGCTCTGCTTCTCCCGTCGGCTGCTTCTCCCAACGACTTCGTCGTCTGCTTCCTCTTCTCCCGTCGGCTCTGCTTCTCCCGTCGGTTGCTTCTCCCAACGACTTCGTCGTCTGCTTCCTCTTCTCCCGTCGGCTCTGCTTCTCCCGTCGACTGCTTCTCCCGACGGCTGCTTCTCCCGTCGGAAAAAGCAACATCGATCTCGTCCTTTGCTTCCGATGGCTCTGCTTCCCATCGATGTCGATGGCCGTCTTCTACTCCCGCCTGGTCTTGATGCTCCGGCCGTCGACAACTCTGGCTTGCCGCCTCCTCTTCCGGCTTGGTGGATCCATATTGTTGTTGTGCATGAGCTTCTTCTTCTTCCCGGTCTAGCTTTTCCGCAGATTTTTTTTAGTTGTTTGTGGTTGTTGTGTTGTTGTTTGTGTCTCGTTACGATTTCGGCCTTCCTCCATGTGATCTGGGTTCATGTACCTGACGAGGGTCCCACACGTGCACGTGGTCTACGTGAGGGGGAGTGTACGTCGCGGCCTCCAGGTATAGTCTATTCCTTCTTGCACGTATTCCACATGAGGGAGAGTGTTTGTGATAACGGCGACTCAGATGCCTCTTTCCTGACTCCTGCCTTAGTCACACATGGCCCCCAGGTTGATTTCATTTGTTGTGTGTGTCTCCCCGTTTCTTTTCTTCACTTTGTGGTAGGAATGGTTTGGCATTCTTGGTTGACCTAGTTTCAGCTCCGGGTGTATCCAGCGTGATCATGGTCGGTTTGTGGACCAACGTCGTGTGGCCTTTGCCCGGTTGTAGTATCCCCGGTGACACGCGGTTGGGCATCGGTGGCTGTTGTTTTGTCTCATGTTGCCAACCTTCTTTTACCTTCTGTTTTATGTTGTGTTCAAGCTATAGGTTTCCCCTCCAGCTTGAGGGGGAGTGTTAGAGTTAATAGTATTTTATATTATTGAGTTTAGTCTCACACCGCCTATCGGTGTTGGATGTCTTGTTGTTTCTCCTAAATAATGCCCCTTTGAGAAAAAATAAAATTGCACCTTTCATTTCTTTCTACAGACTTCTACTACTGATTTAGGATAAAAAGAAGCGCAGAAAAGCTAGGAAATTTATGCATCTGCTGAAAATCAAATTGCATCTATTTTGATTAACATTCTCTTATCCACAAGCCAATAACAAAATGTAGAAGAAGATAAGAGAAGAGAATGAGTTCACCAAACAAAATCAACTTCACAGTTTTTTCACAAGGAGAGACATCTTTTGATACTCCTCAAATCTCTCACTTGATCAAGGAATTAAATCCTAAAAATAAAAAGGAATTAGTCTATCCAACAAAAAAAATCTACAAATGCTAAGCTGTGGAGGCGTTGGTTGGAGAAGAGGGACTTGTGGGCAGTAGAAAGGAGGCTGGCTAGCGGTCGAGGAGGCTGCAGAGGCTGGTGAACAAGGTATGCTAGCAAGGCGCCAGAGCTAAGCGTGGCCGCACGGCTATTGAAATTGTAGGGTTCAGATGATGAGGAACGGTGGCGTGTGGTTCTTGAGAGGGAACCCTCAAAACCTCTTTGATGCCAACAAAAATATTATTTCAGCATACCTTAGATCTAAGCAAGCCAAGGTATAAATACAAGTGTCCCAAACATGAAAATCAACTCCTCTGGAACACAACATGCAACGCAAAATAAAAACGTAAAATAGATATATTAAAACATATGCCAAAAAATTAATGATATAAGTGTGGTTAGGCCCTCGATTGGCCTTTTTCACACGTATGGTCAGCTAACGAGCACGGAACGTGACATCACTCCCCTCCATATCAAGCTTGTCCACAGGCTCGAATTCGGCTTCGTCCTTTTGAAATCATTAATAGGTTCCCATGTCTCTTCCTGCAGGTGGCCGTCACACTGAATGAGTAACTCCAACACACCTATGTTGAGGCGGGGATCTATGGCATTCAGCACCTTGGGCACTAGTCGTCCCTCAAATAGAGGTAGGTATAGGATGTCAGGAAGGGGAACTCACACGATTAGCTTAAGGTGGGATACATGAAACACTTTGTAAATCTTTGTTCCCCGGGGAAGAGCCAAGTGGTAGGCAATCGAACAAATACTATCAATCACCTAAAATGGCCCGAAGTAGCGAGGCGATACCTTTTTGTTCAGATGTCGCACAACCATCAGTTGGTGATGTGGTCATAGTCTCAGCCAAACCCAAAAGTGCACTTCTAAATCTATCAGAGCATGTTTGTTATTAGTCTTTTTCTCACTCTCCCCTGAGCATGGAGGAGATACTCCGTGGAGCTTGTAAGATGCAATATTTGTTTTGCAGTGGCTGATCCACTGCATCCATTTAAAAGCCAAATATGGCGTGCATAACAAAATTTGGCCCATGTCAGTTGTGTCACCCATGGCTTAGGGTTGTTTGCGTCTCAAGTACATCATGATGGTCTTGTTAACAATCGCCAATCAAACAACGCAAATGCGGGAGGTGGGCGGATGAGAAGATCAGCTTTGTGTCGCTAAGGTGGAATAACTTACGCTAAAACCTACCTGTGAATACTATGTTGCATAATTTCCAAAGACCACGGAGGTGAGAGATGTGCTTGAAGAAAGCATGCACCACATTGACTGATGTACATAGATTGGTCAGGTGAATGAAATGTGCCCCATTGGAAAAACACCAGGTGATAATCGAACTAGGGTTCACAAATATGCATAAAGAGCTAATGTTCAAGCTCTGCCATGGCCGATTCCTCCAAAACCTGCGGTTAAGGGGAAGTTATTGTTTTTATGTATTTTTTTCTCTTTCTTTGCTGCTATATAAGAGGGACCGGAGTTATCTGTTGGATTGGGGATTGATGCAAATATATTGAGTGTTGCTGCTGTGAATGTTTCCTAGTTTGTGAGTCCTATAATTACTGGAAATGGATAGGAGTTAGGGCAGAATGCTGTTGAGGAGATCTCCTGTAATTGATTGTTGTATGGAGAGTTATTTTTATGTGTTGTTAGTTTGATTCCCTTTAGAGAAGAAGATAAACAGTAGGTCAATGTTATAGTTGTGTGTTTCTTCTTTGTGTTTCTATTTGAGTCCTGTTGTTCAGATTGAATGTTGAAAGGGTTGTTTGCTGCTTGAGCCCGTGGAGACAGAAGTGTAGGATAATGATGATGAATGTTTGAGTTTGCTGCCTTGTGTATTGTGAGTCCCGTTGATGAAGTTTGAGAACTTCCTGTATTTATAGTTGATGAGATTGCTAGTTGCCTCTTGAATTCTTGTTTGAGAACCAGGAGAGAAAAAGATTGTGTTTTCCGGTGGGAGAGCTCTGTTGGAGGGACCTGTGAGTGCCGTGAATTCTTGTCGTGGAGCCACTTTTGTGTTAGCATTAGTGAATAGAGTGATTTAAGATTGGAAGTGAGGAGTTCATTTCTCTTGTGCTTAGAGATTTCGTGGATCCACTTGTGTTGAGAGCAGGTGAATTTTAGGTTGTTAGTTTGTGGCTTCCTTACACCGTTGAGTAATAGAGATTCCGTGGATCTACTTTCGTGTGAGAGTGAGAGAAATTTTTTTGTGGTGCCCGTGTGCGATAGCGGCCGGCCTCGGAGCGGGAGATCAAAGATGACGAGGAAATTTCTCGCAGGATCGCCGTCGACTTCGATTGCGGAAAGTCGCCTTTTTCTGCGGGTAACTTGCTTCTATCTTTTTCTTTGCATGTGCCTACATTTTCTCTTAGAATTTTTAGATTCATTGTTGGGTTTTCGCCCGAATTTTGTCATCGGACACTACGTCGAAAACTTCAAACGGAAACGTATTTGGAGTTCACGATTTCTGTTTTGCTACAACAAGGGGACGAAATGAAAGTTGCGAACTTTCTTCCCCAAATTTAGAAATTGAATCATTTTTTCAAGAAAATTCATTTTAAACAAATAGTAATTTTGTGCTTTACAAAAATCTAGTTATTTAATTTCTCAAAGTTCGTACAACGTCCGCTCAAAATTACAATCATTCATTGCCTGCATTTAGGGTTTCCTAGAAATAGCCGACAGACGTGCAAACCCTACGCATCGTCCTGCATCACTAACCCTAAATGTGATACAAGCGAGTACGCGTCGAATGCAAAGAACCTCCGACCAACCCTAGAGTGATGTGAAAGCATGCACGCAATCCAATGAATAAAATACCAATTTGATACATGTAAGGTTGTGAGTGTACATGCTCTAAGGTGAAACCCTAATCGGAGAGCAGAATGACTACTAAATAGCCTAATGATGATGCAGATGCAATTGAAAAAGTTTGATTAAAATTTAATAATAATTAATTGATTAAAATAAGGATTATTTAGGACCACATTCATTCAAAGAAATTGAATTGAGTAGCATGCATTAATTCACAAGTAATTGAGCTCAAGTATTGGTGGAGAACTTAGGTCGTAGGCTCCGACTGGGTATGGAATGTGGTCGATGGGGAAACAGTGAAGGTTCGGGTGAAGTTGAGGTGGGGAGAGGGGAGTTGGGGTACAACTAAAAGAGAGTGTTGCAGTTGGTGCGAGGAGGGACTGGGAGGCGGTGGTGGAAATGGGACGTGGTTGGAGGTGGGGCCGTTGGAAGGGTTGGATCTGACGGGAGACTGTCTGTAAGGGTGGGATCTGGCGATGAATAGTCGGAAGGAGGCATGAGAGTTGGTGGCCCGCAGCGAAAAAGGATGGGAGGTGGTGATTAACCGCAGGAAGGGATGGTCAGCGTCGGCTTGCAATGGAGGACTAGTCGGAGTCAGGTTGGGATGGAGGACAACTCGTGGCTGCCATTGGAGGAAGAGGCGGGATGCGATTGGACTACTGCCGAAGATGTAGACGATCGACTAGAGAATGAAATCATGGTCACGGTGGAGAAACTCTTGGATTATGGTTGGGAAGGAGTCGTGAGTTACAATGGGGATATGTGGGAATGTCAGAACCTCAGGAGTGACACCAAGGGGCCGTCTCAGAGTCGCAGAGGTAGGAGACTGATGGCTTCAAAAATCTGAATCATAACCTCAATGCCACCAATGACAGCATACACACATATATATGGTGAAAAACAACAAGAGCATTTGATTCAGACGACTCATAATGTCAGAGCTAGTTGGATGTCAAATACAACTAAAAAAAAAAATTTAATATATGAAACAGACACAAAATAACCATCCGGACATATCCTTGGACTCGGATCACCCGGACAAAAAATAGATCACCACCTCCAGCAGGAATAAGCGTGTGTAGTTCGTCGATACCCATCAAATACGTTAATGAAAATTAAAGCAAGCTAAATAAATATCAAAATAAATAAAAGCATATCATTCTATTAGTATGAAATGAGGAAGGAAAAAAGTCTCAAAGCATACAATAAGCGTATAAGAACGATATCGAATCAGAAATAGCCACAGGTTTCTCATGAAGATAGCAAACTAGAACTAGCGACGACTAAAGGGAAGATCGACATTGTGGAGCCAAAAGAAACATTGGGAGGAAGCTAGATCTCAAAATAGGGAGGGTTCCTTGTGGCTCGAGGATGGTTCGGGAAGGCCCGCGGAGGGGAAGCACGATGAACAAGGTATGGCGGCACTGAGAAGGTAGTTGGACAAAGCAAATAAAGGAGGCGGGAGCTCAATGAAGGTCGAATCTGGCTATAAAGACCTGGCAATGGTAGGGAAATCCTTGGGTGGCTGGACTGTTGGGGTGAAAATTGTCTCCCCAAGTACCAAAGCACTAAAATCAAAGAAGGGGTGTCGAGAATGTGAGTGATCGGTTACTTAAACTGCGAGTGGGCTCACGAGCGGGACTGAGCGAGGAACAACGGTATCTCTAAGGGGATGTCGCGGTAACCCTGAATATCGGGAGGAATTGCGATATCCACAGGGAATGTGCTGAAGCCCAGCTCACCAAGGTCTCCGAGGGAAGAGAAAAGAAGATGTCGCTTGCAGCGAGGTCAGACTTTGAACAACGCAAACTTTAGTTGTGTGTGATCATATTGATTGAAAAAGATGATTACAATCGGCTACACCAGAGCTCGAGAGAACTCGAAGATCCTTACAGAGGGTACTCGCAAGAACAATTCCAAGGTTGCGCGAGTCCAGGGGCCTTTTGGCTTGGCTTTTTAGATGCTTTTCTAGCTACTGTTCACGTTTATTTATAGACGTGAGGGCCCGACCCACGAGAAACCCTGAGAAGTAAGAATACAGATTGCCCGTTTACAAGATGTAAAAAATTACTAAATATAAAAAGATGGGAGGGTTGACAAGATCCTGTGTGGGCGTCAACGAGCTCAAGTTCGAGTGCAACGAGCTCCAGTTTGAGTGTCAACGAGCTCCAGTTCGAGTCTCAACAAGTTTCTGTTCGAGCGCCAGCGAGACCCGTTGGGTTGGGATGGAGAAGGTTGTTTTCCCCATGACCGGCTGACAGTGAGTGGCGGAATTTGGGCAAATAGAATCCAAGTAGTTTTCCAATCTGACTTGAGATTTCCTAAAAATAGTGTCCGCGAAACCTATTCCTCCACGAACATTCTCTGCGCCTATATATAGGTTGACCTTCGGCTTGTTAATTACTTCTGACGATGGCCCGATTCTCCTCATTGTGCGAGTACTCTCTCTAGATATGGAGAGAGACAAATCTGTGTCTGCTGCGAGTGTCCGCGAGTATATTTTGTCCAAGGAGCATAAGAGGATGAAGCAACTTCCATGGTTGGAGAGTTTGGCGAAAAGAGCACTTCCAAGCTTGGGACGAATCCTCCCTTGATGGTTGACAATACTAATTCTGAAACCCCTGAGGTGGGCACCCCATCCTGCGAGATCGCGACATCAAACGCGAGTCTGAGTGCTTCGTTCAATAAGTTTTACGAACTTTGCTTTGGTGATTCTGAATAGGAAAATATCAAAGATCTCGATGAGAATAGTAGAAATGTTGCGGACTAAGGCGAGGATTGGATGCCACTCTTCCAAATTTTCCATCTTCCAAAGGAGGAAAACACTAGGGAAGGTGAGAAAGCGGACGAGGAAAGCAGGGAGACTCCAAATTTGGACCTGGAGATTGCGAGACTGGTGATTGAGGAGAGGAAAAGAGCCTCCAAATTTGGCCTTGGAGATTGCGAGACTGGTGATTGAGGAGAGGAAAAGAGCCTCCCTCCCTGCCAAGAAGAAGGCCGACGTTGAGGTCGGGGTGCTCACGAAAGCAGAGTAAGAGCTCTTAGCCTTGTAACAAGAAAAAGAGAATAGGGCGAAGGCCTGGTGGTTCTTGATCGGATCAAGGGGCAGAAGAATAGGGCGAAGGCCTGGTGGTTCTTGATCGGATCAAGGGGCAGAAGAACAGGTTGCTGAGGGCAAGGAGGATGAGAAGAAAAAGAAGAAGGAAGAAGAAGAGGTAGTGAGTGCCAAGGAGAACATTGTCGGAGGTACTGGTGAGGACGAGGAGGACAAGAAGAAGAAGTTCCTGAAGAAGAAGAAGACCCTGGATTCAAAGAAGGGGAACGCATATGTGGCTGAGTCAATCCGCCAGGGATCCGACGAATGATTCTGTGGGAGAACCGACAGCTCCAAAACGAAAAGTATTTGACGTCAATATTGAGGTCAGGGTCACTGTGGATGCGAGTCTTCCGAGAGGATGAAGATTGTTGAACGCTTTCTGTAGCACACCTTCAAATCTTCAAAAGGAAACCTAGGAGAACTCGCAACTCTCCTCAATAGATACCCTTTACCTCGTGGAGTTACAACGAAACTTTCGTCTCCCGGAGAAAAATCAACGATCCTCCCATAGGGGCGGTCGTTATCCCCTCTGACGCTTTCAACTTTGGCCTTCAACTCCTGTTATGGTCGGAACTCGCTAAAATGTTCCATCATTACAGGATCGTCTCGGCTCAAATTGATCTGATGTCGTTGATGATCCTGACAACATTCACCGTACACCTTCTCCTAGACAAATTTTTTTGAGGATGAATGTCTTGTTGAATGCTCCTAACAAGATTCCTTCCTAGATCTAACACTTTGCTTTCTACAAGGGAGATTTTGGCCCCCTTGTCTTCGGACCTTCAGAGAGAACCGAGAAAATATGTGTGATTACTGCTCCAAGCCTCCAACAGGGATTGAAATGGAGATAGCGGACTTTATTGCAAACAACCCGCTAGACGTGAGCCATTGCATGGCACATATAAGCGAAGCCATCAACTTTGATCCCGCAGAAGGTGAGGACACGTCCAGTGAGTACTGGATGTCGAAGATGCAACGAGATCTAACTTTTTATCTTCTGCTACAGCTAACCTCGTCCTTCCAAGAAATCATGCTTTCTGTCATGAAGGATATTTGGATCCAGAAACGACATAGCAGAGATTGCCATAAAGGAGACACAGAGGATCAGGAGATGGCGGTATTTGAAGAAAAACCGAAAGGTAATTCCAGACATTGGTGAGTTCTTGTCTAGACCGAGGAAGCACAAGGTTAGGCGACCGAAGAGAGGTACTCGCCCTCGAGTACTGACCACCTCTTTCCTCACGCTAACACAGGCGTGTTAGACTCAGAGGGACAACCCTTGATCTACTGAGATGAGGAGACATATCGCTTCTCCGTGAGCTCATAACTCCCCTCATACAAGGACTTGTCGGATGGCAAATCAAATTTGTTCATAAGGTGTACAGTTGTACACCAAGGGAGAGGTTGACGAGCCGCGGAGCATAAGGCTTCCAGTTCTTCCAAACGTCGTGGCGAGACTCATGATGCGGAATCTTGTGACCAACCATCACACTTCCACACAGATCCAGATCACTCCCCTTAAGCGCTCCACTACTTCAGCACTCCCCTAGGTCGCCTTAAGGGGAGTGATCCAGCAATGGAGCAGTGGAGTCTAAATCATCATGAAGATCTATTCGATCTCAACTGATGACTCCAAATCCGAGTCTCCTTCTAAATGGTTCTCGCACTTCCCCGAGTCACATGAAGTCAAGTGATTTAGCAGGGGAGTCGTGCAATCAAGGATGTAGCAAATTCAGGAGGTTGCAAATCAGTGGACTCTTTAAGTAATTGTGAAGATCTTTTTGGTTTGCCCAATGTGTTCGAGTATCCTGATGGGAAGTTATCGCGCTCAGTAGGAGTCCCCAGCTTGGAAGGCTCCAGGTCATGTGAAGACCAGTAATTCTGAGATATTGACTTTAATCCTCTTGTAGAGAGCTCTCGCATTTCCCCGAGCCATTTAAATGGAAGAGATCCAGCAGTGGAGTCGCGAAATCTCATGTTATCCGTGATTACTACTTTCAGAGAGGAAGGAGTGGCGAGATCTGAGCTAAATGGTGTAATTTATTTTTCATGTTTAAGGACTCACAGGTATCTTTGTAACTGTGAGTACCTGTGACATATAAATCATGTAATATTTTTGAACTTATGAATGAAAAATCTTTTACCTTCTTTTCATCTGGCGAGTATTCTCGCGATCATGTTTCGCCGAGCATCTTTAATAGTAATTTTAATCTCCAACGAATAAGATTCTTTTTGTTTTGAACGAGTCCTTACATAGATAATATTTATAAAATATCACATATATGGCGTGCGAGTACCAGACATATGAATCCCTTATCATGTGGCGAGTATAAGAAGCAAGCATCCCAATGAGTACCTAGTTTATGCGAGATCGTCATATATCTAAAATAGTTATTTAGGAATTTTTTCGTCGATAAAATTCTGTTGATCCACCCTTAAACAAATGACATTGCGCCAGAGTACATACATATGGCGAGTACGGTTGAATATATGATCTGTGAATACCTAATATACGGCATTGAGTACCGTTTATATACAGTCAGTAAATATGGGCTATACGACCAACGAGAATTTTGTAAAACAATGGTTTCCTTAGAGATCATAATACATGAAAGGTACAGTAGAATGTTAAAAATTACTCTAGAGGGGTGTGAATAGAGTATTTTTAAAAAAGCCTATCTTTTAATCATTCACATCACATGCCATAGATAAGTTTGTTTGTTTGTTGCAACAGAATTAATTAGAGTAAAGAAATAAATAAACAAAGCTATAGAGATCTATGCAATCCAGAAGACAGAGTTTTATAGAGGTTCTCCAAATTTAGGTATATCCCCTCTTCTACCCTTTGATAGGATATCCACTAAATAGTGCTGAGTCTTTTGAAAAGAAGGCTCTTAGAACCAATTACAACTGAATTTTTAGTTAAGGAGATTCTAAGAACCAAATGAGATTTTGATAAGGTACCTCTAACCAGAAGCATGTTAATATGGTGATTAAACCAATCTGAGAGACTTTTAATAAGGTTGACTCAAAATCACTCCAAGATTCTTTTGATAAAGTAGATCATAAATCATTAAATATTTTGAAGAGAGATTCTCAAAACTCTATCATAAACTTGATGTTCAAAATCTATTTCTACAATACTATCCCCTTTAGCAATCTCTGAGTTTTGATTCATTGAAAGGATTGTGTGGATACTTGTTGTAACAAATTGAATTTGTTGTAGATTCCTCCTGTGAATTCAGATTCAATGGAGAGAGGTGTGAATCTGTCGAGGAAGAATATCTAATAAAGCTCATTGAATCTTCAGAGAAAACAGTCTTCAAATCTATAGAAGATGATCTAGTCGACTGATATTTTTCTATTAGAACTTTTTGAGGAGGAGAAAAATGAAGAAGAAAGAGACAAGAGAGAGACAACTTCTTAACAATTGCATCTATATTCTGTTTGAAATTTTGTTATTCATTCAGAATAGGAATGCATGTATATATAGGTTGAAAAATAAATCTCTTGCTAGATGTAATTCAATCAAAGAGAAGACCTACCTTAATTAGATCTCAATGGTCACAATTAAATCTGAATCGCAGCCTTAATCTGCTCGAACTTCATTCGAAACAGTTCTGCATAAAAGTCGATGCAAGGCTTCTAGAACATTGACTTAGAACTCAATGCATCACTGATAGTCTGTGTTAGCTCATACTCAAAACACAAAATAAAACTTCTCAGTGTACGTCGACATCTTCTTGCATATTTCTCAATGTACGTCGACATCTTTCTTTTTACTAGTCGACGTAAGTTGATATCCTATCAAAGCACAGACTTTTACTTGGCTATACTATGAGTTCTTTGAGAGCATTGATTCTTTGCGTGGCCATTTTGAATAACATTGAACTTCTGACTAAAGACAAATATATCATTTATACACAAAGACATTTTCCTATATCACTTTAATAACCTAATATGTCAAATCATAAAAAAAAAAATTCTCAACAATACTGCGCAGAAGTATTCACATAGTGGATGCTAAACAAATGAAAGTTATGCAAGTATAACATGTTGAATAGTAACAACTTATTGGGAATGAGGATAATGAATCCTGGCAGATCGTGAGTATGCATCCGCGAATACCAAATCTACGGCCAGCAAATACCGATTGTCTGGCTAGCGAGTACCGAATATATATCCAACTAATACCCAATATATTACTAGTGAGTACCATCTTGGATGATTTTGTGAATGCCTTTATGCGAATTTGCCTTATCTGAATATTATGCACAAAGGTTTTAGGGGATCTCGAAAGTTATCTGATAAGGTGGACCAATTGGGCATAAGACATCCGTCACCAGAAGTTTGTCCTCAGAAAGGCACTCTAACAGTAGCGACATCTCTGTTGATGCACGACAGGGTTGTGTTGTCACTCTAATTAGCATACCACATATGCAAGTCGCGAGCAATTCTAGTGAAATTAATGGTAGTGGATTTTAGAGCAATGATTAAAGAGTGTGACAAATGTCGGGAGAGATCGGAAAACTTAAAGCCCTCAGCGAGAGATTGGATTAGGATACCACAAAACAACCGCGAGAAATTTCATGTCTATTGTGGTCAAAGTTGGTGTTACTCCAGCGACCTCAATTCAAGAGGGTTCAAGTAAGCTCTATTGATTATCATTGCTTGAATACCTCAACAAGATTGGATCAAGAGATCACAATTCAAGGGAGATCAAGTAAGAATTTTGAATCTTGATGTGGTCATTCAAAGTCCTCCGCAAGATTGAGTCTGGAGACATCAAATCAAGGGGATCAAGTGAACCTTTTGATTGAATATTGATGCATGAAGTTTGCTGCGAGATTATACCATGAAATCAGAATTCAAGGGAGACACGAGTAAGTGCATTTGAAAATTCTTCAATCATTGTATTGTAACAGATATAATAAAGCAAGAAACATATAAAGGTTATATGAGATTCAAGAGAAGTATCTCGTCAAGTCATCGTCACTTTAAGTGTTCAAGATATCATTGCTCTCAAGTTCGCAATCAGTAGTTTCCGTTCTTCAGAGCTTCTTTTATAATGAAAATTCCTGAGTAATTGGGATTGAATTTCCCAACCGAGGACATTCTTCCAGCGGCATCTACTTTCTTCATGACCAAATCTCTGACAGTGAAGTGCATGATTCTCACATTTTTGTCGAAGTATTTAGACATCCTTCTTTTAACCTTGTCTGACCTAATAATGGCCAAATCTCTAAGCTCTACAATCAGATCTAGGTTGCAGCGTATATCTTCATCATTTTCTTGTATCTAGTTTTGGTTGTCTTGTCTAGATAATAGAACTCTTGGAATCATTACGTCAAACTCCACAGGTATCAAGCCTTCAGATCCATGGGATAGTTTGAACGGTGCTTCACAAGAAGCAGCTGTAGTTGTTCGAAGTGCCAATGGTACAATAGGCAACTGCTCAGTCTAATTCAACAGGTTCGGAATCAGTTTATTTGTTGTTTCTACTTGCCTGTTACTCCTAGGAAGATGTACTGAGGAATAACGCCGATCAATTTCGATTTATTGGCAAAAACTACTCAAATCTTCGTTGGAGACTCTTCGAACTTGGCTGAACACTAAAATATGGAGACTCTGGGGAGTTTGTACTTTAAAGTGAGTCTATGATTGAATCAATAACTATGTCTGTGCAGGAGGTAGAACGACATACCACTATATGATCACTTTCTATCGGAGCAATATAATTTGGGTCAAACTCAAGTGATAGACCACTAATCGGACACGGATCCTCATTAGAGAAACCTATAACAGGTGTCTCGTCTTGTGTCCATGGGGGCACGGGTAGGTTTGATGGTGGACTCAGACAAGGGAGGACTCCTCATAATGGTTCATTTGTGGTATGAGTATACTCGACTAACTCTAGCAGATTTCAAGAACTATTCGTAGTGGAGGGCGAGCTGAAATGTTTGTTTAACAAAATATAATTGATGACCATATAGTGTGACGCAGATTGCAGAACGAAGTACGGAATGGAATCTTATCGTGGTTGGGACTGGCCCATCGTGGTTGGGACTGGCCCATCATGAATGTCGCTTTTCATTGCTAACTCGTCAGAATAAGTTATATGCTCGGCAACAGACACGGATTCTTGTTGAAGGGCAAATACTTGCTCGAGGAAACGACTCTTGCATGATGTTGGAACATACCTAAGACACAATCTCCACCCAACTAGTGATGGCGCGAAGATGATCTCGATCTAGGGTCTACTCACTGTTATCCCAATAATGTCTCACCTGACCTAACAACCTAAGCTTCGCAAATCTGACGCGACGCACACTGAATAACTAAAAGTGATCAAGATAATGACCTATGTCTACGAGCCAATAGTGAAAGGCATCGTGACTTAACAAACCATCAAACGGCAGGCGACTCTAGAGAAACTGTATTCGAGACTCTCCTCAAAAAGACATTCATCGTAGTAACTCATCCTACGACAATCTGGTTGTGTCGAAGGGTCAACACAATCTCTATGAGCAACAGGTCGGGGACGAGAAAAATCATAATAGTATGAGGATCTTCCTGGGAGAACTTTATGGGTTTGAACATGGGTGGACTCCAGTTCCTCAGATCGAGGATTATAATAGCAATTGCTAATATGATCTGACAAAGGTGAAACATATAGGTTCTACACCCGCATATTCTAACCTAAGTCTGAACATGGGCTCTGATATCAATCTGATGTAGAATAAGGAAATAATGCATGAGCCCTAAATGCAACAAAATGAACCCGAAAAATTTTTAACTTGCAATAATTATAATTTATAAAACCAACACAAGAAAAAACACAAAAGAAGACAACTTCACATAATGGAGAGCACGTGATGTAATATTAATGAGAGAGTGCATGAATAAATAAGCAAGCAAATAAATCTCAACATTAGTCACACAGTGTGGAATACAAAATTTACCAAAAAATACACCTCAAGTAGAAAATTGACACACAAATTCAACACATGATAAATGACCCAAACTGGAAAAACTTGCACAATTAATAGGCAGCTGGATGATTATCCCGAGAAATTTTTTGAAGGACTGTCGTGGGACTGGATTTGTGATAACCAAGTTGTAGATGTCGAATATCGGGGACACGTCGGTTTATAAGTCTTTCATGTCGATTTTAATATATCGGGGATATTTTATATATCGGGTTTTAATATATAATCATTTATATGTGAAATTATTTATAGATTTAATCCTTTTTAAACTTATATATATTAATATATTAATAATTTGATATTTATTAAACTTCTAAATTTATAAAACTAATAAAAAAATTGTGTTACGCAAGTAATAACGATATAACGCGTGAAATAAAACAAGAGAAAGCAGAATGTCAGGAAGTTGTCGATAACAATGGAAGATAAAAAATCTTTAGTCCATAATTCAAAGACTATGAATAATTGAAGTCGATCACGAACTTGAGCAAGCAAGAAAAAAAAACATAAACAATGAAATAATTTTGGTTTATTATCTATTAGACCATAGACTCTAATTAAAATACAACAACAACATTCAAGACTTTATCCCACTATTAAAATAAATTGAAAAAAAACAGCCGATAAAGTCGGCTGATATATCAGTTTTAACCGATATAACGGCCCAAAAAAACATGCAATATTGCATGTTTTTATTTATTTATTAATTTATTTTTTTTTTAACAATAAACGTCAATTAACTTAATTCCCCCGACCCCCCCCCCCCAACCCCACGCGGTTCATTTCACTCATGCCCTAGCTCTCCCTCGCACTCTCCGTTAGTGCTCTCCCTCTCTCGTGCTCTCTTGGCACTCTAGCTTTCTGGTTCTTCTCCCTGCTCGCTGGTGCACTCACGTTGGTTGTTCTCCTCTCTCGCACTCTAGCTCTCTGGCTTTCTTCTCCTTGTGTGATTGGTGCTCTCACTCTGGTTATTTTTTTCTGCGATCTTGGCACTCTACCTCGTTAGTGTTCTCACTTTGGTTGTTCTCTCCTCTCTGGTGCTCTCAATCTCACGGGCTTTCATCTATATGCTAGTGTTTTCGATCTCGGCAATCTCTCGGCTGGTGCATTCTTATCCCTACCTCCCCCTCTCATTCTCTCGCTCTGCATTTTTTATTTTATTTTTGTTGTATTGGTTGCCTTGCTGGTTGTGGTTCTCGTGTTGGTTGTTGATGCCCTAATGCCCTGCTGGCTACTGTCATGTGCTGGCTACTGTCATGCAGCCATGTTGCCTTGCTCCCTGTTGCCTTAGTGGTCGGCTGCCCTGCTGCCTTGCTCCATGCTGTCTTTATTGGTCGGTTGTCCTGCTGCCTTGCTCCTTGTTGCCTTATTGGCTGACTACCTTGTTGGTTATGTAACATGATGGTTGTCTTGCTAGTTGGCACCTTATTAGTCTGCTGCCCTATTGGCAATCCTGCCTTATTAGTCAACTTCCTTATTGGTTGCTCCCTACTCTAATAATATGGTTGTTGCATTATTAGTCTTGTTGTTTGTTATTTTTATTTTGCTCGTTTATGATATTATTAGTCAAAAATAATTTGAAATACTCCTATTACTAGTTATTTATCCAACCTCATTTTGCAATCAATGATGCATGTATATCCAACTTTATTTTTTAGTAGCATTGCTGCTTTGTGCCTTTTGATAAATAAAATGTTGAATGCTTTGTGCATTTTGATAAAATGTTGGATACTTTGAAATTGAATGATCCTTTGAATGATAATTATAACTTTGCATACTACTGAGCATCCAAAATATTGTTGGATAAATAAAATGTTATGTAAATAATATAAAAGATGACAGAAGATCTAACGATCTGATGAAGTTATGAGCCTTTTATGATGTTGATTTTTTTCAACTAATAATTTTTCTCGTGATGTAGTCATGTAAAATATTTTTTCATTTCATCTAACTAATATTACTTTCATTTCTTGCCTTATTAGAATGGCTTCTTCTGTTGGATCAAATGAGGTTCTCGTATCACTGGTACTAACCGGTAGAGATCAGTTCTGGGAATTTGGTGAAAAGTGGCTTGCAAACGACACCAACAGAATTAAATGCAACTACTGCAAGCAGGCAGTGAATAGTGGAATTACACGTTTCAAGCATCACTTGGCTAGGTGGAAGGGTTATGTTAAGTCATGCTCTCAGGTTCCCGCCGACGTTAAGGCTAAGACGGAGTCGGTCCTAAACTCAAATTTAGAGAGTAAGAGAGCTAAGTTTCAAGCCACCTTGAATGAGGTGGTTGTTGGAGGAATCCATGATGATGAATTAGAGGAGACTATCATACGATGAGCACGGGTTTCAAGGGTCCAATGGACAAATTTGTTCATTTAGTTGTAGAGTCTAGCAAAGGAAAAGATTCCCAACAGAGCACGATAGAGAGTAAGTACAAAAAGAAAGCCAGAGATAATGTTGTCGTGTACATAAGTAGATGGACATATGAAAACGGGATCTTGTTTAATGTCACATGTAATTCATCCTTCCAGCATATGGCTCATGTCATTGGGTCGAGTAGAGATTAAGGCTGACAGAAGGTTTATTAGTGGTTTTGTTGAGTGTCTCTCAAGGATGTATAGGAAAGATCCTTCTACACAGGATCACATAAGTGCTGAGCTTGATGTTTACCAATACCAACATGGGTTATTTAGTAAAGATATGACAAAGAGACAGCTAAAAATTCCAACTTAAATCCAGGTATATGTTAATATATATTTTTATTAAATTTAATGATGTATTATGTATTTATGTATAACACATTGTGTTGTCATTTTAATTTTCACAATACATTGGTGGAGGCTTAACGATGCTGATACGTCATACCTTAAAACTATGGCTATGAGGATTTTAAGTCAGACTACTTCATCCTCTGGTTGTGAGAGAAACTGGAGCACCTTCGAGATGGTATGCATTAATTTAGTAATTTAGTTAAACATAAATATCTTATTATATGATTGTATGCATTATTTAACTTTTTTAAAATTTTGTAGATACATTCTAAAAAGAGGAATAAACTCGATAGCAAAAAATTGAACGATTTAGTATTTGTAAAGTTCAATGTTTTGCTAAAGTCAAAATATTCAGATACATCTCGAGATCCATTGGCAACTAAGAATGTTGATTCTGGAATGGTACAAGAGTGGATGGTGAATGTTGATCCTAAGGAGGATGAAAATGAAGATGGTGATGATAAAGTATTTCCTGGAGAGGGGCTGACATGGGCGCAAATCGACAATAAATTGACGCTAATCATGATGAAAGAAGGCCTCCAAGACTAGCTACAAGCAAATAAGTGACAATTAGTTATCAAAGAATGAGAAAGAGAAAAGTATCTGAGGTGAACGAGGGAGATCTAGAGGGTTCATCAGATGAAGATCATATTTTATCTACTCAGCCGACAATAGATGAGTCTTTAAGTGATGAAGAATGAGGTATGTTTAAAATTTAATTTTTGAAATTTTGATCTTTTAGAAATAATATATAATTGCAAGTTTCTTAAAATCACTAATTTTACAATTTTTTATCTTAAAAGTGTTGTATGTTAAATGTTACATATAACTTTTAATATTCAAAAATATATTAGGTTGTAAAATAAGTAGTACTGTGACATGTATAAAAGATAACATTTAATTACATATATAATTAATTAATTATTAAAATCTGATATATGAAATATCCCTAATATATCCCCCGATATATAAAAAACCGACATGAAAACCCAAATCGATATGTCCCCGATATCAAACATTTGCAACCTTGATACCATACTTTTAATTATAGCCCTAGGATTAAAATCGATATCTAATCCTACCCTCGTGACATAAATAAAACTCCCCTAAATCACGAACTACCCGCGTATTTCTTGATCAAAACCCTAGCCAGTGAAAATGTCCTTGAGATCCTTCCTCCACGACATTCGATAGGCAAGGGCTTCTCATGATTTTTTGTTCACCCCACTCTCACATGGTTCTTTCAACTGTCGCAAGCCTTCTCCTTTTCCACGACATTCCAACGTTAGCACAACATGTATTTTACAATCGCCTACTTCCATCATCCTTTATTCGATTTCTCCATGGAGATGGTTTTGGGAAAGGGTGAGGACTTGCTGTGATTTCAGAGAGCAGATTTGAACGGGCTTATGTTGGGGAATGAACACATTTTCAAAGTTTGAGGAACGGTTCAAAGCTACAACATCTAGATTCCACATTCCCCCAACTTCACTTGCACAGACGTCATTATTTCGTTGTTATTGCTGCAGATTTCCAGTGGATTTGAGTCATGCTTCTATTTCTTTGGCGATGGGGTACATGTAAGAGGCCAGGGAGAACCAAGTGAAGAAGAAAGTCAAAGAAGGTACTAGCCTCTCCCCCATCTCCCATTCTCTGCTTTGTTTTCTTCATTTCCCATGTGTTTCCTGAGTTGTGTGCTTTTTAACTCATTGAAAAAATGATAAATGATTGGAATATAGAAATATGAGGAATGATTTACTTATACAATCTGCCGTTTGGTCTCCAAAGTCCTTTACCGGAATACTGTTCTGAAGTCTGAACTAAATATTTTATTTGGAATATTTTTCACTAATGTTTAGATTAAAAAACAATAATATATGACAGGTATACCTTCCCAAAGGAATCTCCTCTCCTAAGAAAAGTGATGAGAAAAGTAGTGGAAAATTAGAGGCAGTGGAGTTGACATGGCAAGATATACTAGACCTTTCTTATCAATGCACCAAGATTGTAAAGGAAGAAAGAGAATTCTGTAAAACAACTCCCTGCATTCCCAAAATATAACTTTTAGAACAATTATTTGTGACACAAAAATCGGAGAACTGAAGCGGGAGGGTGGCCATGGCGATAGTCCTGAGTTCAAATGCATAGACCTGAACAAAGACACCAGAATCAACACACAACGAAGTAAAATGATGAAGAAACTGAGAAAACATCCATATTCCATTTGCAGAAACATATGGAAGGTCGGAAGAGATTACCCAAGGAGGGTTATTCATGCCCTCAAGGTCGGCCTGGCCTCAGCTCTGTTTGTATTGAATTTGTGTTGAGTTTTTATATTTTTGCTATGCTTCTGAATTGTGGTATATAACACTATCTTAGCCATCCTTATTGTGCGTTTCAACTACAATAAAATCCCACAATGTACATAATTTCTATTGCTCTGATTGTCATCCTCATCAATCTTTCATTCCTTCTTTCCACTCTTTGTCTCAATGTTAGATTGTTGTTCTTCTTCAACTATATAGTATTTGGTACTTAGTGATTGGTTCATTTCTTGCGTACGAGTATGTCTTTTTTTTGCATTTGTCGTTAGGAAGACATTATATTTGTCGTCGGAGTTATTTGAATTTTTTAAATGTAGGTTTTATGCCCCAAACTGTAGTCTGCAGCAAAACTGCAGTTTGTGCTTCTAGCAATCCCTCTCTTCCAAAGTTCTCGCCATCCCCCTCGCCCAAAGCCTCATGTCCCCCTCGCCATCTATACTAGACCTCCCCAAGCCGTCATCACCCTTGCCTGAAGTTGTTGTAGCTCTCGCCAGAAGACTTTGTCGCTTCATTCACAAGCGACCATGGCTAAGAGGACATACGCGGTGACCTATGGACCTCTCCCCTAATAAAGCTTCTCCTCTAGGACGTTTTGATCTCCTTCTATGGCTGAATCTTCTTCTCTTTCCTATGTTGTTCATTTTTATGTGGGCATACGTTTTCAGTTTAAACTTCATTGATTGCAAGAACTACCGCTTCAAGTAGCACGAGTGTTATATTGCCTTGCTTTTGGTTATTAACTAGACTCATTTTATAATCAGGGTGGTTTCTTGCCTTGACATTTCTCTCTATTCTAATGTATGAGAACATGGAAGTTCAATGCTTAAGGTCCATAACCTTGCTAAGCATCTTACCAGATTATACATTCATGCCTGCAGACATTCAAGCCAAGGTTAGTAGGCAACTGTAGCCATGACCACAGTATCAGGACTCACAATTATTGACAATTAACGTGCAGAGCAAAGAATTTCAACCATTGGTTCTTTTCTAACAACCATTCCATAAAATTATTCTCCTAAATGAGAGAGGGGAATACATCAGGGCTTTTCTTCTATCCTATCGTAGGGTCTTCACACTACCAATTCTCCATTGTAGATTCCCCCCATTCTGCATGTTAGGTGTCGCAGCCGTCGCTTAGTGTTGCCGCCTCCGCCGAATGTCGTCCCCCCTGCAGATTGTCGGCGTCCCCGCAAATTGTTGCCGTCCCCGTCGAATGTCGTCTCCCCCGCCGAATGTCGCCACTCCCGCCGAATGTCGCCCTACCTGTCACTCATGTGTGTGTGTATATATAGAGAGAGAAAAAGAAAGAGAGGGGAATTAGAAAATTAAAGGGACGTTGAGCTCCAGAATTTCACACTATCTTGTAAGTTGTTTAGAGTGATTCTATGAAGAAACAAACTAACCTGCGATGGAGAAGACAATGCAGTTGTGGACCAGTTATATTTTTGCAAACAAAACATTATTCAAAAATAAAATAAAGCATGTGATATGCACAATGAATTAAATCAATAATGAGCATTCTAGCCTTGTGAAAAATAATACATCAATAAATACTCTTTAATGGATCTAGGGTGAATGATTTGTTAGGATGGATTTTGGCCTCAGCTATGATGCACATGACCTGGAAATGAAATTTGGGAATGAAGATTGAATGAAGGAGCTAAGAGATGTGCATCATCTATAAAAGACCTAAGTGAAGAAGGGTTGAGGATTATAGTGTGTGTGTATATATATAAGCAGTCATGCACCGGATTCCCTCGTGCCCTGGTGCGATAGTACATCCCTTGTTCATCGTCTCCATTAAAAATGTTTGTCACACCGAATACAACAACACTCAAGACTTTATCCCACTATAGTGGGGTCGACTATATGGATCCTTTGTCTCCATTGCGCTCTATCTTTAGTCATAATCACACTAATGCCTAAGTACATCATGTCTTTCCTTATAGTTTCATTCCAAGTCTTTATTGGTTTACCCCTCCCCGGTTTAACATGCTTAGTGATTAAACTCTCACAACACAATCACTTAGAATACAAAGCAAAAATTGTGAGGATGGTAATACAATTTTTAAATTTAAATAAAAAACAAATAAATTAACTTTGCTTATGAAAAATTGAAAAATTGATAATAAAGAAAGGGTAAAATTGGAAAGATTGAGTGTTTCACCAAATGATGTTTTTCCTTTAGTTACAGAATAGATACATATACTTTAACTATATTAGTTCTACTAATAATGCTTCCCCTCAAGTAAGAAATGAATATCTTTGCTACCTAAATTGCTTATTATATCAACAATTTTCTCCAGATCGACAAAAAATGAGCAAAAGATACCTCATTTTTCTTCTTGGGGAAATGACGATCGTTCTTGATGTGCTTATTGACGCGGGAGAAGTCTATAGAATTCGATGCTAACATAATTAAAAGTACAAGCAGGTAGGAAAGCGATCAATGACTAAGAATAACAACTATCATAATGTTGGTGTGAAACAACTATATGACTCAGCAAACAATAACATCTGACATTGGATTGCATTAAATAAATTGACTTTAAACTTAAACAGAAATGATATAGATCACAGCGAACTCAATTTAGGGTTATAATCTAAGAAGCACAAATACTGCAAAGGTCTTATGTATCATATTCAAAATATTTTGGAGTCGCAGAATTTTAAGAAACTCGCCCCTAAAATCTCTAAAAAAATGTTTTGATTTTAAATAAAAATAGGTATGTAAAAGAGAAAGTATTAGATGAAAAGTGATGGGAGTTTTAGTTTTAAATAAAAAAAAGTATGTGAAAGAGAAAGTGCTTAGATGATAAGTAAATTAGAGTAAATTAATTGTGTATTTCATTCAGGAGCTCTATCTACGATATGATACGAAATTGTGATACATAAACCTTGACTTCAATTAATATGTGATATGTGAAATATATTGATCGAAAAATTGAGAATGTGGAAGACACACATATCTTCATATTAATCTATATCTATACTATATTAAAAGAGGAAAACACCCTTTGGTTAAACATTCAACTTTCCTATTTTACTCATCTATATTACAAAAAATTCAATCTTATTAATTTATGTGTGTTTTAAATTTTAAAATGCATGCTCTCATATAGGCAAAATCTCTTACCTACAATAAAAAATGTGCTTTCACCACCGCTGGCAAACCCCTATGTGCACAAGGAAAAAACGAGCGACGGGCGGAGTATAGCATTTGAGGGTTTGCGAGCGGCGAGAGCGCCATCACGCCAGGGCAATGACGTGGTCGAAGTACTATCGCATGGGGTATTAGGGGCTTGCCCCGTGCATTGTCGTGATTGAAGTACTGTCGCGGTTGATCATAGGGGCGGAGCACCGTGTCTATCACTCTTCTATATTTAAGCACCAATTGCGTTTATGGAGGACTTACACCAAAATCCATAGGGCACCAACAAGAGGGATTGCGCCCCAAATTAATCCACATACTAAGCCCACCACTTGCCGGATCCAATGCAGAGCATCGCCCAATTGATCCTGAAAAATAAAACACGCAACAACATCGTATTCAAATCAATTTCATTGCAAACACAAGAGAAGGAATCAGAAAAGGAGAATTGTGGATTGAAGCAGCGTGTAATATATATATACCTTGTCCCAAGAAGCATCCGGATCGAGCAACTTGGCGAACTTGAAGGGCAGAACGTGTCCGTTCTGGTGCAGAAGATTGGCTTTTCCTGATTTGGATTTCTTCATTTCCGCCGGAAATGTCGAAGCTCACTGCACAGCTATTCGCTACGAATACGGCAGCTGATCTTCGCCAACGGCTGAAATCACGAAGATCGCCGGCTAGGGTTTCGGCTAAGGGAACCACGAGACTGGGGTGAAATTCCCGAGAAAATTGAACAAGAATGATGGTCAAGTTGACAATTTTAGACGCTTACATTAGCGTCGACGCTTACATTAGCTTCTCGTTTTAAATACGTAATTGTTATGATGAAACCTATTTTTGATATTTTTGATGGATTCAAATTAATTTTTAAAATAAAAATTTTAGGTGCAAATTAATTTTTAAATTAAAAACTCTTAAATAAATTTTTTAAATGTTATCGTAAAATTGATAGGGGCAAATCATTTCCCCATCATGTCGACAGGAGCGAGTCGTACGTGACGACACCGCCACCACCGCCGACGCCTCTCTCTTTGCCGCCGCCAATGTCGTCCCCGCCACTACCATCGACACCGCAACAAACGCATACCGGAAGTCATACGTGATGACACCTACCACATATTCTCGCTTCTGACAACTGCGGGAGCTCCAGATTTATGTGTGTCAGACATTCTCGCTCATCTTCAATTCCTTTGATCTGAAGCAAGCCGTAGATTTAAACATTTCTTTCTGTATTTCTCATCTTCATCATTTGTTTTCGTATTTCTCCAGCGAAAAAAAAAAGAACATCGAAAGGTTGCACATCATTAAAAGAAAATTTTTACGATGAATTTGAAACTTTTGTAATACGTTAAATTTTATAATATTGTTGTTAGACAATTTGTTCAGATTTTGCTAAAGGATTTTTTTAAAAAATTTATATTGACTTGTACGTAACAATTTGCTTTGCACATATAAATTTTTGATTTGCTCGTAAAAATGATTTGCACATATCCAAAATTGATTTGCTCATAACAACCACCTTTAAATATTAGCATTTGAAATTTTAGATATTTTATTTTTGAATTTAGTTCATCCTCATTTTGATAATCTCAAAGCATTCCTTTATATGTGCATATGTGTGCATTAGTTTTAAACTTGTATAATCAAATTGGAGTATGGTTTAAAGCAAATTTCAAGAAAATAAAACTGGCTATGTTAAAAAAAATTAAATTTTGCTTTGAAGATATAATTTTATCAAAAACTGTTTTGTAGATATCAAAAAATTATGAATAGTCAAAAATGAAGTGCTGATAGCGATCGCATTAAAATAATTTCAATCAGTTTTCTATAGTCAATAAATATTGTTGTTGCCTAACTCGGCGCTCCTAAGCCGGTCCAAATTCGACCGTCTTAGCCCGGGAGCGGTCGAGCGTGCACACAGTCAATGAGGTTAATCAATCGTACACACGAGGTTTAACGTGGAAAAAAAAGCTTAACTGGGTAAAAAACCATGTGATCGAGTCTACGCCGGTTAAAGTACATTATTTGCTCGCGGTTACAATCTGTTTGCTGAATCGGGGGCGACATGTCGCTCCTCGTTACAATTTGGAGGTGAGAGAACACTTTGCAATCGGCGGACGACGAACCGTCACGCTCGGTATTTTCTACAAATTACACACAGTGGCGGTGGGCGTTTCTGAGCGTCGTGATGGTGCTGAACGCAGGAATGGAGCACTTGAAATTGCGCTGGTAGGGATTTCCTGGAATTTATGAAATAGGATTCGTCGGACAGCTCAAAGATGTCTTGAACGCGGCTCGAAGATGGCTTGAACGTGACTTGAGGATGGCTCGAACGTGACTTGAGGATGCCTCGAATGTGGCTTGAGGATGCCTCGAATGTGGCTTGAAGGTGGCTTGAATGCTGCAAGCAGGAGGAATCCGGCAGAGCTCTGGCCTGAGAAAAAGAAGACTCAGAGAAAAAGGTGAGAAATAAGGAGGCTTGAAGCTCCTTGTATAGCCTCCAGGAGGTGGTTATGGTGATTATGCGGCTATCCGCACTGTTGGAGTTGAGACCGGGCGGTCTGTCGGTCTGGCTTGGCGGGTTATTGACCGGGCGGTCTGGCGGTCTGGCGGTTTGGCGGTTTGCCTTCAGCGGGTTGGTTGCTGTGTTGAGGTCTGAGGCGCAAGCGGTCAAGCGGTCTGTTACTGGCGACTAGGAGACCGTGCGGTCTAACCGGTCTCCCCTGGCGGCTCGTCTCTCTATCAGGCAGTGGCCGAGCGGTTAGCCCTTCTGTCTAACCGCGCGGCTTGTTCCGGTCTGTTGTTCTAGCCGCCCAGATTCTTTTGTATAGTTTTAGTCCCACATCTCTTATTTGTATTCTCTCTTCTCTCCTCCATTCTATATAAGGGAGGTCATACCTTTGTAATACATACCTTTTTCTGATAATAAAATTTCAGTTATACCATTTCCGGCTTGTTTTAGTTCGCTTCTTACATGGTATCAGAGGCATCGATCCTTTCCTTCTGTCTTCTCTCTGTCCGCGCGGCTTGCTTCTCCGGCTTGCGCCCTGTCCGCGCGGTCTCCTTGTCGTTGCCCTCTGTGTGCGCGACCTGTTGCCTTGTTCTCTGCGATCTGTTGCCTAGTTCGCCGCGACCTGTTGCCTAGTTCGCCGCGACCTATTGCCCTGTGCCTTGCCCTCTCTTGTGCTTCTGTTCGAGCGGACTGTCTGCTTGCCGCTCGACTTCTTCCCCTTTGCTTGTTACTGCGGCTTGGTCGTGGTCTCTCTGGCCGCTGGTGTCTGACATCCTGACCGCCGCAGTTTCTCTTCTGCCTATCCGCGCGGCCTGTTTTCTAACCGCGCGGCTTCCTGTTGTTTACTCTTATGGCTCTTTCTGATGCTTCTACTGCCACCACTCCTGCCACCCCCCCTGTAGCCAATCCGGCTCCTCCTCCTACTCCTTCCGGGAACCTTGGCACCGTTTCCAAGCTTGTCGGCTCCAACTACCCGGATTGGAGCGTCTCTTTCACCTTTCTCCTTCGCTCGCAACGCAAACGCCACCATCTCGTTGATGACCCTCCTCCTACCACTTCCCCTCTCTTTGATGACTGGGATGCGAGTGACGCTCTTGTGCGTACTTGGCTCGCTAACAGTCTATCCGATGAATGCCTTCCCGTCATCCGTCATGATGAGACGGTGAAGGCCGCTTGGCTTCATCTTGCTGCCTTGTATTCCAAAGGGGCTCAGACGTCCCGCATCTATACGTTGTATGCGGACCTCTTTGCCCGGCCTACCTTGTCTCCTGCTGCTGCCTACCAACAAGTTCAAGCTCTTGGGGCTGAGATTCTTCAGAATCGCCCCTTTTCTGCGGATCTGGCTCAACAACACAAGCACTTCCAGGAGCTTCTGGTTGTGTGTTATCTGCTCCGTCTTCCTGACACTTATGACATGATCCGCCAACAAATTCTGGGTGAGGCGGAATCTCCTACCTTAGATGCCACCGCTGCTCGCATCGCCGCTGTCACCTCTCTCCTTCAGCGCCCGCTTCTACCCGCTCCTTCTCCTCCGGATAACTATGCTCATCAAACTCAGCGGAGTGGCTCTGGTAGCCGCAGTCATCAGTCTGGCGGACGTCCTTCTTCCCGCTATCTCTGCTCTCACTGCGGCCGCACCGGACACACTCTTGACCGCTGCTGGACAAAACATCCCCATCTTCGCCCCTCGGGTGACTCTTCCGCCTCTTCTTCCAAGCCGTCTGCTTCCGTGGTCACATCAGCAGGTAGTGCCCATGTAGTCACTCAAGGTAAATGGCTTATCGACTCTAGTGCTACTAATCATATGACGGGCAATCCTCAGTGCTTCTCTCTCCTCGAACAGCATGATCGGTTGCCCCCGGTCCTCATTGCAGACGGTTCTCCCTCCCCGGTTCATGGGTCGGGAGTGGTTCATGTTACTCCGTCCCTTCGGCTAGAGGACACTCTCTATGTGCCCAAGTTTCCGTGCAATCTGTTGTCGGTTACTTCTTTGTGCAAGCAGCTTCAATGTTCTGTAACGTTTACTCCATCTTCTTGCTCTTTTCAGGATCCGAGCTCCCAGCGGACGATTGCTACTGGGACTGAGAGCGGCGGCCTCTACTTCCTCGACAACGTTTCCGCTTTGTCCGCCTTCTCTTCTTCTTGTACGGATCTTCTCCAGTGGCATCTCCGTCTCGGTCATCCTCCACCACGGCTTCTGCATCAGCTTCTGCCTCACCTCCCTCCTTCCACTACTCCTCTCCACTGCGAAGCATGTCAACTTGGCAAGCATCATCGTTCCTCCTTCCCGCCGAAGCAAGGTCGGGGCTCTACCCGTCCGTTTGATCTTGTCCACTCCGATATCTGGGGACCTGCTCCTACCCTTACTATTGGTCGGGGTAGTTCTTATTTTGTAACTTTTATTGATGATTTTTCTAGATGTACTTGGGTGTATCTCTTACGAGATCGCTCTGAACTTTTTAATGTATGGACCTCCTTTTATTATTTAATCAGAAATCAGTTTGGTATTAGTATTAAAACTTTTCGCTCTGATAACGCAAAAGAGTACTTAAGTCATGATTTTACCTCTTTCTGTGTGCAACATGGCGTTATTCATCAGACAAGTTGTGTCTATACATCCCAACAAAATGGGGTGGCGGAACGCAAAAACCGTCACCTCCTTGATGTTGCTCGCACATTAATGACTCAAATGCATGTCCCTCGCTCATATTGGGGCTATGCTGTTCTTCTTGCTTGCTATCTCATCAATCGCATTCCCTCCTCCGTTCTCCAGGGAAAAACCCCTTTTTCCATCCTTTATCCTGGCAAGGAGCCCTTTCCTCTCCCTCTCCGAATCTTTGGGTGCACTGCTTTTGTGCATGTCCCATCTGCCACCCGCGATAAGCTTTCCCCTCGCTCCACCAAATGTGTTTTTCTGGGGTACTCGGTCACTCAGAAAGGCTACTGCTGTTTTGATCCTGTTCTTCGTAAACAGTTTGTCTCCGCTGACGTTACCTTCTTCGAGAATGCCTCCTACTTCTCGGATGACTCCTCTTCTCTTCCTCCCACCTCGGATTCTCCTGTTATTCCGTTCGTTCCCTCGTCTCCTACTGCGATATCCGCTCCTCCTCCGTCTCCGCCCACTCCTCTCCCTCCGCCTCTCTCTCCGCCTCCATCTCCCTCATCTCCGCTGCCGTCGCTCTCTCCTCCCGGGCCAGCTCTCTCTGCCACGGATGCTCTGGATGCCGAGGAGCCCGCCGACCTGGATCTTCCTGTAGCTCTTCGCAAAGGGGTGCGGACGTGTACCCTACACCCCCTTGCTGCTGTTGTCTCATATGATCGTCTTACCCCTTCTCGCAGGGCCTTTGCTCTGGCTATCTCTGCTACTACCACACCTCGTTCCTACCAGGAGGCTCTTGCCATTCCTCACTGGAAGCTGGCCATGGATGAGGAAATGGCGACCCTCACAGAGCGGGGTACCTGGACTCTTGTCCCTCCTCCCCTTGATACAGATGTTGTTGGCTGTCGCTGGGTCTTTGTAGTCAAGTTTGGCCCCGATGGCACTGTGAACCGTTACAAAGCTCGTCTGGTGGCTAAGGGCTTTACTCAAACCTATGGGGTTGATTACTTTGACACCTTCTCTCCCGTGGCTCGTCTCAGCACTATACGGGTCCTTCTCTCTGTGGCAGTCAATAAAGACTGGCCCCTTTCCCAGCTGGATATCAAGAATGCCTTCCTTTATGGTGATCTTCAGGAGGCCGTCTACATGGAGCAACCTCCAGGGTATGTTGCTCAGGGGGAGACACGTGTCTGCCGGCTACAGAAGGCAATCTATGGCCTCAAGCAGAGCCCTCGAGCTTGGTTTGACAAATTCAGCGGCATCGTAGCGGCCGTTGGTTTTGCTCGCAGCGCTGCTGATCACTCTCTATTTATTCGCAAAACCTCTTCGGGACTGGTGGTTCTTGCAGTATATGTGGATGATATTCTTCTCACTGGTGATGACCAGGAAGGGGTAGCCTTGACAAAGCGGCATCTTCGCCAACATCTAGTCACGAAAGATATGGGTTCTCCGAAGTACTTTTTGGGGATCGAAATCTCTCGGAAGCCCAACTCTTTAGTCCTCTCTCAGCGTAAGTATGCTCTTGATATTTTAAAAGAAGCAGGATTGACTGGGGCCAAACCTGCCCGATGTCCCATGGCTGTTGGAGAAGACAAAACCTGGACAGATGGTTCGCCTCTTCTTTCAGATGCTTCGCGGTACAGGCGTCTAGTTGGTAAGCTCATATACCTCACCGTGACTAGGCCCGACATTTCCTATGCTGTGGGCAAGGTGAGTCAATTCATGCAAGCTCCCAGGGAGTGCCATCTACAGTCCGCCTTGCGGATCTTGGAGTACGTCAAAGCAGCCCCTGGGAAAGGATTGCTCTTTCAGAAGAATGATCATCTGAGGGTTGAAGCTTACTCAGATGCGAGTTACGCTGATGACAAAGGGGACCGCAAGTCTACCTCCGGTTTCTGTACCTTTGTTGGGGGCAATCTGGTAAGTTGGAAGAGCAAGAAGCAATCTGTTGTCTCCAGGTCCAGTGCTGAAGCCGAGTATCGGAGTATGGCATCGACCACTTGCGAGCTAAAGTGGCTACGGGCTCTCATGTTGGATTTAGGAGAGGTCTACAACCATCCTCTACCTATGTTCTGTGACAATAAGGCGGCTATATATATCTCCAAAAATCCAGTCTTCCATGAGAGAACCAAGCACATAGAGGTCGACTGTCATTTCATTCGTGAAGAGATTCTGAAGGAACAAATTTGCACTCCCTTCGTCACGTCTGAAAAAGAGCTGGCTGACATCTTCACCAAGCCAGTATCTGCCTCATTTCTTCATATATGTGACAAGCTGGGCATGATCGACATATATGCTCCAGCTTGAGGGGGAGTGTTGGAGTTGAGACCGGGCGGTCTGTCGGTCTGGCTTGGCGGGTTATTGACCGGGCGGTCTGGCGGTCTGGCGGTTTGGCGGTTTGCCTTCAGCGGGTTGGTTGCTGTGTTGAGGTCTGAGGCGCAAGCGGTCAAGCGGTCTGTTACTGGCGACTAGGAGACCGTGCGGTCTAACCGGTCTCCCCTGGCGGCTCGTCTCTCTATCAGGCAGTGGCCGAGCGGTTAGCCCTTCTGTCTAACCGCGCGGCTTGTTCCGGTCTGTTGTTCTAGCCGCCCAGATTCTTTTGTATAGTTTTAGTCCCACATCTCTTATTTGTATTCTCTCTTCTCTCCTCCATTCTATATAAGGGAGGCCATACCTTTGTAATACATACCTTTTTCTGATAATAAAATTTCAGTTATACCATTTCCGGCTTGTTTTAGTTCGCTTCTTACACGCACACCATAACCACTTAAATTAATATTTTACTTATAGTTTAAGGGTGCATATTATGATCATCTATTTCGTTGCCCGTACACCAATTAATTTAATAATAAAATTCCTCCACTAACCTGACGGTTAGTGGGTGGTTACACACGAATCGAACGACGATGAATGATCTGAGATGATCGGTCGGCGGGGAAGCGCTCCTTTGGGGGGTCGATGAACTTGCCGGTAAACTCGTCGGCGAACTTGCCGGCGAGGAGGGAGGCCACCGTCGACGGTCGGGAGAGCGGGCAGCGGCCAAGCCGACGGCGGAAAGGGGGAGCAGACGATGGTTGGTCGGGGGCGGCCAGCTCGGCCGCCTCCTTGGACGTACGCTGACGCCAGAAGAGGGACTGCCATCTTGGCCGCCTCTTCGGCCGCGCGCCGGCGGATGAGAGGGGCGGCCGACTCGGCCGCCTCTTCGGCCGCGTGCTGGCGGCCGTGGAGGGGCGACCGGCGGCCGTGGAGGGGCGATCGGCTCGGCCGCTTCCTCGGTCGCGCGCCGCCGGCCGTGGAGGGGCGACTGGCTCGGCCGCTTCCTCGGTCGCGCGACGGCGGATGTGGAGGGGAGACCGGCTCGGCAGCTTCCTCGGTCGTGCGTCGACGGCCGACGAGGGGCGGCCGCCTTGGCCGCCTCTTCAGCGGCGCGTAGGCGGCCGAAGAGGGGCGCTCTGCCGCCTCTTTGGCCGCGCGCCGGCGGCCGAAGAGGGGAGGCCGGACCGGCCTCCACCTCGGCCAAGGAGGGACGGCCGGCTCGGCCACCACCTTTGGCGCATGCTAGTGGCCGAGAGGGGCGATCGGCGACGGCAAGAGGGGGCGGCCGGAGATGATGTCGGTCACGTGACGTCTGCGAGGCGATGTCCTTGATGGTTCGGACGTCACGCATAGTGGGATCGGCGCATGAGGGGATCAGATGTGGCGATCGCGTGCGCGGTCAAACCCATGATCCCACTAAATTAGTGGAGATCATGGGGGAAGCGGTTATGTGTAGCCCGACTTCTTCATAAAAAGGGGTTCCTCACAATCAACTATATACACGCAATTTCATAATGATTATATGAAAGTCAACATCCATACGTGTTCACAACTTTTTATGACATTTTAGTTTGACTTACATTCATCCTTTGACTGCACGTTACCAAACATGACATGCATATAACATCGTCATTTTCTATCACTAAAAACTAGCTAATTTTTTTAATCATTATTAGCAAAGTTTTCTAATCATTATTTATCAAATACCTGCAAAAAAATGTTTGATCAATTCGCCCCTAATTTATAGGAATTTTGGGCTGTAAATAATCTGAATTTCCTCAACCCCACTAACGAAATGGGAAGTTATGGAGATAACCACCGCAAGCACGATCCAAACGCCCCGATTCACGCTTTAATCGCAATACGCGGGATCCCAACCATCGTGGCCAACGCCCGCCGTCGGCCACGCTGACCGGCCCATGCCGCCTCCCCGGCCGCAGCAAGGCCCCCGCCGCGCGGGCGGCCTCCGTTCGGTCGCCCGGCACGCAGGCGGCCTCGGCCTTGGCCGTCCTCCGCCAGGATGGCCGCCCCAAGGCCGCCCGACGCACAGGCGGCCTCAGCCTCGGCCAGCCTCTGTGACGGCTAACCCCTTGGCCACCCCGCGTGAGGGCGGCCTTGGACTTGGTCGCTGGGCTCGTCAGGCCGCTCGTCTCCTCGGGCGGGCTTTTCTTCTTCCCCGTTAGGCCTGAATGACCCGAGGGGTAAGGTCATCATTTCCATAAAGTTGGCAATCTGCGTGCTCAAATCTGGGCATTCATATTCGTCCGTCTGGTAGTTACCAAGTAAAATTACCAAGTCTTCCCTCCTAAAATCTATAAATAGACCTCAGGTTTCCTCCATTCTGACTTTTTCCTCCTCATATTTCCTCCCACGACTCTCTCTCTCTCTCTCTCTCTCTCTCTCTCTCTCTCTCTCTCTCTCTCTCTCTCTCTCTCTCTCTCTCTCTCTCTCTCTCTCTCTCTCTCTCTCTCTCTCTCTCTCTCTCTCTCTCTCTCTCTCTCTCTCTCTCTCTCTCTCTCTCTCTCTCTCTCTCTTCTCCTACAACTTTCTCTCTCTTTTCTCCTACAACTTCCTATCTCTTCTTTTTCTCCTACAACTTTCTCTCTCCTCTTTCCCTCTAATGACTCAATGCGCTTCTAGTCACTCTGCCCAACGCATGCTCCTCCCGCTACAGTGAGCAACCTGCCAACAGCACGACCATCATTCTTCATTCACTAGTCGGTCATCTATCTCCTTCGTCCCGAGACAGAGGTTCAAAGGTCCGCCCTTCACTATTTTTCCAGGTCCCCCCAGCCCCAGCGAACTTTCACTACCGCCGATTGAAGATCTGCCCTTCTCCACCGCAGTAGGTCGCGGCGTTGTTAGGGCCTACCCCCTTGCGCGCCAGCGGTTCGAAGCATCTGAACTTCAGCGTTCCATTGGATTGAATGATTAAGAAGGTGAAAATAGTTCATTCCTCGAGTTCAGTCTAAATGTTAAGAACAAATGGACTAGATTACACATTAAGCACAAAATGTTCTTCATTGAGTTAGCAATTTTTATATTACTTGGGTAACAATGTTATATTGCTAGATGACACTCATTGATTGTGACACTATAATTCATACGTTTTAGATCAAGTGAGAGATTGTTGAAATCTTGTGATGTAGTAGTTAACGATTTAGTCTTACTGTAAACGTAATACGAGTCTAAAGAGCCGCATATAAGAACGAGTTGAATTAGAGTGTTTGATCGTGTTGGTTTGTGAAACCAAGTTTTGAATGGGCATATATGATATGATGCACGATATTCGATGCATATGACTCAAGGCACACTAATGTGTGTGTTCAAAATGGCGGGATAACGGTTGACATCAATTCTGGACCAAAAGGGCAACTTTCAAAGGAATACGCCTGTGTGCCAAGGGTGTGTGTGTGGTTTTTCGTTCCAGAGTCATGATGAGTTATGTCTGCATGAACCGACATGACTTTTTGGACACACGCCCAAGGCACACACCCTTGTAGCAAGGGCATGTGCACCCCAAATTTCACATGCGGGCTCATGCCTATAAAGCCAACTTATCCTAAAGAACCATGACTTGATTAAGAGTTCTCCATACCATAAAACCACCAAGAGCACATTTATACCAAATCGGAACAAGCATTTCGAAGGTGAGAAAGGAATCATCTTCCAACCCGAGTTCATTGGACGGACTGCGTGGCATTTCCGGTGTTCGTGTGGATACCTTTAGAGACACGGATACTATGTTGTGTTTGGACTCAAACACCCGTTATTCTTCTCAAAATTTAATTTTGACGAAGGTATAAATCTCTTTATTGATTTAGTGTGTTTCGCATGAATACTGTCGAGAATTTACTAAAATTTTGCTGCGCATTTGATGCCCATGAAATCCACAGTAACGTGATGTAAAACAAAGAATCCAAAATGCACTTAAAAATCATCACAATAACACACTCAAGCCAAGTTTCAGCCTGCAGAGAAGGTTTCTTCCTCTATTATTAGGGAGAAATAAGGTAGAAATGAGTACAGAAAATTATGGAAGTGCGAGAAAGGAGAGGCCAAAACATACGTTAGGATGAGAGTGGGCATTCTTTCGGTGAAAGTCATCGGCGTTCTCCTCCGAAGG
Source organism: Platanthera zijinensis (assembly GCA_039513925.1). Taxonomy (NCBI): domain Eukaryota; kingdom Viridiplantae; phylum Streptophyta; class Magnoliopsida; order Asparagales; family Orchidaceae; genus Platanthera; species Platanthera zijinensis. Next base: position 174,751,583 of record CM077093.1, read on the forward strand.
CGGCGACCTTGTGCTAAGAAGACGGATCGTGGGCATATGGCCAAGAATCGCAAAAGAGAGGAACCAAGCGGCGGATTTCAATAGGTGTGCGCTTAGTCAAGTGGGGTTAGGGTATTTGAGTTTTTTTGATAGAATCTTGGTGTACTACTAGCCTATTTTGATGCACTCATACCATTGCTCTAAATTTATTGTTAGTGATTTTATCCTCCATTTATCTTCACCAGCAGGCTCTTGCAGCTTCTGAAGTCTCCACCCAACCCACACTCCATCTGATATCGCCTCTTTTAAATTCGAGTCTATTTGGCATAGCGGTGACAGACGTGAATGCGGTGGTTATGAACTATCATCTGCAAACGCTCAACCTCACCATCTATATTTAAAATTAGTTTTATTTATTGATGAACCATAACTACTATCATGCCAAACACATCTTATAATGTGATATTTTTGTCCAAACTCATCGGAGAGAAAACATCGCACCAAGTGGACCCAAGCTGTCTTGGGGTGCAACGAGTTCGAAGAAAAATGCCAATATCACAAAATGTGTTTGACATAGACCACGGTTATGACAGCAACACCAAAAAATTGAACATAAGAGCTGATGAAGTTCCTTACGTGTGCTCGGGCGTTCACGAACAATGGTTCATAACTACGACATTCACGACCCCCGCCGCGAGGCCAAACAGACCCTTCATCATCACCAACTCCTTCCAAAAGCACATTTTGTCATTCATCACTGAATAAAATTTCGAAAAAAAAAAAAAATCTTTCCTGAGAGGAAGAGGGATAGATTTTATGGATTGACATGATTGAATTTGTTTTTACACAATGATTTCAAGCTATATCAGCATTTTGCCATTCAACACACAACAACACTCAACAATAACAACAACACTCAAGCCTTTATCCCACTATAATGGGGTATTTTGCCATTCAACATACATTATACAAAATAAAGAATAGGTAAAGGGAAGCATTACAAGGCTCAACAAACAAGAAAATGTATAATGAGAAATTTTCTACAATGGAAGATAGTTAACTCTTTTTAATTCCCCATATATAAAGGAACACCAAAAATGATTTCCAAGTCATTTTATCGCGGCTACTGTGTAAATGAAATCGCCAAAAAAAAAGTGTATAAGAAGTGCAAAAGCTATATGAATGAACTTATGAACCAATGGATGTGCTGCTGCCTTAGACAAAATAGCAGATTATTATTGCTCAAAATTGCATTGAGATTCTGGAATTTGTCAATGAAGAGAAGATTTGAGCCTGTTAAGGTGCTCTCGGCACTGCCTGTGATCTGATGAATTGAAGAGAAGGTTTCTCTTTTCGTCCGGGCAGATTTTTCGTATGTAATCAGACTGCCATTTTGCCTGTAAATATGGAAGCGACCGCCACGGAGGCAGAGGCATTGAGTTCTGATGAAGGGAGAATTTTGCAGCATCAACCATGATTTGCAGGAAGTGCTTTAGCTTGGACAACGATCCCACGTAAATGACCGGGAGAGAATTCAAGATTGCATCGTAAGATTTAACCGCCCGGGCTATTTCGAAGTGGCTTCGGAAATCGATTTCTATGATTAGCCGATCGGATGAAGCCCCCGGTTTCTCGCTAAGCACATCGATGTATTCATGATCACCTGAATTTGAAACAGATGGATTTCATGTTCAATAACTGTGAACAAAGCTGCATGATGATTCATAGTTAATATTTATTTATATATGTATAGGGCCATTTACTTCTGAAATTACAGGTTGCACCCCTCTTACTTCTGAAATTACAAAAACCTCCCCTGTAAGAGTACATCTCATAACATCCATGCACAAAAGACCCCCTTAACATTTTACTCGAAGGGGATATTTTTGTGCGTAGATGTAATGAAATGTAAACTTACACGGGAGGTTTTGTAATTTCAAAAATAAGAGAGGTGCAACCTATAATTATGCTAACTTCCAGAAAAACTTTTGGTAATATATATATAGAAATAATTACCCAAACCTTCCTTGTAAATTAGCATAATTAGTGAGAGCACCTATCTTATTTTTGAAATTACAAAAACTCCCCTTAAGTTTTCATTTCATTACAAAAACCTCCTCTGGTCTTTTCATTTCATTGCATCCATGAAGAAAAATACCCCCTGGACACTGTACACCGAGAGGGGTGTTTTTGTGCATGGATGTTATGAAATTAAAACTTCAAGGGGGGGTTTTGTAATGAAATGAAAACTTTAGAGAAAGTTTTTATAATTTCGAAAATAAAATGGGTGTTGTCAGTAATTTAGCAAAGTTAGAGGGGAGGTCCCAAAAAATGGCCCTATATATATATATATATATATGAAGATACCTCATACCTCCAGGAACTTTGCCGAAACCCTGCCACTTGGAAGCACAAACTGCGGAATCATAACCAGAAAGTCGAAGAAGTTTGACCAGACTTTGTCGAATACAGCTACCGTTGCATTGACTGCCGCAGGAGGAAAGGTCGGCATCATTGATCGAGAGCAGAAGGGTACGAACAGACGATGATAGTGTGCTCTCGCACTGATCAACAGAATTTTTATGAAACTGCGAAAGATAGTTAAGACCATTAAATAATTGTAGTATAGGGAAAGAAATACCCGAGAACAAAAAAATTAATGTTATGTTTCGAAGCTGAATGAAACAAGTTTGCATGGACGAATTTAAAGTTAAAAAATATCATAATGAAGTTGCCTTGAACTCCAAAAAGGGGAAAAATTCTCCTATTCGTTGGGAGTAATAGAAAAATAAAGGAAAATAAACAAAAACTTGGCATTTCGGTCCTTCCTCCCGGGTGTGATCGTTGTAAGATGATTTTTCGAGAAGCCTTCCACGAATCTCCAACAACACCTAGCCAAGCTCAAGAAATTTTATACCTCCTCCGCAGACTTAGGATTAGCAAGTCACGAATTTCTTTGACCTTTTTGAGATCTACCAAAATGCCAACACTACTAATGACGACCTTAAAGTAACACCGAAAGTACCAATTTTATCATCCAAAAATAACACCGATAAAATTTCGCATAAAACGAATTCTCTTTAGCTTTTGTTGCACGACTCCCAAACGATGCATGTGGTCTCCTTCTGGCTCGGCTTGATGACTGCACTCATTCCGAACTCACCAATTGTGGCGGAGAGATTTCAATTTTTTAATGATGAATCTTTAGTTCTTTACATGTTTGGGTTGAATGTTAAGTAAATTCAGTAACATTATCATGTATGGATCACGTCAGTTGAAGGTCAGTTAGAAGAACTGAAAATTATCTTTGAGCTAAAGATCTGTAGGAATTACGTGTATGGAGATAGATGCAAATACGACCCTCCAAGCGCATAGCTGCCTCGCCAAGAACTGTCATCGTATCCACGCTCGTGTATATGGTCTATGCAGACCTAAGTAACATTTTTGTAAATTACACGGTATGCCTGCTCCTCCATATAAAAGGGAACGTAGAATAATCATTTAAGTAGTTGGTATCATTGTCTTGTTTAGGCTCTTATAGGAGAAAAGAGCTCTTAGAAAGATTCTGAAATGACCAAGCAGCCACCATATCACAAATATTGTCCACTTTGGGATCCTAAACCGCATGGTTTTGTCCTTTTTCGTAGGTAGCCTATGAGCACTTCTCAAAGATCACCTATCTCAGAACTACTCCCATCGAAGCACGCATCAATATGAAGTTTTTTCCAATACAACTCAACCAACGGCTAAAAAAGGCACTTTTGATATTTAGGGAACAGATTTATTACTTAAGCATAGTAATTTTTATTTTCATTCCGATGTGATATTCAGTTCATCACTCTAATCTCCGCTCCTCACATAAGCTCTGCACCCACAAGAGACATTTTTGTGGTCTTGGTTCCTCAGCCGTCACAAGAGTTCTACACCAACAAGAGACTTGGGTTGTTACAGGCCCACTAGATTTCGCCGGGTTCATCTATGATTCAAACATCACAATGAAGGAGGTTCATTCGTAATGACCCAATGCCCAAAATATCAGAGGTATTGTCCACTTTTACTCAAGTCAATTCATATTAAGCTGAATCACACAGTTTTGTTTGCAATCCACGGATGGCCTACGAGCACTTCCAAAGAGGCCACTCATCCTAGGATTACTCCCGTCGGAGCACGTCTAACTACAGAGTTTTTCTAACACAACTCCATCAACTGTTCCAAAAGACGTCTCTGATATTTAGGGTACTTATTCATTACTTAAACTCGATCACTTTTACTTTTATTCCAATGAGAGATTCGTTTCATCTTTGAGGTATCGGCTCCTCGCATAAGCTCTGCATCCATAAGAGATCCCTATGTGATCTTGGCTACTCACACAAGCTTTGTACCCACAAGAGACTCGGGTTGTTACAGATCCTATCCTCAAGAATTGGATATCGAGCATACTTTGATATATTGTACCAGATTTTTGATTTATCTACTTGTTTGGTTTGACGATGGAAATTAGCTACCAACCGGTCTGTCATGTCACTCTTTCACTTGGGGTTCTCTTCAGAATGTTTTTGGCCTTCCCTCTATGCCCTACACACCAATCTATGTGCCAACATGATCTAGTACATTATTGGGATTCCGCTTCTGCCAGTCTACACGTGATTGATCACGGTCGCGACTGCTCGCCCATCGCGCATCGTGCTTGCCAGCAGTGCCCATGTTGTCCGTCTCAAGCACTCAATCGCCTCTGCTAGTTGTCGCTAGCTACATGTTTAGTCATCTTCCTGCATCATTAGCATCCAGTGTCAATGATCTACCTTGTTTCTCAGCGCGTCAACTCCAGATCACCCGTTGTGTGTTCCTCATTCATGATCATCTTCGAGAACTCCTTCCCCCTACGTCGCCATCGTGATTATGTCTTTCCCCGACGCCTTTCATTTTGTCCCTCCTTCCAGGCATCGAAAATCCTCCAACTCCTCCGGCTCCTCCACCCATGCCTAGAACTCGTTCAATGGTTCAATGCCAACGATGATGTTGTCGCTTTGGCCTCCACTGATTCCCTCACTTAGATTGGCATGAAGCTCAACTGGATCACACGTTCCTCTGCGAGCTCACGACCACCGTCGTCAACTGGTACCTACCCTACCTCGCCCGCCTCCCTACGGGCATGCCGCTTAATACATGGTGTTCCCACACCACGTCGAGGACATTCGCAAGTCCACCTCTGCCGAATTTGACCTCCATCCCACCCCTCTAACCAGAAAGTCTCCTTGGAGACTATCTACATGGAGGGCACTACGCTCCACTAGGCACGTTGAACAAACCAAAATATCTCTGATCTCTCCTGGCTCATATTAATGGGGAACTTTGCCACTATAAGTCATGACCAGAGACTATCAAGGATCCAATACTCAGTATTGGATTCACAATAGCTACCTGAAATGTTAGGCAAGTTAGGTCGAATGTTTAACGAGAACCCGGTAGTCCAATCAAGTCCCAATAGAATATAAAAAATAAAGGTGAAGTATGCATGGGTTTATCAGGGGCACTATTCACCCTATCAATGTCCCGATCAAATAAATAAATCCATTATCCTTCTGGACTTATCAGAGGTCTAATTCACCCTATTGGTGCCCCCGATTAAATACAGAGAGTACATGCAATTCATTTCAGAGTCTATGACCTGATAAATTACATTATGGAACGCGCACCTCTGCACCAAGAGCACCATGCGAGAAGATTCCCGACTTGGCTTGGCAAAAGCGGGAGAGATGAGCTAGGAATGCTCTTGGAATGAAAACAAAGACGTGTTCCATCATTTTTAACATGCCTAGACTTGGATCGACCTAATAAATCTGTTTTTTTTTCTTCAGTTGATCGTTCCAAGTATCCAGCTTGACTCTTCCTCTCGCCAGCTGCTTGGTGCTTGCCAAGTAGACGAAGACGCATCTAACAGACTGCTCCCCCTTTTGGCAGGAGTATCATTTCACTGAGCATTCCTCTTGCTGAAGATTCCTATTCCTTGTAATTCTTCTTCGTCGAAGCATCCCTCACATCGTAGAATCCTCTTCTTTGTAGATTTTTCATCAACAAAGTTTATTCTTTGTACGAGCTTTTACTCTACTACGCCGAATCTTGCCTCATTTTGGTGCTTCCTCTAAGGTGGAGTATCGTTTTCATCAGAATTTCTCAATCCATTGAAGCTTTTCATTTTCCACGGCTTCATTGTTTGCCTCAGTTTATTACAATTAACATTCTACCATCCCCATGGGCTAAGGTTCCTCCCAAGTCATCTTCTTTATTTTTCATTGTCCCAATTCCTAATTTTTTCCAAAGTTTCTTTGTGCGTACAATGGTTTTAAACTGCGTCACCACTCCAGAAACAGGGTTCACTAATGAGAATAGCAAGGAAGAACAATCACACCAACACACAAATCAACCCTAAGGGCCGAACCATGAACAGGTGGTAAAAACCGCAGCAGAGGAACTCCTCTCTGCCGTCCGACTTCAACAAGAAACCACAACATAACATACCCTAAAAGAATCCCCCCATATGCCTTATATATGTGGCAATTACATGACTAAAATACCCCCCCCCCCCAAAAAAAAGCATACAATTTACTTCTTTGCATCCCGCCAAAACTCCTTGTACGCATCAACTACCCTTTTCCCTCCGCAACATCCTTGTCCTCAAGGATGAAAATTTGGGAACCTCTTTTGAATCTTCCAAAGATCCTCCCAAGTCGCCTCTTCTGATGTACCCTGAGCCCACTGGATCAACAACTGTGTCACCACCTTGCCGTCACGGGGAATAATGCGGCGATTTAGCACCGTTATCGGCTCAACCATCACGTTGCCTTCACTGTTAACCGCCGCTGGTAGGGGGCCGGTTTGAGTCGGTGGATCCCCATGGTGCTCACGTAACTGCGAGACATGGAAGGTATGATAGATCTACGCCTCCTCCGGGAGGTCTAGCTGGTATGCCACGGATCCAATCCTCTCCGCTACTTGAAACGGCCCGAAGAACTTGGGTGACAATTTGTGGCAGCCCCTTGGACGAATGAATGTCTGTTTGTATGGTTGCAAGCGGACATACACCCACGAGCCCACCTCTAACACTCGATCTCGTCATTTCTTATCTACCAACACTCGCATGCGGTTTTGGGCTGCCGCTAGATTCTCCTTTAGGAGTTGGATGACCTGCTCCCGTGCCGCTAAGGATCGATCCACCGCCTCCACCTCCGCAAGTCCCGGATTGTAGGCCACATGTAGCGGCGGCGCTTGCCCATAAACCACCTCGTAGGGGGTCATCTTGATGGAGCTTTGGTACGTCGTATTGTACCACCACTCTGGTAGGTGTAGCCAATGGGCCCAATTCTTTGGCCTCTCAAAACACATACATCGTAAGTAGTTTTCCAAACACCGATTCACCACTTCGGTCTGACCGTCAGATTGGGGGTGGTACGCCGTGGACAACTTAAGTTTGACTTGCAGTACCCGGAAGAGATCTTACCAAAATTGGCTCGCAAAGGTGACGTCCTGATCGCTGACGATCGACTCGGGCAGCCCATGCAATTTGAAAATAGAATCCAAAAATACTTGAGTCGCACCTTAGGCGGTAATACGGATGGGCCAAGGCGATGAAGTGTGCTTGCTTGCTAAGACGGTCAACCACCACTAGTATCGTTGTTTTACCGTTACTCTTGGCCAGCCCCTCTACAAAGTCTAGTGAGATTTGTTGTCAAATCTTCTCTGGTATCGGAAGGGGCTGAAGTAACCTCATCACCTTCCGGTTGTCCGGTTTACACTGTTGGCTCACGACACAACGTTGTATGTATTAATAAACCTCGACCTTCATTTTCTTCCAAAAATACATCCTCTTCAAGCGATGGTATATGGAAGTGATTCCCGAATGTCCACCCCAAGCGCTTTCATGGTACATTCGCAGCAATTTCAACTTGATGGCAGCATCGTCCCCAACCACCAATCGGCCCTTCCGTTTCAACAGACCTCTCTCCCACTGGTACTTTGGTTGACTAATGTTGTCCACTATTTTTTGGGCGATAATATGCTGAATTTTGGGGTCGTGCTGCCATGACTCCTTGAGCTCCCACATGAAATCTAAGGTAATCGTGACTATAGCGCATAATTCCACTTCCTCCGTCCCATCCCTTCGGGATAGCGTGTTGGCGCAGAGATTTTCCTTCCCTTGTTTGTACTTGATAGAGTAATAGTAGCACAACAACTTTGACAAGTATTTTTATTGTGCCGATGTCGCCAACTTTTGGTTCGACAAGAACTTCAAACTTTGTTGATCTGTGTGAATGATGAAAGGTCCTGTAATCAAGTAATGCCACAACTGTTGTACCGCTAAGACCACTGCAAGTAGCTCCTTTTTGTAGGCCGAAAGCATCGAGTTCTTCTTTCCTAACCCCTTGCTGAAGTAGGCTACTGGCCGGCCTTGTTGTAGAAGAACCGCCCCTATGCCCTTATCGGAAGCATCCGATTCCACCACAAATGATTTGGTAAAATCCGGTAAGCATAGCACAGGGGGTTGGGTGACGGCCGTCTTGAGTTAGATGAACGCTTGTTCTGCTTCCGCCGTCCACTGTAGTTGGGCTGATTTAAGTAGTTCCGCCAACGGTTTAACGAGGTCGTCGTAGACTTGAATGAACCTCCGATAGTACCCGGTGAGGCATAAGAAGCCCCGCACCTGCTTGACCGTCTTGGGGGGAGGCCACTCAAACATAGCCCAAACCTTATCTGAATCCGTGGCCACTCCTTGTGATAAGATATGGCCCAGATAATGTACCCTTTGTTGCCCAAAGCTACATTTACTCCTCTTTAGAAACAAGTTGTGTTGGCGTAACGTCTTAAGTGTGAAGGTAAAATGCTCCATTTGCTCCTGCCAAGATTGACTAAAAATCAATATGTCGTCGATAAAGACTAAAATGAACTTTCGGAGTTGGTCTTTGAAGATCTTGTTTATCAAGCTGAAATGAAGGAGCGTTGGTCAAGCCAAACGACATGACTAAAAATTCGTAGTGGCCATGATGGTCTGAAATGTCGTTTTGTACACGTCCTCCGCCATCCGGACCTGGTGATAGTCGGCCCGCATGTCCAACTTGGAGAAGAAAACAACCCCGTGTAACTCGTCAATGAGCTCCACAATGATGGTAATGGGGAATTTGTCTTTTACCGTTTGTAGGTTGAGTTGACGGTAATCGATACATAGCCGCCATGTTCCGTCTCCTTTTTGCACCAACACAACCAGAGAGGCATAAGGACTGCTACCCGGCCTAATGATTCCTGCTTGTAGCATCTCGTTCACCAACTTCTCTATCTCATCTTTTTGTAGCGATGGGTATCGATAGGGCCTCAAATTAATGTCCTTGTGCCCTTCCGTTAAGGGAATACGGTGCACATGTCCCTGATGAGGCGGCAACCCGAAAGGTTCTTTGAATGTATCAACAAAGGTTGCTAGCACTTCTCCCAGCAAACTGGCCTCCTCCTGTGACAGGGTGTTCCCTGGATTGCTGCCCATGTCCCCTTCCCACTACACAGCCGACTGACTTTCCTCCCACTGCACAGCCGGTTGGGTTTCACTCCACTGCCCAGCCATCGGCATATCTCTGTCCCGCGTATTTGTCGGCAATTCCTGGACCGGGCAGATAGTGCATAAGTACATCATGCTCAAGTTACCCCCCTTCGCTATCAACTTCTCAAAACTGTGTTGCGTCATCCATGTCCCGGCAGCCAACTTTGTGCCTCGTAATGAGATTTTCCGACCTTGACTCGTGAAGTCCATGCGGAGATTGCCAAAGTCCCAGTGTATCACTACCAATGTACTCATCCACTGCACTCCCAGAACTACGTCACACCCCCCGAGTGGCAACACCAACATTTTCGTTGTAAAAAATACGCCTTGCATCCTCCAAGTAAATCCGACCACTTTATTAGAGCTGGCCGCCGCCCATCCGCTATGACGACATTGAAAGAAGGTATCGGAGTCAAGTGGCATTGCAATCGGCGAGCCGCACCCTCATCCACAAAATTGTGGGTGCTCCAGGAGTCAATTAAAACTTGAATGGCATGTCCTTGATATGAGGCAGTTACCTTCATGGTATGATATTGGGTGACCCCCATAAGAGCATGCACCGATAAATGTGGAACCTCCTCTATATCTCTACTTCCTTGAAACTCCTCGACAGTACTCTCCTCCGCTTGTGTTGGATCGTTGTCGTCGTCGTCCAAAATGAGCTCTAGGGCGTACGACCATACCCGTGCCGAACAACGGTGATCCGAAGTGTACTTGGTATCACACCAAAAACAAAGGCACTTAGCTCGCTTCTCTGCCATCTTTGTCGCTGTCAAACGGCAATGATTACTTCGGTTGTCGGCGTGCGGTGTAACTGGAATACGCGTCGAAAGTGGTTTTGTTGATGACACCCTCCTCTCAGTTGTCCAACTAGTCTCCGCTGTGCCAACCACATTACGCCATTGAGAGGATGCAGTTCGCCTCTCCTCCATCCGAGCTAAGGCAAAAACCTCTTGGAGAGTTTTTGTTGAAACATGCGAATGGTGTACCCAATTTCATCCTTGAGCCCCGCAATGCAAAAACTCATCGCATATTCCTCCGTAATGTTGACCCGATGCAACAAAATATCAAATTCATCTAAGAAGGTTTGAATCGTGCCCTTCTGCTTCAGGTTCTTCAGTTTTACCACTGCGACCCAAAATGCGTAGCCAGAGCTTGAATGTACTCTTCCCACTTCGGCCAATGTCATGTAAGTCGTGACTTCGTGTATGCTTGGTGCCAATACAATACCTTCTCTTCCACATGAGCAGAGGCGATCTTCAGTTTCAAGTCTTCTGGGGTATCGCCGAGTTCAAAAACTGTTCCACCTTGTAGACCCACTCCTGTAAGTCTTCGCAATAAAACCGGGGAAACTCGAAACGGTGTAAGCGACTGTTCAAGTGGATGTCTTGGGTGGGAAAACGGTGCCCCTCGGATGCAGAACCGCGGCCTCCAGATTCGATGGTGTTGTCAACCCGCTGGGAAACCAGATTGGCCATCATGTCGTGCAGTTTGTCCAATGTTCGGCGTTAGTGGTCCGATTGGGCGGCGGGGGCCTGGACGGAGCGAGCTAATGTCGCATGTTCTTGCCGTAGAAGCTCCAGATCTGGTGCTAACTCCTTCAAACGGGTACCGTCGGAAACTGACATGGTGTTTCCTACCCGTGCTCTTAGTTTTTAAAGGCGCAAGGCGCACCAAGGCGCAAAATGATCTTGGAGCCTAGGCGCAGGTGCGCGCCTAATGAAAACAAGGCGCAACCACATCTATTTTAAATAATCAGCATCAAACATCATTTCAGCTTCTCGATCAAATTCTCCATCTATTCTACTAATTAATCATTCATTACTATCATTTATATCTCTTAAAAACAGAATTAATGTGGTCACTTGCATCATATTTAAGTCACAACGCACAATTATCTTTCACAAACACCAAATCAATCAAAAAATGTTGAGTTCTTATATTATTTTTTCTTCATTTTTGAAGAAAAAAATTTACAACAAAAATCTAACTCAGACGCGTCTTTTATATTCTAAAGGCGCAAATAAGGCGCGCAGAAGCGCAAAGCTCTGAGTCTAGTGAGCCTGGAGCCTGAGGCGCGCCTTTAATAACTTAGCTGTGCTAGCTCTGATGCCAGTTGATAAGAACCAAATAAGCAATGAAACAATAGATCAAATCTTACCCGGGAAAATCACAGTCAAAACCACTCCAGAAACAGGGTTCACTGATGAGAATAGCAAGGAAGAACAATCACAACACACAAACCAACCCTAAGGGTCGAACCTTGAACAGGTGGTAAAAACCGCAGCAGGAGAACTCCTCCTTGTCGGCCGACTTCAACAAGAAACCACAATAACATAACATACCCTAATACACTCCCCCATATGCCTTATATATGTGGCAATTGTGATTACCCCCCCCCAACATACAATTCACTTCTTTGCATCCCGCCAAAACTCCATGTACACATCAGGTTTCCTATATATAGACCATTTGTCTTGTATGAAAATCAATCAATGAATGATAAAAGTTTCTTCCAAATCTCCCTTTTAGGACTTTCTCCCTTCCCCTAAAGTTCTTCCCTCCTTCCGCCACCTTATAGGATTTCATTTTCTCTCATCTCCTCCATTTTCTCTCATCTCTTCCAAATCTCCCTTTTAGGACTTTCTCCCTTCCCCTAAAGTTCTTCCCTCCTTCCTCCACCTTATAGGATTTCATTTTCTCTCATTTTCTTTCATTTTCTCTCATCTCCTCCACCTTTTAGGACTTTCTCCCTTCCCCTAAAGTTCTTCCCCACCTCCACTGATCACTGGCAAAAAAACCCATAAAAACTTATTATCAGAGCTATTGGTCCTCTTCCCCCATTTCTTTTTGATCGGATCCTCCCTTCCAGTCATTGCTTCAGGTTTTTCACTGCTTCCCCACCCCGTGCCAGCAGCCACACCTTCATCAACGATGACACCAACCGCTATGACATATCTCGCCTCAACACCACATTCGACAAATTGGTGACTTCAGGACACTACGGGGTCCTGACTCTCCCAGCATCAGGCCCTCCCATCTCACGCATGTTGCCGCCACTTCCGCCCCATCTTGCCAGCCGATGAGACTGTCAATTACGCCAGTTGTCTCTCCACTGCCGCTGATTGCGCCACCGAGTCCACCGATTGCACCGTCACATCCCTTACCACTGTTTGTCCCATCGACCGCCTTACCGTTATTGCCTTGCACAGTCCTACCGACCCCGCCAGACTTGTTTCTCCCACAGGCCATGGTTCCTCTAGCCGCCTTATCACCACTTTCCGTCGTCGGGCGCACCGGACCCCTTCCTTCCACTGGTCGTTCCCTCAGCCGCCTTGCTACTCCAGCCTCTCACCACTCTGCTGAATAAGCCAGCCTCATTCCTTCTTCCGCTCGTCTTTCCGACGGCGTTGCCGCCACTCCTCTTCGCCAACGTCATTGCAATGCACTACCAGGTGCTATTATGGAGCAAAATCAAGGATCCAGAGGAGACGTTCAACCTTCAGGAGTTCAAGCTTTAGGGTAAAATTGATTTCAAGGACGAGTGGAGTGTTATGGGTCCTTCGTCAGTTATCGTATTATATTATTATTTTATATTATCGACTCAATTCGTGCCAAGTTGTATTAAGTTGTAATAGTCTTTATTAGATTTGTCGAATTTTATAAGTTAGCGTTTACTATGGTATTTACAGTCATGTCATTCGGGGCTCCTATATAAAGACCCTTGTCTTGTATGAAAACCAATCGATGAATGAAAAAAAAATTCCAAGTCTCCCTTCTAGGGCTTCCTCTCTTCCCCTGAAGTTCTTCTCTTCTTCCTCCACCCTTTAGGGTTTCATCTTCTCTAATCTCCTTCATAATTCTAGGGCTTGCCCGTGTATCCCCGTCGCCATCGATCGCCGACAAAAGAATCTCATAATAGGGTATGACAAAGAAATCGAGGTGAAAAGGGGCATATTGAAGTGTTATTTGCATTTAATGCAAAGATGGTTCAGAATACGATGCATCAAAACAACAAGCAATAAGACGTGCAAGAAATAATTGAGAGAAAAGATTTCTAATGCAGTTATCCCCTTTAATGCTTTTGATTATCTAGGTTTTGTTGTGATGGTGGAGCTCATAGGGTAATTTGGTGTTGGATTAAAATCACCTAGTTACCATGTGGTGTGAGTAGGGTTGTTGGCAAACCAAATAGTTCAGGTATTGATTCATGAAGATTCGTATTTTTTAACTTCGAACTAAAATTCAAATTCGAGTGGTATTCGAATCCGAATAATATTATCTCTATTAGCAAGATTCATGAATAGTTGACGAATAATAGGAACATCTATATTATATATAAAGATGGCCCTACTCGTCCGATTAAAGACTAATCAATCCATCATCTGAAGCGAATTCGAATTTCAAATCAAGCCCAAATTCGACTCCAAACTCGAATCCGGGATTTTGGGACGAATCCGAATCTAAATTTGAATTCAAAAAATCGAACGAATCTAAATCTCTGCATTCCATGATAAATTTGGATTCGATTGAAGAGCTATTCGATTAGATTAGATTAGATTCGTGAACACCCCTAGGTGTTAATGCCTATGCTAAATAATGAGAATAATAATGTCAAAAATATTATGAAGTCTTATGAAAATGAATAGGCATTATTATATCACTTTTCTGTCACGTCTGATGGTTGGAGAGATAAAAAATCACTCTCATAAATTTTTTGACAAAGTCTCCTGAGGGAACATTTATTCTCCAATTCGTTAATGCTTCCGAGTATTCTAAGATTAGAGAAAAGAAGCTTCAGCTACATGATAGCGTAGTGGAGCGTGTTGAAGATGCAAATATTGTCCAAATTACTACAGACAGCGTAAGTAATAATGTGGCAGCATATATAGATTTTCAAATATTTCATTTCATTTTTCTTAATTAGCTTAGGTAGATTTTGTATTTTTTACTTACATGAAATCTTATTGGAAATTTATTTGAAGCTAAAAGAACACAAAGCACATTTTTATTGGACTTATGTGCTGCTCATTACATCAACTCGATGTTAGGATATTCTAAAAATGTATGTTATAACTACATCATTAAAGAGGATAACTACATAATTTGTTACATTTATGTTTGGCCCAGTGTAGTCAACATGTTGAGATTTATGGGACAAGTAGAGCTTGTAAGCCATGTAGCCATGTTATGACGAGATTTACAACATCTTTTCTTACCCTTCAGCACATTCACAAGCAGAACAATTTGAGAAAATATTCATTTCACCAGCATAAAAATCAAGTGGCAAAGTAATTAGATCTTTAGGCTTTGATTGTCTAGGAATAGAGATTTTACAAATAAAAACTGAGGATTGGGACTCCATTGTTGTCATTTCATATGTCTATGGTTACAATTATTTAAGCAAGTTACATTTTGAAAATCTGTGGTTACATTTTGAAAATCTGTGGTTACATTTTGAAAATTTGTGGTCATTTAGTACGTGTACTAAGGTTCATTGATGATGGGAAATGCCAACAATAAGTTATATTTATGAGGCTATAGCTAGAGCTAAAGAAGTTATAATCACGTCTTTAACAAATGCAAGGATGCCCTCGAAATAATTGGCAAAAAATGAGCAAGTCATCGTAGAACTTTGCATGCAATGGGATAGTTTTAAAATCTTGAATTGTTCTATTCAAATCCCAATGTTGTGGAAGATGGAGAAATTATGGAAGGTTTATATGAAGTACTAAAGGTTGACTCCAAGTCATGGAAATTATTAATCATCTTACTCAGTAGACATTGAAAAACAACTTACCTAGGTAATATCATGTTTTTCAAGTATCAAGTAATTTTGGTAAGAATGAAAGAATAAACTAATGCTCTTTTACATAAACCACATTTTGGCATCTGAATGGTGGCAATTCTATGGAGCTTTGACTCCAAATTTGCGAAGGTTTGCAATAAAAAATTTTAGCCTCAATTGTAACGGTAGAAAAGTGCACAAATTATTGGGAAAAATTGTAAAACTTTGTATATCCTTCTTGTGTAAGTAAATACAAATATGAGTACATATATATAGGGAGAGAAGCGAGAGAAGAGTCCTTTTTTCAAGATGTGGGACTATTACATAAAGAGGAAGAAGGTCTATGATGGGTCATTATATGGGCATTTATATGTTCTTTTTCTAACACTCCCCCGCAAGCTAGAGCGTACAAGTCGTAGGCACCCATCTTGGACAAGAACTGATAAAATAGAGCATTCGGTAGGGTCTTAGTGACAAGATTAGCAACTTGGTCAGTAGTCGGAACATTTTTTAATTCCAGTTTCTTCATTTAAACTTTTTCCCGAATGAAGTGTCAGTCAACTTCAATGTATTTCGCTCTTTCATGGAAGGTATGATTCTTAGCTATGTGTATAGCAGTTTAACTGTCACAGAGTAAAGTAGTTGGTGAGGAAATTTTTACTCCCATATCACCTAGAAGACTTTCGAGCCAAGTAAGCTCAGATACAACAGATGTCATCGAACGGTATTCAGCTTCGGAGGAAGATCGAGCAACCACAGACTGTTTCTTACTGCGCCAGGTAACAAGGTGACCTCCGAAGTAAGTACAAAATCCATTGGTGGAATGCCGATCATCCAGGGAACCAGCATAATCAGCATCCGAATACGCAACCAATGTTGGAGCATACGAGGAAGAAGTTTTGTATACCAGCCCTTGACCAGGCGCTATTTTCAGGTATCTCAAAATACGTTCGACAACCTATAGATGAGAAATCCGAGGAGAATGCATAAACCGGCTGACAACCCCAACAGCAAAGGATATGTCTGGTCTTGTGACTGTTAGATAAATCAGTTTTCCAACCAGACGTCGATAGTATTCTGAATTTGGAAGAAGAAGATCTACGTCAGAGGCATGTACACACAGCTTGTGATTGACATCCATAGGAGTATTAACCGGCTTGCATCCAGAGTAGCCAGCATCCTGAATAAAGTCGAGACAGTACTTCCGTTGAGATAGGACAACGTCATCAGGACATCTTGTGATCTCAAGGTCAAGAAAGTATCGAAGGTTCCCCAGATCTTTTGTTTGAAAAACAAAACTAAGGTGTTGTTTGACCACTTGTATTTCCTTTGAATCATCTCCTGTGATAAGGATGTCATCGACATACACCAGAAGAAGAACCGTTCTTGTTGTTTTATGTCGAGTGAACAGAGAGAAATTTGTCGAGCTCCGAGTAAATCCAACTTCCCAAACAACCCTACTGAACTTATAGAACCATGCCCGAGGAGATTGTTTGAGACCATAAATCGACTTTTTGAGATGACAAACTCGGGACTCCCCCGTGGTCTCAAACCCTAGAGGTTGTTGCATGTAGACAGTTTCTTGGAGATCGTCATTTAGAAAAGCATTCTCGATATCTAGTTGATGCAAGGGTCATTGGCGATGCACAACCACAAAGAGGAGGACACAAACCATGTTGACCTTGGCCACTGGAGAGAACGTTTCATCATAATCGAGACTTTGTTGTTGAGTAAAAACGCGAGCCACCAGTCGTGCTTTAAGACGGTCAATTGTTTTATCAGGAGCATGCTTGATAACAAAGACTCATTTACAGCCAACAGGAGTCTGTCCTTAAGGAAGAGAAACTAGATCTCACGTTTGATTAGCCCAGAGGGCCGTCATTTCTTTGTTCATGGTCGTCCGTCAGCCCGAATGTTGGAGAGCCTCCTGCACAGAGTTAGGGACAGAAAAAGAGGATAATGTAGTGGCAAAGGTCTGAAGCATCGGGGACAGGCGATGTAAAGACACATAATTCGCCATGGGATGAGTCGTGGAGGCAGGGGTTCGGTCGACAGGTCGCAGAGTGCCAGAGGTTGAAGCCGACTGCAGCGGGGCGGCGGAGCTGGGAGGTCGACGAGTATAGACATGAAGAAGAGGGGGTTTGTGGAGAACCGGAGCTGGGTTGGGGAGGAGTGGTGGTGGTGGTGGTGGAGACGTAACCGAGATGACAAGTCTTGGTAATGATGATGGTGGAAGAGGTGGCGTTGAAATGGAGAAAAAAAGTTGATCTTCCCGAAAGGTAATATCCGTCGAGACATTCACCTTGCGGGTAGTAGGAGAGTAGCAAACATATCCCTTTTGAGTGCGGGAATAACCAACGAACATATGTTTGGCTGTCCGAGGATTGGACTTGTCAGTGGAGTGACCTAGTAAATGAATATAGCAGGTACAACCAAATATTCAAGGTTTAAGAGGGAGTGGAGGTGTGGAAGGGAAGAGAAAGCTGAACTGGGTGGCATTGTTGAGGACGGAGGAGAGAAGATGGTTAATGAGATAACATGTCATTGAAACCGCAAAGTACCAATAAGCCTTGGGAACGTGCATTTGAATCATGAGGGAGGGAGCAACATTAAGAAGATGTCTATTTTTGCACTCAGCCATAACATTTTGTTGAGCAGTATATGCACACGAAGTCTGATGAATAATCTCAAATTCAAAACAGAGATTATCGAACTCATGATTAGTGTATTCTCGAGCATTATCCGTCCGGAGTATTTTGATTTAGTCGAAAAACTGTGTGTGAGTCTCAAGAACGAAAGCTCGGAACACACAAGGACGCTCAGAGCGATCACGAAGTATGTACAACCATGTCATTCGAGAATAATCATCAATAAAAGTGATAAAATAACGATAACCAGACACACTTGTTATTTTGTACGTGCACCAAACATTAGAATGCACTAACATAAAAGGAGTAGAGCTTCGGGTACAATGAGAAGGAAAAGAGGAACGATGTTGTTTCCCCAAAATACAAGAATCACAGGTAAATGCAGGAAGAGGAACATCAGGAAGAGCCTTCTTGAGAACCGGAAGAGGAGCATGCCCAAGACACTGATGTCAGTCAGCAGAGGAGACAGAGGAGAGAACGGTAGGAAAGACATCAAGAAGGTAGAGTATATTGTGCAATCGTCCTTTACCAATGATATTCTGCGTCTGTCAATCCTGCATCAGAAACGAAGAAGAGATGAATGTGATAAAAGAATCTAAATCTATAGTGAGGCGATTAACAAAAAGTAAATTAAATGTAGAGCCCGGGACATGGAGAGCCGAGCGAAGAGAAATAGAGGGATTGAGAGGTATATCAGCAGAGCCGGAGACAGGAGCGGTGTTGTCATTGGCTACGGTGATAAACTTTGGATGTGGAGAATCCAAGTATTAGGGTGGCTTCAAGGAGGTGATATGGTGAGTAGCGCATGAATCCACTATCCAACGCGGACTAGTGGAGAGACAAGTGATACATTCATGAGAGACGGAGGCAACAGAGGCAGGTGAGTTGTGGAGCAACCCTTGAAGTTGTTAGAGCTGGATGCGGACTTCATCAAGATCAGCACGAGTGACAGAAGAGTTGTGGGCAGCAACAAGCAGTTGGACGAGGAGGGAGACCATGCTTGCGGTAGCAAGTCGCCTCAAGGTGTCCATCCTTACCATAGAAAGAACACTTAGGCCTCGACCGGCGACCTCGACCCCTCCCCAAAGAGCTTGTACGCCCCCCACGGGTAGGGGAAGGGAGAGAAAGTAATGGTGCAGAAGATTGCTGGAGAAGAGCCGGTGAAGGAGGGTCGATAGCATCAGGAGGCGGTGAAACCTTTAATAGCATGGAACGCACATCAGAGAATGAGGGAAGAGTAGAAGATGAGAGGATCTAAGCCTGAATACTATAAAGATGAGGCAGAACACGAGCCATCATCATGACAATACCAACAACTTTCTTTTGAGCGCGCTGGGCAGCTAGATCCGTAGGCGGGGGCTGATGCTGAATCCAGGCTTCAACCAGCGTCTTGGACCGAGCAACAAAGGAGGTTAAGTCAGCAGCACTGCCGGATTCAAGGGTCTGAAGATCGGTGATGATGTCATACAGGTGCTAGAGACTATCCTTGCCTGAGTAAAGGGGATGGAGCTCATCCCACATCACCTTGGTCATCTCATGATACATGGTCATGCGATGAGGTTCGCAATCAAGGGAGTTGATGAGCCACGTCTGAGCATGACCATCGTTACGAAACCAGTCATCAGTAGGTGCAGAAGGAACATCTTGAGTTAAATGATGCAGAAGTCCCTTTGATTGAAGAACTCGGCGAACAGAATGCACCCACACAACAAAGTTCTTCTTCCTAGCAAGAGAAATGGTGGTGATTCTCAACTCGTCACGGAGTTTAGGAACCGGGACAACAACCCCAGCAGGAAGGGAAGAGGCAGTGCATGAATCCATGACCAAGCATTTAGGCGGTTAAGCGAAGCAGCTAATCGGCAAAGTCACGGCGGACTGAGGAGCAGCGGTGGACTGAGAAGAGGTCGCGACGGACTGAGAGGAAGCAAGAGCCCGACCGGAGTAGCTGTGGACTGATAAGAGGTCACGTCGGCCTAATAAGATCGCGGCTAAGCAGCTAGCACAGAGTGCAGCCAGCTGCAAAGCCGGAGCAAGTAGTCAGCACCGAGTGCGGCTAAACGGCAAGCACTGAGTGCGGACTGAGAAGAGGCCACGGACTGAGAAGAGGCCGCGGACAGGAACAGAGGGCTACGATTAAGAAGTAGAAGCCAGCAAGCAGAGCAAAGAGAGGACTTCGGGCAAACACAGAGAGCAGACCACAAGTCACGGCGAACACAATCCGGAGGCAAGACGCTGAGAAGAACCGCGGTTAGCAGCAGCACAGACCAAACCACACGACAAGGGCAGACCGTAGCGAACAACAAGTAGACCGCGGCGGATAACGAGTAAACCGCAGCGAGCAAAGAGGATCAGCAACCAGCAATGGTGAGGTCTAAGAACAAACCGCAATGAGCTAAGAAGAAACAGACCGCACGATTAAAGAAGAGACCAACCACGCGATCAAAGAAGAGCGGGCCGCAGCAGTGAGGTCAAAGATCAACGAGCAGCAACGGTGAGCAGCGGACAAAGAACAGACCGCAACGGTCAAAGAGACAGACCGCGCGATCAAGGAAGAGCAACAAGCAGGCAAGATGAGCCGAAACGGGCAGACCGTAGCGGACACAGAGCAGACCGCAGGGTGGCAGTACGGTGGGACCCAGCAGTGAAGTCTATAAAATCAAGAGGAGATCCGAAAACAGAAGGCGGGAACAGCTTGCAGAGTACCCTGGGGACAGAAAAGGGGTCTGTCTACCAGAGTCTGCAGAAAAAGAGCCCGCAAGAAGGTTGTGGTTAGTCAGAACCTCTAACCGCCAAAAACAGGAGACCGTGGAACGGGTTCGGTTAGAAAAACAGAGACCGCACAGAGGAATCAAGTAGCTCTGATACCATGTAGAAAAGTGCACAAACTATAAGGAAAAACTGTAAGACTTTGTATATCCTTCTTGTGTAAGAAATACAAGTATGAGTACATATATATAAGGAGAGAAGAGAGTGAAGCGTCCTTTTTTCAAGATGTGAGACTATTACATAAAGAGGAAGAAGACCTATGATGGGTCATTATATGGGTCTTTACATGTTCTTTTCTAACAGTAACGCATCGGGATGTAAGAGTAATTGGAGTTTTTTAAATGGGTAATTAAATATAGCTGTTAAACCCTTCAAAAGATTAATCTTAGTAGGTTAAAAATGTTGTGGATGTACATGATCGCATGGATCTAATTTTGTTGAAAGATATATATGATAATAATGAATAGTTGATTGGTAGAATGGATGAACAAAGGGATATTGATCAAAAAATGAATTAGTTTTCTACAAGACAAGCTTATTATATAAAGACATTATTTTCATGAAAATAATAGAAAATGAACGGTCTTCTAAAATGGGGCTCATACTCTGCAAGTCCTTGGGAATGAAGAAGAGGGTGATGATGACGAAGAATACAACAAAGAAGATGATTACAATAAGAGTGGAAAGAATGATGAAGATTAGTTTTTTTATGATAAAAAACTGGTATTGCAATTGGTAAACAGTAAAATATTTTCTTTTTGATCGTTCTTTTAACATTAACATTAGTGTTTTCATCAAGTGTATTACAATACAAACATTAATATGCCAGATGTTTTATGTTAAGCATTTTGTGTTTAGTATTGTTATTATATTATCTTACTTTAGACTTGCCCATAAAATCCGGGCCCGGGGGGCCGGCCCGGGCCCGGCCCGGTAAAAGCCCGGCTAGGCCTGCCCCGGGCCCAGGCCGGGCCATGGGGCCTAACAAGGCCCCATATCCTGGCATTTGCCTGGCCCGGGCTCAGCCCGAATCCGGGCCGGGCAAAGCCCGGTTTCTGGGCCCGGGCTAAGCCCGGCCCCTTATTTCATTAAGTAAACCAACGGCTCTAAGAGCCATTGGTTCCTCCAAAGGCTCTTAGAGCCGTTGGCTGAGCATGCTGCCAGCCCTATAATAGGGCTGGCAGCATGCTATTAGCATCAAGGTTGTCAGGATCACGATCCAGATCATAGGATCTTACGATCCTACGATCCAGATTTTGTAAATCGATCCTAATTTTGTAAAGCGATCCTCGATCCAACCCTACTATCAGATCCGATCCTACCTCAAAACGATCTCATCTAGGATCTCGATCCTGACAACCTTGATTAGCATATATTAATATATATAATATATTATATATAATATTATATATTATATAATATAATATTATATATTATATAATTTAATAATTTAATTTATTAAATTAATAAAATAAATTTTTAAATTTTTTTTAAAAAATCCTATAAAATCAACCCCCCACCCCCACTCCCAACTCCAAGTCCCACCCCTCCCACCCTAATTTTTTTTACGTCGACAATTCGACATCAACGATGGCGTCTTCATCATCACCGGTCACGCACGAAGTGGTGGAGCACAAGCATACGGCGCCGGTTTGGACATATTTCGACAAAGTGAAAGCGGCTCCGAGCATAAGGCGAAGTGCAAACAGTGCTCGAAATTGCTTACTCTGAGTGGTAACTCGACACTCGCAAGACACATTAAATCTTGCACTGCCAAACAAGCTCCTCCCGAGCCAAACAAGCTTCTCGGAAAAAGCGCGCACCACATCTAGTAGTTTAAATGAATTAGGCTTGCACACAAAAACC
This sequence comes from Platanthera zijinensis, assembly GCA_039513925.1. Taxonomy (NCBI): domain Eukaryota; kingdom Viridiplantae; phylum Streptophyta; class Magnoliopsida; order Asparagales; family Orchidaceae; genus Platanthera; species Platanthera zijinensis. Next base: position 174,774,213 of record CM077093.1, read on the forward strand.
CAATTTTGTGATTTTATGAGTACGGACGAACTAGAAAATTTCGATATTTTAAAATGGTGGAAAGGTAAAGTAAATACCTATCCTATTAAGGCCTACATGACCCGAGATTTATTAACGATCCAAGCTAGCACGGTAGCTTCAGAGTCTGTTTTTTCTCTTAGTGGCAGGGTGTTGAACGAGCAAAGAAGTCGCCTAAGCGAAGAGTCGCTCGAAATCTGCATATGCTACAAGGACCATTTGGATGCGATCAAGATGAAGCAGCATATTTCATCGATCGAGGATAGCTCGTCGGACATGGAAGATGAGATGGACGCGATCAACCTAAATTAAAACTTAAAGTCAAGATGACGAGAAGAATTTTTAAAATTTTGTAATTTTTGTAATTTTTTAATACTTTAAATTTTATAATTTTGTAAATTTTGTAAATTTGGATTTTTCTATCAAATGTATTTTTTTCAGTGTATTTATAATTTTGTATACTTCCGTTCAAGTGTTCAACATTAATAAAATTATTATTTTTTCTTTCAAAATAATATTTATTTTTCAGTGTATTTTTTTCAGTATTTTTTTTAATTTTTTAATTTTAAAAAAAAAACGGGCCCGGGCTAGGCCCGACCCGAGCCCGGCCCCGGGGGCCTTACCAGGCCCCCTCCCGGAGCCAGATGCCCGGCCCGGCCAGACCTGGCTATAGTCAGGGCCCGGGCCCGGTTCAGGAAAGCCCCGGCCCGGGAGGCCCGGTTTAGGCCCGGGCCCGGGGGGCTTTTTGAACACGACTAAGTGAATGGATGAATGATTAATTGATGATTTATATTAAAAAAACATTTTACCAACAACAATGAGATTTGATGAAGATCAACATGAGACTACGGGTCGCCGGTCTACGGAGCCCACTTTTGTACATCCACGCAGAAGGCGATGATTGGATCGGCGATCCAAGACCATGAGCGCGTCCGGCTCGTCGCGCTATTATTTTAATGTATTTTATTTTATTTTATTATTTATTTATTTTTTGTGTTTTAGGGCCTCGGGCGTAACTACCGATCATAGTCGTTCACGCCCGATGCCCAACCGTCCCCTCTTGTTATAAATAGGGGCAAGTACTGCAGTTTAAACTTATTGCTTGTATTGTGAGAGAATCCAAATGGCAATCATCGATGATGCGATGTCGAGGGACCCGGGGTGTGAAGTCCCGGCTTCCTATTCAAGTTTCTGTTTTTGTGATTCAGTGCTTCCCTGTTCCCGTGAAGATAACCATTGTATCTCATGTTCCACTTCTCCTCAATCATCCATCCATCAGTCGGTTTACACGAAAACTCCCTCCAACATGATTCTTAACCACTCCATATCCCTGTTCATCTTCTCCCACGCAAAAGAACCGCAGGATTCCAGTTCATCGATTCCAGTCCTGTTTATCGTCTTCCACATGAAATCGCGCGGCTCCAGCCCTCTCTCCTTCATCGCTGAATTCGCCAGAGTTAGCGATGTCTAGCGCCTCTTCCTAGCATGACATCATCGCTAACTTCCGCTTTCCTCCCATACATCATTGTCGATCTCCCTCTTCCACTAACTTCTGCTATTTTCTCCCCTAACATCGTTGTCGACCCCTTCCTCCACAACGCCTCTAGATCCCGCATCCATCCTACCGTAAGCTTTATGCCTCCACACCTCCACCACTGTCAAAACTTCATCTTCCCAGCACCGACAACCCCTACCACCATCGTACCTACTCGGAGATCCCTTCTGATTCACCAAGTAACAATAAGAAGGACTGTCCAGTGACAACTCGATACTCGCAAGACACATTAAGTCTTGCATTTTTGCCTTCGTCATGCGGGAGTCTGTGCCTTGAGCTTACGACCCCTTTGTACCTTCAATAACTTAGTTGATAGACTTATTTGGGGTTCCAATCTATGTTGTCAAAGGCGCAAAGCGCACCGAGTCGCAAAGGGCCCCTGGAGCCTAGGCGCAAGGCGCAGGCGCGCGCTTGAGCCACGTGAGGCTGCTAGTTGCTGAAATGGGGTGGGTAAGGTCACAGATTTGCTGAATTGGGAGGGGAAAGTGATGGTGGAGTTTCTGAAGGAGAAAGGGTGCATGTTGATGAATCTCAGAAAGGTAATGATTGTGATGGGGTTGCAAAGGGGAAGGAGACAATGAACAGGGAGAGATTTCCTTTGCGGCTTGCTGGAGGATCCACGACAGGGAATCAGGCGGGACTTTCCCAGGCTGGGGCGAGACCTGGAGGTGCGTCTCTGGCTGAAACAGGGATAGACGGGCTTCCCTGTAAGAGACGGGAGAGGGAGAAGGTTCCTTGATGGGAATGATGATGGTCCACGGGGGCGTGGAGGATAGGATGGGTAGCACCGGCGATGTCGATCGAGGGAATGAAGGAGAAGAACATTGATCGTGCAATGATGCTTTTTTGTAAGCGAGGGGAGATGTTCGAGCAGCATGGACAAGTTGCGATGGAGTGTCATGTGGTTGAGGGCGCTAGGAGAAGATGATGAACATCAATTTTTCCTTCCGACAATAGAGAATCGTGGGAATGGGCAAGGGAACAATGACTTCACAGGGAAATAACTGAATAGGAATTGAATAAGAAAAGGATAACTGAAAATAACCGAGTCTTCGCACCTCGGGAGTCGGGGCTCTCGGCGTCGCATTACCGATGATTGTCGAATCTAGGTTCGCTCACAAACTCAACAATGACTGAAAATGAGAGCATCTGCCCCTATTTGTAACGAGAGGGGGCGGTTGGGCACTCGACGTGAACGACTATGATCGTCAGTTACGCCCGGTGTCCTAAAACACTAAATACAAGACCAAAAAATAACAAAAATACATATAAAATGTAAAACGATGCTCCAGATGCGCTCGCGGTCTCGGATCGCCAATCCGATCAATGCATCTCTGACAAATATGCAAAAAAAAGGTCCCTCTGAGTGGTGTCCTGATTTCTTCCATCGAACACGATCATGCAGTCATCCCCATCAATTCCCCCTACTGAAAAACATCCATCTCCGAGAAATGAAGATGATTGTGTTATAGTCGAAGATTGGGGGCAAGTCTATCAAGCTCAGTCGACAATATCCAAGCATCATCAAAGGTGGGGTGTCCACTCCGATGCACCAAGTAACAATAAGAAGGACTATCTGTAGGGGTGGTGCACTCGTCCATCACAGTACCAGTAATACTTTTAGCTCTCACCTCTCGTGCTGGTGAATCCAGAAGAATCGATGAAATCATAGGAGGTGCGGGCAAGTTTGTGGGTGCTCGTCCATGGTGAATAGGGGAAGTGTCAATCTATAATTGGGAGAGTGAGAGGGTGTCAGAAGAGACTTAAGGTATAGGTCATTATGCTTGAGAGGCTCAAGTAGTGTACCAAATCTTTCGTATTAAATACGGAATGAATGCTCATATCTGCAGGGAAATCGATCTCGTAGGATTTTGTCCCAACTTTCTTTATAACCCTATAAGGACTCATTCGCTTATGTTGTAGTTTAGTAGTGGGTCATTTTAGGATCCCCTCCTTGCAAAATCCGACCATGACATGCTCGCACACCCGAAAATGTTTCTCACATTTGTGCATATATGCACATATCTTATATAATTTGAAATTGCTAGTAGTTTTCTTCCGGAATAATTCAACCATTTTATGTAAATAATGCAAAACATACAATATGTGTGATTCATGCAACAAAGATGAGTCATGCACTAAATGTAAATGAACAAAAAACACATGTAAAAGATGAACTACCAACACAAATAACTCTGTAAACCGGTGATTTTGGGTACCAAAAGAAACTCCTAAGATAGATACGTGATCAGGAGGTTCAGAAGGTGGGTCATAGAAGAATTCGTCGCGGGCGCAATGAACATCAGAGACATCCGTAATAAGAATTTCCAATATAGTGTGCGGTGTCTCTATAAGTGTGAGTAGTAAGACATAAGATCAGTGAGTTATTAAGTGCACTCTCAAACTTGACTATGCTACTAATGATAGATACATCTCAGATGAGCAGTGATCCAACATGTGTCTCATCAGGGGGTTCACCGAGAGGGGTATAAAAAAATTCGTCGCAACTCCGACAAGTACCAAAATAGGTTCTAAAAATATTTGGAGTGCCCTCATACAAAAACGGTCCAAATGAAGTGCAGCAAACGTGACATGCTCACAAAGGGAATGTGACGCATCAGGGGGCTCACTAGGAGACATGAAAAATCATCGTGAATGCGACGATCACCTAAGCAAAAAATCATAGGCATCGACAATAGGATGCGACTCTAGTGTGTGGTAAGTGCCCCTCACAAGAAAGAACTCATCTGGCGGGTCGGTATATGGTACTGCCCAAAACTCATCAAGAGTGTGAGTGATCAGATAGCAAACTCCCAAAACATCTGAATTATACTTTGGTATTTTTAGAGAGAACCCTGTATACAGGATGTTGAACTTAAGATCCACTCTCTAGAGCACTATCAAAATCAGGGGTGGTAATGAGAGAGATGATAACGTCTCAATACTCATAAATGAGTCACTCACCTGAATCTCATCCTCACAAGGAAGAGGTGGCTCAACAGGGGGGTCGTCAAATAACCTGTCAATTGAGTGATGGTCCTTCAGATGCGAACCATCGTAAGGGGTAATGTTCCCAAACATGGATGAGATGGCTATTACGAGATAACTACTAGGCTCTCGGTTCTCGGTCGTGATGTGGCTCGGGGAGCCATCGGGTGAAGTGTGGGAAAATTCTATACTCAATAGTGCGCTAATAGGTATAGTGTCGACGACAGGCTCTCTAACCGGAAGGGACACTGGGCCTATGTGAGGTATGGAGGATGGACATATCATCTCAGTGTCAATGGGTCGCTCGTCCTCGTTCTCATGCCCACGCTTACTAATCATAATAGCGTTGCTCTCCACCTGTATCGTACAATCATGGTCGAAGTCAACTCCAGAATCAAGTGGGCACTGAGTTTCCTCAAGGTGAGATGAATCAAACTCAGGTGTCGGGTCACTCATGACAATGGGAGCTCTACTCGACGCATCGGTGGTTTGGCCTAAATTCTTAGACTTTCTTTTTAAGATAGGGCACAATTGCGAAAAAGGATGCATATAGCCGACCCCACTATAGTGAGATAAAGGCTTGAGTGTTGCTGTAATTTTGTTTTTATTTATATTTATATTGTTCAATGTTTATTTTTTGGGGATTCATTAAATTATAAATCGTTATTTGTCCCATATTAAATCATGAACTTTTGGTGAGTGTAAAATAGTTCAATCAATTAAATTTATACCTTGAGGCTCATTTTGGTTTGTGACGCACGTTGATTTAGTTTGGTGAATATTGGCACACCTTGAATGTGATCCAATCTTACAATTAGTAATTCTGTTATTACAATTCCTACGTGTTGATTTTGTGTTTTCTTTCATGTTGGCCCCTTCCACTTACCTAAGTGTGTTGGGATATAAGGCTTGATTATAGCTTGATGATAAACTCATGCTATACCAGTAATTATGCTACAATTTCAATTAAAAGTATATAACAATCATGATTCATTCTCATCACCAATTGATTCTTACATCCAGCTGGGATTGCAGAGTATGTTTGGAGATTCTTGAAGTGGTTTTATGCCACTTTTTTGCAGGAGGCTGATGCATCACGGTGTAGGGGATTGATGTTGATCGTGAGCAAGTAAAATTGCACTCCAGTTGTTCGACTTAATTCTTCCAAGAACTAACTTAAGACATCAATTGTTTTCTTCCAAATGATGATAGTTAGAATTATTTGCTTCTGATTAATATGTTTTTTAGTAATTTGTTCAATTGTGCAGTTTTAAAATTTACCATGATTAATTGAAAGTTTGTTGCCAACTTTTTGCAAGAGATTGATGCATCAAGGTGTAGGGGATTGATGTTGATCATGAGCAAGAAAAATAAGCTTCAACAAGGATCAAGGTAGAGTAAAATTATGTCAACATTTAATATGCTTTTGGTAATCTGACACTGGACTAAATGCTTACTCATTAAAGTAATATGTTATAAGGATTTGAATTAGTATCAACAATTCTCACAATTACACGTTTGCATGTGAAGGCCTCAAATTAGCAAGGCCAAGAGAATTTGCATGCCGATAATAGAAAGAAAGCATGTTCAACGCAATCAAAATTGTTGAGCACAACACAGATTGAAAAGAAAAACTCCTAGTCCTACCACTATCAAATCACTCTGATGAAAATCTCAAATAAGATCTTTTTAAAAAAAAAGTCAATTGTCAGGATGATGACAGAGAATCATTGATCATAATCTGAAGGATTACCATGTTAAGAAGACCTCGGATTAACCAATGAAAAGCGGAATTTGCACAAGGGCAATCAATGGAAAGAAAAGCATACAATCGCAAAAGGAGTTTTTGATTATCAGTTAGCTAATCAAAAGGGGGAAATCTACTTGTGAAATGCGTTTATAGAAAGAAAACATGTTCAATGCAATCAAAATTGTTGAGCACAACACAGATTGAAAAGAAGAACTCCTACCACTATCCAATAACTATGATGAAAATCTCAAATTGTCAGGATGCTGACCAAGAATCATAGCTCATAATCCAAAACATTTCCATGTTAAGAAGACCGCAGATTAACCAATGAAGAGCGGAATTCGCACAACGGCAATCAATGGAAAGAAAAGCATACAATCGCAAAAGGTGTTTTTGATTATCAGTTAGCTAATCAAAAACCGGAATTCTATTTGTGAAATGTGTTTATAGAAAGAAAACATGTTCAACGCAATCAAAATTGTTGAGCACAACACAGATTGAAAAGAAGAACTCCTACCACTATCCAATAACTATGATGAAAATCTCAAATTGTCGGGACGCTGACCAAGAATCATAGATCATAATCCAAAACATTTCCATGTTAAGAAGACCTCAGATTAACCGGTGAAGAGCTTACAATCTCAATATGTGTTTTTGATTAGCAATTAGCTAATCAAAAAAGGGAAATTCTATTTGTGAAATGCGTTATCTATAGAAAGAAGGCAAAAAAAGGGGAATTCTATTTGTGGTAATGAAAGCTCACCATAACTTTCTCCGCAAGGCGGTTAGGATCCGAAAAACCGGAATCACTGTCACTACTATACCTAGACTCCGTGCTGCAGCTCCCGTTCTCCAAGAAATCGCTCACCAGAACAGCTAGGTCATGCTCGCTCTCATGGCTTAAACCCCCAATTTGTCCAACGAAATCGTTGCCTTCTCCGCCGGCAACGGCGGCTGCCCATATCCGGCAATTGCCTCCGGCGTTCTTCCTATCCAGCCGCCAAGATTCGAGCTTTATCGGCCGGTTCCTCGCCTGAACGTTTTGCTCCTCGGCTAATAGCATTGACGGCTCGCCCTGCAAATCTTTCGAGAATTTTGAACTCCCTGTTCGACATGGAGTATTCATAAACCGGGCATGTTCGAAGATGGAGAAGAAATTAATAAAATTTGGACGATGAAGAAAAAAATGATTTTGATTAAAGAAGAAAGCTCGACGTACCTGGAAGAGCGCCGCAGCGTCCCTTTCTTCTTCTTCTTGAGCTAAAGAAATGCTGCAGAAACGAAATGCGTGAGCAGCTCAAACTTACCGAACAAAGACTGCAGCCAAAAATGGTGAAGGGAGGAGGAAGACGAGAAGCCGAAGACTTTTATAATTTCTGCATAGACGCTATTGACGGTGTGGATTACAATAATACCCACGCAATTTTCTCCATTTTTCTTGCTCTCCCGCCGTTAAGAAAACAAATATATCTCATCAAATCTTGCACGGAAAGTTAATCACAAATTAGGTATTTTTGCCATCGATCCCTAAGGCGGCTGAGATGGAAGTAGGTGGATAGGTCTGAAAATAAAAAATTAATACTTCATTTGGTTTAGCGGTTGCGGTTGTAAAGAGAGCTATTGTAAATGGAGGTTTGTAAATGAAACTGTTGGAAACTAATTGCTTGAAATGAAGATCTCTCTGAATAGTCTGTGTCTTCAAAGCTTTTCAGAACAAAAAACCGTTTGGCAAAACAACGGTGGAGTTTTATAAATATTTTTTTAATAAATGATTGAAAATAATATATTTTTATTAATATTATATAATTTTTAATTATATATATACATATATTCTGTTTTTCTATTATATCTCTACTATTATATGAAAACTATTATTTGGTGAAACATTGTCTGATGTTCCTATATTGCTCTTATAGTTGTATTCATAATTACACAATTATATCAAACTTTATATTAGTTTATTATAAAGACAATATCCTTTTAGGTAATTACATAATTTTACAACATTAAAATATAAAAAAATAAAAACACTAGATACCCTAAACCTATTGTCTCTAGCTAGGAATGACAAGAGAAAGATTAATGTTTTAACGTTAAAATATAGTTTGTTTTACAAAATAAAAATTGTATTCTTGATTTATATTTTTTTACTATCATTTTGAGTACTCATATGTATATGTTGCGGGACGGGCGAAGCCCGCCGGGAGCGGGCGAAGCCCGCCGGGAGCGGGCGAAGCCCGCCGGGAGCGGGCGAAGCCCGCCGGGAGCGGGCGAAGCCCGCCGGGAGCGGGCGAAGCCCGCCGGGAGCGGGCGAAGCCCGCCGGGAGCGGGCGAAGCCCGCCGGGAGCGGGCGAAGCCCGCCGGGAGCAGGTCAGGTACTGTCGCGCGAGGTCATAGGGGCGGGTACTATCCACGACAAATGTCGCCGCCCACAGCAAATGTCGCCGCCCACGACAAATGTCGTCCCCACGACAAATGTCGCACTACCGTCGAATGTCGCATCCCGGCGAATGTCGCATCCCGACGAATGTCACACCCCGCCGAATGTCGCACTCTGTCGATTGTTGCACCCCGCCGAATGTCGCACCCTGCCGATTGTCGCACCCCCGCCGAATGCCCCTAGGGCCGAAGGCCCGTGCCTCTCACTTGTATATATATATATATATATATATATATATATATATATATATATATATATATATATATATATATATATATATATATATATATATATATATATATATATTTATATATTTTTTATTAATTTCTCTTGTTCCTCCGCCTTCCTCCCCCGACTCACCCTTTTTCCGCCATGATTCCTCTTGACTCCACCGCCGGAGGCCTGCCTGGAGCCCACTGGCGGGGTCGCCAGACCCCGACGAAACCGCCGAGGGTATCCCGGTGTTGCTCCGGCCGGCGTTCACGGTCCTTCCTTCAAGCTCCATGAGAGGCGGCAGGCGGAGCACTGGATGCGGAGGACGGCCAGCAGGTTTCATCCAAACACGATAAACCGGAGGTTATCCCGGGGGTTTCGTCCCGCAATTTTTTGAGCAGGAAGAAAAGTTGCGCGGTTCCAATATCAGGCGGAAAAACAAATGAAAATTTAAGTCGACGTTGCGTTTTAGGAAAACGAAACGCCCAAAAACTGATTAACAAACGAAGCCTAAAACGGCAACACCGCACTGTACGGATTTCAAACCGCACTGAATGATTTGGTTGTGTGGTTTTGGTTATTGGAAAATCACATGTTTTGCGGTGCGGTTTGGTTTTTGCCTTGACAAAACCGAATAAACTGTATCACACCGCAATGATTATTATAATGTTAGTTCATTTTTATGTCTGTTACGGTTTGCGACAGCGCTCCCGATTGACCAGATTAATTGGATCGTCTTAGCTTTCGGAGTGGTCGTTTTCGCAAATAGTCACAGAAATAGATCACAGACGAGGCGAGTCTTTTTACGTGGAAAACCCTCTGAATATGGTGAAAAACCATGGTCAGGGCTATGCCGACAGGAACTCCACTCTATCGATCGAGATTACAAGACTTCTCTTGGAGAATTGAGGGCGACAGATCGCACATCGTTACATCTTGAGGAGGAGAGAGAGAGACAACGTTCGACTTGCAGGAGAATGTTTGCGCACTTTTGGACGATCGGTGGCGGACGGCTAAGGTGGCACGATGGGAATCCAGCAAACGGTGCACTCTGAACGTTGTGGGTGGTGGATGATGGGCAATCGACTTCCTTAGAACTCTGAATTGCACGGAGGAGGCTTCGAGCGGCCTTCGATCTTGAGGCGAGTCTGTTAGCCACGGGCTTTACCTTGGCGGTGAGGACGATGGCGATGGGCCTGTGAAGGAGAAGAGAAAACATGAGAGAGAAAGCTAACGAGAGAAAGACGGGAATTCTGATAGAAATCCCGGAATCCGAAGATAGTCAAATGAGAAGGATGATGGGTCTATTTATAGGCTTGGAGAGGGGCGACCTGGTAATTTCCCCCCGTAACTACCAACCGGGCGAATATGATCGCTATGTTTAAGGCACACAGATCACCATTTTAAGAAAAATATCGAGCATGCCCTTGAGTCCAAAATAGACCCGCTTGACATCGGGAATGGCCCAACGGGGAAACGGGGGTGGTTACGCGCGGTAACCACCCCCCAACCGCACGCATTGCGGGCGGTTACAGACGGCGGTCGCCCCGTACGAGGGCGCTGGAGGGGGCGGCCGCTCCTTGTGGCCGACCAAAGCCCCCGACCGGCGATATGCCGGCCGGCCAAAGGGGCGATTGGCCCTAAGCGGCCATGCGACCCCTCATCCGCCCAAACGGCGGACGGCCGGGCAGAGGAGGGGCGGTCGGCCCCTTGGGGGTCGGCGCCTCCCTGGCCAGCCTAGTCGTAGGCAGTCGAGGAGAAGAGGGGCGGTCGAACCCTTGGAGGTCGGCGACTCCCCGGCCAGCCTAGTCGTAGGTAGTCGGGGAGAAGAGGGGCGGTCGACCCCTTATGGGCCGGCGTCTCCCCGACCGGCCTAGCCATTGGCGGCCGGGGAGAAGAGGGTCGGCATGTAACATCCCAATTTTGATTTTTTCAACCCCTTTGTGTCATTTGACCTGCTAGGGTTTTGTGGGCTGGATTGGCACCCAAGTAGTAGGCTGAGAACCTATTGGGTATTAGTGACCCAATAAGTCATTTTCTCCACCTTCCGGATCACACGAGTCTTTCGTCGCTAAAATAAATATTGGACCTTTATATCTGTGAATGTCGATTCATTAGCCCTTAGTAAGCCAATAAATACATGAGTAGTATGTAATTACCCTAAATTAGTCAAATTAACTCACCATGATATTCATTCACCAAGTTGAACATCTTTGTACAACCCCGTATTCGTAGAGTGGGGGTCCTCCAGCAGGCGCAGGGCAAGCTGTGCAGTTTTTTAAGCTTTTAGAGAGGTTTTACATTCTTGGTGGTCAATTTGGGCTTGACCCTTGTAATATACTAATAGGGGGATGAAGTATTTGCCTCCCCCCGGCCTCTTTTACCGGGTGGGCCCGGTATGTGCTCGCCCTGCGCCCAGCTCGTCGGGCTCGCCCTCCCGGCTCGTCGGGCCAGCCCTCCCGGCTCGTCGGGCCAGCCCTCCCGGCTCGTCGGGCCAGCCCTCCCGGCTCGTCGGGCCAGCCCTCCCGGCTCGTCGGGCCAGCCCTCCCGGCTCGTCGGGCCAGCCCTCCCGGCTCGTCGGGCCAGCCCTCCCGGCTCGTCGGGCCAGCCCTCCCGGCTCGTCGGGCCAGCCCTCCCGGCTCGTCGGGCCAGCCCTCCCGGCTCGTCGGCCAGGTCGCCAGCTCGCCAGCTCGCCAGGCCGTCGTCTCGCCTTGTCGCCATCTCGCCTTGTCGCCTGCTCGCCTGGCTTGAGGGGCTGCCCCTGGTGGGCTGCTTTTAGCTATTTAGAACAGCGGGATTTGGCTGCTGGCTGACCAATCCGGGGGCATTTTGGCCGTTTTAGGGCAGCAGGATTTGGTTATTGGCAGGCCATTCCCAAAAAACTATAAATAGATCCTTGAGGGTGCCTTGAGGAGGACTTCTTCATCACTTGGATCCCCTTGCTTTCTTCCTCCAAGGCACCTAGCTCAGCATTGGCTAGTGAGAGGGAGACTTCGAAGGTCTTCCGGGTGTGAGGTGGGACCTCCACGCTAGAGCCGAGCATCTGTTCCTAGTTTCCTGAGCCTTTGGCCTATGACGTTCTCCTGAGTGTAGTAGGTGTGAGGTCACCCCTTTCTTGGGACCCCGAACTCCACGAGAGACCAAGTTTTTGGTTTCAACATTTTGGTGCGGTGAGCGTGGAGAGTGACCAACACAGAAGATCTCGGGAGAGTGTAATGACCGAAGATCAGGGAGGTAGTGATGATCTCGGCGAGCTCCCCAACCCGTCACCCTTCGTAGGAAGGGAGGAGTTCATGGCTTCCATCCAAGGCATCATGGAGATGCTGTGAAGTATTGCCCCTCGGGTTGACAGCTCAACCCCTACCCCCCAGGGACTGGCTCCCAGGGGTCTCGGCGAGCTGACCCAGAGTTGTCACGACGAGCTGCCTCCCAGGTGCATAGGCGAGATAACCCCAGCAGGGGGAGAGGGAAGTGCACCAGGAAGAAGGTCTGGGAAGGAGAGGATGGGAGAGGGGGTCGAGCGAGACCTCCCCGGCCGGGAGTTGTTCTCCAACCCGGCGAGTGCTAGCCCTCCAGACGAGCAGGTCGCACGAGTGGAGGTTGCGAGACAACCCCTCAAGGGGTCACCTTTCAGCGAGTTGATCATCTCAGCTCCTGTTCCCGAGGGGTTCAGAGAGCCTGACATGGATTACTATACCGGGAAGGATGACCCTGTCCAACATCTGCAGTGGTTCAAGGATGTCGTCTCCATTAGGCCAATGATGGACGCCTTCAAGTATCGCCTCTTCGCGATCACGTTGAAGGACAAGGCAAGGGACTGGTTTCATCAACTCCCTCCGAGATCGATTTATGGGTTCGAGGACTTGAGCCGGAGCTTTCAGCTTCGCTTCTCCACCTCCAAGAAGAGGAAGAAGAGTCCTGAGTCCATCCTCCTGATAAGGCAGAGGGCCGAGGAGTCGCTGGCCCACTACGTCGACAAGTTTCAAGAGGAGATACTGGACATCCAGAAGATGTCAAGCCCCACGCAACCAGGCCGCAAGCCAGCCTCGCGCACGCAGCCGTGAACCAACTCCACGCAACTAAGTCATGAACCTGACTCATACACCCTCATAAGGGTCGACTTCCTCTCTATTTTTGCAGCTAGGCCATAAAATTAAAGACAATGCAAACAAACTCTCAAGGATCTAGGGAGGACGCCACCAACGCCCTCCTACGCTGCCATTTTATGGCAAAACACATCTGTGCAAAACGTATGACAATGACATAAAACTGGATATATCATAAGAGACAACAAATCTCAGCCCTAAGAGCGACAATCTCAAAAGCTACAATGAAAGGAAGAAACAACAAATGTATGACAAAACATACAACGGCAGATAAGCATTACAGCTACTCTCCCTCGGCATCTGAGTCGGAGGGCTCGTCCCTGGAAACGTCCGCGAAGCTGAAACTGGAGGTGTCATACCCAAGGTGCTTGCCTACAAAGCGAAAAGCCTTCAAGATGCCGAGACGGAGCGCTAGCTCGCGTATATCATCCATCTGGGGCTCCACCTCCTTGGACCAAATATCATCATGAACCTCTTCCGCAATCAAGTTGCGATCTCGAAGATAGTCCAACGACTCCAAGTACTCCGCAAGCCCTACTGCCTTCAGCTCTGATGCATGGTCGTCAGAGGACAACATCTCCACCTGCGCCTTCGCAGCCCGCAGCTGAGTCTCAAGGCCTGAAACCTCCTCTCGCGCCGCCTATAGCTGGCTCCCCAAGCCAGATGTCTCCTCCTTTGCATGCTTCAGCATCTGAGTAGTCCTCTCCACCGAAGCCTTCTCTACGTCCAAGGCCGCACGCGTATCTTCTAGCTCGGACTTCAGCTCTGAGCCAATTCGACGAAGCCGCACAATATCCCGGTCATGTTCCTCCTTCAAGGAGGCAAGCGAGCTCATCGACAACCGAAGCTTCTCCTGCAAAGCGAGGTATCTGTCCTTCAGACTCACGTAATGATCGTTCCAGGTCACTGCTATCTGCGCTAGAGTCTCAATCTGCAAAAGAAAGACACACAATCAGTCACTTTCAAAAAAAAAGGAAGGAAAAAAGATAGTCACCCCCTTATCGCATCACTCATCGCCCTCAAGGAAGAAGACATCCGTGGAGCCGCTGTACTAGCGAGCACCTGAGGAACCGGGGAAACAGGTAATCGCACCTCTGAAACTGAATCTTCAGAAGCTACCACCACAACATCAAGGTCATCAACAGGAGCCATCACCGCTTTCCTCTTTCGCCCCCCTCCTTGAGAAGTCGTCGCCACCGAAACCGTGCCCACCGAGATGCCACATCCCAGCAGTCGCTTTTCCTCCACGTAAACATATATGTTAAAGAGACGGTTGGCCAGCTCACGAGGCTCAGAAAATCCCAGCACTGGGGAAAAGTCCTGTTCCCTCCCTTTCATACGACGGCAGCGATCGGGAAGCGCATTCCACACCTCAGGGAGACCCCAGGAGTTCTTCACGTAACCAAACAAAGTATTACCGTGGCGACGATCTTTACGGGCCTCGAACCCCAGCCAAGTCTTGTTGCTGCGCACCTCAATCCGCTCACCACCTTCAAAGCGCACGTCGCACCAATCCCGAAACTGGTCCAAAGAAAGCGAGCTCCCATGCTCACGAAAGAAAGCAACCAAGCCCATGATTCGGACAACCCCAGTCAGAGCAAACTGGGAGACAGGCACTCCGCAGAACTTCAAAATCTCTATCACCTCATCACAGGGCGGAAACCGGAAGCCGGATCTGAGGGATACTTCACAAATCGTCAGCCATCCACGAGGAGGATTCTGAACCCGCTGCTCGGGCCGCGGGATCCTCACTTCTAAGTCAGCGGGAAGCCCGTACTTTGCCCTCCAAATTTCCACACCATCTTCAGTCAAGGAAGAGCGCAAACGCATCGGACCAGAGGAACGCTTCGTTACCTGCACATGATGGAGAGTAAAAATCAGCTCGCAGTTGCAAGACCGCACAATCCACGCTTGAGCACGCACAAGCTGCACGCAAATCTTGCGCAGGCGGGCAGTACGGGCGCGCACGCCCTAAGCGCACGCGGCCTGCCTGCGCGCGCGGCCTGCCTGCGCGCACGGCCTGCCTGCGCGCGCGCAAGGCCTGCGCGCGCGGCCGGCCTGCTCGGGCCGAAGAAGTACTGGGATGGGTGACCTCCTGGGAAGTCCCCGTGCTGTCCGCTTAACCGGAGAATTTCACTCATCTAAGGGGGTGCTTTGCCCGCGATTGGGTTCGTGATAGCTTATGGATCGCGTCAGAGGGAGGTTTCGATCCTCCGACCTGTGGGTTATGGGCCCACCACGCTTCCGCTGCGCCACTCTGATGCTTTGCCCGCTGCCTCCACAGACGGGGCACTTTGCCCGCGATTGCTGGAGCGGACGCCCAAAGTCCGAAAGAAAACAAGGAGCTACCTACGAAGAGAAGGGCAAGGCGGTGGAGTCAACCGCGTCCCATTATGCTCCGACTCAACCTAGAGTGTACAACTTGGGCCAGCAGGAGGCCATTAAACAAGCTGACGTGGTGACAGGTACGAGTTAATTTATAGGGCACGGGCACTGTTCGATACAGGAGATTCACGCTCCTTCTTGTCCGAAAATTTTATATCGTGCATTGGAGTCCTTCCTTCGATGGCGAAGGACAAGTTGGATGCGCTGCTACCGAATGGGTGCTCGATGCGTGCAGACAGAGTGTGCACCGTAAAGGTTCACATAGGGAGCCAAGAGTTCGACTTGCTAGCGTCATTGTTGCCGCTAGTAGAGTTCGACGTTATCTTTGGGATGGATTGGCTTTCAGAGCAGAAGGCTTGGATTGATTGCGACTGGAAGGAGGTCAAGCTGGGTGTTGGGCGGGAGACAACATTCGAGGGACTCAAGGGGTCGAGCAGGACGCTGATGTCTGCTCTTTAGGTGGTAAAGGCAGTTCGTGCTGGTGCAGAGCTATTCTTCGCATTAGTGGAGGATGTAGAGCCAAAGTCCACGTTGGGTAGTATCCCCGTGGTATGTGAGTACCCAGATGTGTTCCCGGATAGTCTTTCTGGAGCCCCGCCGCAGCGAGAGATTGATTTCACCATCGAGCTCGTGTCGGGTGCCAAACCTGTGTCACGTGCTCCTTATAGGTTGGCGCCGAAGGAAATGACAGAGTTGAAAGTTCAGCTAGATGAGCTGATGGAGCAAGGTTATGTGCGTCCAAGCTCGTCATCTTGGAGCGCACCGGTCCTCTTCGTTAAGAAGAAGGACGGGAGTATGCGGCTGTGTATCAACTACAGAGAGTTGAACAAGCTGACGGAGAAGAACAAGTACCCGATCCCGAGGATTGATGATCTGTTCGATCAGTTAGTCGGATCGTCGGTATACTCTAAGTTGGACTTGAAGTCTGGGTACTATCAGTTGAGGATAAGGGAGTGTGATATCCCGAAGACGGCGTTCAGCACGAGGTATGGGCACTTCGAGTTCACGGTCATGCCGTTTGGACTGACGAATGCGCCATCAGTGTTTATGGACTTGATGAACAGGACATTCCGAGAGTATCTGGACCACTTTGTGATCGTCTTTATTGACGACATACTAGTGTACTCGCAGTGCGAGGAAGATCACTTCAAGCACTTGCATATGGTGTTGGAGACTTTGAGGAGGAATGAACTGTATGCGAAATTCTCCAAGTGCGAGTTCTGGCTACCCTCAGTAGCGTTCCTTGGTCACATTATTAGTGGGGAAGGTATAGCGATGGATCCGGCGAAGATCGTTGCGATACGGGAGTGGCCTGCGTTGTCTTCTGTCGCGGAAGTCCGTAGTTTTCTCGGGCTTGCCGGATATTACAGGCGCTTCGTAGAGAACTTCTCGCGGATAGCGCTACCTCTCACGAAGTTGACAAGGAAAGATCAGAGATTCTTGTGGACGCAGGAGTGCGTGCAAGCTTTTGAGGAGCTGAAGAGGCGGTTGACCACAACGCTAGTGCTTAGTTCGCCGAGTGGGACCGAGGGCTTCGAGGTTTATAGTGACGCCTCGGGTAGTGGTTTGGGCTGCGTGCTGTTGCAGCATGAGAGCGTGATAGCTTATGGATCGCGTCAGCTAAAAGTGCATGAAAGGAACTATCCGGTCCACGACTTGGAGTTGGCGGCCGTGATATTTGCACTTAAGCTGTGGAGGCACTACCTATACGGCGTAAGGGTCGATATATATACCGATCACAAGAGCCTGAAGTACCTGTTGGATCAGAAGGATCTTAACATGAGGCAGAGGAGGTGGATGGAGTTCCTGGGGGACTACATCTTCAAGATTCATTATGTACCCGGGAAGGGCAATGCGGTTGCTGATGCGTTGAGTCGTAGGGCTCCTGCCCAAGCCAACAGGTTGTCGGTTCATGATGAGAGGCTAGTAAGGGAGTTGGAGGCGTTGGAGATCTGTTGCGTGGACAAGCAGACAAGCGCCAAGGCTTTGTTGAACTGGACGAAGGTTCAGTATGACCTGGCTGATCGTGTTCGGCAGGCAATGGAGTTGGATGACACCATGAAAGAGCTTAGGGAGGCAGCATTGGATGGGTCAAATTCCCAATTCTCAGTGGAAGATGGGTTGTTAAGGAAGGATCATCGGTTGTGCGTTCCAAGCGGGGGTAACCTACGGGCGGAGTTGATGTACGAGGCTCATCATACCAAGTACTCAATCCACCCAGGGAGCACAAAGATGTACTGTGACCTCAAGAAGCTGTTTTGGTGGCCGGGGCTCAAGAAAGACGTAGCGTTGTTTGTGGCTAAGTGCCAAACGTGCGCCTTGGTGAAGGCGGAGTGCCAAAAGCCGGGAGGATTATTGAAATTCTTGCATATACCAAAATGGAAGTTCGACGACATATCGATGGACTTTGTGCATGGTTTGCCAAGGTCGCAGAAGGGGAACGACGCCATCTGGGTGATCGTAGACCGGTTAACTAAAGTGTCGCACTTTATTCCGCATAGGAAAGATGACTCGGTGGAGAATCTGGCGAAGCTATATGTGGATAAATAGTTAGACTGCACGGTGTGCCTCATAGCATTGTGAGTGATCGCGATGGGCGTTTCACGTCCAATGACTAGAGGTTAGTGCAGCAGATGCTGGGAACAAAGTTGAAGTTCAGCACAGCCTTCCATCCGCAGACGGATGGACAGACCGAGAGAGTCAATAGAACGATGGAGGACATGCTACGCATGTGTGTTCTAGACTTCGGGAAGCTTTGGGAGGACCACCTGTATTTGGTGGAGTTCGCGTACAACAACAGCTACCAGGCGATTATCCAAATGACGCCTTTTGAGGCCCTATATGGTAGGAAGTGTCGCACGCCGTTGTCATGGTTAGAAATAGGTGAGGCGAGGTTGTACAGGAAGCAGGAGGTGGAGAGTGCTACCTCGTTGGTGCGGATCATTCGGGAGCGCTTGTTGATCGCTCAGGACAGGCAGACGAAGTATTACAATGCCAAGCACCGGAATGTGGAGTTCGCGGTAGGCGATTGGGTATACTTGAAAGTGAAGCCGTTCAAGGGTGTTTCGCGGGTAAGACGCTTGAAAAAGCTGAGCCCAAGATACCTTAGACCCTTTGAGGTTCTGGAGCGGGTCGACGAAGCGGCTTACCGATTGAGGCTATCAGAGGAGTTAAGTGGACTACACGATGTGTTCCACATTTCCGTGTTGCGGAAGGCGGTGCAGGAGCCTTCACTAATGATCACAGTTGATCAAGTGTCGGTGGACGAAGGGTTGACGACAAGGGTCAAGCCCGTTCGTATCGAAGACTTCGAGGTGAAGAGACTCCGTAACAAGGAGATCCGGATGGTTAAGGTCCGGTGGGATAATTGCGGTTGGGAGGAGCTCTCTTGGGAACGGGAGCAAACTATGCTGGAGGAGTACCCGGAGTTATTCCGCTCAGGTACTGTTAAAGGCTTTCAGTTCCTATTGTTTTCCTTTAGTAAATTTCGTGGGTGAAATTCTTTTAAGGGGGAGAGAGTTGTAACGCCCCGAAACTCAATGGGGTGACGGGTGACGTTTTGAGCCAAATCTGAGTTTTGGCAGGGGTGACACGGCCTGGGACACGAGCGTGTCCCAGGGCGTGTCGTGCTCGGGTTCGGGGTTGGTCGCGCGGTCAGCGATTTTGGAGTCAACGATCGTTGAGAGGCTGAACACGGCCTGGGACACGGGCGTGTCCCAGGGTGTGTCAGTCACTCAAAGCCTCGCACTCAACGATCGTTGAGTGAGGAGCGCACGACCTGAACCCAGGCGTGTTCGAGTGTGACACAGGTATAGACACGACCATGTCACTTGGGACACGGGCGTGTCCGGTGCCGTGTCGGAGGCCGTGTCTATCTCGGGAAAATCCGGGGAAAATCCAGGGAGCTGCACACGGGGCGTGACACGGGTCTTGACACGGCCGTATCACATGTGACACGGGCGTGTCGGAGGCCGTATTAGAGGCCGTGTACTGGTCGGGGCTTCGGGACGACGGCGAATGGGTGACACAGCCATGCACACGGCCGTGTTGCAACCCGTGTTCGGCCCAGATTTTATAATTTTAGGCCTAATCGTGGCCGTTCGTTTCCTTGGCTTTGGATCCAACGGTGGAGGGCTATTCCTGAGAGGTTTTAGCCGGGAGTTAGGGCTATAAACCCTCATTTCTTTTGGGTGTTCTCTCTCTAAGAGTTTAGAGAGAAGGGAGAGCAAGGAGGAAGGAGGAGATCAAGATTCGGCCGCCGGTGGAGCTTCGGAGCTCTGAATCGCGATCCGAGTCCAGATCCACGAAGGCGACGCCGTTGCGGTGCTTTCCAACCGCGTAGATTTTTCATGGCGCCGCGGAAGAACGCAAGGGTAACGATTTCTCATCCTAGGGCATGTGAAGCCCTCTTTTCCTTTGCATAGGAAGCCCTCTCTCGCGAGTGAGCGAAGAGTTGGAGCGTTCCTTGGGGTAGATATGTGAAGTCCCCCTTGTATAGAGTCCGTATGCGAAAACGGGCATAGGCATTGTGTGTGAAGCCTATCCGGACAAGTTGGTCCGGATCGGTGATGTTGCATTGCATATGAACCGGGCAAGACTCCGGGTGTTTGGGCATTTTTCGGGTTTTCTACGTGGTAGATTGCAGCAGGGAGCCTTGGAGATTAACTCCAAGGTGCACCCGGAAAACTGGGCAAAAACGGGTTTTGCCAACACGATGGTCGGGGAGCCAACGTGAACATAACCGGGTTATGTGATTGTTGTGGTGGAAATGGGACTCGGTGAGTCTTGACCTGCGCATATGGCTTAAATTGCCGTTGCGGTATGAGCACGGGTCAGGCGGAACCGTACCCGATCTATGTCGTTCGGTGGGACCGTTGGCATGGATGAGGGTCTTCGGCGGTCTATAACTTAAATTGTCGTGACCAAGGTCAGGAAGTCAAAATGCTCATATGATTGGCCGACCAAGGGGCGGTGGTGGAACGGGAACGTCTATGGCTTGAATTGACGTGACGTTGGCCGGTTCGCCGTGAATGTGCCCTGAGTGTACGGGGTGTGTGGTCGTGCGAGCCTACGCCTGTGATGAAGTGTGTTTACACTATTTTAATGCTTATACTAATAAGTGCAGGGAAAGAGCATCACCGCCCTGATTTTGGGGGCGGGATCGTTATAATTTGGTCAGCATTACTGACTGTTATTTTATTTACCACCGGGCGGTGGATTGTGGCTTGCAGGTGCTGCGGAGCCGAGCGGGAAATAGCGGGCTAAAGCCCATGACGCTGTGTCGGCCCTCGAAGGCCTAACTTCTTTTATGTTTCCCCTTTTATCTCATGTATGGCCGGTCTGCGTGCCGAAGTTTGTAAGACATGTTTTGTTAAGCAAACATTGTAAGGCCTTAAGGCCAGTTGTGTGTATTAAACATTCCTATGTTTTTGGTTCAGTGGACATTCATGTTAGCAAGGTTCTTTATTGTTTAACTCTTTTTATGTAATGACCTGGTTTAGAGCTCAGAGGCCGCAGCTTGTCTCGCCCCACGGCATCGCTATCGGGCTGCAGCCCAAGCACCCCAACCCTCTCCCTCCACAGGCGGGTTGTTGGTGGCCACAGCCTCCCTTTGATGAGTTTTTTTAAAGGCACATGTGATATTTAGGGTCTATTTGGGACAAATTTTGATGATTGGAACTGCAACCAAGCTAGTTTGAGACCAAAGCAATTGAGCTCCGTTTGGGGGATTTATTTTCACCGGTCAAGCGGTTACGACCACATGAATCAGAGCTTAATTAATTAAGATCCGGTTCATGCGGTCGTAACAAAGCCTTGATCTGAACATATCCTATTCTCAAAGTCATCTTATCTGAGCGAGCGTGTCCTAAACCAAGCATTTAAGAAGATCCAATCTCAGCACCCTCCTCCAAACAGTATCCTTGCCTCTACTTTCAACAGTCAATTTGATTAAGTTGCTGAATTTTTTCTTAAAATTCATGCTGAAGGTTTAGGCTCCGCTTGGGAGGACTTATTTTCACCGGTCAAACGGTTACGTTCGCATGAATCAGACCATAATTTATGGTCTTATGGTCTGATTCATGCGGTTGTAACCGCTTGACCGGTGAAAATAAGTCCTCCCAAACGGAGCCTTAGTTTGGGGGGACTTATTTTCACCCATCAAGCGATTATGATCGCATGAGCCGCACCTTTGTAACCGCTTGACCGGTGAAAATAGGTCCCCCAAACGGAGCCTAAATTGACCTCAAATTTGGTTCATTGTGTCAGTGACTAAAGATTTAACCATTATTAGAACAATACTTTGTAGTGTAGAGACGACAAATCAAGAAGAGATAACTTCGGTGGTCATGAATTTGATGGTGAATATAAATGAACAAATGTTCCAAATTGCTGAAATATATACTGAACTCTATTGAACAAATGTACCAAGCATCAGTTCTGTTTTCAAGTCCTTCAGACTCCTATAGCAACACAACAACACCCTTGATCTCTATCCTTGCTCTTTAGGGACTGGACCCCCAACAAACTTCCCTTTCAGACCATAAAGAGGAGTTCACACACCTGACAACTTCATGTGAACATCATGTCGATCAGTGACCGACAGAATGTAGATGGCAGAGGCTGCTCTCAAGTTAGTCTACATTTCCTATCAAGCTTGAAGTAGCGTTTATATAGTATCTTTAGCTTAGAGTCAATCCCTAGAGTGAAACGAACCTAATAACACGCTTCGAGTCAGTATCAACATGTGCGACATATTATTAAATATTTAACACAGAACCGTGCATCTCCTTTGACACGACCTTCATCATCATGTCTGAAGTATTTTCATCAGTGTGAACCTACTCCACCTGTAATAGCTTTTCCTCGACAACATCATACATCCAATGATACCTGACATCAATATGCTTCGTCTTGGAGCGGTAGACGGGGTTCTTAGCCAGAAAAATATCGCTCTGACTGATATTGAAAATAATGAACACCTTTTGTCGGAGTCCAAGTTCAAGCATAAACTTCTTCATCTACAAGATCTCATTTGATACCTTTGTTAGAGAAATGTATTCTGTCTCCATCGTCGAAAGTGTCACGCACTTCTGATACTTTGACTGTCACGACACTGCCCCTACAAATATAACTGCAAACTCTAAAATAAACCTTGAAATATTGTTATTTTAATATGATAAGAAATATTAATCAAATAATAATTTTAAAGTACAAAAAATCTATCTAAAAGTAAATCCTGAAATTGGATATGTGCAAACCATTCCTACAGTACCCTCCCCTGCCTCCTTTCCCTCTCTGTCGCCTTCACATAACCCTTCAATTTCTCGCCTACAAAACAGTGACCCCCACTCTCATCACTACTAGATTTGCTCCCTCCTCTTCAGGCTAGTTGTACTCGGCAGCGATTGCGCCTTCTCCTCTGATGTTGGCATGAGGAAGTAGATCTTTTCGCGATGCAGCTCGGCAGTTGGTGGGAGCATGTCCACCTTACATGCGGCAACGGATTCAGAAGCATGAGAAATGAATATGCAGAGGACGTAGTTCGGGTTTGCTTTCGTGAAGTTTTCGGCGCATACAACGCGGCTAATCTCGTCCATGTAGCCGCTGTCACGAACGATGCAGATCATGTCGAGCGAGCCAAAGGGAAGGATGTAGGAGATGCGACACCTTATCATCTCCTTCAAAGTTTCTAGTCTTTGTTTCATTATCTTCAAAATGTGAGCATGTTGACAATGATGGAGAAGGATGACAACAATGGGGAAGGTGGGAAAATATTTCACTATTAATTAAATTTAGGGTTTCCTCTATGTCAATCAAATTCTTCTTCTCTTCACTCCGGGCTTCCTCTATGTGTTGCAGCGGTGACTTTCATGGTTGGCGAAGCTCCTCTGGTCGACATTTTCTAATCCAGGAAGTTTGCGAGAGCCTTTGGTGCAAGCTGAGGAGACCGACATAGACGAGAACGCGCCGGGATAATAGACGAGAACGCGCCGGGATAAAGAACGCCGCTTTGAAAATGGAGGAGAAGCACTTGCCGGATTTGAAGCTCTTCAAGCCAAACGGAAAGATAGGAGGAAGGGTCGTCGACGGAATCACAATTTGGAGAGAGACGGAAGCACGGGAAGGATAAGTACGAATAAGGAGTAATTTCTGTGCAATGCTGAAAAAAACTCAAATTTTGAGTGTGAATTCAGAGCAAAAAAAAAAACCTGTGCCCTGAATATTTATTTATTAATTCTTATTAAAAAAAGAAGTTTGTGGAGGTTACTGAGATATATGAACAACGGAATGAGCCGCAGGATGAACGGGAAGTGACACGTGGTGGGCATCTGCCTGCCATAGGATAATGTCTGACAGGGAAACTGTCGTGGTAGTTTGGGTTACCTGCGGTAGGCCGGATCAGCTGATGGTATTACCGGCTGGGCCGGTATCCAGGTCGGACGTATAAGAGCCGGGGTTTTAGACGCCATTGGCGGTGGTCGCCAGAATTTGAGGGTTTTTCCGGCAGGGAAAAAGAAGACGAAGAGAAGGTAAAAATTAGAGAACTCACGTTCCAATCCACTTTCAACTGCTATAAATCTTTCGGTTTACCATCTGTTTTGCTCGCCGGCGTTGGGTTTTTCTCCGGCGATCTGTCGCCCATGCAAAAAAAAAAAAAAAAAAAAAAAAAGTTTGGTAATATATTCTGTTTGCCTCCGGCGATTCTTGGGTGGGTTTGGGCTGCAATTTCAGATAAAATTGTTTCCTGCGAAATCACGACTAGGGTTTTGCATTATGCGTGGTTGTTTCACCTTATGATATCCTTGGATTCTTCCTTGATGCCAGGTTCAAATGGATTGCTGTTTTTGTCGGGAATTTAATGTTGATCAGAGAATTGAGATCCGGTTTTGGAATTAACTCAGGTATCGGCTTCGGTAATGATCGCATTTCTCGCGTTTTGGAACTTTCGTTGCTTAAATATTACGGATCCCCGTCGTGTGCTTTTGGTTCGATTCTTCTATTTCGTAATTTGGAAGATTTTACGGCTCAATGTTCAGGATTATTCTCAATTTGATCCTTTAGTATAATTAATCAAGCTCGATTTTCCAGATTTGAAATTGTTTTCCCATTTGTTCAAGATTATTCTCAATTTGATCGGCTTTGCTACATCCTTTCGAGCATATTCTTTGAATTCTGCATCAGATGTGCAGATTTCATTGTGATTGAGGCTTTGTTTGGCACAGTGGTGGCGGCCGTAAAAAAACATCATCCCTTTGAGCATAAAAGTGGATGAAGTTCTTTAGGTGGGCGTTAAGGAATGATAGTTTAACCCCCCCATGTTCACGATTGCCACCACCGTGCCAAACGGAGCCTGAGTATGTCGTCAAGAAATCTTCTGCATGATTTTCTTTCAGTTTCTGGAGCTTTACGATAAGGTTGAATTCTTAAAGCTTGAGTCTTGGGGTTGTACTCTTTTTCCCCCCTTCTTTACCTCATTTATCTTCCTATGAATCTACAGGATTGTATAGCTTTTTTACTTTTGAAGGCCCCTTTGGTGGATTATGGTATTTGGGTTAGTTGGCTCCTGAATTTGTTCTTCTTCTGAACTCAAGAGTAATGGTTTTTCAAAAGAGGATGGAATCTGGATCCATTGGATACAAGATACCCAAAAAGCCAAGGTTTCCAAGATCGGCCAGGGTAAATACTAGTCATCCAATTAGCCACCTGGTTTTCTCTGCTTATTTGAGGCACTTTTTGACTCTTGAGTGTCGTTTAACGTAGGGAAAGCCTTCTCCCCCAAAGAAGGTTGAAGTCAGCCAAATGCGCCCATTTGACTTGCTTGCGACTGTAGCTGAGGAGCTATTATTAGCAAAGAAAAAGAGCTGTCGTCTATTATATGAGGCAGAAGAAACAACCAGTACTATCAATAAGATCAAAAAGGAGCAATTTGACACCGGAAGTTCATTAAAAAGTGATGTCTTTGATCAGGGAAGCTGTGATGAAAGTAGCTTTGTTGCTAGGTTTGTCTCTCGTGGCCAGGTTACCTTTAACTTTGAAGAGCACTTGAGCAGTCCTGAAGAGAGAACTGCTGCATCTACTCTTGCACTTGTGAAGTGTCATGTATCAGAGAAGAATGCTTTTATAGGGATCCATAATTTAGAAGATCCAGTGGATTTGGATGCTAAATCTACAGCTCTAGTTAGCTCAGACAGCGGTGTTGAGATTCCTCCAATTGGAGGTCATCATAGTGCTGGTGGAAGCTCCTTTTCCTCAGTTAGGGGTGATATTGAACTGCTTGTAAATAAAGATGATGACGAAAATTCTTCGGGAAGAACTCATGGCAGCAACATGTATGCCAGGGCCTTTAAGCCACATTGTACAGGGGATGGTAGGGTTAGGAAGCTGACTAAATCAAAGTATTGGAAACCTAGTCGAGAAGCAATGGATTACGGAGAGCTATGGAATGATGGTATCTGTTTACTGTGCTTTCACGCTTTGTTTCCTTCTATGGCTTACTGTTGATGTCAATTGAGCATGTGAGTGGTCTTCTTATCAGATGAAGAGATAAAGCCTGTTTTTCGTAGTCGGAAGCTGTGTTATACTCGTCAAAGGACAAAAAGGAGCTCATTCAAGAGGAGTAAGTTGTTTGAAGGTTCCACATTTTCATCTTCTAACGGAGGCTTTCGTAGTAAAGCTGTGTCTGATCCATTTGTGAAAGATTGCATGAAGTTAGATTATATTGGTACCCATGCAGATTTAAGTAATGGTGAGCTGTTACACAAGCTGAATTCATCTTTATATCCATGAAACACTTCCATTGACATTGAATTTGAAGTTAAACTGGTTTCTTTTTTTTCTTTTACAGCACATGGAAGGTCAGGCTCCACTACAGGACATACACCATCATATGAACCAGTTGAAAATCATGGTAATTATAGTCTGTCCTGTGATGTGGCTTTCCTTGTTATTTAAATTCCATCTTTGAAGTTTTTAAAGGCTCTATGGGGTACAATCTATAACTTGACAGTCAAATTGAGCATCAAATCTTTTAGGGTGCCGGAACTTTTTATTGAGATCCCCGCAAATGCTACTATTGGTTCATTGAAGGTATTCTATCTGAGCTTTTCATCATGATTTTTCCCAGTACAGTTCTTCAATTACTTTTTATTACCCAGTTCAAAGATATTTAAGATGTTTTTTTGTCTGTCTGGATCAAAAACCGTTGTCCTGTGTTACATACCAACCATAGCTTGATGTTATCTCGTCGAAGGGGATATAAGGAAACCAAGCTCAAATTACAAAGAATGCAAAAAGGAAGAAAGGGAATGATGCTCAACCCTAACCCTAGAAGGGAGAGGGAAAAAATAACTAGAGTGATGTAACCCCAAATTCAAAGGTTTTAAATTAAATAAATTTGTGATCTTGATCAAATTATGTGAGACGCGTTCTGATTCATTAAACATTAAACATATGACAAATCATCTAGGATTCGTAAGACTCATGCAAGGTCTAACCATCGAGCGTAATCAACACACCATGAAATAGATCATCCACAAACGTATAAGCAAAGACTAACCATCGATTTTTCAAATTTATGGTAAAAAGGCACTATGATAGTTTAGGGAAACTCTCAAATTAAGTTCAAGTACAAGTATGCATAATTTTAACTACCACAATACGTGCATAAGTAGAAAGAGAAATATACCTTTGGCTCTGTAACGATACCGGGGTGAGGGACCCGTTGCTCACAGGGCTATCTCACCAAGGATCCATAACGGCCCTGTTGAAACCGGAAATCGGTTTCTGTGGAGTTCGACCCTTGGGAAGGGGTGGTCGCGCACCTACTTCGCTCCTGCAAGAAAACGACAAGAACGTGAAGAACAAAGGACTAGACCAAGGGCCCGGCGCGGAGGTCCCACCACACACCCGGAAGATCTTAGAGCGCTTCCCCTCCTTAGCCAAGTGCCGGGCTAAGGTACCTCAGAAAGCGCTAGGAGACCTGAGAATCAGTAAGCATGCCTTTCTGAGGTACTCCTTGGGTCCTATTTATAGAAAACTGAAAACGGCCTGCAAATAGCCTACCTCTGCTGGTCTGAAATTACTGAAAGCCCCTTGGGCTGGCCTGCCAACAGCCAAACTCCGATGTTATGAGAGGCTAGGGGCAGACCACTGGGGGCGGGATGGCCACTGGATCCCCTACTCGGCCAGGGCGGCGAGAGCTCGATGGGGCTGGCACTCGCCGATTCTGCTCGGCCAATGGCGAGTGCGAGCTCGCCTGGCGAGAAACTCCGCTTCGGCGAGTGCGGGCTCGGCTGTCGAGTACCTCCGCTTTGGCGAGTGCGGGCTCGGCCCTTGCCCCTTGACGAGTAAGCGACTGGACTCAGCTCCAAAAACCCTGAGCTCGGCCCGACGATCCCCGAGCTCGGTATGACGATTTGCCGAGCTCGAGCTCGGCAGAGAACCCTGTCCGGCCGTGAGGCGGTCTGGACCGGCCGGTCTGGCTTCCGCGGACCCACTCGGCGGATACGGGGTTGTACACAATCCCCGCTCTTTGCGAGGTTGGGACAAGCTCGGAAAGATACATCCAACCCCGCAGGATTCGGCGAGTGGGGGGCATGTGCTAAAGAAAGAATCTTCTGGTAGGCCCCACAAATAGCTATATATATGTACCCCTACGCATCTAACTGACCCTTGCCCTTCCTGGAGTTCTGCTAAGATGCCGCTTCCCAAGGAAATCCTAGAGCGGCTCGCACGCACCCGCGATGAGATCGCCGCTCAAGCTGCGGGCTTGACCAGCCTAGAGGTCCCTGCTCGCCGCTTCGCTGATTTTAGCTCGGCCAAGCGGGCGAAACCCTTTCCTCTGGGGGCCGAACCCATTCTAGCCGATTTTACAGCGGCCTTGGGGAACGGGGCTGGCTCCTCCAACCAGCCGGCTCTTGGTTCTTCTGCTAAAAACCTCGTGGAGCTTTCTTCCGACCGGGAGAATAGTGGCGAGGCATCCACTCCGCGGGCTAAAAGCATTCCTGACAGCTCGCCAAAACGGGATTCCGAGGTCAAGGAACCAGACTCGCAGAAGTTAGCGTCGCCGAGTCGTCTCCCTTCTCGGCAACCATCCCCTGGTTCCATAGTCGTGGGGGGAGACGCCGGGCATATCCCCGTCCCCGGCTATCAACCCGTTCATCAGGAATTTCTGCATGGACGCGACAAGGACCTACGCCACTTCTCTCCTCGCACCAATCCAGAGGAACCGGGCTCGCGCGGTAAGTCTTCAGCTCTATACTTTCCTGCTCTGGTGGTGCCCGCTCTTCAAACGGTTTCAATTCTTCATGTAGACCTTCCCGGCCGGACTGAAGACGGCGAGTCTGTGGATCGACCCCCTTACTCGCCTCTCCCTTCTCCACGCGCCCTGGACGCCTTCCTGGACTCCGAACTGGGCAGCCCTGAACGCGCAAAACGGGAGCAGAAGGTTCTCAAGAAACTGGTGCGCGATATCCACGACCTGCGGAAGGACAACAACAGGTTACAGTGGGAGTGCTCGCGACTTGCGGACGGGGTGTGGGTCAGCTTGGCATTCGAGGAGGCGTCTCCCTTGGTGCTGCTAGATGAGATTGACGAGAACTTGCGGATTGTGAATAGGAACATGGGGCGGCTTCGCGAGCTTCATGCGCGGCGACCTGCGATGGCGGGCCGGCGAGACCGGGGAGAATAAGACGGCTCCTCTGTCAGCCGACCGGTACTCGCGCTCGCCCTCGCATGGTCCTCGCGCCTTTATTTTTACTTGCTTCGAATAATCTGCCTGTAATAACTTAAACAAATTTCCTGTGACCTTGCATATATGTAGATCCACTTTCAATTATCCTGGTAAGTGTCTTTTCGAATCCTCCCTTCTGGGACCGGGCTAACTCGCGGGATTTGCGAGTAGAGGGTGGCGAGGCGGCGTGGAGAGACCGGGCTGATCGGTCGGCTCGCCCTCGCCCGCGCCCTTTCCTGTCTTTTTCTATAAATAGGCCTTCTCACCTACCCTCCTAGGTGCGCTTTTATTGCTTTCGAATCCCTGCCTCCACTCTGTCATCCCGAGCTCGCGTCTTTTCTTTGTTTGCGAGAATGGTTAAGACTAACCCTGACGCGGATGGCCGGTCCAAGTGCGTCCAGCACTTCATCGACCACTGTTTCTTCGAGGGGCATATCACCGAGGAGGAGCTCGCCGAATTCAAGGCTGAGTTCGTCCCTCCTGGCTTCCAGGCTCGTAGGCCCGCCGAGCACGAAACCATCAACTCCTTCCCGGAGGGTGAGCTCGCCTTCCCCATCTCGCACTTTGAGGTGGGGCTCCGCCTCCCCCTCTGGCCAGAGATCCGCCAAATCTTGAAATACTACGGCGCTGTGCCCGCGCAGCTGAATTCTAACGTCATTGCTATGATGGTGGCGTTCGCCTGTTTCCTCCGCCGAGAGCGGATTGAGTTCAACCTTATGGTTTTCCGTAAGTTGTTCTCCTACAAGGCCACCCCCGATGGGATCGCCTACTTCGGCGGCTCCCTCATCAAGGTTCGCGAGCTCGCGAACAAGAACCACAACTGGATGACCCGACTCGTCTTTATTAAGGACGAGCTCGGCAACATCCCCTTCTGCCCCTGCAAAAAAGCGAGGACATATACCGTCCTCCTTCCCTGTCCGGTAGCGACGCTGACCTCCACAAGTTTTTCCTCCACCAAGACTTCGAGGTCGCCTACCTCCGCCGCGGCCTCGACTCGCTTCAACCCGTTCTCCCTGGTGAAGGTATACCTCGCCCTTCCTTCTCGCAAACCCTGTCAAAATAAATCTCAGTTTTTCTGATCAAGCCCCTTTTCTGCAGGGGAGCGGATTCTGCCGGAGCACCCGCCGTTTGCCGACTCGGGGATATTCTCAGATCCCCTGGAGCTGGTCCGGGCAGCGGCAGCGGCAGCGGCCTTTCGTAATGAACAGACGCGAGGTCAACCCCCCAGCAAGAAGCGCTTGGAGCTCAGGGGGTCAAGCTCGCGCCCAGATCCTTCAGCCCCGTAGAAGAAAAAGGCTAAGGTGGTCTCGCGTGGGCGGCTGCATCTCCTTTCGTCGCCCGTCAAGTTTATGAGCTCGCCGGAGGTTTCTTCCGACGAGCCCCCGATGAGTCCGCTGAAAGAAGCGTCCTCCCCCCGAAGGGAGAAGAAGAAGAAGAATGGGCCTTTCCCCTCAGATTCTGTCGAGGAGGTCGTCCTTCGCGAGCCCGGCCTGCCGAAGGATCATCCCCACTTCGGCAAGGGAGGAAGAAGCAAAGATACGGCTGGCGAGCCTATTCTGAAGTGGGATGAGGGGGCCCACCGAGTCTCCATTTCTACTCGCGCCCCCTCCTAGGGAGCTCGCCGGCCTCCTACTGGCCATGCCTTCGCCTTCGGCTTCGGCCTCTACGGCCGCGACAGCGTCGAGTCGTATAAGAAGCTAACCCCCCGCCAGCTCGGCCATGAGGGGTTGCAGGCCCACCTACGGGCCTTCGAGCTTCATCATATGATTGTCCGCCGCAGCTTCCAGCTCAGCAACGCCTTGCTGACCGCCGAGCAGGAGCGCGACCTGGCGAAGGAGAGCGCGGCCGACGCGGAAAGACGGTTCGGCTTTGCCGACGCTCTACTCGCAAAATCTGTCGGCGGCTTGGTAATCACTGGATATCTCTGCTCATCTTACTTAGAAAGGATTCTTCTTGCGCTTGTTCTGAACTCTAGCCTCGCAGGATGCCAAAGCCGCCAACGCGCTGCGAGGCGAGGTGGCTCAGCTGCAAGCTCAGCTTGCCGAGCGGGAAACTCAGCTTGCCAAGCAGAAGACGCGCTCTCGCGAGCAAGAGGCTGTTGCTGCCCAGCTGAGGATGGAGGTGGCGGGGTTGAAGGAGAAGAACAAGGAGCTCCACGACGAGGTCCTCCGCCAGGCTGAAGCTCTCATTCCCCCAGGCGCCAACGAGCCACCCTTCCCCTACAAGAGGCCTCGGGTCTTTGGCGAGACTGATGTCGCGGAGCGGCTGCGAGTCAACTCCATTGAGTCTGACGTGTGCCTCCTGAAGGCCATGAGGGGGACGGGAATTTTGGCAGAAGGCTGCGAAGGAGTCACCGTCCGGGATCTCCTGCCGACCTTGTTCCTACCCAGCCCGCTCAGCGAGAAGGAAGACAGCTTCGACTCGCTCTTCGCAGGGGTGGGAGAGAAGGACACTCGGCTCGGCGGCGAGGAGGATCGCCGCACAGGGGAGGAAGACGAGAGCTGACTGGGCTCCTCCATTTTTGTTTTCTTTTTCCCCTGTATCTTGTCGAGACAAGCCTTACCTTGTAATTATAATAGTAAAACAAAACAATTTTTGCACAATTTTTCTATCTTCTTTTTAAGCTTACTTGCGACATTGTACTCGCGCGCGTGATACCCCTTTAGGCGATCATGCCGAGTCCGACCTCGTCTATAGGATGCTTTTGAGTTAGGACCAGCGCTTGCGGCGAGACCATAGGCGCCGGCCATAGCTGGACTCACTGATGTTACCAGTACTCGCGGCGAGATCAGACTCGCTTGAGAGAACTGCCCCCCCCTCCTGAGTCTGAGACGGGACCAGGAATTCCTTAGTAGCGAGCTGGAGGGGGCAGGATATCCCGAACTCGCCATCTTGGCTGGCGAGCTCGCCCCTGGGTGCTTTTTTCGGACCAACTCAGCCGTGCCAACTAGGTGGAAGCCTGACAGGGGAGTGACGAGACCTAACCCCAGAGCGAGAAGACTTAGAAACATTTGTCTCTCCCGGGTGCTACCACCGGGCCAGTCAGCTAGGTGAGAGCCTGAGGGCGGGTGTTGAACATCCTCCGGGCTCAGCCCCAGGGTCATAGCGATGTCCATCGAAACTCAGCCGTGCCAACTAGGTGGAAGCCTGGCAGGGGAGTGACGAGACCTAACCCAGAGCGAGAAGACTCAGAAACATTTGCCTATCCCGGGTGCTACCACCGGGCCAGTCAGCTAGGTGAGAGCCTGAGGGCGGGTGTTGAACATCCTCCGGGCTCAGCCCCAGGGTCATAGCGATGTCCATCGAAACTCAGCCGTGCCAACTAGGTGGAAGCCTGACAGGGGAGTGACGAGACCTAACCCCAGAGCGAGAATACTTAGAAATATTTGTCTCTCCCGGGTGCTACCACCGGGCCAGTCAGCTAAGTGAGAGCCTGAGGGCGGGTGTTGAACATCCTCCGGGCTCAGCCCCAGGGTCATAGCGATGTCCATCGAAATTCAGCCGTGCCAACTAGGTGGAAGCTTGGCAGGGGAGTGACGAGACCTAACCCCAGAGCGAGAAGACTCAGAAACATTTGCCTATCCCGGGTGCTACCACCGGGCCAGTCAGCTAGGTGAGAGCCTGAGGGCGGGTGTTGAACATCCTCCGGGCTCAGCCCCAGGGTCATAGCGATGTCCATCGAAACTCAGCCGTGCCAACTAGGTGGAAGCCTGGCAGGGGAGTGACGAGACCTAACCCCAGAGCGAGAAGACTCAGAAACATTTGCCTCTCCCGGGTGCTACCACCGGGCCAGTCAGCTAGGTGAGAGCCTGAGGGCGGGTGTTGAACATCCTCCGGGCTCAGCCCCAGGGTCATAGCGATGTCCATCGAAACTCAGCCGTGCCAACTAGGTGGAAGCCTGACAGGGGAGTGACGAGACCTAACCCCTGAGCGAGAAGACTTAGAAACATTTGCCTCTTGGTCTTTAAATCGCGAGCCCTCCTGCCATCATAGTTTTGCAAAAGCACAAGATATGATAATGAGATTCATTTTTTTTCATGGAATAAGAGTACCTACAATATTTTCAAGGGTAAAAACGTTTCAGATCATCGTCACTCCAAGTGTGGCTGAGGGTATCCCCTTTTACATCCTGGAGGCGATACCCCCCTGATTTTAAGACCTCCTGTACAATGTAGGGGCCCTCCCAATTGGGATGGAGTTTTCCCACGGCGGCCGATCTCCCTGCCGCATCCACTTTCTTCAGGATAAGGTCTCCCTCCACGAACTGCTTGACACGGACGTGCTTGTCGAAGTACTTGGCCATCCTCCGCTGGGCCTCCTCCTGCCTAACGGTGGACAAGTCATGCAGCTCCTCCACCATATCAAGGGAGAGTCGAAGCTCCTCCTCATTTTCTGATCTCCACTCTTCCCTTCCAGCCTCCGCCTCGGCGACCCGGGGTGTCTGAACCTCGAACTCGACGGGTAGAACGGCTTCGCAGCCATGAGAAAGTTTAAAATGCGTCTCTCCCGTGGTCGTATTGGGAGTGGTCCTCAAGGCCCAAAGGACTGAAGGAAGTTGCTCCACCCAGCTCCCCCTCAGATTTTCTACTTTCTTTTTCAAGAGGTTCACGATTATTTTGTTGGCCGCCTCCACCTGTCCGTTGCTCTTGGGGTGGTGGACAGAGGCGAACCGAAGGTTAATTCCCAGTTGTTCGCAGAAGCGAATGAATTCCGTGCTGGCGAACTGAGGCCCGTTGTCCGTGACGATAGCCTGTGGTAGCCCATGCCTGCAGATGATCTCACCCCAGATAAAATTTCTGATCACCTGGGAGGTCACCTTGGCTAGAGCCTTCACCTCCAGCCACTTAGAAAAATAATCGATCATAACCAACAGAAACCTTCTCTGCCCGCTGGCCTGAGGAAAAGGCCCTACGAGGTCCAAACCCCATATGGTGAAGGGCCATGGTGCCATGATGCTTCTTAGTCTCTGAGCCGGCTGTAACTGGAGCGGGGCATAGAGCTGACACTTATGACATTTTTTCGCGAATTCGGCTGCATCCTGACCGAGGGTGGGCCAGAAGTACCCTTGCCTGATGATCCTCCCTTCCAAGGTCCGGCTCCCCGAATGACTTCCACACTCGCCGGAATGGACCTCCTCCAAAATTTTATGCACTTCCCTTTCGGCCACGCAACGAGCCAGCATCCCCGAGAGGGTCTTGCGGTACAACTCCCCCTCGCGCAGGAGGTAGTATGCTGCCTTGTGTTTGAGCCCTCTTCGGTCCATCCCCTCCGGGTACTCTCCTGTGGACAGAAAGGTAACGAAGGGGTTCATCCATGAGGGGTGCTGCTCCACCTCCATTAGTTCCCCCTCCTCGATGGAAGGTCGGAAGAGATCTGTGATGGTGCCCCCCACCTTGGGGCCGTGCTTTGCCAGCTGTTCTGCCTACTCATTTTCCTCTCGAGGCACGTGCTTGTTGGAGAAGGTCTGGAAGGTCCCTATAATTCTCTTCGCTTTTGTCAGATAGAGCTGCAGGGTGGGCTCCCTTGCCTCGAACTCCCCATTGATCTGGGAAGCCACCGCCATGGAGTCAGTGAGGACCTCCACGTCATGCACCCCTAACTCCCTTGCCAGGCGCAGACCTGCGATTACAGCTTCGTA
Source organism: Platanthera zijinensis (assembly GCA_039513925.1). NCBI lineage: Eukaryota > Viridiplantae > Streptophyta > Magnoliopsida > Asparagales > Orchidaceae > Platanthera > Platanthera zijinensis. The sequence continues at coordinate 174,809,038 of CM077093.1, forward strand.
TTCGGCCTGATTATTGGTGATAGGGAAATGCACTACCACGGTTTTTTCGATTCTTGTCCCCTGGGGACTTTCCAAGATGACTCCAACCCCCAAAGAATGTCTCCCCGAGGCACCGTCCACCATGACTTTCCAAGGGACCGGACGAGTGAGTTGCTCCTCCGCCACCTCGACCACATAATCTGCTAGGAAATCAGCCATAGCTTGGGCCTTGATCGAGAGGCGGGGAACGAAGGAGATGTCGAACTCGCTCAGTTCCACCGACCATTTGGCCAACCTGTCTGAATGCTCCACCCCCTCGAAGATACTGCGGAGGGTGTGGTCAGTCACCACTCGGATCGAGTGTGCCTGAAAATAAGGTCGGAGCCTCCGGGCCGAGATGATTAGGGCGAAGGTCAGCTTCTCCAAGATGGGATATCGAAGCTCGGCCTTCCTCAGTACCCGACTCACATAATAAATGGGGATTTGCTTCTTCCCCTCTTCCCGAACTAAAACCGAGCTCAAGGCCTCCGCTCCGACCCCCAGATACAAAAATAAGTCCTCCCCCCCTTTGGGCCCTTGGAGCAGGGGAGCCTGAGTTAGCTGTTTCTTTAAGGCCTGGAATGCCTCCTCGCACTCCGAGATCCATTCAAACTTCCGACCCCCTCTCAAGGTTTTGAAAAATGAGGAGCACCTCTCCCCAGCCCGGGAGAGGAACTTGCTCAACCCTGCCAACTTCCCTGTCAACCGCTGTACCTCCTTAGCATTTCGTGGTGACCTTAGTTCTACGATTGCCCTCACCTTATCCGGATTAGGCTCCACACCGGCAGGGGTGAGGAGATGCCCCAGGAACTTCCCCATGCTTGCCCCGAAGGTGCACTTCAGGGGGTTCAACCTCATCTTGTATTTGCGGAGAGTGGCGAAAGTCTCTTCCAAGTCCCGGAGGTGGGAATCGACGTCCAGACTTTTGATCATGAGGTCGTCCACGTACACCTCCAAATTTCTTCCCTTCTGCTCTCGGAAGACCCTGTCCATCATTTTCTGGTAGGTAGCCCCCGCATTTTTTAGCCCGAAGGGCATCATTTTATAGCAATAACATCCTTCCCCCGTGATGAACGAGACATCTTTGACGTCGGGGGGGTGCATTCTAATTTGGTGATAACCTGAAAAAGCATCCAGAAAACTCATTACAGGGAAACCGACGGCTGAGTCAACCAGCGCGTCGATCCGAGGTAAGGGATAACAATCTTTCGGGCATGATTTATTAAGAAGAGAAAAGTCAATACACATCCTGCACCGATCGTCTCCTTTTTTAACCATTACAACGTTGGAGACCCAGCCGAGGTATTGGATTTCGGATACAAAGCCAGCCTTGAGGAGCTTGGCGACTTCCTCCCTGATGGGCTCGGCGAACTTGTCCGCGATGGACCTCTTCTTCTGCTGGATGGGGCGAGCCTCCGGGTCCAGGTTGAGGCGATGACAAGCCACGTTGGGGTCGATCCCCGGCATCTCTGCGACACTCCAGGCGAAAACGTCCACATTCTTCTGGATGCATTCCAGCATCCTGCCCTGAGCCTCCGCGGTCAGTCCTCCGCTGATGCGGACCTTCTCCACCCTGCCTCCGATGGTGAGAACCTCCATCTCCACCACCTCCTCTGCTGCCTCCAGACGAGACTGCTCCCCCCATTCCTCAGTACCTCCCCCTCTGGGGGCGAGGATCTCTTCCTCAGCTTCCTCCACGGCCATTGCCTCGGTCGGCTCTCGGGCCTCTTCCGCGACCTCCGCCTGGGCGCGACACTCCTCCACCTTCATCTCTTCTCCGCCAGCTTCCTGCTCCACCTCCTCCAACCTCCGCCCCATCTCCTCGGCCCCCTCCAGCCAAGAGATGGAGTTCACTGCCGAGACGTAGCACTCCCTTGCCTCCTTAGGGTCTCCTCGGACCCGGATCTGGACCCCCTCGATGTTGAACTTTAGGCACTGGTGGAAGGACGAGGGGACGCAGCGGAAGGCGTTGATGAGGGGTCTTCCGAAGATGGTGCTGTAACTGCTGGGGGCGTCTACGATGACGAACTTGCAGTTACGGGACTGCCCCCCCAGAGTGACGTGGAGTCCTACTCCTCCCTCGACTTCTTTCCTTTCTCCCGAGAAGCCGAACAGGGGCCCGTCCGAGGCCAACACCCTTCTGGCCTCTACTTTCATCGCGTCGAACGCCCTCTTGAAGATGACGTTGACCGAACTCCCGTTGTCGACGAGGATCCGGGAGACGGTAAAATCCTCGATGGCTGTCTGGATGACCAGCGCATCGCAAAAGGGGTCCTCGTGACCTGACATATCCTCCCTAGAGAAGATGATTTTCTCATCCGGAGGCGGGGACTGGGACGTGGAGCCAACGCTCCTATGGTACATGGTGTGGAGGCTTGAATTACGGGAAGCCTCGATCCCAGCCCCACCGTGGATCGCTCCAATCCTTCCTCGGGTGCCCACATCAACCCGGTCCTTACACTGATCCTCCTCCACCCGAGGCCGGATCTCCTCTATCCGCACTTCCTGATGTTTTTGCTGTTGTTGCTCCATGTTTCCTCTCATCTCGAGGAACTCCGGGCACGTGGACGTGAGGTGCCCTTCCTCTTGATGGAAATCACAATTAGGGCAGGTCCACCCTGACCTCCCTCCTTCTCCTCAACTGCCCTCTCCTCCTCCCTCTCATGGCAATTGCCATTGCCTCCTCCTGGTCGGGGAGAGGGGGTCTCTGGCCCTGCCTACCCCCCTGGGGGTTGAACTACCCTCGGCCACCCTGGCGGTTATCTCCTCCCTGATAACCCCTCCGTGGTGCCTGGTCCTGCCACTCCGGTCTCCATCCCAAACGGTGGGTCTTCTCCGGACGCCCCCACCTGGGTTGTGGTTGCTACTGTGGCTGCTCCCTCTGCCGGGGTTTAGCCCTCCTTTCCTCCTGAGTTCGGCCGCCCCTTGGCCTCTCCTCCTCCACGGACCACTTGGCCAACCTCCACGCAAACTCCGGGTGTGCTGCCTCCATATCAGCCTCCCTGGCCGCCCTCTCCAGGAGCGCCTCAAAAGACACTGGAGGTGATCTCTTCAGTTCCATCGCGAAGAACCCGGACTGGAGATCCAGGGCGAAGGCCACCATCATGGTGTGCCCTGACATCTCCTATACTTGGAACAGTTCCTCCTGGAACCGGTCCAGATAGCTTCCCAGAGTTTCCCCCGCCCTCTGCTTGATGCGGAGCAAAGACTCCGCCTCCTTCTTCCTCTTCTTGGAAGTGGTGAATCTCAACATGAACCCCCGTCGCAGGTCCTCGAAGCAGTAGACGGACCCGGTCGGGAGTTGATGGAACCACTCTCTTGCCTTCTCCCTGAGGGTGATGGCGAAGAGTCGGCACTTAAAGCCATCCGACATCTGTCGGATAGAGACCATGTCCTCAAACCACTGGATGTGGTGGACCGGGTCTCCTCTCCCGGAGTAATAGGACATCTCCGGCTCACGGAACCCCTCTGGAACTGGGGCTGAAGAGACGAACTCGCTGAAGGGGCTCCCCCCCTCAGTCGGGCGAGGTGGGAACTCCCTCCCTGCTGTCTCGCCGAAGTGGTACTCGGCAGCCGAGCCGGGGAACATGACTCGCCCCTGGAACTCGCTCTTGCCCCTCTCGGCGGGTTCCTTCCCTGGTCGCCTGAGCGGTGCGTCGTCGCCGAGCGCAGGAGCGGCGACCACCGGGACTGCCGGTGTCGCTCTCTCGGCCCGCATGCCGAGTGCCGTCCTGACGAGCCCGAGGATCTCCTCCCTGAGCTCCGCTGGCACACCCGCCGCCGGGGGTGGGGGAGGGGGTGGCGAGTTACCCCTGCCTGATCCTTGCCCTTCTTCTCCGGTCATCGAACCTGCAGAAGATTTTCTCTGCTGACCACACTCCACGCTCACCGCACCAAAAATGTTGAAACCGGAAATCGGTCTCTGTGGAGTTCGACCCTTGGGAAGGGGTGGTCGCGCACCTACTTCGCTCCTGCAAGAAAACGACAAGAACGTGAAGAACAAAGGACTAGACCAAGGGCCCGGCGCGGAGGTCCCACCACACACCCGGAAGATCTTAGAGCGCTTCCCCTCCTTAGCCAAGTGCCGGGCTAAGGTACCTCAGAAAGCGCTAGGAGACCTGAGAATCAGTAAGCATGCCTTTCTGAGGTACCCCTTGGGTCCTATTTATAGAAAACTGAAAACGGCCTGCAAATAACCTACCTCTGCTGGTCTGAAATTACTGAAAGCCCCTTGGGCTGACCTGCCAACAGCCAAACTCCGCTGTTATGAGAGGCTAGGGGCAGACCACTGGGGGCGGGATGGCCACTGGATCCCCTACTCGGCCAGGGCGGCGAGAGCTCGATGGGGCTGACACTCGCCGATTCTGCTCGGCCAATGGCGAGTGCGAGCTCGCCTGGTGAGCAACTCCGCTTCGGCGAGTGCGGGCTCGGCTGTCGAGTACCTCCGCTTCGGCGAGTGCGGGCTCGGCCCTTTCCCACTGACGAGTAAGCGACTGGACTTAGCTCCAAAAACCCTGAGCTCGGCCCGACGATCCCCGAGCTCGGTACGACGATTTGCCGAGCTCGAGCTCGGCAGAGAACCCTGCCCGGCCGTGAGGCGGTCTGGACCGGCCGGTCTGGCTTCCGCGGACCCACTCGGCGGATACGGGGTTGTATAGGCCCCACCACCGGCCTTTACAGAGCTGCAACCCAACGCACCCAACCACTTCACTGTGCGGATAGGGTATCCCGCACAATAGGTTGTTGAGGCTGGGGCTCGATACCCAGACCTCCTAGATAAGAAGCACTTAACATGTGCTCTCATAACGGCCGGTGGTGGGGCCGTTATGTATCCTCGGTGAGATAGCCCTGTGAGCAACGAGTCCCTCACCCCGGTATCGTTACATAAAATATACACGCATATACACACACACAAACACAATCACATACACACACACACACACACAACTCACACACACACAATCACACACACATATACACACAAACATATAACTCACACACACACATACACAAACACACACACATACAACTCACACAAACACACACGCACATACACACACACATATACACACACACATACAACTCACACACACACAATCACATACACATATATCAAAAACTCAAAATGCAAGAGAGCAAAAAGCAAAAAGAATCGGTGGAGGATACCTAGCATAAACATTGCATGAATAAGTCCTAAACATTGCATATTCAAATCAGTCCTAAAACTCAGAAATCAGTCCTAAATCAAAAAAATTATCCAGCGAACCTTGCATTTGTTCTAGCATAAACATTGCATAAATTAGTCCTAAACATTGCATATTCAAATCAATCTTAAAACTCAGAAATCGATCATAAATCAAAAAAATTATCCAGTGAACCTTGCATATGTTCTAGCATAAACATTGTATATGAAATCATTCTTAAACATTGCATATTATCGACAACATTGCATATGAAATCAGTCCAAAATCGAAAAGAATATCCAGTGAACAACATAAAATTCTAGATTCGGTAAAACAAGGGAGGATTCATATGAAATCAGAAATCTAGTGAAACAAGGGAGGATCAAGTGAAAAAAAATTGTGGGAGAAGATGCGCGTGGAGAGATAAATGATACCAGGTAGATCGGAGAGCGGAAAAGCTGGACCACCGGCGACGTGCTGCGTGAGGAGGAGCGGATGAGAGGAGATCGAGCGATAGTTCTTCCAAATCAAAAGTCTAGATCCGGTAGTCGCCGCTAGCGAGGAAAAGAATCGGGAACGACAACAGACTCGCGATAGGTTTTCGGGGGAGATGACTTTTGCGGCTGGACGCAGAAAAAAACAGCGGCCCGGTATATGGTATTAACAACGGAAGACCCTAAACGCAGTTTTTAAAATAAGTCAAGCCAAATGCAACTTATTCCGAAAATACCGGTGCGTTTCAACCGCACCACAGCTTAAAAGCCTAACCAAATGCTACCTAACCCTAGAAGGGAGAGAAAGAAAGAACTAGAGAAATGAGGAGACTTGAACCTTGATAATGTCTTGCATATCCTTTACTAAGTCTGAACATTTGGACTTAGACAAAATACTCACATTAAAGCCACTAAAATATTTAAACAATAATTTGTCGTGTGAGACCATGACATCCTTCAACGTTTTTTGGATGTAAATACAAGCCGTTGCATGAATGGTTTTTCGATAAATTCCTAAGCGCACTAATTATGTTGTTATGTTAATATGTATTTCTTGCTTTCTTTCTTTTAGTTCGTTTGACACTGAATCATACATTTCACTGATATATCAGAATAAATGAGCTCAACTATGATTTCAACAAAGCACTTGAGAATGATTCATTGTTTTTTGTGTTATTCTTATTTTGTTATTATCAAGAAATGAGTGCTGCTTTCATTGTCAAAACTGATACTTGCCATGCAAATTATTGTTTGCAGAGGACTGTTATGGAAGCTGTAACAGCCATACTTAGTGGTGGACTACATGTTGGTGTACATCTCAAAGGAAAGAAGATTAAAGATGACAACAAAACTATACTCCAAGCTGGAATTTCTGACACAGATAAGCTAGATAATTTGGGTTTTACACTGGAGCCAAATCTGTCACGAATTCAACATCATAACTCATGTATCTCTGACCCTGAACCCCTAACCAAGTAACTAGCGAGTTCCTCCTTACTGTTGGATCCTCTTCCAGGCTAATACTCACTTGTATATGCCAAATTTAGTGATTTTAGTTTACACCATTTCTGTTATTTTACAGGATTCATTCTACTTTAGCTCCTGCTATAGACATCGGGACTTTTAATGCTGTCATTTCTGCATCAGACTGTACAGAGAGTGACCATGATTCAGTCCACTCACCGACTAATCCTTCAACTATAGATAAAATGGCTAACAATTCTAAAGCACTGGTTCCCATTCTTGCTCTAAATCCTGTGGCTCTCGCGGCTGTTCCTCTTAGCAACTCCAAGGCATCTGAGATAGTCCAGCGCCGGATCCGACGGCCATTCTCTGTTCCAGAGGTGGAGGCCCTTGTGCTGGCAGTCGAAAAGCTTGGAACTGGAAGGTAATTCAATGCAACTGTAATCATCCAATGTTGTTTGATGGATAACACGCTGTACGTGCCTTAGGCATGTGATCAATGTAACGACCGGGAGATTTCTTTCAAGTAGTTCGGCTATATAATTGTACAAGTATTTTCCTCGTAGATCTCAATCTGGAACTTGAAAATAATAACTGATATATTTGTTTCTGCATGATGTATTGAAACATTGTCATAATTGTTGCAGATGGCGAGATGTCAAACTTAGAGCCTTTGAAAATGCAAAGCATCGTACCTATGTGGACCTGAAGGTAATTCACCCAATCATATTTTCTGCAGTTCCACATCGCACTGACCTTCCACGTGCTTAAAAGAGGTGTTGGCATGCATTTTCTTTTTTGAATGGATTTCCCTTTCTTTCCATTATAAGGAACCAACTAGACGACTTTATGTGTGTACGTAAACAACAAAAATATAATTAGCGGAGACAACAAAAATATAATTAGCGGAGACAACAAAAATATAATTAGCGGAGACTAAAGATCTATTGCAGATCTCTATTCTATGCTTTTTTCATTAATGAGCAGTGCTATGTTACCCAAAATATAACCCAGAAGAAGTGATGGGGACTATGCCACACGGCCCGTTAGGGTCTATTCACGCTGACCTCTGGGCCGCTCATCTCGAGCCGATCGCTGATCGTAACATTTTTCATTCTTTGCATTTTTTTATTTTTCACTGTAATTTTGTTTTTTTTGAGGGATGCAACAAATGGAAATTCATAACCGTTTGTTGTCCCTCTCTAGTCTATAAATAGGAGTAGATGCCTCTATAGAGAGGTATTGAAAGATAAAGTGAAGAGGCCTACTTTTGATCATCTGGTGTCGAAGCTGGAACTCTAGGTGTGAAGCTTGGACTCCCCTCTCCTTTTCCTACAAGCGCCAACCAACACCAACTTCTCCCCTATTACCTTGATCCCCCAACAGTAGGGCTCCCATTACACCTCCCATAACCACAACAACCGGCCTCCCATTGCACCTCCCACAACCTAAACAGCCGGCCTCCCATTGCACCTCCCACACCCCCAACAACTAGTCCCTTTTCCCCTCACACCACCATCAGCAGGCAGCCCCAACCTTCGTTCACAAACCTCGTATGGGATACAACCCTACAAATCCCCATATTCCTCCAAAATTGTCTTCAATTCCCACCTTTTTAGCTTTCGACGATCACCATAAAACGTCCACCGGCCACCTCCGACAAACCCCAACCACCACTCTACAATCCTCATCTATTTTCAGTTTTCCAGCGATTGCAGGAAACCACTTCCTGCCATGAGTGTGGAACGCCGTCTTGGGCACATCCTCGGCTCATACCCGAATCTGGTGATAGCCCGAGCGAAGATCTAATTTGGAGAAGTAAGTCGCACCTTGTAGTTCATCCAACAACTCCTGGATAAGGGGAATCGGGTACCTGTTGGGAACGATGAGCTTGTTCAGCTCCCGATAGTCCACACAAAATCTCCAGCTGTCATCCTTCTTTCGCACCAGGAGAATGAGACTGGAGAAGGGCCTCTCACACGGCTGGATGATGCTCGCCGTAAGAATCTCCGCGACCATAGCCTCCATAATGGTCTTCTAATCGTTATGGAGAGAGGTCTGTTGAAACGGAAGGGCCGATTGGTGGTTGGGGACAATGCTGCCATCAAGATGAAATTGCTGCGAATGTACCATGAAAGCGCTTGGGGTGGACATTCGGGAATCACTTCCACTTACCATCGCTTGAAGAGGATGTATTTTTGGAAGAAAATGAAGGTCGAGGTGTATGAATACATACAACGTTGTGTCGTGAGCCAACAGTGTAAACCGGACAATCGGAAGATGATGGAGTTACTTCAGCCCCTTCCGAAACCAGAGAAGATTTGACAACAAATCTCACTAGACTTTGTAGAGGGGCTGCCCAAGAGTAACGGTAAAACTACGATACTAGTGGTGGTTGACCGTCTTAGCAAGCAAGCACACTTCATCGCCTTGGCCCATCCGTATACCGCCTAAGGTGCGACTCAAGTATTTTTGGATTCTATTTTCAGATTGCATGGGCTGCCCGAGTCGATCGTCAGCGATCAGGACGTCACCTTTGTGAGCCAATTTTGGTAAGATCTCTTCCGGGTACTGCAAGTCAAACTTAAGTTGTCCACGGCGTACCACCCCCAATCTAACGGCCAGACCGAAGTGGTGAATCGGTGTTTGGAAAACTACTTACGATGTATGTGTTTTGAGAGGCCAAAGAATTGGGCCCATTGGCTACACCTACCAGAGTGGTGGTACAATACGACGTACCAAAGCGCCATCAAGATGACCCCCTACGAGGTGGTTTATGGGCAAGTGCCGCCGCTACATGTGGCCTACAATCCGAGACTTGCGGAGGTGGAGGCGGTGGACCGATCCTTAGCGGCACGGGAGCAGGTCATCCAACTCCTCATGGCGAATCTAGCGGCAGCCCAAAACCGCATGCGAGTGTTGGCAGATAAGAAGCGACGAGATCGAGTGTTAGAGGTGGGCTCGTGGGTCTATGTCCGCTTGCAACCGTACAAACAGACATTCATTCGTCCAAGGGGCTGCCACAAATTGTCACCCAAGTTCTTCGGGCCGTTTCAAGTAGCGGAGAGGATTGGAGTCGTGGCATACCAGCTAGACCTCCCGGAGGAGGCGAAGATCCATCATACCTTCCATGTCTCGCAGTTACGTGAGCACCATGGGAATCCACCGACTCAAACCGTCCCCCTACCAGCGGCGGTTAACAGTGAAGGCAACGTGATGGTTGAGCCGATAGCGGTGCTAAATCGCCGCATTATTCCCCGTGACGGCAAGGTGGTGACACAGTTGCTGATCCAGTGGGCTCAAAAGAGGTTCCCAAATTTTGGGAGGATCTTTGGAAGATTCAAAAGAGGTTCCCAAATTTTCATCCTTGAGGACAAGGATGTTGCGGAGGGAAGGGTAGTTGATGTGTACAAGGAGTTTTGGCGGGATGCAAAGAAGTAAATTGTATGTTTTTTTTGGGGGGGGGTGTATTTTAGTCATGTAATTGCCACACATATAAGGCATATGAGGGGAGTCGATTAGGGTATGTTATGTTGTGGTTTCTTGTTGAAGTCGGACGGCAGAGAGGAGTTCCTCTGCTGTGGTTTTTACCACCTGTTCATGGTTCGGCCCTCAGGGTTGGTTTGTGTGTTGGTGTGATTGTTCTTCCTTGCTATTCTCATTAGTGAACCCTGTTTCTGGAGTGGTTTTGATTGTGATTTTTCTGGGTAAGATTTGATTTACTGTTTCATTGCTTATTTGGTTCTTATCAAAACCCAAATGACAACCGTAAATACAACAGTCGGCACTACATTATAAAATACGACGATGCTAATAATGACGATTACGACTTAATACAACTCGACATGAATTGACTCGATAATAAAAAAATAAATAATATAATACAATAATTGACGGAGACCCATACCATACCCATAGGTAGATTGCATATTACTCGCTTCTTCTCTCTAAAATCATCTATTTCTTCATCAGTGCCATATGCATCTGCAACTACAGAGTTTGGAAATGCATTTTTTTGTCTTACTCGTACCAGCTTTTCATAAATTTTTGATTTTGTGTACAATGTATGTATGGTGTGAAAATGTGGCAATGCTTAGTATTTCTAAAGCACCCAATAGTATGTTGCTTACCATGATAAATACAACCTTTTATTAATTTTACAAAAGTTACAATCAGGTCATTTGTACTATTTGTATTTAGTAGACACACATTAGGATCTTTTCTAATTCGAATAATTGATGAACTAGAACCACTAGCTTCCATTACAACATATTGATCATAAAAATAATATTAACAATGTTTTTAACCTAGAATGAATATGACAGATGACCATATAAACACTTTTAAACAGCAAAATTGTTGTTCAGAACTTTTGGGAACTATTGGATGGGCACTATAGTGGGATAAAGACTTGAGTGTTGTTATTATTGGATGGGTATCAGTTTTAAACAGGAAAACTGTTGTCTGGAAATGCTGGCATTGTAGTCAAACACTTTTAGACTACTAGGCAACAATTTTATAGTCTATAAATGTTGCCTAGAAGCAGTTTCAACCGCTTAAATTTTTTGGAATTGTAGTCCACAATACTACATGACAACAATTTTATAGTCTAAAATTTTATTACCACCAATGTACCCATCTCTTCTCTCAATTATTTCTTGCACGCCTTATTACTTGTTGTTTTGATGCATCGTATTCTGAACCATCTTTGCATTAAATGCAAATAACACTTCAATATGCCCCTTTTCACCTTGATTTCTTTGTCATACCCTATTATGGGATTCTTTTGTCGGCGATCGATGGAGGCGGGGATACACGGGCAAGGCCTAGAATTGATGGAGGAGATTAGAGAAGATGAAACCCTAAAGGGTGGAGGAAGAAGAGAAGAACTTTAGGGGAAGAGAGGAAGCCCTAGAAGGGAGACTTGGATTTTTTTTAATTCATCGATTGGTTTTCATACAAGACAAGGGTCTTTATATAGGAACCCCGAATGGCATGACTGTAAATACCATAGTAGACGCTAACTTATAAAATTCGACAAATCTAATAAAGACGATTACAACTTAATACAACTTGGCACGAATTGAGTCGATAATATAAAATAATAATATAATACGATAAATGACGAAGGACCCATAACACTCCACCCGTCCTTGAAATCGATTTTACCCTAAAGCTTGAACTCCCGAAGGTTGAACGTCTCCTATGGATCCTTAATTTTGCTCCATAATAGCACCTGGTAGTGCATTGCAATGACGTTGGCGAAGAGGAGTGGCGGCAACGCTGTCAGAAAGACGAGCGGCAGAAGGAATGAGGCTGGCCGATTTGGCAGAGTGGTGAGAGGCTGGAGTAGCAAGGCGGCTGAGGGAACGACCAGTGGAAGGAAGGGGTCCGGTGCGCCCGACGACGGAAAGAGGTGATAAGGCGGCTGGAGGAACCATGGCCTGTGGGAGAAACAAGTTTGGCGGGGTCGGTAGGACTGTGCAAGGCAATAATGGTAAGGCGGCCGATGGGACAAACAATGGTAAGGGATGTGACGGTGCAATCGGTGGACTCGGTGGACTCGGTCACCTAACGGGTAGTAGGAGAATAACAAACATAGTCTTTATGGGTACGGAAATATCCGACAAACATGTGTTTGGCTTCCCGGGGATCCAACTTGTCCGTGGACCGACCAAATAAGTGAACATAACAAGTGCAACCAAAGATGTGAGGCGCGAGAAAGAACGGTGGAGTAGGAGGGAAGAGGAGACTAAACGGAGTAGCATTTTGGAGGACGGAGGAAGGAAGATGGTTGATGAGATAACATGCCGTCGAAAGCGCAAAGTTCTGATATGCCTTGGATACCTGCATTTGAATCATGAGGGAGCGAGCAATATCGAGAAGGTGTCTATTTTTACGTTCAGGCACTCCGTTTTGTTGGGGGGGGTGGGCTATAGGAACACGAAGTCTGGTGAATGATTCCAAATTCAGAATAGATATTAGCAAATTCACGGCTAGTGTATTCGCGAGCATTATCTGTTTGGAGAGTTTTAATTTTGTCAGAAAACTGTGTGCGAGTCTCAAGAACGAAAGCCCGAAACACACGGGGAAGCTCAGAGCGATCACGAAGTAAATATAACCAAGTGGTTCGAGAATAGTCATCAATAAAAATGATATTATGACGATAACCAGACACACTAGTTATTTTGTACGGTCCCCAAACATCAGAATGCACTAAAATAAAAGGAGCAGTGCTCCGAGTACAATGAGGAGGAAACGAGGAACGATGCTGTTTTCCCAAAGTACATGAATCCCAGGTAAAAGCTGGAAGAGAAATATCAGGGAGGGCATTCTTGAGGTCTGGAAGAGAAGCATGCCCAAGACGCTGATGCTAATCAATAGAGGAGACTGGGGAGAGGATTGTAGGAGAAATATCAAGAAGGTAGAACCCGTTTTGCAGTCGTCCTTTACCAATGATACTCTGCGTCCGTCGATCCTGCATCAAAAAAGAAGAAGGGGTGAATGTGACAAAGCAATTCAAATCAACAGTGAAACGACTAACAGAAAGTAAATTAAACGGGGAGCCCGGGACATGGAGAGCCGAGCGGAGAGAGATAGAGGAGTTGAGAGGGATATCAACAGAGCCGGAGACAGGTACTGTGGCTACATTGGCTACTATGATAAACTTATGATGTGAAGAATCCAAGTATTGATGTGGCTTTAGTGAGGTGATATAGTGAGTTGCACATGAATCCACTGTCTAGCACGGACTAGTGGAGAGACAAGCGATACCTTCATTGGAGATGGAGGCAACGGAGACAGACGGGTGGCTGAGCATCCCGTGAGTTGCTGGAGCTGGAGGCGAACTTCTTCAAGGTCAACACGAGTGGCAGAAGGACTGTGGGCAGCAACGGAAGCAGTCAGGCGAGGAGGAAGACCATATTTGCGGCAGCATGTCGCCTCAAGGTGCCCATCCTTACCACAGAAAGAACACATAGGTCGCGGCCGCCCACCTTGACCCCGTCCCCGAGAGCCTGAATGCCCTCCACGGGTAGGGGAGGGAGATGTGGTAATGTCGCAAAAGAGTGCTGGAGAAGAGCTGGTGAAGGCGGGCCGATAGCATCAGGAGGCGGTGTAACCTTTAGCAGTATGGAGCACACATTAGAGAATGAGGGAGTCGTGGTACAAGAGGATCTGAGCCCGAACACTCCATAGATGAGGCGGGACACGAGCCATCATCATGGGAATACCAACTGCTCCTTTTGAGTGCGCTGGGCAACGAGATCCGTAGTTGGGGGCTGATGCTGAATCCATGCTTCATTCAATGTCTTGGAGTAAACAACAAACAAAGTTAAGTCAGATGCACCGTCGATGTCAATAGTCTGAAGATCGGTGATGATATCATACAAGTGATGGAGACTGTCCTTGCCCGAGTAAAGAGAGTGGAGCTCATCCCACATCGCCTTGACCGCCTCGTGATACATGATCATGCGGTAAGGCTCGCCATCAAGGGAGTTGAGAAGCCATATTTGAACACGACCATTGTTCCGAATCCAGTCATCGGTAGGGGGACATGGAACATCCGGGGTTAAATGATGCAGAAATCCCTTTGACTGAAGAACCCGACGAACAGAGTGCATCCACTTAGCAAAGTTCTTCTTTCCAATAAGAGAGATGGTGGTAATGCGCAACTCGTCACGGAGTTCAGGAACAAGGACAACCGTAGCAGTAGGAGTGGAAGTGGCAGTAGAGGTATCCATGACCAAGTAATCGGCGGTTAAGCGAAGCGGCGTGTAAGGTATGGAACTGCCGCCATAAAAAGCCTGGGAAAAACTGCCAAACTCTGTTAATTTGCAGGTCACTACCCTGAGGCATGCCCGTAACTTGGGGGCGTGTACTGACCTGGTCAGCAAACGGCAGGAAACGACGTGATCTAGAATCAATTCGGCAGTTTTCGGTAGGTCACGCCCGTGACTTTGGGGCGTGTACTGAAAAAAAGTTCCAGAATTACACCGAGAAGCTTTCTGGAGAAAATTGCATTTTTTTCCCGAGACACGCCCGTGTTCAAGCCCATGTCACGCCCGTTACATGAGGGCGTGTACTTGTGAAACTTCACCAGATTTGTAGAGAACGTCGTTCTCTTTCCGTTGACTGGTTGCACGTCCTGTAACTCTTCCTGTTTTGAAAGTTATGACCATTTGAAGTTCTTCTTTCCAGTAAGATTACTTTGTGATTCGGGAATCATAACCTATTTATATTAAAACTATTATGCGACTGTTTTTTATTAAACCCATCATATAATCATAAAATGACGCCCAATATTCACACTTATTCTGAATTGTCCATAAAATATGAAACGTAATCGACCTGATTAATTGGATCACCTAAATTTGATCGATATTGTTAATGAAAGACATGAAATAGGCTCATTATTGAGGCCCAAGTTGGAGCCCATGTATAATTGATACTAAGAATCGCAAAGGTGGAGAAGAGAGGTTAAAGAGAAGAGAAGGTGGATGTGGTGGAAGTTGATAATATTCTCCGATTCTATACCGATAAAGGCAAACATACCTTATCATTTATAGTATAGGATACTAAAGATTAATATCAAGATCGTATTTCCATGGGGCGTAATGATTACTTCTACTTCGAGGAGATCACTATTATTTTATCAATTGATTTTTCGATTAATTTACTTAACTAAAAACTGGAACTAAATTACTAATCTAAAAAGAAAACTAAATTACTTGCAGAAATAAAAAGTTAGAGCTAAAGATAAAAGAGGAGTACTCATCTTGAATCACTTTGAAATAAGAAAATCAAAATGAAATAACAACTAATTCTAAATAAAGTAAAACACCTTGACCGTGGAGGTTCTCGAAGCATGAACACGCTTCTCTCGAAGTCGTGCCCACCTGAGTTTGGGAAGGTCCGACCGAACTCTCGTCCAAATCGAAGACCTAAATCTCGCCTTAAGTGGTGAACCCCGCTTTTGGATTTTACTCCAATCCGGGAGATTTAATGTCTGCCTCTCTCGAGCGGTGCGTGCAACTCTCTTTACTCTTGGGTGATCGATTCAATCTACGAGCCTCTCGGCTAAATAAGAATGAAAATCCAAATGAAAATTATATACCGACAATATAGTCTCACTAAATGAAAACCAAGAGTAAATCAAAGGTAATTACTTTAAGAAGAAAGAGAAAGCTAAAACATCATAACTTGATCGACTCATTCTCAGGTCATTGTGATCGAGTACAAATGAGGATTAATTAAGCATGGTAAAAGGGAAAGAGAGGGAAAATAATAAAGGTGCATGAAAACTAAAGAGAGAGAGAAATAAAAAAGAGAACACTAACTAGAATTTTATTAAAAATATAAAAGGATTACAACTAGGAATGGAGATTACAAGTGCATAAAAATAAAGCTAACTACTGATATTACACTAATAAAAAGAGATTACAGGTAAGTAAACTACAATGCATGAAAGTAAAGCTAGAAATGGAGGGAGAGAGAGCAAAACATAAGAAAAAAACACAAAAAGCTGAAAATGAAACTAGCCGCACCTCCCCTCTCCCCAAAACTTGGTCTGGAATGCTTGGAATGGCCTGGTATTTATAGGAAAAAATTCGGTATGGGTCACGCCCCCTGTCACGCCCGGGGAGGGCGTGTCAGGGGGCGTGTCGAGTACGGAGTTGACCTCGGGCGCTGGATTCTGGCGGGAATGATGATTGCTTCAGTTTGATGGTGGACACGCTCGTGTAGGGGGCGTGTAAGGCCCGTCACGTCAAAATCATTGGTCGGAAATCCGTCAGTCATCAGAAAAAGCGCTACACGCCCCAGGGCCACGCCCGTGTCAGAGGCGTATAACGTATGGGTTGACGTGCAGCGATGAAAAATCTTTAAATGCGGCAGCAGACTGGGCGTGTCAGGGGGGCATGTCAGGTGTTTTCTCTCAGCATTTGGATTCTGGCATCAACCTTCCTCGGGATCGGGGAGGGCGTGTCAGGGAGGGAGTGTCAGGGGGGCGTGTCAGGTCATTTTTGGCCATAAGCTGTGAAAACCTGCAAAAACATAAAATAAACTAAGTTAGATTATTTACATAAAAAGAAACCTAAAAATACATAAAGAAAGAGATTTAAAACGAAAATAATATATTTTTTACCCTAAAAAATTAAGCTAAAATATGCATCATCAATAATCTAATTTAGTCCCACATCTTTAGATTGGGAGTCCTCCCTCTCTCTTCCTATATAAATGTACTCACACTTGTATTATAATAATGGAGAATTACTAACAATACTTTTATTTTTCTCTCCTGTTGATTTTTACATGGTATAAGAGCCACCGTTCCTATACCTATGTTCAATATCTCGCGCCGGTTAGACATCTAGTATGACGGTCTTCCTCGCTTCTTGCGGCCTCCAGCTTTCTTCCCGCACCCTGCGACCTCTTCTTTGCTTTGCGTACTCCCTATTTCTACCAACATCTTTCTCCCTCCCATGGTTCCACCCCTCCTTCCCCCTCCTTCCTGGTTTTATAGCTTTTCCTCTTATTAGTGGCGCCCGGTATCTCTTTAACCGCTGCGGTGTGAATTGTAGGGCTTCTCGATTGACCGCCAATCCTCTTCTTGCCGTCGCGGTATCTTCTCGATTTCTGCCGCAGTCCTCTTCTCAATTGTCGTTGCGGTATCTCTTTAACCGTCACAGTCCTCTTCTTACCGTTGCGGTCTGTCTCAGTCCGCCGCAGTCTTCTCGGCGAGGGCTGTCTCAAATTTCCTCAGTCCGTTGCCGACTTCTCTGTCCGCTGCCATCTTCTTAGTCAGTTGCCGACTTCTCAGGCCGCTGATCGCCGCGATCTACCTCAGTCAGCCGCGGTCTCTCTTCTCTTTCTTGCAGCGACGCTCTCTTCTCTGTCAGTCTTCTTTGCTCATCGCGGGTCCAAGATCGCTGAATACTTGTGCCTGTTCTGTTGTTTTTGTTCACCCAACTCTTCCTTCTACCCGTGCGGTCTTCTTTGGTGGTACCTGTTTTCCAGCTGTCCGCCTAAGTGATTGCTTTTTAGCCGCATTCTCAAGTCGCGACCGTGCTACCTCTGTGTTGTCGCTGGACTCATTCTCTATTTGCCGAGTTACCCTCCTCTGCCCGCACGGTCTTGGTTAGCCGCCTTTGTGTTGCCGCGCTGTGTTTGTTGCTTAGCCGCAATTTTTTTGCCGCTTGTCGCTCACATTCCTTGCTTCCTTGCACCTGTCGGGCTCCTTTTTTTTTTGTTGTCTACTCGCCAACTTAGCTTTGTTGCTGCTATTGTCCTCATGGATTCGACAACTGCTTCTTCCCTCCCTGCCCGTGTTGTTACTCCTTCACCCAAAATTCATGATGAGCTTCGGATTACCACCATCTCTCTCCCCGAAAAGCAAAATTTTGTCGAATGGATGCACCCAGTTCGCCGTGCACTGCAGACCAAGGGTCTTCTTCATCATCTGACAAAGGCACCTCCTACCACACCCACAGAGGAGTGGACCCGTAATGATGACCGTGTCCAATCATTGATCCTCAATTCTATGGACACCGAGCCATATCGGATGATCATGTATCATGAGATGACCAAAACTATGTGGGAGGAACTCCACTCACTCTACTCTGGCAAGGACAACCTTCAACATCTGTTTGACATCATCACCGACCTTCAAACGCTTGAACCAAGTGTCATAGGTTACTTGACCTCCTTTGTTGCGAAAGCCAAGACTCTTGTTGAAGCATGGATACAACATCATCCTCCCGCGATGGATCTAGCTGCACAACGGGCCCAGAAGGAAGCAGTTGAGATTGTCATGATGATGACCTGTGTTCCACTCCATCTTCACAGTGTTCAAGCTCAGATTCTTTCGTCTCCTACAGCTCCCTCCTTGTTAGATGTTTGCTCTATGCTCTTAAAGGTAATACCGCCACTAGATGTGCCTGGAAATCTCTCTCCGACCCTCCTCCAACAGCCCATGTTTACTCCTAGATCTTGTGGTTCTTCAACATGTGGCAATCACACCACTTCTGTGGGATGGGGGCGTGCTGGGCAGCCTCCTTTTAAGTGTACCTATTGCGGCCGGAATGATCATCTTGAGGCCACCTGTTATCGCAAGCATGGTTTGCCTCCACATCTCACAGTGTCTGCAACAACTAATAGTCCCTCCACCAGTGAAGACATCGATGCTCTGCGCACTCAGCTCCAACATCTCCAAGGAGTGATCAGTCGCTCATCTAGGTCTGTTACTTCGATCTCCAATGAAGGTACATCCTGTCTCTCCCATATCTCCCACTGGATTGTGGACTCGGGGGCCACACAACATATTACTCCATTGAAACTGCCTCAGTACTTGCAATCTACGTACCCCAAGTTCATCATTATGGCCAATGGAGATACCACCCCTATTTCTGGCACTGTGAATGTGCCTCTCACACCAACCCCTTCTTTATCCTCGGTTCTTCATATTTCGGGATCACCTTTTATTCTTTTAACTTACTTTCTGTTAGCCGTCTTACTCGAAAATTTGATTGTTCTGTCACCTTCTCAACTTTCTCCTTCGTTATGCAAGATCAACAAACGCAGAGTCTACCTCTTGAATTTTTCACCCACTGTTCTCTCAACAATCTCCATTGTTGATTGACATCTGTGTCTTGGGCATGCTCCCCTTCTTATTCTCAATAAAGCTTTTCCAGATGTTTCCCTTTCTGAGTTTACTTGTGAATCTTGTATCTATAGAAAACAACATGTATCTTTCAGTTCTACTTGTACTCGGAGCGATGCTCCTTTTTCTTTAGTGCATTTTGATATTTAAGGTCCATATAAAATCCCCAATATTTATGGTTATCACTACTTTGTTACTTTTATTGATGACTGCTCGCACATAACATGGTTGTATTTACTTCGCGATCGTGCTGAAATCACCTCTATCTTTCGTGCTTTTATTACTGAGACTCGAACTCAGTTCTCCACTACCTTGAAAGTTCTACGCACCGACAATCTATGTTGTACAGACATCGACACGCGACACGTGAGACGACACGACACGACACGACACGACATGCGACTTGTCAATTTTTAAAAAATGACATATTCCGACACACTGGGACACGTATCTTAAATTTATTTTTTATAATTATGAAAATTCTAAAACATTTAACAAAAAATAAAAAAAAACAATTAACAAATATTCAAATAAACTATGTCATGTTTAAATATTACTTATCAAATATTTAAATGTAAAACTTAACAAAATGTAAAAAAATGATAGAATATTAACACAACATCATTATATATCATCAATAAAAATAATGAATTCTCCAGCAAACATTTTCCCTCACTTTAAATCTTTCTTTTTCTAGAGAAAATAACCTCACTAGTAAATCCACCTTCACTACTTCAAATGCTAGAAAGGAACACAAACACTTTTTATGAACAAGACTCACTATTATAGCATTCACATTTTCTTTTAGTTTTTCCGTCTCAAATACTTTTACACACTTTTTAATTCTTTTTCCACCAATCATTAATAAATGTGCTCTCACTCTTCTAAATGAACTTATAAATCATTTTTCACAAAAATTGCACTTCTAAGACAAATTGCCTCCCACCTCACCATAAGTAGTTAGCTTAGGGACACGCGTGTCCGATTGAGCGGGACACGTGAGTCCCGTGTGAGCCAGAGTGTCGGACTTTAGACACGCGTGTCAGAGAGTCTCGAAGAGTCGGACGCGTGTCGGAGTGTCCGACACCGACACGCTGAGCATTTTGAAGTGTCAGTGCTTCATAGCCGACAATGCACGCGAGTATATCGACCGTACCTTCTCAAATCTATGTAGCGAGTTTGGTATTATTCATCAAACCTCGTGCACTTATATCCCTCAACAAAATGGTGTGGCAGAGTGAAAAAATCGTCACCTTCTTGACGTCGCCCGCTCACTCATGTTTCAATTGCAGGTACCCACATCATACCGGAACTTCGTTATTACCGTTGTCTGCTACCTCATTAACTGCATGTCCTCCTCTATACTCAACTTTGCGACTCTGTTTAGTCTTTTGTTTTCTTAAAAACCCTCGTTTTCTCCGACGCCTCGTGTTTTTGGGTGTACTTGTTACGTCCATAATCTTGGTCCGTCTATTGACAAGTTTGGTCCTCGCGCTACCAAATATATGTTTGTGGGTTATTCTCGCACTCAGAACGGTTATGTGTGTTACTCTCTAGTAGATAACAAACAGGTCATTTCAGTCGACGTCACATTTCTCGAGGACCAACCATTTCACTTCTCTTCTTCAGCTCCTCTTCTCCCTCCTCTACCTCGTCCTACCGTTCCTATCACGTCTCCTCTACCCCCACTTCTTCCCACACCAACTCAGTCGTCAGTTCAACCTAAACCATCCCTCCGTGTATACACTCGTCGTCCTCCCAAATTTGATGGCCTACAACAGTTACCCTCTACTGAAGCTATCTCACGGCCTGTCGATCCTGCATCCACCTCTACAGCTCATCCCTTGGCGAATTATGTATCTTTACATCGTCTCTCTGCACCTCTCATGAAATTTGCGTTATCTCTCTCCTCCATTTCTATATCTAACTCTTTCTAGGCAGCTCTCCATCATCTGGGGTGGCGTGCGACCATAGATGAGAAAATGACTGCTCTTTGGGTCAACCAGACATGGGATATGGTACCTCTTCCTTCTGGTCAGACTTTTGTTGGCTGTAAGCGGTCTTTGCAATCAAACATGCTTCAGACGAGACAGTTGAACGACTCAAAGCTCGGTTTGTGGCTCGCGTATTCACTCAACAACACGGCCTCGACTATGATGAAACCTTCTCACTAGTGGCCAAGTTAAATACCGTTCGGGTACTGATCTCCTTAGCTGCTCATTGACAATGACTCTTACATCAGTTGAATATTAAAAATGCTTTTCTCAATAGAGATCTCCTTGGAACTGCCTACATGCACCAACCTCCTGGGTTTAAGATCACAGGAGAATCTCAAGTTTGTCATCTCAAAAAATCAATTTATGGTCTCAAACAATCTCCTCGAGCTTGGTTTGACAAGTTTACTAAGGTTGTTTGTGAAGTTGGCTTCACACAAAACTCATCCGATTTTTCTCTCTTTACCCAACACAAAGCTCATAAGGGTTTTAGGTTGAGCAGGGCAGAGACAGAGTATATGGAGCTTAAATTTAGCAGTACAAGAAGGACAGATGGCATTGTTATTAAGTTGGGTGATCAAGATATTTCCCGTAGTGAATGTTTTAAGTATCTTGGATCGATAATTCAAAAGGACGGAGATATTGATAAAGATGTGACACAGAATCCAAATGGGTTGGTTGAAGTGGAGTGGCGCGTCAGGGATCTTATGTGATCGTAGAGTACCATTAAAACTCAAGGGAAAGTTTTACCGTACTGAAATTAGACCAACGATGTTCTATGGTTCTAAGTGTTGGGCAGTGAATTGTGTACATGAGCAAAAAATGGGAGTTGCGGAGATGATAATGCTTAGGTGGATGTGTGGACACACGAGACTGGATAAAATTAGGAATGAATGCATCAGGTTTAAGACAGGAATAGCACCAATTGCAGAGAAGATGAGAGAAGCTCGACTAAGATGGTTTGGACACATACAAAGGAGACCATTAGAGACATCTGTTAGGCGTTGTGAGAGTCTAGTCACTAGGCATGTTAAACGAGGGAGGGGTAGACCAATAAAGACTTGGAATGAAACTATACGGAAAGATATGATGTACTTAGGCATTAGTGAGATTATGACAAAAGATAGGGGACAATGGCGACAAAGGATCCATACAGCCGACTCCACTATAGTGGGATAAAGGCTTGAGTGTTGTTGTTGTTGTATTTAGAAATTACTGGAAATGACTCCACCGGAATACAACTACTTAAACAACACTTAATCTGCCTTCCAAACTAAAAATCTTGGGAATCTTAGGTACTTTTTTGGACTTGAGGTAGCAAGAAGACCTGATGACCTTGTTCTATCACAAAGGAAGTATTGTATTGATCTCTTTCAGGATACTGGTTATTTAGGATGCAAACCTGCCGACACTCCTATGGATGTCAACCACAAGCTGTGTGCTTATATGTCTGACTCGGATCCACTACTTGAAAATTCAGAATATTATCGGCGTCTTGTGAGAAAACAGATATATCTTACTGTTACAAGACCTGATATCTCGTTTGTTGTTGGAGTTGTTAGTCGGTTCATGCATAATCCAATGATCTCTCATTTCCAGGCCGTCGAGCGCATCCTCAATAGTTGAAGTATGCTCTTGGACAAGGATTTGTGTACAAACCATCATCTTCTCTATCTCTGATTGCATATTCTGATGCTGAATATACGGGTTCTCTGGACAACCGACGCTCAACAACGAGTTTTTGTATGTACTTTGGTGGAAACCTTATTACCTAGCGTAGAAAGAAACAATCCGTTATTGCTCGTTCATCTGCTGAGGCCGAGTATCGTGCAATGACTGTTGTTTTATCTATAAGCTTACCTGGCTAGAAAGTCTCCTTGGTGGTTTGGGAGTCAAGCTTTCCTCACCAACAACGTTGTTTTGTGATAGTCAAATTGCTATACATACTGTCAAGAATCCCGTTTTTCATGAGCGAACCAAATACATTGAAGTTGACTGTCATTTCATTCGGGAGAAGGTTCAATCAAAGAAGTTGGAATTGGAGCATGTTCTTGCTACGGGCAAGTTGCGGATATTCTCACCAAGACCCTATCGCGACCACTATATCATCAGTTTTGTCCAAGCTTGGTGCTTATGATTTGTATGCTCCAACTTGCGGAGGTGTGTTAATGAAAGACATGAAATAAGCCCATTATTGAGGCCCAAATTGGAGCCAATGTATAATCTAGTTTAGTCCCTCATCTTTAGATTGAGAGTCCTCGCTCTCTCTTCCTATATAAATATATTCACGCTTGTATTATAGTATTGGAGAACTAATAAAATTACTTTTATTTTTCTCTCATATTGATTTCTACAGATATTAATGACGGTCAAGTAATGCGCATAAGTAATATATTTGAATCATGCGATTATTATTTCTAATATTAGATGCCTTAAATAGCCCCAAACAACTATAAATCGGAACACGCTCGGTGAACTGCTGCGTTCTGACCCGCTTGCAGGTTCGCTCCTGGCGTCTGAAACTTATAATTCCGCATCCACAAGTCTCCAAATCCACTGAGGCTTTGTTCCCTACATCACCTCCACCGCTAATAAATGGAATTGAAGCTGATAGTTAAGCTAAGGATTGAGCTGTTTGTTCATGTGATTTATGGTTCCCATAGATCAAATTTCATTAAAATAGTTAAACTTTTGGATTAAAATAGTTAGTTTTGGATCCTCATTAACATGCACATGCGACCTGTCTAGTAATGAGCATGTTTATTGATTGCAGGACAAATGGAAGACACTGGTGCACACAGCCAGGATATCCCCTCAGCAGAGGAGGGGTGAGCCAGTTCCGCAGGAGCTGCTGGACCGGGTTCTCTCAGCCCATGCCTATTGGTCTCGGCAGCAGGCTAAGTCGGCCAGGCTGGCCGAGAGATGCCACCGCCCTGTATAGGGAGGGGCAAAGCCCCGTCCACCAGCCTGCTGTTGCAGATTCAACCATGTATAAAATTCAAAACAAATGAGGTAAAAAGAGTAAAATAGGAAAAATGTTCATGTAATGATATCATTTTTATTACCTTAATGATTCTTCTAGCCAGGTTAATAATTATCTCTCTTTTTCTCTTGAGAGAGTTTTTTTTACTGGCGCTTTGCTTGCTTTGGATCAGTTGTTGTCATTCTGTAAACTGTTGTTGTAAATAATATATGAAAACCTTTCATTCTTTTCAACATGAGACCCCTTATTTTGACCCTTTTAACAATTTTATTGCAGTTAAACTTGTTGCGGCCAAACTCGACGCCTCGGTCGGATCAGATTAACTTAGACCGTCTTAGCCCGCGGAGCGGTCGAGCACGCACACAGTCAATGAGTTCGAGAGAGATTATGCACATGATGTTTTTGACGTGGAAAAACCTCTCAATCGAGTAAAAAATCACGCGACCGGATCTGTGTCAGTCGAACTCCAATATCTACTTTCGGTTACAGCTTGCTTGAAGAATCGGGGACGACAGACCATTGCTCGTTACATTTGGGAGATGAGAGAGAGTTACTTAGGCTCACATCGAGCAATAAGCTGCTCCGCGTGAGGAGGATACTTGCTGGGGCGTTGCGGACAAACAGACACTTGTTGTAGTAGGAGTTTCCTTCTCGCCGCTCACTTGTGGACTTAAGCGGATTTTTGGTGAAGCGGCGGTGACTCGAAGGTGGCCTGTAGGAGGAATCCCACAGAGCTCTGACCTGAGGAGGAAGATAGCAGATTAGAGAAAAAGATAAGTTATGAGGGGGCATGTGACTCCTTTTATAGGCTCGAATGAGGTGGTTACGGTGGTTATGCGGCTATCCGCACACCGTAACCACCAATATCATAATCTTAAGTATAGTACGAGGCGAATATTATTCGTGTAATATTTACTAATCATAGACCGATAGACCCATTATCCAATTAAGGTGTTTCTTGATCGGGAATCCCCAATCTAGCCGGGATGGTCCATCAACAAGTAGTCCAAGTTATCCTTACGTGGTGATTGCTATTCCTGATCACTGATCGCGCCTGATGATTCAATATTCACTCACAATTTCATTATATTTTATATAGCTGACCAATGTAAGAAACATCATATATAAACAAGCATGACCGCCCCAGTTTTTTGAAATTTTATTATATTTTATTAAGGCTGCGTTTTGCGCAGCTTATTTGTTCAGGCGTGGTTGAATAAAAATGTTATTGTCATATCAAAATCTTATGTCTCAAATTAGTTTTTTTTTTTTGTAATATTTGTGGCACCAAACATAAATTCTATGACAATGATGTTTTTGTCCGATCTCATCGGAGTAAATAAGTTGCGATAAGTCGCGCCAAATGCAACCGAAGCATCTGGGGTGGAAGGCCGGATGAATGAAGAAATGACTGCCTTACGATTTTGATTTAGTACCTGTTCACGCTAGACAGTCTCTTCATACTTAGGATTTTGCTACATCAAACATTTGAGATACTCTTTGAATAAGGCTACATAGTAAACAAACATCACATGAATGGAGCGCCTCACATGAATGGAGCGCCTCACATGAATGAAGACACTGTCCATGGCTGCCTAAATAGTGAAGAAGAAGAAATTGTAGCAACACAATCGCACGGACCAGCCGCCTCATAGCAGTGTCGGCGGTTTTGGGCTCGCCGGCCACAGCAGTGTCGGGTTCGTCGGCGCCGCCGCAGCGAATGTACCTCTCAGCACCTTTCCAGTGTGAATGTATTTGCTCAGGCTCAGGATCCTAGAAAAGTCTTGATACCACAGTATATGCGCCCGGCTTCTCCATTTTCCCTCCGCCGCCGCCGGCCTGACCAAATGCTCAGCTCGAACTCGCGAGCAACTCGAGCTCACGAGCTTGAAAGCTCAAGCTCGTGCTTGAGCTCGAATGTTCAGCTCGAGCTCGAGCTCAAGCTTTGGAATTTTGTCAAGCACGATTCGTTTACACCCCTAGTTTAGGGAGGAATTTCTTACGGTTTGTTTGAATTAACCGTGACTTAAAAAAAAAAATTCTATTAAAGTAATCCCACATCCTATCAATGTCACAACAATATTTGGCAACGTTCTGGGAGAATAGAATTTCTATACACAGGTGTGTATAGAAAAAGTTATGCACAATGTTTAGGATGCTGACACCTCGCGGACCCACTCCAAAATTGCGGAAATCAACATATTTTCTAAATCCAGAAATCCCTAATGCCTATTCGCCTCCTTCGAGAATCAATCGCCTCTCGCCTCCTTCGGCTTTCTCCAACCAGAGACGGCGACGGTGCATACAGGTCCTCCCCCAGAGATGACCGGACCAGGATCCGCCCCTTACCAGGATCCCCCAGAGACGGCCGGACCAGGATTTCGCTGAGCTGCGTCGCGGAGGGAAAGGGGAAGGACCGAAGGAGGAGTAGGACGTTTCTCTTCACATCGGCAGTATACTGTGCATTCTGATCTATGCCCTATTTTTCCTTTTGTGGGGTTGGTTTCAATTCTGATTTGGCTCCTTTTCTCGTTCTTAGCTGAATACTGTGGTAGATGGTGGAATCAAGACCCCTAACTCCCGGTCAGGTGAAATCCCCTTTTCTCGTCTCTACTCAAACTATTTTGAATGATGAAGTGGAGTAATTAACCTATATATTGAAAATTTTCCAATTTCATTTGATGGGGTTGCTGGATGAAGATGAATTGCTTCATTTGTTTCTTTATCAATAAGGGTGAGACAAACTTGATTTCTTAGCTTCGGCGGTGCTTTGAAATTTGGGGGCAAGGGTTGTTTGGACAAAGCTGGTATATGTTCTTTATCTAGTCATTATACTTATTGAAATTGTTTGTTGTAGTGATCTCCGTCTTCGTCAAGATCAAAAACATTTTTTTATTCACTAATAGGTCAATAGCAAACTACTTATATTCAATGAAAGATATTACATTAGAAAATGATGTGTCACAAAACCTTGAAGAAATTGATAAAGAAGTGCATGAAGACTTCCAAACTCAATTAGATGAACCGAAAGTTGGAATGACTTTTCTTTCAGAAGCAGATGTTTATACATTTTACAACAACTATGCAAGGAGAAAAAGATTTAGTGTTCGAAAAGATCGACTAAATCACAGAGTAGATGGTTCTATTTTGTCACGTAAAATTGTATGTAGTTATGCTGACCAACGTTCTGAACATCCAACACGTTACACAAAATCCTCAATGATCACAAAGAACATCATGCAATTGCCGTGTTGATTTTAGAGTTAGTAGAGTTGATATATGGACTATTTCCAATGCCAATAATGACCACAATCATAATCTTGTTAGTCCAAACAAGACATTTATGCTTCGTTCTCACAGAAAAAGTTACTGTTTTGTGTTTTTACTGTTACTGTATGACAAATTATATTTCAGGATTAATTATATATGTTTTGTTTTTACTGTTTTTACTGTTTTTACTGTTTTGTGTTTCAAGGTTAATTATATATGTTGTGTTTTTACTCTTTTTACTGTTACTGTATGACAAAATATATATATATATATATATATATATATATATATATATATATATATATATATATGTGTGTGTGTGTGTATAGAATCCGCATGCTCTGTTTGGCGGGGCGTTTAGAGGGTGGGGTGCCGCGGCGTTTGGAAAAGCCCCGCCAAACAACATTTTAGAGCGAGCGACTGGAGTCGCCCCCGCTCTGTAATCGCCATTTTCTGGCGTTCCGGAGTCGTGAAAATTTATCACGACTCCGGAAACGCGCGACACGCGCGATTTTCTTTTTCGCCTGAACCCTCAAGAGGTGATTCCTCCTTCCCGATTTCCGCAGGTTGCCCGCCCCGATTTCTCGCCGACGTCGAGGTCTCCTGCACGCCATCAACTCGCTCTCTTCTCTTCCATCGCAAGTACGCCCCCATTTCTTGTCGGCAGCATCTCTAATCGCCCTCTTCTCCCATGGCCGACCACTGTTCTACACGCCCATAGGTGAATCCTGCCTGGTACTCCGCATCCGATGCCTTAGCAGTTTTCCCCCACTTGTTATACCCCTCCCATTGCGCTGAAGTGCAGACCCCTAAACCTAGAACGACAGAGACGATGACAACAAACACTTGAGCAGACTTCTGGAGTTAAGATTCCACTCAAGTTTCTTCCTCCCTTTGTCAGGCAAGCACCACAACAGCCAACAATATATTTCACTATTTCGGAAACAATTTTTCCGATTTTCTAGCCGATTCCAAATTTTCACTTTTCAAATTTCAGTAGTGATTTTCCTGAGTATCTCAAAAGACGCATTACATGAATTCACATATATGATATCTTTTAGGTTATGAATTTTTATTTAAGACTTGTATGTGTTGAAACATATTATGTTTTAGGTATTTTTGTATGAGACTTATATGTGTTTGAAGCTTATTCTATATCTATTTTGCTGATTGTGTTTAAGTTTCAGAAAAATGAACTATGCACCGAACATCTGTTTTACCAAACAGATTAAACAGGTTCTCCGTTGGAAACAGCTCTGCAAAAGCTGTTCATCCAAACAGTTTCACTGATTCTGCCACCACTCTGCAAAACAGCTGATTATTCCACCACTGCTTCTCACCACTGCTTTTGCAGTCGCTGCAGCTGATCCAAACAAAGCCTAATTGTCCGAGGCCACATCAATATCTATATTAATTAATAATTATAATAACATTATTTTATTATATATTCATGGGCGTGCATAACTTTTCTATACACATATGTGTATAGAATCCGTATTCGTTTTGGAAGGTCATTCTCACGGTTTGTACGCTAAATTTTATTTAATTTTTTTCTCAAAAAATAACAAAAACACGTTAATTCAATTTGAAAAATAAATTAG